>JAKFHU010000322.1:1220000-2440000 GCA_023783475.1 Daubentonia madagascariensis
TGCATGTGGACCATGTCCTGCCTGTGCTTAAAACCCCACGTTTTCTCCACCTCATTCAGAGTGAAAGTCCATGTCCGAGGTTACCCAGGCCTCTTACCCCCGGCCTTTGGTCATGTCCCCATTCCTCTCCCTGGCTTACTTCTCTTCAGCCACGCTGGCTTTCTTGCTGTTTCTCACCAGTCAGCCTTTGCATATGGTGTTCCCTCCCTGTTTGGAATCATCTCTCTTCAGATCTGCATGACTCTGAGCACCCTAAGCTCTGCTCAGATGTCACCTCATGTGTGAAACCTCCTTGGCTACTCTGTTTAGAACTGTATCCGCCCCCCCCCAGTGTGCCATATCCCTCTCCCAAGCTCTGTCCCCTCCTCAGCACCCACAACACTCTAACGTGCATACAGAACACATGGATTTGTTTATCCTCCCTGTCCCCCCACCGCGGTCCATAAACCCTTTGAGGTGAGGGATTTCTGTTTTCTTCACAATAACCTCAGCACCCAGAAGAATGCCCTGCAAATGCAGGTGATCAGTAAATTTTTATTGAATGGAGAAAAAAAATCAGGCTTTATCATGTAGTATGTGGTCAGTCAATGGGACAAAATCTTTGGAATCAAGAATTAGTCTGGTTGCTAAAGAATGACTTTTCAGGAGTCAATTGCTTTTACTCAGTTAATGCTAATGGCTTATGAAGTTTTGATTAGAACTCATACTGTAAACACCATTCTATAAGTAATGATAATTTAAGTAAATGGATACAATCATGAATGTTAATAAAAACATGGTTTTCGTTTGAAGTACTGATTGTGATTATAATTATTGAAATTCCATTTGGACATTTTCATGTGTTGAAAGAAATTAAATAGAAAACTCATAATAATGTTATTTTTATATAAAAATGTGTTACATATATAATGAAGTATTTAACTCTATAATCTGTGCAAGTATTTTTCGGAAAGATTCTCGTGAAAATAAGTTGAACAGTCTTAGGCGCTGTAGAAGCCAGAGAGAATAATAAGTGAGCGAATATTGCCCTCTAGTGGCATAAATGAGACATGACATATTGGAATCATTTATTAAAGACTCCATTCTTTCAGCCCAGGGAATGCCTAGGAATTGGATATTTCCAATTTATCATCTGATCTTATAGCGTTGTGTTTTTATATTTAACATTTAAAATATGAATCATTACATAAAAGCCTTGAATATGCAATAAGCACAAAAATGCATGATCTATCAACTTCTGAAAAAAGTGTTCAAATTTCTCAGCAGTAAAAAGATACAAATTAAGAAAAGAGTGGTATACTTTTTTCCATCTATCAAATCAGTAAAAAGTTTAAAAACAAAGGGAAGTTTGAGGTTGCAGTGAGCTATGATGATACCATTGCACTCTAGCCTGGGTGACAGAGCAAGACCCTGTCTCCACAAAACCCTCCAAAATGACAATAAAGCCCCCCAAAGTGAAGGTGTGAGCAAAGTGGCATTTATATTGTTGATAGGGACATAAAACGGTAGTGGGTTCTCAACCTGGGGTTCTTTTGTGAGGTGGAAGATTTCTAAATTGCATGAAAAATTTTAGCATATTTGCCCTTTTTTTCTGAGGAGAGGTGCAAAATTCATCAGATTCTCAAAGAAATCCATGCTTCCAAATGTTAAGAACAAATGTTTAAATTATTTTTGAGGGTAATCTGGCAAAATGTGCAAGAACATTAGGGGTATGTGTATTCCAATATTGTTCAGAATGCTTAACAACTACAAAGCACCTAAATGTTCAACAATAGGGCATTTAAAATAAATCACATTCTAGCCCTATGATGGAGTCACTGTAGTTATTAGCTGTAGAATTAATGATGTAGAAATGTTCACTATATATGATGAAGTAGAAAAAGCAGTTTGCCACTTATTGTAGTACATGTGGTGTAATTTTGAGTTTATTAAAACATATATATATGATGTGCACAGAAAAAGATTCGAGAGTGTATATGCTAAAATGCCAATGCCAGTTATGAGTAACTAAATGTAGAATTCTTATCTTTATTTTTAAAGGAATTTACAATGCATATATTACTTTTATAATAAAAGTATGATAAATATCATAGAAAAAGGAATTATTAATTTTCTATCTGCAAAAAGATTTGACACAGGAGATTCTATAACTTTTAATTAATCAACTGAACTGAATAGGGGCTAATTTGTAAAAGCACTTTAAAGGACTAAAACAATAATCATGTAATAATCTACAAATTGCTTCTGTGTGCAGACTTTCTTAATATTTTAAGAGCAGTTTTAAAAATCTGTAAATTTCCCAGCAAATAGAACCATCTGTGTTATTCAGCACCTTCACAAAGCCTTTGTACTGCCTTAAGTCTTTTTTAGAATAAGGCAGAATAAAATAAGATAAAATAAAATAATAAAATAATACAAAAGAGCATTAGCAAAGGTAAGTCAGTCACTTTAAATATACAAATAAATTCCTGCAAGTATTTTCAGTTAGAACCAGTCATAGAAACTTGGATTTCAAGACAAATTTCTTTTTTGTTGTTATTTTTAGAACAAAAGTTAACACTCTTTCACTTGTAAATTTTAGAAGCAAAGAAACTAGTAAGGGAGGCTGGGTAGAGAAGCAACAATTCCTAAACCTCATCTTTTTTTTTTAATTAATTACAAGTGACCAAACAACTTCTCCAGTACAATGGTGCCATTGAAAGCCTTGCTTAAGTCTATCTGTCTTTCCATTTGATATTGTGTTGTAGTCATGGACCCTGCCTTTCTGTTCCTCAGCACAGGTGAAGTGATATGGGGTGAGTGGGGAGGAGGTACATTATAGTCTTGTGAGAACACTGCATTCCTTATACAGATAAAATTCCTACCAAAGAAGAATCATGACTCTGGAACATGATGAATACAGCTGTCATGGCAAGTGAAACAGCTACTGATCTGGCAGGATCTTCAAGATACAAGGTAAGGGAGAAAAAAAGCCAGGCACAGGGTAGTCCACTGCTTGCTGTCTTTTGTGTGAGTCTGTAAGTATCAGTGATTTTTAATTTCAGAGATTAAAGGAATTGGCAGCAGGGGTTGCCTCCAGGGAAAGGAACTGGGAGGCTGGGAGGCACAGAGAGAGGTCTACTACCCAAAGAAAATTTTATCATAGTAAAAATTGTTCGAAGCCTCGGAGCTTCGCTCCCTTGTTTTGAGCAACCTCAAAATGGTCACGTATTTAATTGAA
Organism: Daubentonia madagascariensis; assembly: GCA_023783475.1. Classification (NCBI taxonomy): domain Eukaryota; kingdom Metazoa; phylum Chordata; class Mammalia; order Primates; family Daubentoniidae; genus Daubentonia; species Daubentonia madagascariensis. The sequence goes on from JAKFHU010000322.1 coordinate 1,223,221, forward strand.
GCTTGTTAGGGTTTTGATCAAGCTGTACCACGTTTTTTATTTCCTTTGGTAGGGTTTCTGGAATCCCATCTTGTCAGTGAAGTGATATTTTGGCTGAACTATTAATTGTAATAGATGAAAGTAAACAATACATTTAAGACATGAATTGTGGTGTTTCTACTTTAAAAAAATCAGATAAAATCCTAAAATAAGACTTGTTGTTCTGTAGGAAGGTCAGATCATTTTCCCTATGTATATAATGTTACAACTTCATGCTCCAGTGCAGACTGCTTACGATGTAAAAAGGCTGACAACCAGAGTTATAATTAGGTACTGCCTGTTTCTTTTGGAGTTTATAGTCCAGAAAGCTCATGGAAATAATGAGACTCTTATAGCCTTCTGCTATGGGTTGAAATGTATCCTCCAAAATTCATATGTTGAAGTCCTAACTCTTAGGATCTTAGAAGGTAACCTTATATGGAAATTGGGTCATTGCAGATTTAAGTAGTTAAGATGAGGTCATACTGGAGTAGGGTGGATTCTAATTCAATATTACCAGCGCCCTTATACAAAGGGGAAATTTGGATACAGTCGTGCACACAGGGAGGATACCGTGTGAAGATGAAAGCAGACATCAGGGTGATGGTTCTACAAGGCAAGGAATGACAAAGATTGCCAACAAACCACCAGGAGCTAGGAGAGAGGCATGGAACACATGCTTCCTCACAGCCCTCCGAAGGAACCAACCCTGCTGATGCTCGAACTCAGACTTCTGGCCTCCAGAACTGTGAGACAATACATTTCTTTTGTTTAAGCCACTCAGTTTGTGGTACTTTTTTACGGCTGCCTTAGCAAACTACTACACATTTCAACCCAAATGGAATCAAGCAGCAGAATAAATTTGGAAAAGAGAAAGCAGACCACAATAGGGTGGCCAAATCATTCCCTCCTTTTCAAAATTTATAATCTTTTTTTAATGGTAAAAGAAGACTCTGTGTGCAAATAGCAAAATTGAGAGAATCCAGTTCCCAAATCACCAAGAAATTAACAAGTGTGGTCGGTTGAACACCAACCACATGCAGCAGCCCTGATGCTTGGCACTTAGATTTTCTTCAATTCTCACAACAGTGTACAAGGTTGATATAATTCTCTTCATTTAACCAGTGAGGAAACTGAGCCTCAGAGAAATCAGGGATGATCTCAGGCAGCAGAGGTAGTAAGTCATGAACTCAAGATTTGGACCCAAGTTTGATGGGCATTGTCAAATTAAGAATTTCTAGACTATAAATTCATCAACTGTAATTTCAGTTGTTCGCTCCAACCCTTTTTTTGAGTATGCAGGATTTACTCTCGTTGTTTCAGGTAATACGTAGAGTAGCTAAGATGGCATTGGGGACAGGCTGGATGGTGTCTGGTCTTTAGAATGTCAAGAAAGGGGCATATTGATTGTGTGTGTGTTTGGAGTGAACACTGGTGGTCTGAGCCCCACCAGTGTGCCTAATGAAAATAATGTTTCCTGTGAGATTGTAAAAAGTATGGCAGAAATTCTTCAATCTATTTTTTATCATTTTAAGGGTGGAAGGAAAGTACTAGTCTAGAATATCTTCAGAGACATCTGATAATTTTGTAACTTGAAGTCAATTTATCAGATCAAGTGGAACTTCCTGGATAAGAAATATTTTTTTTTGTTCACTTGTTATACAGAATCTTTGGGTTACTTTGGAATTTCTAAGATTTTTATGGTAGCAATCAAATTTAAACTCTACATTTTCCCACAAAATTCTTACATAATATTACAATTTATACTTTAATCTAATCTATATATAACATTTCACCATAAGAAAATAACATGTACATTATTAGGTCAGTAAATACGACATGTATGATTTCAAATCAAAAAATTTAGTTTATTATATCTCAAACAAGAAGCAGTACAATTAATCAAAGTATGCACCTAAACTATCCACACAATTTTGCCATCTTAATGGTAGGTGTTTTGCCAGCAGCGAAGACACCTGGAGAGCAAGTGGTGATGAAATCGTGAAAGGCATTTTCCACAGCTTGTTGAGAATTGAATATTTTTCCTTGCTAGAAGTGGTCCAAAGCCTGGAAGAAGTGGTAGTCAGTTGGTTCAAGGTCTGGTGAATATCGTGGATGACAGAGAGTTTCCAAATCCAACTGCTGTAGTTTGAGCAGCGGTGTTTGTGCGACATGTGGTCGAGTGTTGTCTTGCAAGATGATTGGCCTGTCTCTATTGGCCAATCTCAGCTGCTTAATCGCAAGCATCCTCATCATTTCATCCAATTCAGACATCCACTGTAATCGATTGACCAAGTTTCATGAAGCTATAGTGGATAAGAACAGCACTGGACCACGAAACAGGCACCATTAACTTTTTTTAATGAATATTCACTTTTGTACTGTGTTTTGGCACTTCATCTTTATCCAACCATTTTGCTAAACACTTGTGATTGTCAAAAAGAATCCATTTTTCATCACACGTAGCAATACCATGTGGAAATCGTTTGCCTTTATGTCATGACAGCAAAGAAAGGCAAGTGATTTCTCTTCTGATGCTTGTTCAATTCATGTGGAACCCATCTATCCACCTTCTTTACCTTGCCAATTTGCTTCAAATGGTCCAATATTGTTGGAATAGTAACGTCAAACTTTGCTGCTAATTCACTCGTAGGTTGAGATGGATTCTCTTCCACTACGGCTTTCAGTTCATCATTATCCACCTTGGTCTCTGGCTGCCCACGTGGGTCATTTTCAAGATTAAAACCACCAGAATGGAACTTCTCAACCCACCGATGTACTGTGCGTTCATTAGCCACATCCTTCCCAAACACGTTGTTGATATTTCATGTTGTCTGTGCTTCATTGGTCCAGCTCATATTCGAAAATAACACAAATTTTTGACTTATCCATGGTTTCACAAAAATTGCTCTAAAAAAAATTTGGAAGATAATCACAAGCCAAACTGTGTGTTTGAAAGAATGAGGATGTACCTTCACAATAAAAATAAAACAAGAAGTGTCAAAGTGAAATGTCAGAGATATAAACTGTCTAACTTAGTACGTAAGGAAATTGGACATTTCATGCTTAAAATACACTACTTAGTGACTGTTTTGTAGAGTAGAATAAATAGTTCTCTTTCTGGGTACATTTGTCCCTGCCACAAAGTAAAAGAAAACTTGCTTTTCTTCTAACTTTAGCATATGCTGCACTTAAAAACTTTAAAAACATATATATATTTTAATTTTTAATTATTATGAGTACATAATATTTGTATATACTTACAGGGTACATGTGATGTTTTGACACAGGCATATAATGTGTATTAATCAAATCAGGGTGATTGGGGGATCCATCACCTCAGGCAATTATCATTTCTTTGTGTTGGAAACATTCCAATTCTCCTCTATTAGTTATTTTAAAGTATACTTTAACTTATTGTTGATTATAGTCACTTTGTTGTGCTATCAAATATCGTTCATTCTATCTAACTATCTAACTATATTTTTGCATCTATTAACCATGCCCACTTTATCTCCCTCTCCCCACTACCCTTCCCAGCCTCTGGTAACCATCATTCTACTCTTTGTCTCCATGAGATCAATTGTTTTTAATATCTAGCTCCCACATATGAGTGAGAATATGCAAGATTTGTCTTTCTGTGCTTGGCTTATTTCACTTAACATAATGTTCTCTAGTTCCATCCCTGTTGTTGCAAATGGCAGAAGTTCATTCTTTTTTATGGCTATATAATATTCCATTGTGTATATGTACCACAATTTATCCATTCCTCCATTGATGGACACTTAGGTTGATTCCAAATATTGGCTGTTGTGAATAGTGCTGCAATTATGCTGTATTTTAAGGTAGACTTTTATTTAAATGGAAAACATTGTTATCTTAAATACTAAAAATATTTAAATACTAAAAATACTATCACTAAATGAAATCTCATTTACTTTCATCTTCTGTTATATAGTCTAATTTAATTTTTTAATCTATTGGCTTTTCCCCTTATTCCTGGGAAGTTAGTAAGGCAAAAAAAAAAAAAAAAAAAAAAAAAAAAAAAAAGACACATAGATGCTTCATTTAAAATTTTGTCAGTTCTACATAAATTAAAGTCTAGCAAATTTATTAGATGTTAACAGCCCATAGCAGTGGTATATTTACTCACAATCATCTCTCACATATTTTGAGAGATTTGTATTTTTGCTTTAAAGACATGACCTTTAAGCATTACTTTTTTCTTGATTTCTGTTACATAACAGTATATGCGAATAATTATGAGAAGCCATTAAAAGTTTTCTCTTTTGGGAATAGAGAGTTTCTTTAAATCACTTTTACAATTGCCCTGTTTCTTTCAGGTGTGTGATTTCCAATTTACTAATACAAGTTCTCTGATGAGCTGTCTAGGGGCCTATAACCCTGTTCCTATCTTCAGTACTACCCAAGTAGTTATTGGCCTTGCAGCTCGACAAAGCATCCTAAACAAACCTCTTCTGTTCATTCAGACTCCCTTTAAAAGAGCTCTGAAACCAATCCAGGCGCAGGTGGCCAGGTTTGACCAGTGTTCCCAGGTGCTGTAACATCCCCTGACACCACCATTTTCCACAGTGAGATAGATGGAGTGGAAAATAATACTAATCTTCAAGAACAGAATCCATACATTATTGGTCTCAGAAAACTAGTCATTTAAAAACAATTTGCCACCACAAACTGGGTGCCATTTTAGAAAAACATGAAATAGAACAGAAGAAATCTATTTTCTAATGATTCGGCTGGTTGGTTCCAGCACAGGCATTTCACTGAGCTGTTAATTTGCTTGTGTTTTAGAAATACCACCAAACTGTGCTGTGCCTGAAAACAAACACGAAGACATCAGGAGAAAACCAACATCAAGATCCTTTTCTTTTTAGCTGGTGGTAATTCATTGCCTAAATTATTTCCCAGAGTTTTTTATTTTTTAACTAAAGTAGGTTACTATCACAGAATTATGTATTTCAATATAAAACTGGATTAAAAATTGTTAAATCAAGTTTATGAATTATTTTTAAATTTTCTCTTTCTGATGATGAAAGCTATGCCCAGCAGCCTTGAACATCGTTGTAGTCAGTTTGGGCTGCTGTAACAAAATACCATAGACTGAGTGGCTAAAAACAAACATTTATTTCACACAGTTCTGCAGGTTGGGAAGTCCAAGATCAAGGTGCTGGCAGATTTGGTGTCTGGTGAGAGCCCACTTCTTGGTTTGCAGATGGCTGCCCTCTTGCTGTGTCCTCGCATTGCTGGGGGTAGGGTGAGGAGTGGAGGGGGTGGGAAGAGAAAGTGCTCTAGTGCTGTGGTCCCCAACCCCCAGGCAGCAGACCAGTGCCAGCATGTTTGGTGTGGCCTGTTAGGAACCTGGTTGCACAGCAGGAGGTGAGCGGCAGGCCAGCAGTGAAGCTTCATCTGTATTTACAGCTGCTCCTCATCACTCACATCACCACCTGAGCTCCGCCTCCTGTCAGATCAGCAGCTACATTAGATCCTCACAGGAGTGAGAACCTTACTGTAAACTGCGCACGCGAGGGATCTAGGTTGCACGCTCCTTATGAGAATCTAAGGCCTGATCATCTGACGTGGAGCTGAGGTGGTGATGCTAGTGCTGGGGAGTGGCTGCAAATACAGATTATCATTAGCAGGGAGGTTTGACTGCACAATAAATGCAATGTGCTTGAATCATCCCGAAACCATCCTCCCCACCCCTGCGGTCTGTGGAAAAATTATCTTCCATGAAACTAGTCCCTGGTGCCAAAAATGTTGGGGACTGCTGCTCTAGTGTCTTCCTCTTCTTATGAGGACACAAATCCCATCGGGGGGGCTTTACCCTCATGACCTCATCTAAACCTAATTACCTCCCACAGCCTCACCTAATAGCATCACATTGGGGGTCAGGGTTTCAACATATGAATTTTGAGGGGACACAAACATTCAGTCCATAACAAACATGAACACAAGTTTTTTGTAAACTTACTCAAAGAATTCTTCTGTGCTAAAGTAGTTATATCTAGCATCTTTTTAATGAGAGGTTTCAGTCTCTACAGGATAGAGGGCAAGATGAAGGTACCGAAAAAGGATCTATCACTCCATTTTTTTTTCTGTTGCTAAGCATTATCACACCATTAATCATATTTATTTCTAAGTTTATTCTACAAATATATTGAATGGAGTATATTTAGGAAGTACTTTTTATAGACTTTCAAGTGATTTTTCCAAGATGACTCCCCAGGCATGTGCTGTCTACACTTTTGAATATAAATGAATTATAACCTAGCAAGAGGACTTTGAGAAGGGCTTTGTTAATATTAAGCATGTCTTTTCTTTTTTCAATCTGTAGCCTTTTGGAACACTGTTATGAGGTTGTTTCATCATGGTTCTGACTTGTCTTTGTGAGTTTAGAGCCCACCCTTTTTACTGGGGGCTCAGGAATATCCTGGGATGCTGAAGATGAGGCAGCACTAAGAGCTTGTTTAGGTACAGGCTGAGCAAAGTCTCAGAGCAGCTTATCCATTAGTCTTGCCAGTCTTGCAGCTTATGCATGGGCATACTATTTTATAGGTCAACTGCTAAAGGAACCAGCAGACCCACAACTCTCATTGGTGAGATTGTTGTTACAAGGAGAGCTTGAATTAGAAGACGAATGCTCATTTACCTGTGGGACAGAAACTCATCCTCTCCTAAGATTTTGGGAGTTGAGCTGCATCATTTTCTCCTTGGTTGAGGTAGAAGATCCTCAAGACCCTGAAACTCTGACTTGAGACATTGTAAGGGAAGACAGGAGAAGAATCCGTGCTGTGAGAATTCTTCCTGTGGGACAGAAGATATTTGGAACAAAGAGGCTTAAGAAGATGTTCATGCCAGCTAGATGGTAACAGTTCCCCTCCCATGTTGTGATCTCTTTCTGAAAAGTGCCTGAATGTGCACTGCCTGGTGAGCTAGTCCTGGGTCACTACACAGTGGTAAAGGGATAGGGAGGTCTTGTCCATCCCAACTCCTCCCAGCCTTCGGGGATTGAGCCTTTTGAGGGGATTGTGTGAGTTTTGTGGGAGTGGATGGGGATAATTACAAGAGCCAAGGACAGTCTACCCTGAAGCCAAAGCAGGCAGCGGCAGACCTTCCTGTGATGCTGGAGGAGCAGCCTCAAGAGGATTCTGCAAGATGACGCTAACGCAAACTTTCTGGAAACCCTGGTAATTTACAGAGAAGCAGAGGGCAGCACAAACTCCTGTATTGCTTTAGTAAGGGAGGAAGAGGGAGGAGGCAATGCAAAAGAAGGACTGTGAGTGTGCACAAACATAGTTTTCCTAAAATCTTTAGAAATATCAAAATTTCATCTGCTACTAATTATCAAGATCTGTTGGTATTTTATAAATGGAAACAAAGGATTCCTAAAGGAAATGGTCTTAAATGCATTTTGATTTAAATTTAATGTTGATTTCTTCTCACAAAGTAGGCTGCAGTCACACAGGCCTCCTGTTAGTTCCTAGAACTTTCCTGCCTCAAGGTCTTGCTCAAGGGTTTGCTGTGCTGGGAATATTTTTACCCCAGCTTTTTGCAGAACTGGTTCCTTTTTACCCATTATGATGATTTAAATGTTATATCTTCAGAGAATATTTTCTTGACCACCTTATCTGATTGAACCTTTGCCTTTTGTAGTTCCTATCTCAAAATCTATAATTATGGTATTTATACATTTTTTCTTGTTTTCTGTTGGTCTATCCCACTGGAATATAATTTTCATGAGGACAAGGATCTTGTCTGTCTTGTTTGACTTTTGTCTTTAGTACCTAGCACAGTGCTTGACAATTGGAAGGTGCTAATTTTTTTTTGTTTAATTTATAAACAGATGTTAACCTGGTATGTTTATACATTTAATTGCCTTATAAATGTAGGCAGCAAATTCTTAAAAAGTTACCTTTGTCTCAGTGGTTTCAAGAAACCCACCTCTTAATACAAAATTGTTAGAGAGATTCTAAAATCATTCTCATGGTTGTAATTCCTTTCTAAATGAGTTAATTGCCAAAAGAAATCTCATTTATGTCCAGAATTTTTTTAATGCCCTTTCTCCTTAACTATTTGCTGATGATTTAAAAAAGATGGTGCACAGCATGGTAATTCAACTGAAAAAGGTGGCAGTCTGTTTGAATGTCTGGCACCCCAGTGATCCTTAGTATTGATCTCTTGATTTGGCTGAATGGGTGGGTAACTGCTCATTCAGTATAAGAGCAACTTTCACAGGTGAAGAAAAGCCTTTCTTTGGTAACAGGTACCGGTTCCCTCATACTTTCTCTGGTGTTGTTTCAAAAATTTAGCGGCTGACTTTGTTGGGAGACAATTCTTCATGGATTTCTTGTGTTTCTGCATAATTTGCATCATCAGCTTTGGTTCCCAACTATTTTTCCAAGGATGTTTGTATGGCAAATAGTCTTGGAAGATAGTGATAATGTCTCTCTTGGGCAGAGGGCAGATTTGTTTGTTGTCCAGAGTAACAAAGATGTGTCTCCTTCTGGGACAAATATTGGGCAGGTTCAGTAGCAGCCCCTTTATAAGACTGAGGGTCTCCTAAGATCAGGGATCTTCAGCTGGGATACAAGCCCACTGGGGGGAGGCATCCATGTCAGCCACTGGACATAGCCCTATAGAACTTGTGTGTGCTGGGAGGTGGCAGGGGGAACTGAAGTGAACATGGAGCTCATGCAGCCTGCTGTGCCTTGAATAATAAAGTCCTTTATCTCCGGCCCATAAGTCTTGGGGCTTCTGCCAGAATCCGTAAAACTATGTCTTAGACACTTCACAGGTCTTGAGATGTAATCTCAAGAAAAACTTAAAACGTTGTTATTTCTATTTTTATTTATTTATGTATTTATTTATTTATTATTTTTCTGTATGTGGTTTTTGCCTGTATCCTTATTTGGCAAGAAGGCATTTACCTCACAGACTCTCTTTCTCTCACCTCTAGTGAGTTCTGATCAGTGCCTGGCTAGTATAATATTGTAGATCTTTGGTAAAATGGAGGAAAAAAGAGAGTGTCAGCATAATAACCTGGCAGAAGTATCCCAAAAAAGACATTTAATATTAATTCAAGAAAGTTGCCTACATCTCTTCTCATCATTAAACTCTGCATGCACACAGGAGACGTCAGGGACCCAGTGAAAAAGTAGGCAGAGACCAGAGAGGAACAGACCTTTGAAAGACAGAGCTGAACTGTGAACACTGTGAGTTTACTTCTATGAGATGCTTCCTGTCTTGAGATGTCAGAGGATAGAGCCTGAGGCTGGAAGAGTAGCAAGAAGTTAGGGGTTTAAATCTCTACTAGGGAAAAATACACACTACAAATCAAGCAATTGGTGAATTGCAACTTTCTCTTTCATAGAGCATTGTACTAATCTTGAGGAATTACTGAGCTTCTAAGAGTAATACTTTCAGCTCATATTCCTCTCTGAACCCCTGAATTCCTTTCAGATGGGGCTACTTCCTTTCAAAATTAGCAAAGAACAACTGAGGAGCAGGTAGGAAAAAGTAAGGGATAATCTCATTGTTACCAATTGTTGATTAATATTTTTTCTTAAAATTTGACATTTTGTCCTCAAAGATGCTTCTTTTCTTGCTTCTTTCCTAACATCTCTTCTTTCATTTCCATACCAGTATGGGTGATCCTGAAGACTCAATTCCCTTGTCTCCATTACGCTTGTCCCTTTGAAGAGCTCCTTCATTCTCATCACTGCAACCAGCTGTTTCTTGTGGATGTTTCTCGTGGATGTTTCTCAAATCCATAATTTTATTTTTTTCTTTTCAACCAATGATTATGAGACAACTGGATTTCCACATGCGAAAGAATGAAGTTGGACCCCTAACACACACTATATTGAAAAATGAACTCAAAATAGATAAAAGAGCTAAATGGAAGAGCTAAAACTATAAATCCTTTAAAAGAAAACATGTAAATCTTTGTGATCTTGGATTAGGGAATGGTTTCTTAGATACCTAAACACAAGAATCAACAAAAAAATTGAACTTCATCAAAATTAAGAACTTTGTCTTCAAAGCACTTTGTAAAGAAAATAAGAAAGCAATCCACAAAATGGGAGAAAATGTTTTTGTATATATTTGATAAGGATGTAGTATCCAGAATGCGTAATTTCATCTTTAACCTCTCTCAAGTTTCAATGAATGTGTATAACTGCCAAATGAACATCTTTGCTCTCATCTTTAATCCAATTAATCTAAATTCCATTTTTCTTATTAGTACCATTATTGGCCCATTGATTCAGGCTGAAAGTCATATTTAACTTTGATTTCTTCCCCTCTCTCTCCATAGTCAACAATTTACTAAATCTTCCTGATTATCTATCTATATATCTATCTATTTTTGATTATTTTTAATAGCTATTACTTAAGCCACACCCATTCCATTTTTACAGTTACCCCTGCGATTCAGATTCTCATCACCACATTTCTTGGGCAGTTAAAATAATGCCCTGCCAGCACTCTTTGTGCCTAGTCTAACACTAAACACTAAAATTAGTGTTTTTATTATATCCCTCTGCTTTAAACAAATAAACAAATAGAAAATATAAGCCCCAACCCTGCAAAAATTCATTACCACCTACTTAAGTGATTCTTAAATATTAGCATTAGTAAGAATCACTTGGAGAGCCATGACAAGTGTGGATCCCTAGGCCTTACCTCTGGACTTCTGATTCATTAGGTCTGGGGATGGTGCCCAAGAACCTGCATTTTTAAAAAGCTCCTCAGTAGCAGGTGATTCTTGCTGACTTGTAAGATTGTCTACCTTTCTTGAGCAGGCCTTCAATGCTAGCTATATCTGACTGCAGCCTCTTCTTAACCCTTTCTCCTTCATGCAAGCCTTCTGCTTTTGCCAGACACCAGTCCATTGTCCCCCCAAGCGTACACTATGCCAAGATTTTTTAAGCTGTGGCCAATGAATGACCCTCTAGGAGAGGAGTTTTGCAAACCAGGAGTTTGCAAACCAGGTACACATACACTTAGACTTACAACTTTTTTCTTAAATTTTCTTTCTGTTTTTCAGAAAATGGTATTGTGAAAAAAATGTTTTTGTTAATATATAAAATTATATTGTGGGTTGTTACATCTCAAATTTGCCTTATACTGCAACTATTTATAAGCAGATAATGTATTGTTACCATGTCACAGCATCTAAGATTTATTGATAAAAATTAAAGTGAATGTGCTCTGCCATTATGATTATTGATTTTTTTGTGTTTATTGATATTGGGTCTAACATAAAGTTGGAAAATGTCAAAGAAAAGAAAATATGACTATAAATATAGCAGCTTGGAAAGCCTAACACCCCTATGCCCCCCAAATTAAAAATATACACATTCACCACAAAGATGCACAGACACGCAAGTTTCGTTGTGCCTAGGTTACCTTTCTTTGTCCTTCCTCAAGTAAGCGCAGCTCTCTAATCTAGCAAGTGACTATGATTCCAGGCAAAGAGTTAATAGGAGGGTGTCTCAATAGAAGATAAGGAATCAAGACCTAATATTCTCTTTATCTCCCTCTCCCCACCTTTGGATGGCATTTGTAATACTAATTTACTTACCATGCCTGTCTGTGACACAGTAGTGTTTTTAAAGACAGTGAAGCAACATCAGGCTAATCTTAATGCTCAAAATCCAGCCACCGCTAACTAGTCATGGACTTCCTATTGAGTAAGTGGCCAGAGGCCATTTTTGAATGTTAGATTTACATAAAACAACTGCAAAACTGAGTCTTATAATGAAACAATTGGCTCAAGCTTCTGGGTTCCCTTTCTTTATTGTGATCGGTAGGTAGGTGCCAGGCCCATGGATAGAGTTGTAATGGTGACAAAAAAGGGCCAGCTGAGAGAGGCCCAGACTACCAGTAGGATCACAGCACCCACCCTTGGCTGGTATGAAGGGAACCCCTATGGTACCAAACTTCCTATGAGTCAAGCGTATAAATGTATAACTTAGGGACCAGAGGAGTTCATTGTCCCTAAGATCTAGAAAGGTTTGACTTAGCCTTTACTTTATACTCTGTGGAACAGTCCAGTGCTGTTCCCAGAGATCTTTGTGAATTCTCTAAGGACATCCTCTGGTCATCTCTGAGTCTGATTCCTTGACCTTTTTGAGTTCTGGTTCCCCAGGCTGTGATTTGTGACTTTTTCTTTAACTCCTCTCTGGCATCAATCTGAGTGTGAAACTCAACTCTTTGTTTTCTTTTAAAACCCCACTCAATGTGTGGATGTAAAAGGAGACTCATTATCACAATATTTCGAACAAAGTAACATGGAAGATTAGGCATTCTTGCTCCTAAAATTTCTTCGACCACTCTCTCCTACTTCCTCTCCTCCTCCCCTCCTTTCTCCTCCATCCCGTCCTCTCAGAAGATGAGACAACCCCCAACCCCTTCAAACTTCATCCCACTCTCTCAGTTGTCACTATCTTTGAACACACACTTTGGCCTCCTCTAGCACAGGACTCAGCAGAAACTCAGAAATCACCCCGTTACCAGAGGCCCACCAAATTACTTTCTTAGATTTGGGTCATAGGAAATTCTTTTACTGCTTTACAAAATATGTGTGTCTCTATGTACGTATTTATTACAAAAGTAATAAATCCCTCTTATTTGAGTGACAGGCAGTTGAAATTGCTATATATGTTTTTGGCAAATACCTAAAAATATTAAGAATTCAAATGGGGGTTTGATGCCCAAATTTCACTTCTACTCTTCCTCTGTTATAGAGTTCTGGTTGAGGGCAATGACAAGAATTGAGAGGTGGAAGTAAAGCAAGATGCCTGTTTATCAAGTAGACATAATTTCCCAATGTACTAGTTATTGTCTGGGAGAGCTTGGGCCCGTACTTGGCCTGTTCCATTGGGCCAGATGCCCGAGGACTACATTTTCCAGATGCCCTGACAGCTGGTTTCCAGTTAGGTTCTTCTAATGAGAGGGACTCCTATGTGAGGAGAAGGAGAAGATGGAACTGAGTCGAAGCCCCTTGACTTCTGGCTCCAGCTGCAGTAGCGACATGTACCTGCGAGTGCCCACAGGGCGCCAGTGGCAGGAGCAGTGGCAGTGGCAGCGGTGAATGTGGTCCCTGTCATAGCTGCCCACTGCTTAGGGCAGACCAGTGTGGCCTCCTGAAGAACCTGGTCTCTGAGTGAGATAGCTTTCCCCTCCTGTCTCTTCTAGGCCTTCCAACAATGTGGTGGCTCAATTTCCTGTATTAAGTTATTTTCTGCTTTAACAACTAGACTGCTTTCTATTTTGCTGATTGAACCCTTGGCTTATACTCACCATGTAAGGCTTTTCTGGTAAGCTACATTAGAGCATGGGAGAGCTGCTAAGGCCAGAGGCTTAAACAAGCTCTTTTGAAACTAAGATGGGTGGGTCTTCAGAGAAGAGACTTTGACCAGACTTATACTCCCAGTCTCAGGAGGAAATGCTAGAGCACAGAGAATGTTGTGGACTTGCTCCAAAGAAGCATAGCCACGTAAATGCACTAATTAGATTAAAGAACCAAAGTGGAAGAGAAGCACCAGAACATGGTTGCAAGACTTTTAAGAAAAAGCAGCCTCATCTGCTAATTAAATGTAGGCCAATGACCAATCCATTGATCCCCTCTCCTTCTTACAGGAGGAAAGAGTAAGGGGAATGGATAGAAGTTCCTAACATGCGCGGGGGGAGCTGGAAATGTCCACTTACTCTGAGCTGTGTTGGAAACTGGAGGAGGTGAGAGACGCAGTCCCTACCCCTAACAGAAAATTCACCTCATTCTATCAGCCTGGCAGGAGTGAGAAGAGATCATGTTTTGTAATTGAGACATTCACATGGGTAAAATGAAGGAATGTGTATTTCGTTGGCTTTCCCTTTTATCACCAACAGAAAAGCTAGCATGCTTCCTGTGTAGCCGAGTGTTTGCCAATGGGATTGCCCATCCCAAAAAAACCAGGGAGATACTTCGTGTCTGGCCATTCTGAAGCTCATTGGAAGGTGTGAATCTTTGTCTTGGGAAAAAGATTTGTTTTGAAACGGCTAGGCTTTTATACACACTTGAATTTGAGTCCACATAAAAGCCTCAACATGACACCTGCTAGAATGCTAATTACGCCATAAAGGAAAGAAGCCACACACTTCTAGAGATCCTGATGAAACCACATGCCCTGGGAATGGTCAAGCTGGGAGTAGTATGGAGCAGGGGAAGATGACTGAAGCAGTGTTTCTCCCAAATTATGTGGTTCTCCATGTAGCTGTTGACATATTCCCTGATGTTTCACAGCTAATCATGGAGCTGACACACTCGTTTCTTCAACACACTACCATTCAATGTAGCCAGCTCCTGTTTTTTGTCTGCTGTCACGATGATGCTATCCAAGAAGTCCCATTTTGTGAATCTCTTTTGGAAACTATAAAAGTTGTCAACAGCTTCAAAATGGTGCAGTTTTTCTAAGGCAAGCAAAATTTGCCTAAAAGAAAAGTCTTGATTCCTTGTGGACAGATGGCGGCCCTGTGATGTTTGGCACCATGCTGGGCTTTACTGCTTGGTGACATGTCAGGGTGACTCACTGTTTTTGACATGGCCATGTGCTGGCATCAAAATCCTTGTCAAAAATCCTGAAAGAAGTTGTGCTTACTGCTATGACAAGTGTTAAATTAATAATTGTGACATCTTTCAAGAGGTTTTGTCAAGAAATGGCAGCCAAATGCAAAGTTCTTCTCTATTCCACAGTTTACTGGCTTTCCCAAGAACAAATCTTAAAACAAGTGATTGGATGTCACATCGAAGTTTCCCTTTCTTGAGAGAAAGAGAAAGTAAATCTACTCTTAGAACAATCTTGGCCTGGGAGTAGCTCATTTATGGCTTGAATTACTTGGCAAATATTTTTGGTTATCTACTTGAGATAAATCTTTTGATTCAAGATTCTGCCGTGACAATTGCGGGTGCCACTGAAAAATTATAAGCTCTTTGACCAAGCTGCGCCTGGAGGTGGCCAAATATGTAAGCTTTCTGATGCTGGATAAAGACATAATGTTGTGCTCTGGAAATGGGAAAGCCAAGGAGACTGTGAGCTATAGATTCCTGGCAATGTGGCAGAATTCTTTTGGAAGTTATTTTACTCAGAAACTTTAAAATAGGAATCTGCATTTGTAATTTCTTCCTTGTTAACAAAAATAGCACTAATAATTCAGACTGTGCTGAAGATACCTTCACTGATGTGAGAACAAAAGAGAAGACTTGACTCAAAGTCAATTCAGAGTCCTGGAGAATTCTGGTGTTGTTTGACACAAAATTATTCTAATCAGGCAAATTGAGTGATGGTGGGTCTGATTCCATTCACTGCAGGGAAAATGCTGTAACACTAAGAGCTGGCCCCCAAGTTCCTCTTAAAGAGAACTGTCTTTGTTGGGAATCACACTTATATAAATGTGTGACTGGTACGGATTTTGTCACTGCTCAGTTTCTCCCAAATGTGGGAAGTGGTAACTTGCCCCTCCATACCTCCAACTCCTTCTTGGTGTTAAGGACTTCTCTCTCTGGGGACTTCTGCAAATTCTGGGCTTTTGAAAAAGTACGGTGTCTATATGCACACTTTGGATGAGATATGCCAGATAAATATCCTGCTGATGCATGGATGACAGGCCCTCTCCTACCAGCAATGGGAACAAAACTGACATAGCCCTCAGTGTAGGCAGTGAGTTTCCTGTGACTCTCACTGGAATGGCTGTGGGTGGTGGCATTTGCTCAGCTGCCATCAGGCTCCTTGTGGAAGGTGCTTTGGAAACTTGGCTTCCCTTGGTGGTGACTCTGTTCTTTCATCGCCCCTTCCTGCTATGATTCAGCCCCTCTTCTCCCACCTCCTTTCAGATGGTATGCCAGGACACACTCTCCTCCCTGTCGCCTCCCTACCCAGGTAACATTCATTTAGTCTCAATGGTGATTCAAGGGTAGACTTGTCTGCCTCTCCTTCAATTTTCTTTCAAATAAATTATTGTGGATTAAACTCCATGTCCTGTTTTCCTCAAGCCTTCCCTATTTTGACACTTAGCCTATTTTAGATGTAAAAGAGAAACTAAAGGGTGAACAAAACCCCCAAATCCTGCACTATGGTTTTTCTTTTCACATGCCTCTCTTTCTGATTCTAGTTCTTTTCAAGACAATTTGGATGCCTCTAGTAGACTGAGGAAGGTCAGCACGACAAAGTGGTACAAGAACAACAAAAACGAGGTACAATTGCTATCAGGTAGAAAGGCAGCCTGCAGGTGTCTAGGTATCAGTGGATCCCAAAGCTTCAAAGAATAGTCATAACTATTTCGTTTAGCAGAAAAAGAAAAATTTAGAGCCAGCAAAATGGCAGAGCTTTGGTTGATGATCAAGAACATTACTTAATGTGACCCCTGCCTAGGAACTCCCTAAAAGATCCAGTCAAAACTATTAATGTCACAAAAGCTCGATATGTGAGAAGGGGCTAAGACAGAGTCAGTGCTGGGTGGGGCGGGGCAGATTATAAGGACATCGGAGCTTAGCAGTGGAGGAGGCCAGGCAGATACCAGTTGCTGCAGGATTAGAAGAAACCTTGAGGTAGAGTTTTGGCTTCCCATGGGCCATGAAATTATCAAGTACAAGGAAATTTTACCTAAAGATCAAGGGGGTAGTGAGACTTCCAGCTGTATTAAGGGTTATATTATGCACATCTTTGTGATTAAGCACTTATTAGAAACAAGAAGCAGAAATAAATTGGATATTAAAGCTGGCAAGTGTGTTATACCAAAGATCACTACAGTTTTAACTTCTTATTCTTGCCAAATAACTTCAGGTTTCTCATTTCTGAGTAGTCATCAAATTAATTTTCATTTTATGGGAGCAATTTTGATTTATTCAAACTTTTTCAGGAAGTTGCCATTAATTTCTAAAAAAAAAAAGAGAAAGTGTACCAGTCAGCATTGATAAAGCAGAAAAGGATTTTATTGAAAGAATATGGGATTGCTCCCAGAGTTTCCGGGAGGGCTGGTAAACAAGCGTGGTGAAGCCAGCAGAGCAAAATGGCAGGCTAGGCAGGCAAAGCCATGGCCAAGACTGCACCACAGACCAGCCCCAGGGAAGCACGTTGCTGCCTTTACAGGGCCTGGAACACCTCAATGTTGCTACTGCCACCAAAGGTACTGAACACTGGACCCAGCTGCTGCTCCCCTTCCCCCCCCACCCCATCATGGATTCTTTACTGTCCCTGCTTTTTTGTCCAAATTCACAATGCCAGGCTGCTGCATTTAATTGGCCAGGTCTGTGTCAGCAGCCCGTGCCTTAACTTCCAGGGGCGTTGGGGAAAAAGCATCAGGGTTTCAGGGCTCCCATGCTGGGAAGTAGACATGCACAGTGAATGGAGTTAATATAGGGATAATATGCCAGGAATTCAAAAGAAAAATAGGAATTACAATCATCTAAAATATTGACAGAAATGATTTGTTATAAAAAGTGGTTTTTCTTCTATGTTGTCTATGTAAAAGCAATAAACATTCAAAGTGATAATATGAATTGTATATAAAAATGGACATGGGTAGTTATAGACTTATTTGGAGAAATATATTAGTTTGCTAGGGTGTCATAACAAAATACTACATATTGGGTGGATTAAACAACAGAAATTTAATGTCTCATAGTTTTGGAAGCTGGAAGTCCAAAAGGAGGCAGGTAGGCTTGATTTGTTCTGGGGGCCTCTCTCTGTGGTGTATAGATGCCATCTTTTCCCTGTGCCTTCAAATGGTCTTTGCTCTGTGCATCTGTACATCCTAATCTCTTCCTGTAAGGAAAGTTAGTCATATTGCATTACAGCCCACTCTAAATGACCTCATTTTAAATTAATTACTTTTTATAGGTACTATCTCCCAATATAGCCACTTAACCCCCAATTATGAGATACTGGGGGCTAATGCTTTGATATATGAATTTTAGGGGACACAATTCAGCCAATAACAATAAGTTTTATGCACTTCAAAAGTCAGTGTCTTCTCATCCTTTCGTCAAAATCAAATTTTCTTTCTCATTCTCTGACATCTAAAGTGTTTGAACACATCAAACTCAAAGCTCAAAATGACACTTAAGCATTTTTAAATTAAAAAAAATGCTCAAACTCTCTCACAGAAAAACACAAATTTAAACCACAGTAAGATACCATTTATTACCAAAAGATTGGCAAAATCCAAAAGTTTGACAACATACTCTCTGTTAGCAAAGCGCTAGGAAACAGGTTCTTTCTTACATTGCTAACGGAAATGCAAAATTGTCTGACCTCTGTGGAGGAAACTTTGGCAATATATAGCAAAATCACTCATGCATAATACTTATTCTATGACTCTATCCCAAAGTATATTGGCAAAAATACAAAATAACATATGCACAGAGCTCCTCATGTAGCATTATTTGTATGCTAAATGTAGGAGGCAGAATTCTATGATGGACCCAAGATTCTTGTTCCCTGGTGTATGCCATGTACAACCTCCTTTTCTCGAGTGCAAGCAGAATCTGTGGATACAATGAGATATCACTCTCAGGATTAGGTTACATTATGTGGCAAAAGCAAAGAAATTTTTCAGATATAATTAAGGTCCCAATCAATTGTCTTGATTTAATGAAAAAGGAGATTATACTGGGTATTCTTGACCTACTTAGTAAGCCCTTAAAATAAAGATTCTCTTGATGGCCTTGGAGAAGTAAGCTACCTTTTTTGAGAGGGTCTCTGGATGGGGTCCTGTGGTAAGGACCAGAAGGGGGCCAAGAGTGGTAGAAGACCCACCTTACTGGAAATACTAAAGGAGTTTTTCAGCCTGAAAGCAAGTGATTCCAGACCTTAATTCAAATGTCATCCCCCCGCCTCCCCACCAGACAAAAATTACATAATTATAAAAGACAGTAAAAATAGAATATTTCTTTTTATTTCTTCTCTTAACTCTGGTTTAAAAGCAATTGTATTAAATAATATGTATATATAGGTAACCTTTGAACAGCATGGGTTTGAACTGTGCAGGTCCACTTATATATAGATATCTTTCTGTAAATATATTGGAAAGTTTTTTGGAGATTTGTGACAATTTGACAAGACTTGCAGATCAATCATGTAGCCTAGAAATATCAAAAAAATTAAGCAAAAGGTAGGTATGTCATGAGTGCATAAAATGTATGTGGATACTAGTCTATTGTTTCATTTACTACTGTAAAACATACACAAATCTATTATAAAAAGTTAAAATTTATCAAAACTTACACACACAAACACCATACATGATGCCATTTGAGAGAAATGTAAACAAACGTAAAGATATTAAATCATAACTGCATAAAATTAACTGCAGTATATACTGTACTACTATAATAGTTTTGTAGCCACCTCCTGTTGTTATTGTGATGAGCTCAAGTGTTGTAAATATCTGCTTAAAATGCAGTGGGACACTAATCATCTCTGTGTGAGCAGTTCATCTCTCCAGTAAATTTCATATTGCAGTAAAAAGTGATCTCTCATGGTTCTCACATATTTTTCATCCTCTTTAGTGCAATACTGCAGACTTTGAATAACACCATGGGACCCACACAAAGTACCACTAGTGATGCTAGAAGTGCTCCCAAGAAGCAGAGAAAAGTCATGATGTTACAAGAAAAAGTTGAGTTGTTTGGTATCTACTGTCCATTGAGGTCTGCAGCTGCTGTTGGTCACCATTTCAGACAGGCAATTCATCTTGAAAACTTAATGTATCGGTAAGTACAGTACAGTACCATAAATATATTTTCTTTTCCTTATGATTTCTTAATAATATTTTCTTTTCTCTTGCTTTATAGTAAGAATATAGTATATAATACATACACAAAATATGTGTTAATCTACTGTTTATGTTATCAGTAGGGCTTCCAGTTAACAGTAGGCTATTAGTAGTTGTTTTTGGGGAGTCATAAATTATAAGTGGATTTTCAATTCTGCAAGGGGGCTGGCACTCTTAACCCCTGTGCTGTTTAAGTGTCATCTGTAATTGAGGTTTTGTTTCTATAACATAGAGAAAGGCAACATATTTAACAAAAACAACACAAAGGTGGGGAGTGGGAGCAAAGCTGTATTTGAATAAGGAAATGACACTAGATGGTAACTTGAATCTATAGGAACAAAGGAAGAGAATAAGATATGGTAAATAGATTAATATAACAAACTCCATAGATATACACTTTAAATGTAATACCTATAACAAAGCACAAAAAGGAAAAGAGGGAATAGAGCTATGCAGGAGTACTGTTCTATATTTGTTCTATATTTTACTGGAATTAAGTTAGTATAAATCTGAAGCAGATTGTGATAAGTTAAGATGTATATGGTAAACTCTAAAGCAACCACTGAGAAAATAACTCAAAAAACATAGTGAAAAATTATTAAATGAATTAAAATATTACACTAGAAAATACTTAGTGCAAAAGAAAGCAGTGAAGGAGAAATAGAAGGAAAAAAGCATGAGGCATAGAAAACAAAAAGGAATTCACATTCCTGCCAATAGTGTATAAGTGTTCCCTTTTCACTGCATCTGCACCAGCATCTATTGTTTTTTTTGGGCTTTTTAATAATGGCCATTCTGAAAGAGGTAAAGTGGTATCTCATTGTAGTTTTAATTTGCATTTCCCTGATGATTAGGGATGTTGACCATTTTTTCATATGTTTGTTTGGCCATTTGTTTCTCTTCTTTTGAAAACTGTTCACGTCTTTTGCCCACTTTTTAACTTTTTTTTTTTTTTCCTGACTTGTTTGAGTTCCTTGCATATTCTGGATATTAGTCCTTTGTCGGATGCATAACTTGTGAATATTTTCTCCCATTCCATAGGTTGTCTATTTACTTTGTTGATTATTTCTTTTGCTGTGAAAAAGCTTTTTAGTTTAATTAAGTCCCATTTGTTTATTTTTCTTTTGGTTGTATTTGCTTTTGGGACCTTAGTCATAAATTCTTTACCTAGGACAATGTTGAGGATAGTTTTTCCTAGGTTTTCCTCTAATATTATTATGGTTTCACTTTTTACATTTAAGTCGTTAGTCCATCTTGAATTAAGTTTTGTACATGGTGAGAGATAGGGATCCAGTTTCATTCTTCTGCATGAGGCTATCCAATTTTCTCAGCACCATTTATTGAATAGGGTGTTCTTTCCCTAGTGCATGTTTTTGTCTGCTTCATCAAAGATCAATTGGTTGTAGATATTTGGATTAATTTCTGGGTTCTCTATTCTGGTCCATTGGCCTATGTGTCTACTTTTATACCAGTATGATGCTGTTTTGGTTACTATCACTTTGTAGTATAATTTGAAGTCATGTAATGTGATGCTTCCAGATTTGTTCTTTTTGCTTAGGATAGCTTTGGTTATTCAGGCTCTTTTTTTGGTTCCATATGAATTTTAGAATTTTTTTTTCTAATTGTGTGAAAAATGATGTAGTTATTTTGATAGGAATTGCATTGACTCTGTAGATTACTTTGGGCAGTGTGGTCTTTTTAACAATATTGATTCTTGAAATCCATGAGCATGGGATGCTTTCCCATTTCTTTGTGTGATCTATGATTTCTTTCATCAGTGTTTTGTAGTTCTCTATAGAGATCTTTCACCACCTTGGTTAAGTATATTCCAAGATATTTTATTTTATTTTTTGCATCTATGGTCAATGGGATTGCATTCTTGATTTGATTCTTGGCTTTGTTGTTGTTAGCATATAGAAATGTTACTGATTTGTGTACATTAATTTTGTAAACTGACACTTTACTGAATTCATTTATCAATACTAGAAGACTTTTGGAGGAGTCTTTAGAGTTTCCTAGGTATAAGATCATATCATTGTCAGAGGTAATTTGACTTCCTTTTTTCCAATTTGGATGCCTTTTATATCTTTCTCTTGCCTGATTGCTCTGGCTAGTACTTCCAGTACTATGTTAAATAGAAGTGGTGACAGTGGGCATCCTTGTCTAGTTTCAGTTCTTAGGGGGAATGCTTTCAACTTTTACTCATTCCATATGATGTTGGCTGTGGGTTTGTTATATATGGCTTTTATTATTTTGAGGTATGTTCTTTCTATGCTTAGCTTGTTGAGGATTTTTATCATGAAGGGATGTTGAATTTTGTTGAATCCTTTTTTTTTTTTTACATCTATTGGGATGATCATATGGTTTTTGTTTCTAATTTTGTTTATGTGGTGAGTCACATTTATAGATTTGTGAATGTTGAACCATCCTTGCATCTCTGGGATGAAACCTACTTGATTGTGGTGAATTATCTTTTTGATGTGTTTTTGGTTTTGGTTTGCCAGTATTCTGTTGAGGATTTTTGCATCTTCATCAAGGATGTTGTTCTGTAGTTTTCTTTTTGTGTGTGTCCTTTCCTGGCTTTGGTAGCAGGGTGATACTGGTTTGGTAGAGTGAGTTAGGGAGGATTCTCTCCTTTTCAATCTTTTGGAACAGTTTCAATAGGATTGGTAGATCCAGCAGAATTTGGCTGTGAATCCATCTGGTCCTTGGCTTTTTTTGGGGGTGAGGGACATTTTTTATTACTGATCCAACCTCACTACTTGTTATTGGTCTGTTCAGGATTTCTGTCTTTTTGTGATTCAAGCTTGGAGGGTTATATGTTTCCAGGAATTTTTCCATTTCCTCTAGATTTTCTAGTTCATGTGCACAGAGGTGTTCATAGTCGTCTCAGATGATGTTTTGTATTTCTGTGGTATCAGTTGTAATGTCTCCTTTTTCATTTCTGATTGAGCTAGTTTGAATCCTCTCTCTTCTTTTCTTGGTTAGTCTAGCTCAGGGTCTATTGATTTTGCTTATTTTCTTAAAGAACCAACTCTTGATTTCATAGATCCTTTATTTATTTACTTTTTGTATTTCAATTTCATTTAATTCTGCTCTGATCTTTGATATATCTTGCCTTCTGCTAGCATTGGGTTTGTTTTGTTTTTCTTTTTCTAGTTCCTTGAGGTGTGATGTTAGGTTGTTACTTTGTGATCTTTCTGTCTTTTTGATGTAGGCATTTGGTGCTTCCCACTTAGCACTGCTTTTTCTGTGTCCCAGAGATTTTTGATAGCTTGTGCCATTATTAACATTTATTTTGAAAAATTAAAAAATTTTTGTCTTAATTTCATCATTGACCCAAAGATCATTTAAGAGCAGCTTGTTTAATTTCCATGTATTTGTATAGTTTTGAGAGTTTCTTTTGGAATTGATTTCTAGTTTTGTTCTACTCGGGTCCAAGAAAATACTTGATATGATTTCAATTTTAAAATTTTGTTGAGACTTGTTTTGTGGCCTAATACATGGTCTATCTTGGCGAATATAGATTTGCTGATGAGAAAAATGTATATTCTGCAGTTTTTAGGTGGAATGTTCTGTAAATGTCTTTAAAGTCCATTCATTCTAGAGTCTTGTTTAAGTCCAGTGTTTCTTTTCTTTTTCTTTCCTTCTTTCTTTCTTTCTTTCTTTTTCTTCTTCTCCTTCTCCTTCTCCTTCTTCATCTTCTTTTTTTGTAGACAGGGTCTTGCTCTGTCACCATGGCTAGAATGCAGTGGCATCATCATGGCTCACTGCAACCTCAAACTCCTGGGCTCAAGTGATCCTTCTGCCTCAGCCTCCCAGGTAGCTGGGACTATAGGCATGTGCCACCATGCCTAGCTAATTTTTCTATTTTTTGTAGAGATGGGGTCATGCTCTTGCTCAGGCTGGTCTTGAACTACTGGCCTCAAGCAATCCTCCTGCCTCAGCCTCCCAAAGTTCTAGGATTACAAATGTAAGCCACCACACTAAGCCTAAGTCCCTAAGTCCAGTATTTCTTTGTTCATTTTTGCCTTGATGATCTTTCTTGTTCTGTCAATGGGTGTTGAAATCTCCCACAATTAATGTATTGCTGTTTATTTCTTTTCTTAGCTCTAGTAGTATTTATTTAATGAATTTGAGAGCTCTGATGGTAGGTGCATATTATTTGGGATTATTATATCTTCTTGTTGAATCAATCTTTTTATCATTATATAAAATATAATGGCCTTTCTTTGTCTTTTTAAAATTTTTTTTGCTGTTGTCACTTTAAAGTCTATTTTATCTAAGAATAGCTACTCCTGCTGGCTTTTGGTTTCCATTTGCATGGAACATTTTTTCTACCCCTTTATGCTGAATCTGTGAGAATCTTTGTGAGTTAAGTGGGTCTCTTGGAGCCAGTGGACATTTGAGCTGTACTTTAAATCCATTCTGCTAATCTATCTCTTTTAAGTGGGACATTAAGACCGTTTACATTAATTTTTTTTGAGATAAGATCTTTTCTCCTTTATGTTGACTTTGACCAATCTGATGATTATGTGCTTTGGTGATGTCCTCTTTGCAATGAATCTTCCAGGAGTTCATTAAGCTTCATGTATCTCGATGTCTAAATCTCTAGCAAGACCAGGGAAGTTTCCTCCATTGTTCCATTAAATAAGTTTTTTAAGCTTTTTGCTTTTTCCTCTTCTTCCTAAGGGATACCTACGGTTCTTATGTTTGAGTATTTTACATAATCTCGTGTTCTTATAGGCTTTGTTTCTTTTGATTCTTTTTGCTTTATTTTTGACTGAGTTAATTCAAAAGCCTTGTCTTCAAGCACTGAAATTCTTTCTTCTGCTTATTCTATTGTGTTGCTAAAACTTTCCACTGTATTTTGACATTCCCTAAATGACTATTTCATTTCCAGAAGTTTTGTTATATTTTTAAAGCTATCTGTTTAATGATTTTTCATTCATGTCCTGAATTATTTTTTGCTTTCTTTGTGTTGGTTTTCAACTTTCTCACCAATCCCATTGAGCTTACTTACAATCCATATTTTGAATTCTACATCTGACATTTCAAAAATTTTCTTTTGGTTGGAGTTCATTACTGGACAGCTAGCGTGAACCTCTGGGGGTGTAAAAACAGTCTGTTTTTCATACTGCCAGAGTTCTTATGCTGGTTCCTTTTCATCTGGAACCTATTCCTTCAGCTCACAACAGATAATTTTGTGGTTCACCTGTTCTTCTGTGCCGTGATCTCTTCTGCTCAGTTTAGACAAGGAGAGGTACATTACCTTTTGGTTCATGCATATAAGTTCCCACTGTGATGTTGCTGGTAATTTGGATTGGCTGGACCTCAGACCCCTGGGAGAGTGTTCAGCTGCCAGTGGTGGTGGACTAGGACAGGTAATTCTCAGTCCCCAGACCCCTGGATGGTGTGCTTGAGTCCTGGGAGGACAAGACCAAAACCAGAGTGGTGAAGACTGGTGAAATTGCCCTCAAGCCTCCCTGAGTTCAAGTGCTGTCTGTGATGGGAGGGGTGGGGTGATCTCCTGGTCTGGGAGAATGCTCAGAAAGGTGGATGCATTATGAGCCTGCTGCAGGAGGGCAGGCCTCTCTTGATGAAATTAGCAGAGGTATGCAATTGTGGGATGCACAGGTCACTTACACCTCGCACTCTTGGCAGTGACAGTGGTCTCTGTCTTTTGGGGACACAAAAGCACCCAGATTTCCAGATCCCACCTTGGCTTAGCTGCAGCAGAGGTGATGGAGGCAGCTCAACCCACTTTGTGCTAGACTACCACAAGGGCTGTGGGCTATGTCTGAAATGCTCCAGTAGGGGGCAGCTGTGTCATAGATTTGTCTCCGGGTAGGACAAGTTTCTTCTAGTAGAGGCAGGAAGCTGAGAGTG
Organism: Daubentonia madagascariensis; assembly: GCA_023783475.1. Classification (NCBI taxonomy): domain Eukaryota; kingdom Metazoa; phylum Chordata; class Mammalia; order Primates; family Daubentoniidae; genus Daubentonia; species Daubentonia madagascariensis. Next base: position 1,248,964 of record JAKFHU010000322.1, read on the forward strand.
AGAACTGCTCATTCCACCCTCCCACAGTTGAGGTTGTACTTTTTGTCCTTGGGGTTCATGAAAACACTGGGATTCCCATTTCCCTTTCTGGTCCAGCAGCATTAGACTTGGCAGAGCAAGTTCAAACCATTGTATGCTGGGCTCCCGGAATGGCTGGGGGCTGCTGATTAAATGGTCTGGTGGGGAAAGGACAATTGTGTCAGGGACTTGCCTCCAGGGAGGATAGGCTCCTCTTAGAAAAGACAGGCAGCTTAGGAAGAGGACTGCTTTCCTTGTCCTCCCTCAGCAGAGGTGGTAGTTTTTGTATTTGGAACACATGAAAGCACTTGCTGCAACTTTTTAAAGGCAAAGGAGTGAGCCCCAAGTTCCATGGAAGCCTGGGTATAACAGTCACTCTGTCAGGGGGGGAGTATCTACTCCCAAGTGTCCTGGCTTAATAATCTTCTATGGGATCCTCACTGTCCCCAAGCAGAAACAGCCACAACTGCCTCAGTGGCAGTGGGCAAGGGAGGGGAGGAGGAAGAGTAGGCCCCAAATGGGAGGGAGCTGGTGCTCTGGTTCTCTTTGTCCTAAGGGTCCTGTAGCATGCTGCATTCTCCTTTCAGCCAGAAATGGCCTTCCCTGAATGCCCAAGCTCCAGGAGACCCACAGTTCCCCTGGGATCCACCAGTACGCTAAGACTGCAATCTGTGTGGGTGTGGGGAATGCTGGCTGTGGATTCAGCAATGTAGAGACCCAAAAGCTGAAATTCCCTGGTTGGGACAGCTGTAAAAATGCTGCCTGCCTGTGAAGGGAAGGAAATGAGCTACACCCTCAGTGCAAAACCTGGACCTGGTAAGCAGATTATTATTTGGGGTGTGCCTCCAGTAAGCCCAGAACGGGTCATCCTGTGGCACACCCACACTAAAAGCTCATGCTTGGGAGCAGAAGTAGCTATGTCTACAGCATTGAGTGGTTGGACAAGGGGAGGTCTCCATCTCCATGTCCCTTCTGTGACTCTGGTGCTGCTTCTACTCTGGGTTGGGAGCACTTTCCTACCCTACAGAGTCCACTCTGCACTTGTATGTTTGCTGGGAGGGGTGCAGACAACTTCAGATCACAAGCCAGGGGTTCTCAGGTGTGAGACAGGTGTGTTCTGCTTTCCTCTGTCTTAAAAAGCATCTCCCCATCCTCTTGGGGCAGTCTGCCCTACAGGTCAGAACTTCAGGAATACTGCCGCTGTCCTATGTCTCCCTGCTACTTTGTGGTTGTCACAGTCCAAGTGGGTGTCAGGGAATGTTTGTGTGGGATCCAGTGATAAGGAGACCAAAGGGCTATGATTTCCTAGGCAGGATGGAGGCATCCAGTGGGCGTGTAAACAATATGGCAACTGCTACCTCAGCTCAGGTCTTTGGTGGGAGAAAGTGACCCTGTTAAGGTTTGCAGCCCAATGTTTTGTTCTTAAGAAGTTCTCAATTTGCTGATGGCAGCAGTACTTGGACTTGTGAGGACAGGATGGCTCTCTGAAAGATCAGGAGCTGAAAGACTGCCACAGGCTTGAGAAGAGGAAAAGTAAACACTCCCACCTATCCTTTATGTGATCTCTGAATCCCTCAGGGTTTGGTTTCTGCCAAAATCTTGTTCATTCTTATTCTGCTCCACAACTTCTTTCTGTGAGATCTCTGGTAAAGGTAGGATCTCTGGTAAGGGTAGGTTCTGGCACACTTCCCTTGGTATTCCACCTGGGCTATGTTTTTCTTTATTTGAAACTTTTTCTTCTTTTTGGGACCATCTAGCAATGAATGTCTATAGTCCACCATCTTGCCCCAATCCCCTTTTCCATGTTTAGATACACAAATACTTAACATTGTGTTACAATTGCCTATAGTATTCAGTATAGTAACAGGTTTATATCCTAGGAAGCAATAGGCTATACCATATAGCCTAGATGTCTAGTAGGTTGTAGCACCTAGGTTTGTGAAAATTTACTCTATGATGTTCACACAATCATGAAATCACCCAATGACACTCTTCTTAGAACATATTAAATGATGCATTACTGTATATCAAAAATTACTTTAAATTTTTGATACGTTGAATACATTGAATTAAATAACTCAATCAAAAGGCAGAGATTATCAGACTGTATTAAACAAACAAGATCCAACTGTATATTGTCTACAGAAGATACACTTTCAATTCAAAGATACAAATGGGTTGAGAGTAAAATAATGGAAAGAGGTATATCAAGCCAACAGCAGCCATAGGAAAACTGTAGTGGCTATTCCAATATCACACAAAATAGACTTAAAACAATGTTACTAGAGATGAAGACAGATATTGTATAATGATAAAAGCATCGATTCATCAGAAAACTATAACCATATTAAATATATATGTGCCTAACAACAAGCCACAAAATACATGAAGCAAAAATAAACAGAATTGATGGGAGAAATAGATAATTTATCATTAATAGCTGAGAAGTCCAATATCCCACATTGAATAATGGGTGGAATAACTAGGCAGAAGATCAATAAAGAAATAGAAGACTTAATCAACACTACAAACCAACTAGATCTAACAGACATCAAAAGAAAACTCCACTCAATGGCAATAGAATACACAATCATTTCAGGTGCACATGGAACATTCTCCAGGATAAACCATATGTGAGGCTATAAAACAAATATCAATAAATTTAAAAAGGTTAAAATCATCCCAAGTATGTTCTCTGTTCTCCAACCACAATGAATAAAATTAGAAATAAATTATAGCAAGAAATATGGAAAATTTAAAAATTGGTAGAAATTAAGCAACACATGTCTAAATAAACAATGGGTCAAAGAAGAAATCAAAAAGGAAATTAGAAAATACTTTGGGATAAGTAAAAATGAAGACAGAACAACCAAAACTTATGGAATGGAGTGAAAACAGTGCTCAGAGAAAAATTTATAGCTGCAAATGCTTATGTTAAAAAAGAAGACAGTCTCAAATAAAAAAACTAACTTTCTAACTTAAGACACTGGAAAAATTAAAGCAATCTAAATATAAAGCAAGCTGAAGGAAGGAAATAATAAAGATTAGAGTGGAAAATGATATAGAAAGTAGAATAATAATAGAAAAAAATCAATAAAATAAAAAATTGGCTCTTTGAAAAGGGCAACAAAGTTGATGAACTTTTAACTAGACTAATGAAGAAAAATGGAGATGAATCAAATTATTAAAATCAGACATAAAAGAGGGGGCATTACTCCTGACTTTACAGAAATAAAAAGAATTATAAGGGAATATTATGAATAACTGTATGCAATAAATAAGATAACTTAGATGAAATGGAAAAATTCTTAGACAGAAATTACTGAAACTGGCACAAGAGAACATAGAAAATCTGCATAGATCTTTAACAAATGGAGACATCAAATTAGTAATGCAAAAACTATTCATGAAGAAAAGGCCAGCCCCAGAAGTCTTCCCTGGTAAATTCTATGAAACATTTAAAGAAGAATTAATACCAATTTTTCAGAAATGTCTCAGAAAATAGAAGCAGAAGGAATACTTGTCAACACATTTTGTAAGGTTAATATTACATTGATACCAAAAACCAGGCAGAAATATCACAAGAAAACTCCATCCCCAATATCTTTTATGAATATAGATGTAAACATCATCAACTAATTACTAGGAAACTGGATACATCACCATGTAAAAGGGATTACATGCTATGACCAATTGGGATTTATCCCGGGAATGCCAGGGTGGTTTAATATCTAAAAATCAATTATGTAATGCACCTTATTCACAGAATAAAATACAAAACTAGACAATTGTCTCAACAGATGCAGAAAAAGCATTTGAAAAAATCCAACACCCCTTCATGATAACAATACTCAACAAACTAGGGGTAAAAGGTGACTTCTTTAAGTCCTTGATAAAGGGCATGTATGAAAAACCCACAGATAAAAAAAGGTAAAAGACTGAATACTTTCCTCCTAAGATGAGGAAGAATATAAGATTTTCCACTCTTGCCACTTCTATTCAACATTGTACTGGAAGTTTTAGCCAGGAAAATTAGGCAAGAAAAAGAAAAAACAAAGGTATCTAGATTGTGAAAGAATAATTTTAAAAAATCTCTATTCACAGATGATCTGATCTTGTATATAGAAAATACTAATGAATCCACTAAAAATTAACTATTAGACCTAATAAATGAGTTCAGCAAGGTTGCAGGATGTAAGATAAATATAAAAAATCAGTTGTATTTAATACAATGGCAACGATCAAACCAAAAATGAAATTAAGAAAATAATTCCATTTATAATAGTATCAAAAAGAATACCTAGGAATAAATTTAACAAAAAAGTGAAAACTTATACTCTGAAAACACAAAACTTTGTGAAAGAAATTAAAGAAGAGATAAATAAGTGGGAAAACATTCACATTCATGGATAGAAAGACTTAATATTGTTAAAATTGCAATATTCTCCAATTGGTTTATATTTTCAGGGCAATCTGTATCAAAATCCCAGCTTGTTTCTTTGCAGAAATTGACTAGCTGATTCTAAAATCCATATAGAAATGTAAAGGATCCAGTGTGGATAAAACAATCTTCAAAAAGAAGAAAAAGTTGTAGAACTTACCCTTCCTGATTTCAAAACTTACTACAAAGCTATAATCAAGACAGTGTGGTACTGTAATTAGATATAGATCAGTGGAATAGAATCAAGAGTCCAGAAATAAGCACTTATATTTATAGACAATTGATTTTTGACAAGGGTTTTAAGACAATTGGGACAACTGGGGGAAAGAATCATTTAACAAATGTGACGGGGCAACTGGATATATACACACAAAAGACAAAATTTAGACCCCTGTGTCATACCATTTACAAAAATTCATTCAAAATAGAGCAGAGATCCAAACTGTAAGAGTTAAAAATTTAAAACTCCTAGAAGAAAACATAGGCATAAATCTATGACCTTGGACTAGGTAATGGTTTTTCAGATATCATGCCCAAACCACAAGCAACCAAATAAAAAATATATTAATTAGATTTCATCAAAATTAGAAACTTGTGTTCTTCATAGGACACAATCAAGAAAATGAAAAGACAATCAACAGAATGAGAGAAAATATTTGCAAATCAAATATCTGACAAAGACTTTCTCCAGAATACATAATGAACCCTTATAACTCAATAATAAAAAACAAATCCCAATTAAAAATGGGAAAAAGATCTAAATAGATGTTTCTTCAAAGAAGATATAAAAATGGCCCATAAACACATAAAAAAAGATGACCAACATCATTAGTCATCAGAGAAATGCAAATCAAAATTGTAATGAGATAACACTTCACACAAAATATAATCAAAGATTATAGAAATTGGAACCATCATACACTGCTGGTATATGTATGGAGTGTAAAATGGTGCAGCCCCTCTGGAAAACAGTCTAGCAGTTCCTCAAAAGATTAAAATAAAACTACAATATGATCCAGCAGTTCTCCTCCTGGTTATATACCTAAGAGAGTTGAAAACATGCCCACATAAAAACTTGTCCAGAAATGTTCATAACAGCATTATTCATAATAGCCCCAAATTGGAATCAATCCAAATGTTCAACTGATAAATGGACAAAGAAAACGTGGCATATTTATACCATGGAGTATTATCCAGCCATTAAAAGGAATGAAGTACTGATATGTGCTACGACAGGAATGAACCGTGAAAACATCACGTTAAGTGAAAGAAGGCAGACCCAAAGATCACATACTGTATGAGTCCATTTATATGAAATGTCCATTACAGAAAAATCTATGTAGTCAGAAAGTAGATTAGTGGTTGTGTGGGAGAAATGGGGAGTTACCTTTGATAGTTATTGGATTTTCCTTTGGGGTGACGAAAATATTCTAAAATTCATTACAGTGATAGTCACACACTTCTGTGTATATACTAAAAACAATTGAATTGTATGCTTTAAATGGATGAATTGTATGGTATGTGACGCATCTTAATAAAGCTGTTATAAAAAACAAGTTTACTGAAGTCATGACAAAGGTGCATAGGAGCCAACTAGAAAGAAACTCCCAGTGGATGAGACAACGTGCCTCAAAAGGAATGACTGCATTGGATTGAAGCACAGCACATATATAAAAATCAGTGGGTTTGTAATGATATAAAATCAAAGCAAACAAAATATCTCACCATTCACCACTGGAGGTTGCCAGAGCACCAATCATTTCTCAGAAAAACTAAAAAAGGAAAAGAATCAAGCTCATCCCGCCTTACCTGTATGAGTTGTATGTTTATGTAATCAAATGGTTGATGAAGGAAAATTCTTTATAGAATAATTACAGCTAACTGATGCAGGAAGAATGGCAGAATTAGAAATTCACTAATTTGCAACTTCTAATGAAATAATGCTTCCAGGCAACAATCGTGTATAAATGATAAAAGCATGAGGTAAAATATTCGTGGGGAAATTTTATAATGGAGGGGTCAGGCTGATACAGCCTGAACTGTCTGATTTTATCTTTTAAAAAATTTTTTTAAAAAAGTAACAGCTTTAATGAGAAATAATTCACATGCAATAAAATTCACCCTTCAAAGTGTGCAATTCAGAGACTTTTAGTATAGTCACAGAGTTGAGAAACAATCACCATTCTGTCAAAAGACAAAATTACAACATATTTAGTTGGAAGATCTTAATTGGCTTTTATTTGTGATTCTAGAGTCAGGCAACAGCTCATTCTATGACGTAGAATGAGTGTTCTGATGACCTGAGTAGAGGAGATTGGCTTTATAGACAGAAAACGGGTGAAGAAAGCAGGAACAGGTAATGAAAAGCAGATTGGTCATTTACAGGGAAAGTTACTTTCCCTGTAAAGGTTAAAGCAGAGAGGATGTCCTTACCATGCTGTCTAAAAGTGGTTTGTTTGGGGATTTGGCTATTATCTCTCTCTCTCTTGACTTCTTGGAAGGTCAGATAAATAACTTAGTTTTGGTTTGGTGGTGTGGAACTTCAGTAACTCCATTTTGGTTTGGTCTGTTGGGTCTAGGGCAGGAGCTCAGTCTAAACCCATGGCCTCTTATAAATTTTATTTGACACCCACCTAACTCTAGAACATTTTTTATCACTCCAAAAACAGACCTCATACTTATTAGCAGTAATCCCCCATTCCTCCCTCTCAGCAGTCTTTGGCAACTACCAATCTACTTTATCTTTCTGTGAATTTGCTTATTCTGGGTATTTCATGTGAATGGAATAATAAAATGTGGCTTCTTTCACTTAGCATAATGTTTTAATTGTCATCAATGTTGTAGCATGTATCAGTACTTCATTCCTCTTAATGGTTAAATAACCTTCCATTGTATGGATGTACCATGTTTTGTTTATCCATTCATTGGTTGATGGACATTTGGGTTGTTTCAATTTTTGGTTAGTGTGAATAAGGCAGCTAAGAGCATTTATGTGCATGTTTTTGTGTGGATACGTGTTTTCAGTTCTCATGGTTATATACCTAGGAGTGGAATTGCTGGGTCACATGGTAGCTAATATTTAGCTTTTTTAGATGATTCCATCTTTATATCACTAAAAGTGGTCTTAGTCCTAAAAAGGAGGAATCAACAGGTCGGAAGCAAATGCACTTAATCAGGAATGGAAGTTGCAACCCGGGCAGATCGCAGCCAGAGACCATACTATCGGAGAGGCACAAGAGGGCTTGCATTTATAGGAATTTATTTAGATTACATGAATTGTTTGTTGGATTATTTCTTCAGTTGATTAAACAAAGAAGTCTTTAATCATTGGTGGAACAGTGCATTTGCTTCAGTTAGTCAGGAATCAATACACAGCATGTCCTTAAAGATTGGGACTAGTTTCCTTGTATTGTATGATATATTGTTGAGAGCACAGATGTTTGTCAAGGAAATGTTTTTTACAGTTCCTTTGTAGCTTTCAAAGTTCATCAGCAGTTCAATGTGGAGTCAGTAGCCCAAGATGGAGTAACTAATATCAAGCCTGGAACATTGCTAAGCTCACAGTGGGATAACCATGTACTGACTGCATAATATAATGCAAAAAATCACACAGCATACATGTAAATTATTCTGGCCTATCCAGTTGAACTAAATATAATCAAGCATCTAGATCAGGAATCTGCAAACTTCCTTTTTAAAGGGCCAGACAGCAAATATTTTAGGCTTTGTGAACCATACAATTTCTGTTGCAACTGCTCAAATCTGCTGTTGCAGCATAAACGCTATAGACAATGTGTAAATAAATGGCTTGGCTTTGCCCCAATAAAGCTTTATTTACAAAGCATGCAGCAGGTCAGATTTGGCCTGTGGACCATAGTGTGCCAACCAGTTTGAGATCTTACAACCATTTTACAGGAAACCTGAGGGATATAGAAACATATTAAATCAGCTAAACCCAGGAAGTAAGACAAATGACTTGGTTTTTCCAAAAATGTCAATGGCATGAAAAAGGCTTACATTCCACTTCTCCATAAATGCTCTCTTTTTGATCTTATATTACACATTTCTTGATAAGGAGCCTGAGTGCATTGGGAAAAGCATACTGGCTTACAGTTTATCTTTCAGTGGCCTTAGCAGGCTGCCCCTTCCCTTAGTGGCAAAAAGATCCCTCTGTCTGGAGCAGTTATACTTCATCCCCCTGGCTACAGTAATCTCTCTAAGCTATGAACATTTGATGTAGGGCAGACCCATCAGAATTTTTCCCTTAGGTTTTTTTTTTTTTTTTTTTTAAGTGAAGCAGGGAGAGAAAAGCTATCTTTTCTTCTGGTTATAAGAGTTTCATGTTTCAGTGGCCACTGATTTTGAAAGAATGAAGCTAACCTGAAAAGAAAAGAGAAAGAGGTGTGTGGTGTGTGTGTGCGTGTGTGGGAGAGAGACAGAGAGAGAGAGAAAGGCAGAGACAGAGACAGAGAGAGTGGGAAGGGAGGGGAGGGGAGAGATGTTATTTGCAGCCAAAGAGTTCTGTTTAATTTTTCCCTCCTAAACAATTTTTGAGAAGATTAGATATAATATGTGTAAAATTCCTGGCATAGTAGACTTTTAATAAATGGCATCATTTTGTATTAAATCATCAATTGTTACCTCCTCTATTGTTTAATTTCTTATGTTTATATGCCTTGACTGCCAGCTCCATGTAGGCAGGAAACTTCCTTGATTTCAAGAATGTTTAACAAGCTAAATTAAATTCTATGAAAAAGATGCTCTTTGTTGATAGATAAGAATATAAAGTTGAATTATTTGATTAGCACCAGAATGATCTTTAATATGTTCCAATGAAGGTAGACTTCTTTTTTGTGAATTTATTTCAAGTTATAAGTGGCATTTTAATGGAAGACTCTTCTCAGGAGTATTATTATTTTTTCATTTCAGTGGAAGAAGTATGGTTAGTTAGCTAAATTCTAAAGGAAGTTTTTCTTGGAAGTTCATGGATGAAATGTTATGCTCATGTAATTTAGGTTCTAATGTTGAATATTTATGGTGCAGTTTTAGCTTAATTGCTGGAAAGCAATATAACCACAAGTTGAAATAGTTTTAAAATACAGGAAGACTTAAAATAATAGTGAACATGTCATTTGGAATAATTAGCATTCTCAACAAAGTCTGAAAGAAGTCATTATAGGTATTCAAAGCAATTAGCTGATGGTTCTTAAAAGACCCATACAAGTTGAATTTATTTACTTTATACACTTAAAGGCTTTAAATATATAATACTAAAATTGCTGTTCTAGTTTTTAAATAAGTAACTGAAACTCTTTTATTCTTTTCTAAAAACCAAATTGCTTAGAACCCTAAACATATCTATTACTACTCTGAATATGATGCTTACTTAGTGACCAAATTTGATGTCAGACTCCCATTTAAAAATTTCTGTGCAAATATGAGTATATCCTAGTTATAATATCTAGGTGAGGTATATCCTATAGCTTCCTCTTTATAGTTAATGATAATTTTTTACATTCTTTAAAATTTTCTTGTGCATCAGTTTACCTTTTTAAAAATCATTTTTTATTTTTAATTGGCACATAATGATTGTGCATATTTCTGGGGTACAGTGTGATATTTTGACACATGTATACATTGTGTAATTGTCAAATTGGGTAATTAGCATATTCATAACCTCAAACATTTATCATTTCTTTGTGGTGGGAACATTCAAAATCCTCTCTTCTAGCTATTTGAAATATACAATACCTTATTGTTAACTATAGTCACCCCACTGTTCAATGGAACACCAGAACATATTCTTCCTTTCTAATTGTAACTTTGTACCCATTAACCAACTTTTCCCTATCCTTCCTAACCTGCTAATGCTAATTTTCTCATTCTCAGGGAATATTATAATAAAATAAAAATTTGTCACCTAAATAATAGATTTTTCTAATTTATACTACACATAAAATTTATTTTTAAAAATGCTGTTCTAAGGATATATTTTTTCTTGTGATTCATTTATTTATGAGCATAATTCAATTTATATAAGTTGTAGGAAGACAAAAAAATTGTGATGCTTGTGCTTGAGTTTAAATCAATATTTAATTTTATGTAAATAAATATTAAAAATTGTATTTTGACTTTCATTTCTGTTCGTGATGCATTAACAGGGACAAGATTTATCTTAAATGACTAAATAACCAGACAAAAAATATAAGACAATGATTTTCTGATAGTGGAAAATAGGCAGTATAGGAGTGATTTCTGAGAAAACAGAACAAATAAGGTGAGCTCTATGATTGTTCTGGTTACAAGATAAAGAGAGTTTCTAGACTTTAACACAGGGAAGGGAAGCCCAAACAGAATGTGGCAGTCTCCCTTAGTTGAGGAGACATCGTGCATAGTTCACAAAGCCCAACATATTTATAATGGAAGGGGCAGAGTACTGCGGAGGAGAGAGCTGCACAGTGAGGAGTTCTGAATATCTGGCTCTCAAATGTTTATCCAGAAGGCATCAGCCAGAATAGTACATGGAGCTCACACAGTGCCAGGAATAGTCTGTGTTTCTACCAACCAGGGTAGAAAGACCTCTTTACTCCCAGGATATCAAGTATAGAGTCAAATTAGATAAACTATGGCATGCAGGGAAAATATGACCTATTTTTTTGGTACATACCATAAACTAAGAATAGTTTTTACATTTTAAGAGGATTGTTGAAAATAAATTAGGATGAGTACATGACAGACTGTGTGTAGCCCACAAAACCTAACTATTAACTATGTGGTCCCTTACAAAAAACGTCCACTGAGCCCTCTGCTAGACTGATTGCTAAGCCCTGCCCTAGACTAAAGGCTGTTCTACACCTGCTTAATAAAGCTTAAAAGCAGATTTCAAAAGTATAAAACTGTTTCCAAGTAAATTAACCACATCCTAGAACAAAGCCTAAAAATATTTAAAGGAAAAAAATCTAGTGTACATATTCAAGAATCTTAACTGCATCTCTGAACAATGCCCAGAAATACTTAAAAGAATACAAAGTGTCCAGTATCCAACAATGTAAATATCAGACTGTCCTACATCTAATAAGATTACCTGACATCGCAAGAGGCAGTAAAATATGAGCTGTAATGAGGAGAAAAATCAACTATTAGAAAAAGAAATTACCTTGATGATAGAATTAGCAGAAAAGGACATAAAATCAGGTATACTAAATATACTACCTATGTTGAAGAAGGTAGAGAAAAGTATAAGCATAATGAAGAGGGAAATAGAAGATATAGATAAGACCTAAACTGAACTTCTAGATGTGAAAAAATACAACGTATGAGAAAAAAATACACTGAATGGGATTAACAAGAGATCAGGCACTGTAGAAGGATTTGTAGTGAACTTGAAGACATAGTAATCAAAGCTATCCTAACTGAAGCAGAAAAGATAAAAGACTGAAAAAGATGTGCCGAGCACCAGTGAACTGCTTTTCAAGCTATCTCACTTGTCACAGGAGTCATATAATGTCATAAGAGTTACAGAGAGAGAGGAGAGAGATGGGAGGAAGGGAAGAAAAAACATTTGAAAAAATAATGAAATATTACCAAATTTGATAAAAACTACTAACTCCATAGGTTTAAGATCAACAAACTCCAATCAGAAGACACATGAAAAAAAACTCCCACACAAAGCAGATGGAATCAAATTGCTTAAAACCAGGAATAAAGAGAAAATAAATAAGTCAAAGAAAAAAGACATATTACATACAGAGAAACAAAGATGACAAAGAGAGAATACAAACCAGAAAATAGCTGAGCAACATAAAGTGCTGAGGGAAAAAAAACCCCATTATTCTAGAAATCTATGCCCAGCTAAAATATGTTTACAAAATGAAGGTGAAAAAAAGTATTTCTTAGATATACAAAAGCTGATAGAATTTATCATCAGCCCAGCAGTTTACAGGAAATGTCATAGAAATCCTTAAACAAAAAGGAAAATGATGGCAGATAAAAATTTAATTCTACTCAAAGGAAGGAAGAGAACCAGAAATAATATTTGGATAAATATAAAATAGTTATTTTCTTATTTTAAAATCTCCTTAAAGAGTTACTATTTAAAACAAAATGGTGACAATGTATTGTATGGTTTATAACATATGTAGAATTAAACTATATGACAACAGTAGCACAAAGTCCTGGATTGGGGGAAGTGGAAATAGAGTGTTATAGGGTTCTTATACTATGTATAAAGTAATATAACATTAGTTGAAAGTAGAACATACTAAGTTAAATATGTATATTGTAATCCTAGAGCAAGGACCAGCAAACTAGATAGATATTAAAAGAACATATATTATGAGTATATGATGAACAACTTTATGCTAATTAGTTCAACAACTTAAATGAACAGAAAATTCTTCTATAGACACTAATTTCTACAGCTCAAGAAGAATAGATGACTTCAGTTGCCCTATATCTATTACATAAATTGAATTTATAGTTAAAAATCCTCCCACAAAGAAAATTCTAGATCCAGATGATTTTATGGTGAATTCTACCACATATTTGAGAAACAAATAGTACAAATTCTATGCAATCTTTTTCCTAGAAAATAGAACACTCTACAAGTAACAACCTGAAACTAGCAATATGGTAAAAGGATGGCACATCATGTCCATCCAAGTGGTGTTTATCCCAGGAATTACACAATCAGTGTAATTTACAATATTAACAGACTAAAAGAGAAAAATGTATGATTATCTTTAAATGATGCAGAAAAAGCATTAGACAAAAATCAACATCCTTGTTTAGTAGAAACTCTCAAAAAACTAGTAATACAGGGGGCCAGGTGTGGTGGCTTGCACCTGTACTGTTCACACTTTGGGAGGCTGAGGCAGGAGGATTGCTTGAGGCCAGGAGTTCAAGACTAGCCTGAGCAAGAGCAAGACCTCACTTCTACAAAAAATAGAAAAATTAACCAGGCATAGTGGCACATGCCTGTGGTCTCAGTTACCCAGAAGGTTGAGGCAGGAGGATCACTTGAGCCCAGGAGTTTGAGGTTGCAGTGAGCTATGATGATCCCTCTCCACTCTAGCTTGGGTGACAGAGAAAGATGTTGTCTCAAAACAAAACAAAACAAAACAAAAACCCCCCAAAAACAAACAAACAAAATAAAAACAAAAACAAAAAAACAAAAAACCAAAAACTATTAATAGTAATACAAGGGCAATTTCCTCAAGCTGATAAAGGATATTTATGAAAAACTTACAGCTAACATCATACTTGATAAAGACTGAATGATTCCCTCTTAAGATTGGCAGCAAGGCAAGAATGTCTGCTCTCACTACTTCTAGTTAGCAGTGTAGTGGAGGTCATAGCCAGTGCAATAAGGCAAGGAACAGAAATAAAAGTCATGCAGATTGGAAAGGAAGAAGTAAAACCATCTTTATACACAGACAACATGATAATCTATGTAGGAAATCCTGAGGAATCTATGAAAGGCAACTAGAAGCAATAAGTGAGTTTAACAACATTTTAGGATACTAGGTCAATATGCAAAAATCAATTGGATTATTTTTCTTAGGATAATGTCCTGAAGGTTCGTCCATGTTGTTGCATATTGCAGAATTTTATTCTCCTTTAAGGCTGAGTAATATTACTTTGTAATATTTCTTTGTATGTATATATCACATTTTTAAAAATCCACTTATCTGTTGGTAGATATTTAGGTTGTTTCCACATGTTGGCTATTGTGAATAGGGCTGCCTTGGCCACTGTCCTCTGACTGTCTCCCAAGGCCCCAGCCTTGGCCTAAAGGGTGTGTTGGAAGGTGGGTGAGGCTGGAATTTGGAACTGCAGACTGTGCTGCATGGTCTCTTTTTAGTTTGATAGAATCCTATTTGAATACTTTTGCTTTTGTTACTTCTACTTTTAAAGTCTTTCTCATAAAATCTTTTCCTAGAACAATGTCCTGAAGTGTTTTCCCTATGTTTTCTTCATAGTTTTATAGTTTTGGGTCTTACATTTAAGTCTTCAATCAATTTTGATTTGATTTTTGTATATGGTGAGATATAGGGGTTTAGTTTTATTCTCCTGCATATGAATGTCCAGTTGTCCCAGCACCATTTATTGAAGAGGATGTCTGTCTTAGTCTGTTTGCATTGCTATAAAGGAATATATGAGACTGGATATTTTGTAAAGAATAGAGGCTTAGTTGGCTCACGGTTCTGCAGGACACACAAGCATGTGTTTATTTTCCATCTAGATGACTTATCCAGTACTGACAGTGGGGTGATGAAGTCCCTAACTCTTATTGTATTGAGGCATATCTCTCCCTCAGCTCTGATAATATTTGCTTTTTATATCTGGGTGCTCTGGTGTTGGGTGCATATATATTTATAATTGTTATATCCTCTTGCTGAATCAATCCTTTTAACATTATATAAGGATCTTCTTTGTTTCTTTTTATATTTTTTGACTTAAAGTCTATTTGTCTGATATAAGTATAGCTACTCCTGCTCACTTCGGTTTTTGTTTGCATGAAATATCTTTTTCCATGCCTTTACTTTCAGGCTATGTGTGTCTTCATAGGTGAAGTGAGTTTCTTATAGGGTCTTGTGTTTTTTTATCCATTCAGCCTGTTGCTATTTTTTAATTGGGGAATTTAAACCATTTACATTCACGGTTGTTATTGATAAGTAAAGACATACTCTTGTAATTTTGTTTTTTTAAAAATATGTCCTTTTTTCCTTTCATTCTCCTTTATTGTTTATCTTTGCAGTTTGGTAGTTTTCTGCAGTGATAATGTTTGATTCCCTTCCCTTTCTTATTTGTATATCAGCTCCACCAGTGAGTTTTTAGTTTTGCTAGTTTTATGGTGGTAGATACTGTGCTTTTACTTGCAAATGTAATACTTCCTTAGGAATCTCTTGTAGAGCTGGTCCAGTGGTGATGAATTCCCTCAGTTTTTGCTTTTCTGGGAAAGATTTTATTTCTTCTTCATTTCTGAAGGATGGCTGTGCTAGGGATAATATTCTTATTTGGCAGTTTTTTTTTCTTCCAGCAGTTTGTATATATCATCTTATTCTTTCTGACCCTGATAGGTTTCTGCTGATATATCTGCTGTAAGTCTGATGGGAATAATTTATATGTGACATGACACTGTTCTCTTGCTGTTGTTAGAATTCTCTTTTGTCTGTGACTTTTGACAATTTGACAATAATGTGCCTCATAGAGGATCTTTCTGGATTGAATCTATGCAGAATTATTTCAGCTTCCTGTACCTGGATGTCTATATCTCTCCCAAGACTTGGGAAGTTTTTAGCTATTATTTCATTTAACAGGTTTTCTATGACTTTTCCATCTCTTCTCCTTTTATAATTCTCATAATGTGAATATTTATTCACTTAATGGTGTTCATATGCCTTGTAGGCCTTCTTCATTCTTTCCTACTCTTTTTTCTTTTATCTGACTGGGTTATTTCAAAAGATATGTCTTTGTGTCCAGAAATTCTTTTTTTCCTGCTTGATCTAGTTTATTGTTGAAGGTCTCAATTGTATTTTTTATTTCCTTCATTGAATTTTATAGTTCCAAAATTTCTGTTTGGTTCTCCTTTATGATATCTATCTCTTTATTGAAGTTCCAATTCAGGTCATGAATTGTTTTCCTTCTTTAATTGAATTGTCTATGTTCTCTTGTATCTTGCTGAGTTTTCTTAAGATCATTATTCTTCTGCACAGCCAGGAAAACAATCACTAGAGCAAATAGACAACCTAAAGAATGGGAGAAAATATTTGCATGCTATACATCTGATAAAGGGCTGATAACTAGACTCTATGAAGAAGTTAAGCAAATCAGCAAGAAAAAAATCAAACAACCCCATTAAAAAGTTAGCAAAAGACATGAACAGAAACTTTTCAAAGGAAGATAGACTAATGGCCAACAAACATATGAAAAAATGCTCAACATCTCCAATCATCAGGGAATTGCAAATCAAAACCACAATGAGATATCATTTAACTCCAGTGAGAATGGCTTTTATCAAAAACTCCCAAAACAACAAATGCTGGCATGGATGTAGAGAAATAGGAACACTTATAAACTGTTGGTGGGACTGCAAACCAGTACAACCTCTATGGAAAGTAGTATGGAGATACTTCAAAGAACTAAAAGTAGAACTATCATTTGATCCAGCAATCCCACTACTGAGTATTTACCTAAAGGAAAAAAAAGACATTCTATAAAAAAGACACCTGCACTTGAATATTTATAGCAGCACAATTCACAATTGCAAAGATGTGGAAAAAACCCAAGTGCCCATCAATACATGAGTGGATTAATAAAATGTGGTATATGTATACCATAGAATACTACTCAGCCATTAAAAAAAATGGTGAACTAATACCTCTTGTATTAACCTGTGTGGAATTGGAGCCCATTCTTCTAAGTGAAGTATTGCAAGAATGGAAAAACAAACACCACATGTACTCACCATTAAAATGGAACTAATCAATCAACTCTTATGTACACATATGGAAATAACATTAATCAGAAATCAAGCAGGTGGGAGGGAGCAGAAGGGAATGGGTAAATTCACACCTAATGGGTACAATGCACACTATCTGGGTGACGGGCACACTTATAACTTTGACTCAAATGGTTACAAAAGCAATTTATGTAACCAAAACGTTTGTACCCCTGTAATATTCTGAAATAAAAAAGAATAAAATAATAAAATTATCATACAATTAAATATAAAAAAATCATTATTTTGAATTCATTTTCAGGCATTTCATAGATTTCCTTTTCTTTGAGTTCTGTTACTAGTAATTATTGTGTTCATTTGGAGGTTTCCTTGATTTTTCATGTTTCTTTTGTCTCTACATTTATATCTGCTTATCTGGTGGAACAGTCATTTCTTCCAATTTTATGGAGTAGCTTTTGTAGGGAAAGGCTTTTTCCTGCAGATGTGTGCTATAGTATCTGTTGAGTAAGGTGCTAGGCTTTGGCTCTGGGAGAGCACAGTAGTGTTTTCTCCAATTTCTTCAACTGTAGTCAACATCAACGGAGTTTGTGAATGTCTCAGTAGCCTAGGTTGTGGTTGTTTGTAGAGGCTGTGGCATGGCTTTGCTGGAGGTGGGATGCTGGGCAGGCTGGTTCTCGGTCCTTGCTGGGGAGCTTGCATGTATGTAATAGCTTCATTACTAGAGGGGGCAAGGTTGCTGGTGGCAGCATGTCCTGGGTGTGCCTATCCTCAGGCCATTGTGGGAATGTGTGTGGGCACATGGCTGCTGTGCTGCTGAAGGGGATGGGGATGTTGGTGTCAGTTTCACCCCCCAGGAAGGCTGGTCCTGGGTCACTGGGAGGGCTTGCATTGGTACATGGCTACTCCACCACTGGAGGGGGCAGAGTCACAGACAGTAGTGACAGGTCCCAGGTGGACAATTCTCAGGATCTGGGGTGTGCATATGTTAGCTCCCTCTGTCTGGGGGATACCTCCCTGATATTCTGGACTGCCTGTTTCCCTAGGTGCAGGGTGCTATGTGGGCTTGGGTCTCAGGGTCATGGCTGCACCACTGGGTCCAGCTGTTGTTGTGACACTGCAGCCCTCTGGGTGGATGTGGTGGGACTTCTCACAGGGCTCCAGGGATGTGAAGACACAGGAACTACAGGGCCCCATGGCAGGATGCACATTGGTGTTGGCTCCACTCTCAAAATGGCACCGTGCTGCAGCAGCCTGTGTCCCTGGGAGTAGAGGCCTCCCTGAAAGAATTCCTTCTCTGGGTTAATGCAGTCATATGGACTCAAGGTAGCTCCCTGTACTAGGCTCAGGGCCTGTGAAGACTGTGGGGCTCTCCTATAGCTGGGATTACAAGCATCCATGGTGCGAATGTGGACTTCTGGGGATCTCCTGCTCACCTTTTCCCCACATGGGGAGTCCTTCTTGCCTTTGAGCTGATGTCTCCTGCATGCTTTGCTTCCCTCTCTATGTTGCCCTTTCAAGTTTCTGTCCCTCAGAGGGTCTCCATCACTTCCTTGCTGAATTCCAGTGTTCATTCTTAGGAGAACATCTATTCCATGTATGGTTACCTATTTGTTGTTTGGGCCTTTGTGGAGGAGGCATGTTCTGAGCACCTCTGTTCAGCCATTTTAAGTCAATTTAATTTGTAGCCCATCTAAAGAACCTAAAAGGGTAGAGGGAAACCATCTTTTTCTCCTCTACACAAAAAATATATGGCCTTTTTATTCTCAAAAATTCTTCAGATGTTTTTAGTACTGGTTCAATTAATTAATTATTATTATATTACTTTATTATGAAATTGGTGTTTGGAATAGTTATCATAAAAAATGGGCTCTGCCAGCCTACATGTTTTGGAATGATTTTATCAGCTTGAATGATGATAAAGTTTAAGATAATGAAATGCTAAAAAAGTTTAGAAATTTAAATTAAATAAATAGTACCCTTTATAATATCATCAAAATATGAAATACTTAGGGATAAATTTGGCAAAAGTTGGTTAAGATCTGTACATTAAATACTATAAAACATTGCTGAGAAAATTTAAAGACATAAATAAATGGAAGGATATATCAGGCTTATAGATTGGAATAGTCAATATTGTTAAGATGTTAATTCTACCTAAATTGATCTATATTAAATCAATCCCAATCAAAATCCCTGAAAAAATTTTTAGTAGAAATTGATAAGCTGATTCTAAAATTTATGTGGAGAGGTAATAGACCTAGATAGCCAAAACAATTTTGGAAAAGAGTAATGCTTTTCTACACTTGTGATATTATAGTTTATAGTAGAATATGTATACACATTTGGTCTTCTTCATTTCCTAATATTCGGCTCCTAAAACTCTTGGAATCTCTGGAGTGATAAGAGTGTCTTTTGTATGCTAATGAGGTAACTGGTGCCTTGGGGCCCCTAGATAGCTTCAGGATGAGGGCTGGTCACCAAAAAAACCAGGGCAGGATTAGAGGGTTGGGACTTTTAGGCTCACCCCCTAACCTCCAGGGAAGGGACAGAGGTTGAAGGTTAAATTGATCACCAATGGCCAATGATTTGATCAGTCATGCCTATGTAGTAAAACTTCCATAAAACCCCAAAAGTACTGTGTTCAGGGAGCCTCCATATAGCTGAACACATGGCAGTTTCTGTAGGGTGGTGCACCCAGGAAGGTCAATGAAGCTCCATGCCCCATTCTTTATATACCCCCCCATGCATCTCTGCATCTCCATCCTTTGTAATATTCTTTATAATAAACTAGTAAACATAAGTAAGTGTTACCTTAAGTTCTGTGAGCTGCTCTAGCAAATTAATAGAACCTAAAGCAGGGGGCGTGGGAACCCCAATTTGGAGTGGGTTGGTCAGAAGTTCTGGAGGCCCAGACTTGTGACTGATGTCTGAAGGAGGGTGCAGTCCTGGGGGACTGATCCCTCAATATCTGGGATATGATGCTATCTCCAGGTTGATAGTGTCAGAATTGAGTTGAATTAGAGGACACTCAGCTGATGTCCACTGCTTGGTGTGTGGGGAAAACTCCCACATATTTGGTCACAGAAGTCTTCTGTGTTGTGTTCATCGTTGTTGGTGTGAGACCAGAAGAAAAACATGGTTTGAGTTTTTTCTAAACAGTTGCCAAGATATTTCAATGGAGAAAGGATAATCTTTACAACAAATGGTGCCAGATCCATTGAATAGCCACATGCAAACAAACATACACAAAACCTTCACTTTTACTTTATACTATATACAAACATTAATTTGAAATGAATCATAGACCTAAATGAATCATAGACCCAAACCTATAAAACTTATAGAAGAAAACACAGTAAAAAACATTAGTGATCATGAGTTTGACAATGTTTTCTTAAATTAGACACTGAAAGGCATGACCTGTAAAAGAAATAGTCCATAAAATTGGACTTCCTCAAAATTAAAAACATTTGTTCTTCAAAAAATGCTGTTAAGAAAATGAAAATGCAAATGACAGACCCGGAGAACATATTTGTGAAATGTATATGTGAAAAAGAAGTGTCTAGAATGTACATACCTAAAATGTTTACAATCTTCTACTAAGAGGACAATGAAAAAATGGGTAAAATATTTGAATAAACACCTTACCAAAGAAGATATACAGGTGGTCAATAAGCCTGTGAAAAGATGCTCAATATCATTAGTCACTAGAAAAAGTAAATCAAAACTATAATGATATACCACTACACATCCTTTAGATGATTAAATTAAAATGTAAAACTGTACTATGTACTGACAAAGATGTGGAGCAACTGGAATGCTTATACTCTGTGCTCATGAAAATGTAAAACGGTATAACTACTTTGGAAAATATGTTTGTAGTTGATTAAAAAGTTAAACAGGCATACTTACCATATGACTCAACCAACCTCTTATTATTTATTACCCAAGAGAAATGATAATATATGTACACATAAAGTCTTATATATGAATATTTATGATAGATTTTTTTATAGCTCCAAATTGCAGTCAACTCTAATGTCCATCAATAGGTGAATGAATAAATAAATTGTGGCATATACATGTAGTGGAATCCTACTCAGCAAAAAAGTAATGAACTATTGATACAGACATCATTATGAATAAATTTCAAAAGATATTATGGTAGTGAAAGAAACCAGACAAGAAAATAATACATTATGAACTGTATATTCCACTTAAGTATAATTCTAGAAAATGAAAATGTATCTATACTGACATAATGCAAATCAGTGGTTGCTTGGGGATGGGGGTGGAGGGGGGAAGGGATTGCAAAGGGACATGTTGAAACTTTTGGGGAATGTTCATTATTTTGATTGTAGTGATAGTTTTACAGATATATCTACATGTTAAAACTACTCAAATAGTGCACTTATGTATGTGCAGTTTACTGCATGTCAGTTATATTTCAACAAGCTGTAAAAAAAGGAGAAAATAATAAACAATAAGATCAAAAAAACCCCAAAGAATTTATATTTTCTTGGCTAAAGTACTTTTTAAAATTTGGCATTATAAACATTATTTAATTATTTATTATATATGAATTTGCATAATAGTTTATTTCATCTTGAAAATTTTGTTACATGAATATATGTTAAAAAATTACCAGTAATTTCTTATTTATTATATAACACACCATAATTAAATGTACATTATACCAAAACCTGGTATAATGTATCTGGTAGCAAAATGGATTAGTTCAAATCAGAAAGCAATCCAATGGAAAAATCTTTGGCTTAACATCTTTTAATATGCTTAAATATCTAATTTCACAACAGAGAATTTTTGCATTTTTGAGTTCCAGCCTAATCAGTTTCTCCCTTCATCCCTTTATGAAAGGAAAGAATTAAAAGCCCCAGGCAGGCTGGCTACGGACAGAGAAGCCAGTCTGTTTTATGCAAAGGAAAACAGAACCCCATGGCTTCAGTATTCTGACTCTATAGCTAAACCCCAATTATGGAGGTATAAGACCAATACAGATATTAGGAGATAATCAGCATCAGAAATGTACACAATAACTACTATTGGCAAATACTAAAAAGGTAAACCAACTACGGCAATAGAAAAAATAGCTAACACTTGTCTTTCTACAGTATATAAAATTTCTTCACATACCTTATCTCCTTTAATGGATACCTGTTATGGCCCCTGGAACAAAGTAGGTACTCAATAAAAGCTTGCTGAATGAAGGAAGTAGAATTCTTACCAGTGTCCAGCACATTGTAGGCACTCCATGTTTGGAGACAATTCTCCATTTGTCTCTCACATTTCTACACATCTTGTGCAGAGGAATTGACTGCCTTTGTTATGAACTATCTTTTCTAGGGTCTTTGTGCAGTAAACAGCCTTGGAAGATATACTATCTCCCTTTAGAGGAATGGGCAGGCTGGCTTACTATCCAGTATAATAAAAAGGTCTCTTTCAGGGGCAAAGGTCAGACAAGTTTACTTCCTATTATAAAAGATTTGGGATGCTTATGCCGAGGGTTCCTCTCCTGTAGTACACTATACCGCATGGGCAGATATCATTTGGCCATCTTGATGTCACATTATAGGAACTGAGACTTGGGGAACTAGCACAAATGCTGATGCTCTGGTTATTGCTATTGCTCTGAGCAATAAACTGTTCTTTGTCTCTGACCCAGGAGTCTCATTTTTCCTACCAGGATCCATGAGACTGTGGGAGGCTAATGTGTTAGTTTGCAAGTAGGTTAAAATCTCAGACCCTTCACAGTCCTTGATTCTCTATGCATGCTTTTTGCACTAAAGTGCATAATCTCAGGAAAGCTTAAAAAATTATAATAAATAGCCAAATATATTAGACAAGGAAAACAAATAATTAAGCAAAATCTAACTGAAAATACAACTTTCCCACCCTGCAGAACAAAGCTACTATCTTACCTCATTAGGTAAGATACAAATCACCTTGCAGGAGGGACGACTAAGATAAGTGAAAGAGCCTAGTTGATGGTCAGGTGGAAGGCCTAAACAATTCGAGGGACCAGAAGAAAATACAGAAATTGGAACCACTAACTGCCTCTTAGGCTAAAAAACTACTTACACAGCAGGGATATTACTTTTTAAAAGATTTACTGAGGACACTGTTCTTTTCAGGATTCCTGGCAGTTTGGTTTTATGCAGGTAAAGACATCTTTACCTTTGGAACTGACTACTTTTGTTAAGGAAATTCTTCAGAATAGGCTCTTTCATTCTAGGTATGTAAGATAAGTAAATAACCACCCCTTGCTCTCGGATAAAAATATGAAGTTACCTTGAATCAGAATGCATGCATTGTGTTCTATTTAGTAATGTCAGTTAGATGTACATATTTCACTTCTGAAAGAGGGGACTGAATGAAAAAGTTTCCCTAAAAGATATTCGATCAGGACAATTAGTATTCTCTATGTGGGTTTGTTTAAGATCAAACAATTAAGAATTTGAGATGGTCTTGTCAGTATAGCACTTGCTTTTAGTTGTGCTTTTTGAGAAGTCAAAGGAGTATAGTCTGGCCAGGCTTGGAGCAAGTCATAGGGGAGGCAGGTTCTGGGCACAGAGTGTGTCTCCGGTTTGAGCTTCTCTGGCCCAGCACACAGAGGAAAACTGCAAGAGCATATTAGTCTGGATGGCTCCCACTGCCATTGGCAGAAACCACAGGGGTTGATGGGCTGTCTGAGGACAGTTCAGATGGTAATAACCTGGAATTAACTCTTTACATTAAGTGAACTATGCTGTAGGTCCTGAGGACTACCTCAGCAGAAGAACCCTGTGAGAAAGATGGAGCCTTTTAGCAATTGTAGAAAGAGGCTTGGAATTATACCAGTAGTGAAAGGACATTTTTTGATATCCTAAAATATTAAAATTGAACATCATGATTATTTGTTTAACATGTTTAGATTTGTTAAAACATGCTCATCCTTTAGTAACTTAACCATTTAAGATATTGATAAAATAGGCACCCAGCTTGAGTCTAAGTGGGGTTGGGACATGACTGGAAAGAAAGTGTGGGTTGAGTCTACAAGATGCCTATTTGCAGGAGGCTAGGGGAATCTTACAGGGGAAAGAATGGGCCAGTTTTGGTGAAAATACCTGGTGAAAAAGACTTAGTCATCAGTCAGGATGGCATACTCAGAATAGAGTGTAGTTCCTCTTGGACTCATCTTTGGGCCCCATGTGATTCAGAAAAGCTTAGGAAAAGCTGTTTCAGGGAAAACTTTGTAAAACATTGAGGCTATCCTCGGAGTGCTTTGGAATCCTGCTAACAAAGGCAAACACTAAGGAGAGAACATCTCTTTCCCACTATGCCATAGACCCTTGCATACGTTAAGTCTCTGAGAAAGCCAGACAGTTCTACTGTAAGTATCACCAGCATGTTGGATTGCATGCAGTCTCCTTCCTCAAGTTAATCACTTCGAGATAGAAGTTTCACTTGAGTATACTTTATTGGTAGAGCCTAGGTCGCTTGCCTGAGTCCTAGCTTCAAGGGAGGCTGAGTTTTCTAGGTGGTATCCTGAGGATGTAGGACTCTTAAGTGCAGAAATTTGGCAAACAAAAAGAGAAAATCTTGTCACTCAGGAAACTACAAATGTCTACAATAATATGTACCTCTGAAGTTAAGCTACAAGAGTTTGAAGCTCTTATTTTAGTATGCAAATACAAATAGTTTTCAAAATGTGTTAGTTATATCTACATGTTACTTTAGATGCAGGTAGTTACCTGGAACAGGGGTCTTACGTCTAAGTGGGATCCAGATATTTCTAAGGTTATTATTTTGTAGGGGAGAAAACAATCATTTTCTTTCTACCCTCCATAGTCCCTAGTTGAGACAGATCCCCGTCCTGAAAAACAGATTAACAAGAGAAAAACAAAACAAAAGTTTAACAACATGTTTTCTTAGTCTGTTTGGGTTGATATAACAAAAATACCTTAGATGGGTAATTTATAGACAACAAATTTATTTCTCATAGTTCTGGAGGCTGGGAAGTCGAAGATCAAGGTGCCAGTGGCTTTGGTTTCCGGTGAGGGCTTGTTCCTCCTAGATGGCGCCTCCCCTGTGTGCTTACGTGGTGGAAGGGGCAAAGGCTGTGTCCCCACATGGCACAAGGAGGGAACCTGCTCCTTTCAATCTTTTTATAAGGGCATTATTGCCAGTCGTGAGGGCCCACTTCCTAATACCAGCATAATGGGGGTTAGGTGTCAACAAGAATTTTGGAGGGACACAAACATTCAGCCCATAGCACATGCATACCTGCTACATACAAGAAAGATAACTCAGATAAATTAGTGAATCTCTAAAGTAGATCTCAAAGGGGTAGTTTAAACTTCTGGCTTAAATACCATCATTCTCTGAAACAAAGAAAGGGGTGGCAAAAGGCCTGGTTAAGATGAAATGGCCTGGAACAGCATCTTAAACAAAGCTAAGGTTTGTTATGCAGATTTAAGTCAACGTCTTCTGCATTGATTAAGCGATTTAGTCACCTCCTTTTTCCTGGTGCAGAGAGGAAGACATCCTTACAAATGGAGGTTTTCTTATTAGGTGTAAATTTCTCTCATAAAAGGGCAACTTTTCAGAGCTATTCCTGTGTCTGCAGTTTCTCAAAATAACCAGCTCACAATAATCCATGGGGGTGGCATGTCCTGAACCCCATCATGTGGAAAATGGTGGGTTAGCATTAAGCAAAGGGAAGTTGAGAAGCTAAAAACTAAGAACAATCTTGGGAGAGGAATTCACTCTTAGGATGTAAGGTGCCACCTAGAAAGGGTATTTTCAATATAACATGTCCATGTTATTTAGATTTATCCCCCAGGCTAGCCCTTCTTGGACTCATGTTTGAATACTATGTGGAGCAGGAGAAAGAAACAGAAAATGTTTTTCACTTTTTTAAAAGAAAACTGTTAGGTAGATAGCGAGGGATTCTGGGTCTCCTAGGGATGAAAGTGGGTGCCATTGCAGTTCACCCCCTACACCATCCCCTGCCCAAATGGGCTTTCAGAGAAGCTCATGGGAGATCCACATGTTCAGTAAGACAGATTCAGATGATGTAATCCCAACTGTCCAATCAAAATGGTTCCATGGTGATGTCTGAGCCACAAGGAAGGTCCCAATCCAAACAGTATAAAACAAGACCCAGACCATAACCAAGCCCTTTTGCTCTCTCTCTTTTGCTACGACAGTGGGTCCAGTTGTCACCTGTGATGTATGTGTCTTGCTCTGTAAACCTATACCTTGCTCTTGCTTTATCATCCTATCTTTCTCTCAATAAACCTCATTTTTGTGCTTGCCTTACATTGGTATGTCTGGTCATTCTTTGGCTATGAGCACACCAAGAACCGACATTTCAGACTGCAACCCTACAAAACCTTTAGACAAATTAAATTTAACAGTTTAATTGAGCAAAGAATGATTTGCAAATTAAGCAGCCCCGAGAACCAGAATAGGTTTGGAACAACTCCATGTCTGCCACATGGTTGTATAACATTTATGGTCAGAAAAAGGAAAAGTGATGTACATAAAATGGAAGTGAGGTACAGAAACAGCTGGATTGGGTACAGCTGGGCCTTGGCTGTTTTGAACCTGGTTGGAACAGCTGGCTGCCTGTGGCTGACTGAAATTTGGATGCTGTGATTGGCTGAGACTTAGCTACTTGATACAGGAGTAGGTTATAGTCTGTCTACACATCAAGTTGGGTTACAGTTTATTATGAATGGAGGAAACTTGAGGCCAAAATTAAAATATGTAAAGTGGCAGCTTTAGGCCAAACTTAACTTAAATTTCTCTACAACATCAAGAGAATAAACAGTTTACACTCAGGCTCCTTCAAGAGGGTCTAACACAAGGGAAAAAAGTATTTACCCAGCTTTACAATACACCACCATCCTCCCCTGCTGGAGGAGCAGAGATGGTGTCCAAGAGAAACTTGGGGAGAGATGGGGCACTGCATGGCACACACCAGGAATCCTAGACATAGTTGGGGGAGGTCTTAGGGCATAGATGTAAAAGCAAGTAAAATTTAAGTAATTACTCTTAAAGTGTCCTAGAACCTGGAAAAAAATCAGTTTATACATATATTTCATTTTTGATACATCATTATATTGTTGGGGTTGTTTTGCTGCTAAATAGGACTATTTCCATATGCACACAGTCACTACTCTGATTGAATTCAAATAACTGAGAAAGGTTTTCATTTTAATTGGCACCTTATCATGTATTTAAAACAAACAGATACTAATGTATATTAGTGATAGATGCATATTGCAAATATTAATTGGTTTTATGGAGGGAAAGTATAAATCTGTCAGATCTTAAGAAAATGTATGATATTAAAGAAACTATTTTTAGGGTTTAAATTGAATTGCTGATATACTGCAATATTTCCAAGGCCCCTGGTGGGAGATTTGCCTGTATTCCAGAACTGTACTTTATTGAAAAAAACCCTCCATGTTATAAAACTTGAATATTTTCAGGAAGCAAAAAGCATTTTCAAATATAAGTTGTTCAAGGAACATTAGGTCTCTTATTGCTTGAATCAATGGGAGAAAAGCTAAATGGTTTTAAAAAAAGCCTTGAAGCAACCAAAAAGATAATCTTTCTTTTCGTCTGGCGGTCAGCTTGAATGATGAGCAAGTATAGTGAAATGTACAGTTGTTAAATTTTGACTTTATTTACACATTAAATTACAAAATAGAAGGAAGCTCTCTGCCATTTAAATTTTCCCCTATGAGGCTTATAGTATTACAAGAGCTGAAAACAAATGAATATTTTTGCAATAAGATTTTCAATAAGAGGGAGGATGAAACAAAACTTCATAGCAATTAAAATCTTATAAAATATAAAATTAATTTCAAACTGCTTGGAACTTTCAGAACTCCATGTTACCAATGGAACTTTAATTTTTAAGTAGGTAAGTTTAAGGAAAAATTACATTCTTAAAAACAAAAGCCTCTGAAATATGAAGATTTTCTGTTGTGTACTTAGTAAGGGAAGCTTTCTTCTTTAACTCCTTTCTCTTTTGTGTTTGATAAAAGTAGTCAGGGTCAAGTGTGCAGACCTGTTACATGAGATACACATCTGGGAAGTAAAGGTCAGTGAGAGATAAAGCGGGCTAAAGCAGAAAGGCTTTTTGAACTGAAGCCCAACAGGACTGATTTACTTGGAAAGAAAGAAAGCTGACAAACTCCTTCAATTCAGGGTCAGGAGGTCAGGAATATAATCTGCTCAGTGATGTAGTTGTGTTATAAAAAGAGCTTTATTCTAGGCCTTCAGTGTTTTCCTCTTAGTAAATTATTTTGCGTCCAAATGCTAACCTGAAGAGGAACATAAAACATTTTATGGAGTCATTTTGGAAATATATATATGTGTGTGTGTGTGTGTGTGTGTGTGTGTGTGTATTCTACCGCTCATAATTTGAATTTCACCTTGATGCATTTTCTTTTCTAAAATTTAATACATGGAATGACTTCTTCAAATGATCACTGTGATGGTCATTGAAGAAAAGGTAGTATTTAGAGACTATTAGTGCAAAATTGCCAATTTTCAGGTTAAGGTGCTCCATCATAGGGAGAGTGCAGTTTATTACAAAGTAAGTCAGAAGTCAGAGGCACAGCTCAGGATTGAGTTTTATGCCAGAGTTCCTGATGGATATCTGACTGCAGGGATAGTGAATCAGGGCAGTTGCCTTGGGCCCCATGTTCTCTGGGACCTTGACTGGCTGGAAACCTCGTGGTATTCAAAGAAGTAAAATCACTTACCTCACTACACATATCCCATCACTAAATAAAGTGAATAAAAATGTTTATATACCTTTATGCCTCTATTAGATGGTGCCATGTAATGTGATTTCTTCAGTGAGGCTTCCTTTTTTAAAAACTGAATTTAAAAAAAAAACAACTTTGTGTTGAGTGGGATATAAATACTCTCTTCTTCTTCCTCTAACGTTTGTCCCCATTCATCCTTTTGATTTTTAAGAAATGTTTTCCCTGACATAGATTGTATTATTTGTCAACAATTCTTCCTTTTCTTCCCACACTTGCCATGTTTCACTGTGGGTATAATATAATTCCCAGACCTACTGATGTTGGGTTGACCATGTGTCTTGCTTTGGATAATAGAATATGGGAAATAATGACTATACTAACTTTAATCTGAAAAGACATTGTGTTTTTCTCACTCTCTCGCATTCTGCCATCTGCTACAAGTTGCGTATGTACTGGGCAGCTACTGGTCCCAGTACGAGAGACATATAGAACAGAAATAAACCTGACCTACAGCTTGAAGTAGAGCTACCTAGCCAACTTGTAAACTTGTGAGTGAGAAATAAATGAATATTTTTTGTTGTAAGCCAATGAGATTTTTAGGAATGTTTGTTATACAGCAATATTAGAGCATAATCTGACTAATATACTCCCCAATTTTTATATTTCAAAATCTGAAATCTATAGAAAAATGAAAGAAGAGTAGAATAAATACCTGTATGCCCTCCACTTAAATTAAACCACTGTTAACATTGTACCATTTTTGTTTTCTCTCTCTTTCTCTTTCTCTAATTTTTTCAGGGGCATTGAAAATAAGTTGTAGGTATCTGATTCTTCACTCATAAATACTTTAGCTTATAGATCTAAGGATAAGAACTGTCTTAGTTCAAGATGCTATAACAAAGATACCATAAAGTTGGTGGCTTAAACAACAGAAATTTATTTCTTACAGTTCTGGGACCTGGGAAGTCACAGATCAAGGTGCTGGCCAATTTGTTTCCAATTTGAGGGCCCTCTTCCTCACATGGTGGAGAAAGAGAGATCATATCTCTTGCATCTTTTCCTATAATGGCTGTAATCCCACTTATAAGAGACCTTATTACCCCCAAAGATCCCACCCTAACACTATCACATTGGGAATTAGGGTTTTAACATATGAATTTTGGTGGGACACAAACATTCAGTCCACAGCAAGAACATTTTCCCATTTCCCCTTAGTTCATCTAAATTTGAACTAGCTCATAAATAATAAAAATTTATTTTAATTTTATCTTAAAAGGAATGCAGTGACCCAAAGTACTCTAATATTATAGAAGAGGTAATAATAATGCAGGAGTATGGTGCATAAGGAGTAACCACAACCAGTGCATAGGGAGTTGAAATTGTTCAACACCTTCTTAGAAAACATTATTTTTAATTTTATTAAATGTAAGTAAAGATAATGATTTATAAGTGTGGCTACATATATTTTATCAGCATTACTGAGGGCTCAGGCAGTGAGGTGTTTTAAGCTATCTAAGTTTAGTGGTACATATACATAAATCCATCCAGTGCCAGCATGCTAGGGAGTGTGGAGAATTATAGGCTGGCATGAATTCCTAATGTGACTCAGCATAATGTGTGATGCCTGCTGAACACTTCCAAATGAATTGATGAAGATTTCCATGGGCCACACTTCTTTAAACTTCTTGCTCAAGGTTGTTTCTTGTACTTCAGCAATAAAGACCTACATAAATACCCAGAAGGGAGTAGGATAAAAATTGCAGACACATGTGGTTTAGAGATGTAAAATAGTATAAAGCAGGCATATGAGTTGGGCTTTGGCACCAGACAGACCTGGGTTTGAATGCTGGGTCTATCCTCCCATGGTTAGTTATCTTAGGCAAATTTTTTAACTTCTTTGTGCTTGGTCCTTTCCTTATTTATAAAATGGGATAATAGTACCTATCTCACAAGGTTTCATTTACTTGTAAATTATTAATTAAACACAAATATTAATGTATTCATATTTACAGCTTCTTCTGTAACCTTTCTGGTCCACAATAGACATGGGCCTTTGCTCATTTAGCTTCTCTTCCTTTCCCCTTCTCTAAGGCCAAAGGCTGTTCAGGGAGATTTGGTAATAACAGAGGAAAAATATAATAAAAGGAAAGCCAGAGTGTCAGAGCAGCAGGCCAGTCAGTCTTCTGCAGGAGGCAGCACGCATTAGGGACATGGAACTCTCCAGGAGCATGTCCAGGGAGAGAGCTGTGATGGAAGCAGAGGTGGATTGGGAGGACAATCACATGGGTGGGACATGGGGGTTAAAGAGACTCTTCTAGGGGCACAGCTTACTTGGAGTGGAGCACTACATCCACGGGCCCTCATATATTTCAGTAGCCATAAGTCTGGACTGGAATCCAGGTTTAATTGTAACCCAGCTCTGGTTCTGGACTATGAAAGTTTTAGTTCAAGAGGAAATATGTGTACAGCTCTTAATGAAGTGTCTTGCACGTGGAAGTGGTTGGTAAATGGGCATTTTAGTACATTTTTAGAGACAGTAGACACCTAGATCCACCTTGTCCAGTGGTTCTCCAACTTTAACTGTGAAAACCACATCAGGTGCTTGTATTAGATGTAGCTTCTGGCTCCCACATCCATGGATTTTGGTTCAGAAGGTCTGAGGTGAGACCAAGGAAGCTGCCTTTTTATTCATTCTTATTTCTTTCTTACTTTACTTTTAATGAACACTTCTATGATTCTGATTCAGGTGGTCTATGTAAGGACTAAGGCTTGAGCCTAGACTCAGACAATTTCATTTGGTAGTTTGCCTTACTGGAGTTATTCTAAAGAAACTCTCTTTGGTGTGCAAAATGAAGAATATACAGGGATAGTTATTGCAACATTTTTAGAGGTTAAAATTTGGAAAGAGTCTAAATGGCCCTCAATGATGGATAGCTAACAAAAGTGTAGTATAGTATAATGGAAAGCTATGCAACAATTAAAGAGACAAAGGGAGATCTACATGTTCTGATGTGGAAAAATCTCCAAGACATATCGTTTAGTGCAAGCAAGTTACAGAACAAGGCGTACAACATGTAACTATTTATTAAAGACAGAGTGAACAATATTACCTATTTTTATAGGTAGATAGATGTATGTAGACATATGATATAAATGCTTAAAAAGGTTTGAAAGGATTCATATGTGATAACAATGCAGCAGGAGCAGGAGAGAGCAATTGGAGTGTTGGTCTCTGCTATGTTTTATGTATTTATAGGGAGAATGTATTTATATATTACTTGTGTAATTAAAAATCTATGAAAAAAAGACCTAGCCCAACTCCTCCATTTGAAAGATGAGGAAACTGGTATTTGTCTGCCATGGGTATCAGACAGTATGGCAAACTCAAAGGTAGACCTCATGGGCTTGATTGCTTGTCCCAGGTCAGTAGTTTTCTTCATCATTCTCAGCTGAATTAGTCAGGCCTTTTAGATGAAGGTGCAGTAGCCATGGCCATATCCTCAGTGATAGGAGGAGGCAGTGACTGCCAAGAAGAAGCCAGCTGGGGCTGGGCAGGATATGCTAGGTAGTGGCTTGATTAAACTTGAACTTGTTGGTGTCCAGCAGTGGTCAGATCCCCAGAAATACTAAAATGAGTAGGAGACAGCTAGCTTCTAGGATGCCCGTTAATTTACAATGAGAAATTTACATGGGTTGCTGTAGTTATATCAGCATGACCACAGCATCCTCTCCAAATGGACAGCTACAGAGAAAGCCAAATGATGATTAGAAACTCACTTCTTTGCATTGACTTACCATGAGCAATCGCTATATCAAATTATTGGAAGTCATGGTCAGCACATTCTCTCAGAGGACAGAATCAGAAAGCACTTGGTGAGTGTGGAATCAGGAGAGGATTTACATTAATCAAATATTTTATGGCATCTGGTTAAACTAGTCAGCTGCATCCAGCTCATACTGGGGATCAGCTTACTAATGGGACTGAAATATTTAAGTCTCATTGGCTGAGGCTCCTTGGGACTGTCTGGATGGGTGGTAATTCTGTTTGTGCCTTACACCCTCCTTTTTGTATGTTTTGACAGCTGACCAGCCCTCTTCTACAGGTCGTGTATTAGCCATGTTAATATATCCAATCAGATCACCATTTTTCTGGTCTGGAATTTAATTTGGTTTTCTTTGTATCTTTGCTCTGATCCATTTTGTATAGCTCTTACAGTCCAATGCCTGTTGCCATCTCAGGATTTCCACAATTGGGATTCCTTTTCCCCCTCCTCTGATTTCCTCTGCCTTGTTGGTTCCTTTGTCATCTATTAATAGATTGTAGTAGTTTAAAGGTAAGCTTGTTATAAAAGGCCTTCTTTGAGTACCCAATCTACTGGCATTCTCTATTACTTCACTTTATTTTAGTTTGTGCATAATGCTTATTAGCTTGTTAGTATCTGATATTTACTGTTTACATATTCATGTTTAAATTTTTGGTTGTATTTCCCATTAGGATATAAACTCCACAAAAGCAGGGTTCTTGTCAATCTTTTTCCTGGTTTATGCTCAGCACCTAGAACAGCGTCTGGCACTTGGCGTGTTATCATGAATGCTGTTGAATGAATGAATGAATGAATGATCTATCAAGAGGCCAATGGCACTTTTATAATTTATAAGTTCTTAGGAATATCTCATTGAAGCCCCCCAATAATGACAAAGATATCTTCTTAGAAACAAACCTGGCCAAGAATCTATAAGTTTTGGTCAATTCTCAGTGGGTGGCAGGCTCATTCAGTAATGGGGAGGCTGGGACGGGCTGTTCAGAAATATCTTCTATGTGACTGTTCTCCTGTAGTGAGATCTCCCTCAACAACAGAAGCAGATGCCTCTGAATACTCAAATGCTGCCCAAATAACAGATTATAGTGGACATACTTTAGAAAACTATAGTATTTATTAAACAGGAAAATTGTTTGACATTATGGTGCCACAACCTTAAAATATTAGGATGAAAGATAGTCCTGTAAACCAAGGAGAATGGTAGACAAAGTCAGGCCAGTGAAGAGCTAAGACTTCAATATTCCCAAGGCATTTGCATTTCATCAGATTTCAGAGCTTTTCTTTAGAGTCTGAAAAACTTACCACTCCCCTCATCACAGGGCACTCACCTCTCATTGGGTAGGGGAAAATCTTGAGAGAAATAAAAAAGACCCCTGTCTAATGGTAAAGGAGATTGAATTTTCCAATGTACCATCCAGGAGAGGGATTGCTGATAAGGAAACATCCGTAAGGTAGGAGATGATTACAAACATTGATTTATTTTATCTTCCATCAGGTCTTTTGCAATAAGATCCCAGGCTGAAAAAGGTCCTGTTGATATAATTTGCCTCAAGGAAGTAAGAATATGAATAGAAGTGATAAAAGTATGCAATTGATAAAAGGCAGTCTTTCCTCTCTGGTATTAAATCTATTTTTTGTATTGATTTTTAAAATGTGGAAGTTTATGGCATGGAATATAGAATCATTTTTAATTTTAAAGTTACTAAATTTTTGAATTTGTGTAAGATGAGTAGAATAAACAAATTCTAAAGGGAGAACATAACATACTGGCATTACTGAAGTAAAACTACATGTTTTTGGTACCATGCAATAATTAATACCTTTCAGAGATGATGTGCAACAAAGGTCTTAAAAATCAGGTTTTGTTTAGATTATAATAGTGTGGTATATCTTCAGTTAAGAGGACATAGATAGTTGCATTAAAATATAGTTTCTCTTAAAAGATTTGAAATCTAAGTGCTTTGCATAGTAACAATTGTCTGGTAAGGGGAAAAGATATTTTGCTTTTAAAAATATGTTATGCCTGTGGTATTTTACAGAACAATTATGAGTAACAATAAAAATTTAAAATGCATTTAGTTTTCTGTGATAGAATTAGTGGAACATTACATTTCTACATCTATTGGTCATTGTATTTTCACTCCCTCCTGTAAAAGATTTATAATTCATGAATAAAAATTAACTGCTGGCTTATACTTGACTTGAGGGTTTTTAGAACAGAAACTAATGTTTATATATTATGTTCTTTCTACCGGTATTCAGGGCAAATCTTTATGGTCATCCATTTAGATACTAAATGCTATTTGCATTTTGAAATTTCATAAAGAACACTGTCATTTATTTTCCACTTTGAAGAAATAAGTTTTTCTGATAATATATATCTGCACTAAAAGAAAAAAAAAGAAAATGCTATGCTTCTATGAGAATGAAGGCAGGCAAGCCATTAAACAGAAGAATCTCATCTAAAGATCTTTCTAAGAAACAATTTTCCTTCTGAAATTCACATTTTATCCATTCCTATTCTCTTCTTTTTCCTTAAATCCATTGGCAGAAATCCAAAATAAAACCAGGAGGTATAATTTTGAATCTTTAAAAAAATAACTAGAGATATACAAGGTATTACTTAATGAGGCCAAAGGTAGGAGGAAAGATATTCAATTCAAACATAACATCCTTTATCTCATTTCCTCTATTTTTGAATAAAGACTAGACACTTGGCTGCTTTTTTCAATTTCTGGGATTTATGAGATATTAAGCAAGAGTCCATATTAGAAAAGAAACTTTATTTTCATTTATGTGATACCTACTGTAGTAATATGACATTTACTATAATTTAGTCTTACTGGTAGCTTAAAAGATTTGAAATCTAAGTGCTTTGCATAATCTCCTTCCAAGTGTTTTAATTGACATTCTGCTATAATGAACCCCACAGATCATTACCTGGCTAATTGCTTGAGTTACAGTGCTTATACAATGCCATTCTTTGTCCTTGGTCTTTTGGGGTATTAAATAGCAAGGCTGTTCTGAAAGAGGAAGTTACTGCTGTTTTTCATGTGATGCATTAACCTCTTGGTAGCTTTTTCAGGGACAGACTCCCTTCTGTTCTTCTCTGGGCTGATACCAAATCTGATGCTTATCAGAGATATCTGTTATCCTGGGATTCGCAACTCTCTCTAGGAGAGCCTTTGACCTCTAAAGGGTCTTCCAGAGCCACTGCCACAGGCAGAGCTTTCCATGAGCTGACTCTAAAGTCCTGGAATAGGCCCTGGACCAATTGACAAGATGAAGATGTAACAAAATTAATTCTCCAGCGCTGACTCTGATTAGCTGGGATTCATTGGGAAAAGAATTTTAATACTTTAGAACCAGAAAAGGGTTTAGAGCTGGCTCATCTAGTCCAAACTTATTTTAATATAATGACTCTGAGCCCTAATGATGAAGGGACTTACCCTTCATTATTACTCCAGGTTCGTGTAAAAGTTAGTGACCCAGGCTCAGGGCTCCCTTTTATGAAGCGAGATCCATGATGAAGTCTTGGAGCCTGATGTCAAATTAAGGAGCCAGAGCAAAGCAGGAAAGGGCTGGGATCAGCATGCCAGCACACCCCAGAAAACTGCTGTGTGGCCTGTATCCTCCCAGGTTTTCTGTCTATTTTTGATGATGATATGGGTCAGTGACAATGGCTTTATGAGTGGTGAGGGGTAAGGAAGAGTTTTTCAAGGACTTTTTGAGAACTAGAGACAGGTTAACCACCAACTCTGATACTTATAGGCCTAGATTGGCTTTTCTTGGCAACTTCTGATTAAAATGTAACAGGGCCTGCTCTTATCTTGATCCATGATGCTAAATAGCTCTGAAACTAGTTCAGATTCCAATGGACAGGAGACTGGTATCTTTTGGGATGTACATAATGTCTCTTGACATCCCCAAACATCTGATTTTCCTGATGTTTGTTTATAAGATACTTCTGAGCCCTGGAATAGGTTTAGAACTCTCTGGATTTAAAAAAGAAAGATCTTAAAACATTGCAGAAATGAAAGACAAATGGAAGTTTGGTAACTGAAAATATTTTTATAATAAGGCATGTATTTCACGCCATATTTCAGTAGGTATATTTCATATTTGAGTTCTTTACCTTTGAGCACGCAAGTAAGCTGATAAAAGGATCAACACAGGCTTTCAACACTGAGAAACCAGGCTACCAACAGAAGGTAAGCTGCTAGTAATGAACCTCCCATATCTATCACCTCATCCGAAAAATACCTTTTGTTTCAAAGACGAACTCCTTTTCTTTAAAGCTCATCCATCTGTTAGATTCTGTATCCTGAAGCTTCCTTAGAACCGCCCCTTTAGGGAAGCTCTGGCTAATTTTTGGATGGACTGGATGGAGCAGAAGTGAGCTCACTCCTATTCATTTTCCATAATAATTCCCTGCTGAGGAGGCCCCCACCACAGGCATTCTGCTTGGTCTCCAAAAAGGTGAAGAGGTTTGCTTAGTTTGGTTATATTTATTTTAATGGGTCTGTAAATACTTCATAACAAGGAAGTAGAAAATTCTCAGTAAAATCTCTACTTTGTGGGAAAGTTTCTAACATGTAACTCAGTTTGATACCATCATGGATTTTAGTTAACATGCCAAAATTTAACAAAAATGTACTATGGACATATGTAAGTTTCAAACTTAGGTTTGCAATTCAACTTTGATAGAGTATTGACTGCTACCAGGACCAAACTGGACCAAACAAGTGAACAAATCAATCAATGTGTTCAGACCCCATTGCTTTCTCTTTTTTTAAATCAATGGACTTTACTTTTAAGAGCAGTTTTAGATTTACTGAAAAATTAAGTAGAAAGAATAGAGAGTTCCCATATGCCCCCCTCCCTTACTCTGCACACTCAGCTCCCCATTGCTTTTTAATTATCAGTGGAATATAGCAGCCTGCAAAATTTACTTTAGGTTCATTATCCAGTTGCACACACATAGATTCATACTGTCCCTTTTCTCCACCTACTTTAGTTCTCTCCATCCCTAAAATAAAAAACTACAGCACACATACTCAGAATCACTGTGAAGGAAATAAAAAAGATAAAACTGAGTAATTATAATTTTGTTCTTGCCTTTGCCTAATCCTTTTCTTAAAGTTTTTTTTTTTTTAAGAATTTGGAGATGTAGAGCCAGAGCTTATTTTTGTGCCTAAAATTAATCTATAATTTTACCTGTCTATTCATCCATGCAGGTGACTTAACTTTTCCATCAAACAGTCTCCTGAATTATTGCTCAGTCCTTCCCTAGCTTGGTTGCTCTCCTAAGTGCAGTTTCTTCTCTGTAACCAACCCTATGCCATGGGTCTCGACTGTCACTTCCTGTCCTACAACTTTGATTTAAGGCAGGTTTGGAGGAGAAGAGGAGGAACTGAAAAAGTTGTGCTGTCCATAGAGGGGAAAAAAGGGTATCTACATTTGCAGCTGGACTCTTTTTATGGTGTTATATTCCGAGCCAAAGCCAATCCCTTTCCATCTGACAGAAAAATGCTGAGAATGTTTTTATTTTACTGCATACTTGTTAAATACAAGAAGCATTTAACTTGGTAGAATGCAATGTTTTATTCAATATGCTTTAATAAAATTGTAATGGATTCACTTATTTAGACATTCTGGAAGAAATAGCCTCCCACTGGACAATAGAAATTATGATGCTTTTGCTGTATCTATCAACACAAAGGGATGAGCACGGTCTATCAGAGCTGATTACAATCGCTCTGGAATAGCTTTTAAAACATTAAGTGGGAAATAGGAATCTGTAGTTATAGTGGGAAATAGGAATGTGTACTTACAAAATTTCTCCTTCTTCCTTTTGATGTGGCATATATTTGTGAATGAACTCAAGATTTGAGCTCTAGAAGGCCTACCTGTCTGAGTTTAGTAGAAGAGTTGGGGCAGGGGGAAATGACCTAGAAATTCTCCCTAATTCATCCTTATTGTTGCATAGCATTGACAGTGCAACACCAGGCACCTTAAAAAGGAGAAGAGGATTGTTTGACCGGTGTAGCTCTCAGGGGGAAGGAGATTGAAGTAGTGACAGCAACTGCCCCACTCCCCCACTTTCCTGCTCGTGACATCCTTGTGCAATATGCTCTTGTTTCAAACAATCTTTCCTTGTCACTCTTCATAAAATACTCCTATTTATTTCCTCCACAGCACTTATTACAGTCTGAAATATTTATCTGTGTACTGAAGTTCATTATTGCCATTGGAATGCAAGCTCTATGAAAGCAGATATTTTGTTCCATAACTCCTTTATATGCTATGGTGTCTGATGCAGAGTAGGTTTTAATAAGCATTTGTTGACTGAATAAAATGAAGAAAGAAAGAAGGAAAGAAAGAGAGAGAAGCATGGGTATGAGAAGGAACACAGCATGAAATGTTGCTCTGAATGAAATGTTGTGAGAAATTAAAAGTAGCTATTCAAATAGTAAGGGAATGCTTTAGACATAAAGGCTCATCTTATAATTCTATAGAATTATACAGGGTCAGAGGGGAAGAATGCTTTATGTAAGGGCAAAGGAGTTCATTGCTGTTGCAGCCCAAGCAACATACGCACACATATCCATTGCCTAAAACTGTTTCAAAGTCTGTAGTCTTTATACTTATATTAGAATTAGCATTCAAGAATACAACTTGAATAAAATACTGGTATGGATGATATGTTTGAAGGCTCAGAAATTGTGGGAGTGCTATGGTTTGAATGTGTCCCCCAAAGTTTATGTGTTGAAAACTTAATCCCCAATGCAATGGTGTTGAGAGATGGAAACTTTAAGAGGTAATGGGTTCATGTCATTATTGCTGGAGTGAGTTTTTATAAAAGTGAGTTTGGCCTTCTCTTGCTCTCTGTGTTCTCTTGTCCTTCTGGCTTCTAACATGGGATGATGCAGCAAGAAGGCTCTCACCAGATGCAGGTGCCTTGTTATTAGACTTCCTAGCCTCCAGAACTGTGAAAAATAAATTTCTTTTCTTTATGAATTGCCCATTCTGTGGTATTCTATTATAGCAACATAAAATGGACTAAGAAAGGGAGAATCTTTTGATAAAATGTTTTAGGGCATAGTTGGATCCTGCTAGTTTCTAATAGAAAAAGATGTTGTGGCTAGATGAGGAGTTACGAAAAAAGAGAATGTAGAATTGAATATAAGACAGGACAAGGTAGGCAGGCTGGCATTAAGAGAGGTGGAGGTAAAATTACATGGAAAAGATATGATAACAGGATTTTGTCTGGAACCACTGTAGGTATGTCTGGCAGAAAGGGATTCAATATAGGTAACTAGAAGAGGGAAGCTGCAAAGGGCAAGGAGGGCTGTTACTAGCTGTCAGATTTTTCTCTAGCCTTCAGAGAATCAGACATTACTACTGCTGCCAAGGGCAGGAACTGGAGGATACTCTTGCCAATAGCCACAGCCACTCACAGAACCATGGCAGGAATTCCGGTTGGTGTGCCAGAGGACACTTCAAAACTTCACATTTGCCAAAGCCCATGCATTTGCTGGCTGCTGGCTGTAGAAGAATAATGGCTTCTACTTTCTTTCTGTCACACACATCCCATGTGAGTGTCTTTCATTGGCAGAAACTAAACTGGAACCCTGATGGCAAGAAATTCTAGGAAACGTATTAATAGCTCCCGGGCTTTGGAGCCCCTGAGATCTGTGGGAGCAGATCAAAGGAAATGCAAACGGTGCCAGATGCCCAAATGTGATCTGGCACAATATGAGAATAGAAAGAACTGGTCACTGCTTCAAAATATTATTTCTGGCTAGTTCATTTCACTATATATAATCCTCACTAAAAAAATAGCCAACAGTTCCTAAGGGCACTATGCTAAGAGCTTTTCATGCATTATCTCATCAAGTTTCACAACCATACCAGATGAGCTACTGTTCTTATCTCCATTTTAGAAATGAGGAACCAAGACTTAGAGAGGTACTGTAACTTGCCACAAATCAAACAACTGGTGAGTGGAAGATCTGAAACTTGAACTTAGGACTGATTCCCTACAAAACTAATGTTTTTTAGTCCTTAAACTACACTACTTGATAGTCAGTTATTAAATTTATTTATAATGCATGACCCTAGCCTCAACATAAAACTTGTCAGTCACCTCACAAGTGTGCACTGTTAGGTTAGTGGAAACACGTTCCTTCTACTCCTCCCATTCTTGGGCAGCTTCATCTTAATGAGAAGGAAGAGTACACCATTAGAAAAAATATAATGGCCCCTGCATTTAGAATGAAATTTTTATGGAATGAGCTAATTTTCATGTATTAATAGAGTGCCCACTGTTATAAAACAACATCATAGATTTTGAGGTTAGAAGAGACATTCAAGGTCAAAAAATCTTTAAGATCTTCCCTAATAGAATCTCAATGAGGGGTGGCCCAACTTCTGCTTGAACACTTTCCGTGGGTGAGATTTGCAGGAATATGGGGGCTGATTGATGAGGAGGAAGAGCTCAAAGGGTGTCTGCTGTTGGGGTGAAGGTAAGATGGCACTGCCTGGAGGCTGCTTAGTCAGTTTCGTCTCAAAGGTAGCAAAAATAGTGTTAGACTAGAGGGTGGAACTATTGGTATCAGTTATTGTTTGCTGCCTAACCTTGCTAAAACTCTGTGGCTTAAAAATTATAGCTTGTGTGTTTATGGTAGATTCAAGATGGCCAGAAATTATTTGACACTCCTCACATCACGAAGTGGGGTCTATGCCCCTTCCATTTGAGTATAGCTGGCTTCTGTGACTGCTTTGACTAATAGAATACAATGGAAGTGTTACTGTGCCAGTTTTCAAGTATAGTCTTAATAGATTAGTAGCTTCCATGTTCTTGGAACACTGTCTTTGGGAGCCCTGAGCCATGATGGAATAAGTTTGAATATCTTGAGGTTGGAATGCTAGAGAGACTATGCAATTGATAGGCCCAGCTGAGCCCAGCTTTTTTCCATTTCTATCAAGGCACTAGACTTATTAAGCCTCTGCAGATCAGCTCACCCACCAGCTGATCAATCTTGAGTGACCTTAGTTGATGTCTCATGAAGCAGAAGAATCACCTAGCTGACCCTGGCCTGAATTTCTGACCCATGAAATTGTTAGCTATAATAAAATGGTTGTCTTAAGCTACTGAGTTTGGGGTACTTTGTTACACAACAAAAGATAACTGGAATGTGTCTGTGGGATTGGTGAGGGTTGTCTAATCTTGGTTGGCCTCAGCTGGTCTTACCTCGGCTCACTCACGTGTCTTTAGGTCAACTGCTGACTCTGCTGCAGGTTGTGTTTTGGTAGAGCAGCTTAGCTGGGGCAGCTCTATTCCACGTTTCTCTCATACTCCTCCTGTGACCAGTGAGCTAGGCCATTCATATCCATCTGATGGCTATGGCAAAAGTGCAATAGAGGAACAGGAAATACACAAGGGCCCTTGAGACCTAGGCTTGGGACTGGTACCCTGCCACTTCTATTAAGTTCTATTGGCCAAAGTCAAATGGCTGAACTCAGAGTCAAGGGACTGGAGTATAGATCCCATTTCTTTTATGTGGGACAGTGCAAAATTCATATAGCAAAGGGTGTGAGTACATGTAAGTACAGGGAGGGGTGAAAAATTGGAGACAATAATGCAATCTACTACATTTATTCGTTTCAGTTCAGCAAACATTTATGGGACACTTATTATGTGCCAAACATTATGCTAGGCACTGAGAACACAGAAACAAAAGAGACTTAACTTTCTGCTCTTGAAATGCTTATAGTCTAGGCAAGTTCAGGATAAGTAAAAGGTTTACTATGTTTAGGTTCTCTGATTAGGGACCACAAGCCCCTATTTTGATCTTACTCTTAACCCCTTTGTTAAGATTTATACCACTTTAAACTTCAGGCTTAGCACGTAAGTTATGTCTTACTGTTTTAGTGACTTAAAATTTAACCAGAAGCCCTTACTTGCTTGACTAATTGTGGAAATTTTGTTTGGCTGGGCTTTTTTTTAATGTTTTTACACAAACATGAAAAATTCTAGTTAAAAAGAAATGACACATCTGCATCATCAGTCAAGTTATACCAATTTTTGCTCCACTGTCTTTCGAAGGGCTTCATGTTTTCCTCATCTCCAAATTCTTGGGGAGGCTTATCATAGTCTTAAAGTGCTGCCAACATTATCCTTTAACATCTGTATTTAAATTGGGAAGCAGGAATCCACAATGCAAGAGAAACATATATGAGGTCAATTCCTGCCCTCAAATAGGGACACTGAGCCCCTTCCTTATGCTGGTTAGCTCTTTTCATTCCTTTCTGTAGCTCTAGGGCCCTTGTGCTATGTTCCCCTCTGTAGCTTTGTTTACCCATACCAGTGTGCTCCACTGTCGGAGACAGACTTTTCATCTCTACCCTTCCTCATCTCTCCCATGAAGTTCCCATTTCTTATCTGCAGGAAGTCATTTCTTCTACTGAAAGGTCCAGAGGTGGGCTACCTGAAGGGTCCAACTTCATTCCTTTCTGCAGCATCTCTGCTTACTCATGAATCCCCAGGCATCATGGCACAGTGGAAAGTCATCATGGCTGACTTTGGAGTCAAAAGGACCTAGACTTTAATCCCAGTGCCACTGCTTCCTAACACTGTTATCTTGTGCAGGCTACTTAACTTCTCTGTGCTTCAGTTTAACAATCCATTCTTTGGGCACAGTAAATCTTACCTTGAATGGTTCCTGTGTGGTGTAACTGAAATAACAATTATGTGTACCTAGGACAATGTCTGCCATGCTCTCAGT
This sequence comes from Daubentonia madagascariensis, assembly GCA_023783475.1. NCBI lineage: Eukaryota > Metazoa > Chordata > Mammalia > Primates > Daubentoniidae > Daubentonia > Daubentonia madagascariensis. The sequence goes on from JAKFHU010000322.1 coordinate 1,292,286, forward strand.
GTTGGTTCCCTTCCCCTCCCCTGTTCTAGGAGTTATATCTTTCTTACCCCCTCAGGACTGGTTAACCAAGATGCCGCCACAACATGTCTGCAGGGTCAAAATTGCTTTATTCGTATGGAAGACTAAAACAGGTATATTTTAGTAAGGAAAGAGAACGGTTATGTTCCCACAGGACCTCACTTGTCTATGAGAACATAGGAAATATCCTAGAGCATTAACACTCTGCATTCTGGAAATCCTAAGTCTTCTTATAGTAAGGTGGTGAGAGAAGTAAAAGCCACCAATATTTCAATATTTCATTTGGGCCTCCTGCCAGACCTCTGATTTCTCTTTAGCCTGAAGATGTAGGCCTGGTTATTTTTGAATATTTACTACAGAAAAGATCCTTAGGGATGGGGCTGGGTTTTACTTGTCTTTATACAGACTTCTTAGATGCTCAAATACATGTTTGTTGAACAAATGAATATTTTATTGAATGCAATTGTATGAACCAATGAAAGTTCAATTATTTTATATCCAAACAGAATATTTCTGTTGCCTAGTTGTTGCTGGGGTTGGATTTAGCTGAATGATGCATAGTGACCATGTTTCAGGTGCTCACTCTTGTGGGGTGAAGGGTGTGTGTGTGGAGGCAGGTCTGTATTTGGGGAGGTGCAGAGTGATCGGGGCCCTTCACGCTTTCCTCTCTTTGCTTTGCTGTCTGTCATCTCTCCTTATAGACTGTAAACTCCCTGAGGACAGAGACCGTGGCTTATGTTTGGCATCACCACATAAGTGCTCGTGACATTGTTGATATTCAGTAAATATTGGTTGAATGGAAGAATACTGTAGCAAAGACAACTCGAAAGAAAGTTAGCATTTTTGGATTTTTGTACGATTTTGGAAATGAAGCATCCCATCTTTCTCTCTTCTCATCTGCACTGATTTATATCTATCCTCTCCATTGCTCTGTTCCATTGAGCTATGTTTGGATTTATTGTTCTTTAATCTCATCCTTATAAATGTCACATGATTTGTGGTAAAGGGTTTAGGCTCTGAAATTAAACAGACCTGGATTCAAATTCTGAATCTGTAACTTACTGGTTGTGTGACCCTGGGCAAGGTACGTAGCCTCTTGGTGCCTGTTTCCTCATCTGTGAAAGTGAATAATATTGTGTCACCTACCTGGCCGAGCTGCTTTGAGACCTGATTGGATTGATGAATATAAGGCACCTATGCAGAGTAGGGTCTCTGTAAAATAATAGGTGTTTTTACTATCCTTATTTCCACTCCCTTTACTCTCTTACTATTTATCCTGATTACTCCTTCCTTCTAGCAGAAAATGTGTATTTCTAACTTTGGCTATCTGTTAGCAGCCAGTGGACTGCTGGGAGTTAATGGGGAATGGCACATTGTGAACTATCAAAATTTCACTTCATTGGGAACCCTATATCATATCACTTTGGACATTGATAAAGGCCTTTTAGGTATAACCACACTTTGTCCCATTAAAATAATACAAGGACAAATGTGAGCTTCTAAAAAAACTCCTCAAATTATAAAGCAAAGAATTGGAGAGTTAAATGGCATGTGAAGAAACTAAGGACATAGCATACATTTAAATTTATGATTTTTTTGTCTCTCCCCATTTATTACAATGTATTTTAAAAAATCGTTCCCACAACAGGAGCATTATCCCTAGTAGATTTAAGGACTATTTCACCAGTATTTTTTCTTGAAATAATTGAGTTTGCTGGAATAAACTATTCCACTCAATATTTTTCATCTCCCTCTAATACAAATGTATTTGATTCCTATAAATCTGAGTGAGATCAGTCAGGAAATTATACATATTTATTTTCCATGGGGTATATGAGCTATTAAGTCATGTTGCACTTGTTATAGATCATGTTTGTTATTTGGCAAGATAATTGGAATGATTCAGAATCATATTTTAGAACATTCAATACTGAGGAAACAACCAGAAAGGACAATTGAAGCAAAGCATTTTTTATAATAAATACCTTAAGTAAATAAAATATTCTGTTGTGATTCAAGTACACATTTACATATAAAATGTATCAAAATATGTCATTTTATATTTTGCATACTGTTCATTCTTATGGTTCATATGTGCATTTCTCTTATCTAAGTATATACTTATATCAATTAATCTTTTCATTTGTACCTCATGTAATATGTGTGTATTTTCCTATTATCTTCCTTCTAGCCTCAAACATGTGGATGTTTTCTTGGCTTTGTGCTATTTTAATTATCTTGGCTATTGCTGGTATGAACACAATAGCAAAGACCACACCATATACCAAATTTACGAAGAAATCTGAGGGAAAAGAGGTGCCAAAGGGTCTAAAGCCATCCAGTGGCCCCCCTCCGGAAGAAGAAACCCCCTTCACAGAAATGGCTGAAATGGCAGCACCACCCACCAAACCTTCGGCCCTGGATTCTGCCTTTGGCACTGCTACTCTCTTTCCCTTTGAAAACTTCACTCTTGACACGGCTGATTTCTTTTTGAATTGTTGTGATTGTTGTTCACCTGTCCCAGGGCAGAAAGGAGAACCTGGAGCAACTGGAAAGCCAGGTATTTGAAAATGTAGAAAGCCATGTTTCTCACCTGTACATCCTTAGAATTGAGAGTTGGCTGGGGGGGCAGGTGTAATCACCTCAAAGGTTTTTACATTGTCATGCAAATTGTGGCAGGCTTAGGTGTAACATTGTGACACATGCAAATGGATGCTGTGTTGCCCAATGTGGTGGCCACTAGCCTGCCCAATGTGGTTATTAATAAATATTAAAATTACAATAAAATAAAATAAAAAATTCAGTTCATCAGTCACACTAGCCACATTTCAAGTGCTCAAGCCGCATGTAGCCAGTGCTACCGTATTGGGCAGTGTAGATGTGGAACATTTCCATCTCTGTAGAAAGTTCTACCGAACAGTGCTGGTTAGAGCAAAGTCAGGGACCACTGACCCCAGCACTGGCACTGTGGTTCTTCAAGTCACACAGGTTTATAACCAATACCATCTTTTCATAAGTGGCTGATTCAAAAAGGGTAAATGAAACTTCTGTTGCCTAGTAAAAATGTGTGCTGACTGATGGATTTTCTGAGTGCTATTTGTGGTTAAGATTAGAGATGAAATGCCTGTGAGGTGGAGAATAAAGCTCAGGATTCAGTTTGCTTCTCATTGAAATTCTGAGGCAACACTGTGTCCTTGCCCAGAAATCTTCTCCATTGAACTCAATGGTTATGTATTTCAAAATTTCAGATATCTCTATATATACATAATGAATATACTCTCAGTGTTATTCTGCTACATTTTGGCTCTTACATGTCATATAGCAGAGAATTCAAGGTAAAATTTAGATCACAATGTCAATTTCAAATTCACTATTCCCTGAAAAAAAATATAAATATTTGTTGGGTCTTGCCTGGAGAATTTAAAGTTAAAAAATCAATAAATATGCATCTTCACTAAGCTTTTCATTCATTTCATCCCATTGTGTAGGGATCTTTTGGGAAATGTGCTCAGTATTTATGCAGAGCTGGATTAAGGGGTAAAGGAGATGGCCAGTGGCCTGGGGCACCAAGATTTCAGGGTTGCTAAAACATTATTGGAAATGTAAGGAGACTGAGAAAATTATATTTACTGGAACTCTTAGTATCCTATCTGGCTGGTAAGCCGCTACGGGGTGAAAACCCCAAGGGCATGGTCAAGTAGACCCAGCTGATTGCTAAACTATTTGCTAATGCTGTGAGATCTATAACACCAGGGCTTTTGTTTTACCCAGTAGTGGATTTAGCTGGGCTGTTCTCAGAGTTCAGCCTCTCCTCTCAATACATGCGACAGATATTTTCAAGATGTGCCAAGTTATTAGCTTGCTTGGGGAGCTCATATGTCTTAGTCTAACTAGCTCTGCCACAGAGCATAGTGCTTAAGAGCTCAGAATGTTGAGTCTATCATGGTCCTACCTTAGGGAAGCTTCATTCTCTAAGTCTCAGTTTCCAAAATAGAAAAGTGGGATAAGAATGATACTAACCTCATGGAATTGTCAAGAGAACTGAACGAGCTAATGCATATCAGTGCTCAGTGTGGTTCCTGCACTACACTAAATGATCAACAAACTATTAATACTTTTATTTTCCCAGTTAGCTGTGATAGGAATCTGCTTCTATCTTGTGGAATACTCTGAGCCTGATATGAACGACTTCTGTTTTTGAGATTCAGAGAGAGACATTTGTTCTTGTTTTACTAGTGTTTTCAAGAACACGGCTTCTTTTCTGTCTTTTAAAAATTAGTAATCTTGTATAAGAGCAACATTGAGCAAACTTGAAAAAGGAAAATAAACCTACTCAATCCCAACTAATTTTTCTTCATTATTTTCAGTCCTAAGTCATATGAAAACATATACAATACACATTGCATATATCACATTTTACATTATCTGCAAAATGTCATGAGTCTAACTATGTAAAGTTTCTGAATGAAAATGTTTTGAAGTATTCAGATATACCTAACAGACAGCAAAGGTAAAATTCCATTGAAAATTTTATCTCATTAGTTCAGATAATAATAAGCACCTACAATGTGTCAAGAGTGGTTAGCATTTTATATTATCTGTATCTTTGTAAAAATGTTAAAAATATTATTACATTTCAACTGATTTAATTGCATTTCATAGAGTTTTTGGTAAGTCTAGAGGTTGCACTACCTGCAAGTGCAGAACCCGGAGTCCAAGTAGATTTGTGTACCTTCAAGCCCCAGCTCTTCCCATTATGTTCAGCTTTATGGTATTTATACCAGTCACACTTAGATGCACATCTCACCTAGATGTACGGGGCAGCCTTCTCGTCCCTTGTGCCCTTGTATATATAGTTGCTATGAGCTCCCTGTGCTAACCCGGGCATAGCCCTTGAACATTTCCCTCAAAAGTATAACCACATCAAGCATTTGGGGGCCATGAAGGAGGGGACACATTGCATGGTGAAATGTAATTGGCCATCTTGTTTGCCTTTCCCTCCTCTGCTTATTCTCTCTCTATTCCTCTCCCTGCAATCCTTTCTTTTCTAGACAGAGGAGCTTAACCACCACCTTTGGTTATTTGAAACTGCCTTCAGCCTTAACCTCCATTGCAAGCCATTTACTAAAGTTTTTCTTCCCCAAAAATACAATATTCTTTCAAAGAGGAATTCTGTTGAATACAGTTTTCTCCATGTCACCAGCCTTAATTATAATAATTAAGGTAAAATTAATTAAGATGAAATATAATTTCATTGTGTGCACTTATCTATATGGTTAATTTTCAAAGAAGCTGGCCATAAATTATTCCAAGTGGGGATTATTGCAGGGGTTGGGAAACAATTCGTATGGCTTGGACAGGGATGGGGCTGCAGGAAGGATAATTATCCTAGGCATAAGTTCCCTGTCTGGCCCAGGTACATGGAAGGGACACGGACTGCCTGGATGAGCTAGGACACCCAGTGAGGCCTGAGCCCTGCATGATCTGACCTACCCTGCCTCTCAGCCTTCTCGCATCCTTGATTGCTACCTTCATCCACAGTGTTCTTCTTTCAGTTTCTTAAAAACACCATGTTCTTTTCTATTCTTGTTTTTCCTGAAATACTTGTCTAATTTTTTTTTTTTTTACTTTTTGCTTTGGGAAATCCTAGTCCATTCTTTGGGTCTTAGTTTCATGCCATTTTCTCAGGGATGTTTCCTCTGATCTCACAAATTAAGTCTCTTTACCATAACCTACAATAGGACCTTCCTATTTTCCTTTATATTATTAACTAGAGTGTGGCAATTTCCATCTATTTGCACGGCTATTTGTTCAACATTTATTTTTCATAGACTCTTAGCTCCAGGAGAGTAGAAACTGCTGGAATATTGATGGCTGCATTCCTAACACCTCGCAGGGTGCTTGGTGTGTAGGAGGGCTCAGAAATAGTTCATGAATGAATAAATAAGTGAATGAATGGAAAATTCAAAAGTGCTAAGTGTTGTGTTTTTACTTTCAATCTGAAAGTGTGGTCCACATGAGGTCAAGTGTCAGAAAATCATTTTATTCTGGTTGTTTGATATAGTGCTGCTTCCATGAATCATTTGATCACTGCCATGAATACAGTGACAAGTACTAATGGGCTCAATTTTTCTATTCAGGTAGTACAGAATTGCAAATCAGACAAAAATATTGCCCTTAGAACTCTGTGATAATTTATTCTCACCTGGATTTTATCATTAGGACATTGACAGTTATTGGTCTCAATAAAATGACTGCTTTTTTCCCCCCTGAACTACTGAATTTCAAAACAAAAATTTTCTACCCTGCTGGGTTTAAAATCCTATTTCCAGGTCCTAAAGGAGAGGCTGGGATCCCAGGGTCACCAGGAGTTGTTGGGCCCCAAGGCCCAAAAGGCCACAAAGGAGAGAAAGGTAGGTAATTCATTTCACTTCCCGTAAAAATTCAAGGGACGTTCTGCATCGTTTTTTAGGAGAGCAATTTGCTAAGTAAGTACTAGATTCTTGAAGGTGGATAGCCTGCCTGCCAAGGAGAATTCAAAATATTTGATTTGTCAATGGTGGGAACAGAACTTAATTAAAACTGAAGTAATCAAGAATAAAAAGTGATCTTGGACCAGTCACTTTACTTCACCTGGAAATTGAGGGAAATGGACTAGATACTTATTTATACCCTGTTTACTATGAAAGAAGATTTGTAGTTATGAGTGCTTTCATAGGCCTTTTCCAGCTCAGAAACTCTGTAATTCCATAGGTGTATCAGTAAAAAAGGATTTCTGCCCCAGGAAATCCTTGGTTCTGTAAGTGCTTAAAGGTATTGAAGGAAGGTTGCAGATATTTAGAAATTCCTCGGTGAATACTGGCAGCCTGTAGAAATACCATCTATCCATCAAGTTAAATGTTTTAGCCTCAGTGTCACATGTCAAAAGACCTAATATCATCTGTACATCACCCTCCACATGGCTCAGGAACTGCCTAACTCCTTTCTGGTGGAACATTCAGTGAAGTAATTACTCAAAAAAGATGCTAAAGGGAAGAGAGAGCTACTTCACACTTGTCAGTTATGTGGTTTTCATTCTTGGAAACATTTAATCCTTTTGTGCCTGAATTATGTTAGCAGAAAACCCTGTGAAATAAAGATGAGTGATGAACCTCCCCAGTGATTCATACATTTTGGAAGCTAGACTTCTGGAAGTAAAAGAAAAAATAGGGAAGTGTTATAAAATAAGGTTCTTAAGAATATTCTTTGATGAAGGATCAAAAGTAAAAGTTCATTCAGCCAGTCTCTATAAAGTGGCAACTCTACTTTCCTTTTACTTCCTGACTTAGCTTGGACTCTTGGTTAAGATTGAAAGTTAAAAAAAATGAGTAGAATCATCCCATTCTTATTAATCATTACTTGACTGAGTAAATTTAGTGTAAGCAACTAAACTCCTTAAATGAACTTGAGAACCAGAATAACTCTGCATGGTGAAGGTTAGTGTTCGAGAACTGACAAGGATTGGGAATAGGATCGGTTCTTCACTTCCATTTAGGGTTAGGTTCTCTCAAATTGCATCCAGATATTTTCCTGATGTCCTAGGGGTAAATTTTCAAATTTTGTATTTTATGTGGAGTGGTAATGGAGGAGCTAGCAACTTAGAAAACTCTGCTGCATGATCTATGGTGAGATTTATCTAGTTGGTTTTGTGAAATTAGGGGGAGGCTGTACTCATTACTTTTAATTTGGCTTAGGATTTCTTTTTCCCTGACAAAAATGAAACAGAAAATGTTAGTTATATCATAGATAATACACTTGGAAAATAGATGCCAACCAATGTTGTATGAGGTCATGTTTAGCTTTGTACAAATTTTTAAATTTTTTCATACCTCAGTTTCTTCTGTGATAAAGTGGTGACAAATAGTCTGCTCTACTTTTCTTGAAGGGGAGGTGCTATAAACTTCTATAAATTAAAAATGTTCCAATTGGTGAAAAGCAGAAAATCCTCTCTATGAGGGTTATATGAGTCTCTATGTTATAGAAGAGGCTGTATTAATATCAAGCAAAAATTATATTAAATAAAAGACTGATTAAATAAAGAAAATAATGGTAAGAGCTTGGAACAACACCTGGAACAAAGAAAATACTCAATAAGAATGAGATATTATTAACATTATTATTATTGCTATAGTCATTTACAGTTTAAAACAATCTGGTGTGACTGCACTGTAATAGGATGAGCTTTTAGTGAGGTCCAATATAAAAATATATTTAATGGTAATATGGTAAATATCTGAAAACCCAGCTCTTTCAATTTTTTTCAAACATGAGTTCTCACAGTTCTATAGTTTGTCCAAAAAGTGTATAAAAATATCCAAACACAAAATGAAAATTGGCTTTTCCTTGGTGGTCTATGTCAAGGACAATTTTTTTTTTCCGGGTGGGTTTTTATTATGACTAGTTTTAACTGATTGCAGAATGTTGTGTTCTGTGTTTAAACTTGTATGGTATTATTTCTCAGGCATTGTGGGCATATAAAGAAGACATTTCGACTGTCATTCAAAATTCATAATAGGAAAAACCTAAACACATACGTATAAAATACAAACAGGATGTCATGAGTTTTATGAGAGATTTGAAGTGCCATGGGAACACTGAGGGCAAAGATGAATTATGTTTGAAGGGATTGGCACTGCCTCCAGATTTCCTTCAAATGGTTTACCATCAATTAGGATTAAATACTATATTCCTAATGACCCTCAATAAATTATTTAACCATTTTGGTTAAAGAAAACACTGAGATGTGATGTGGTTGTGGAAGAATTGTTAGATATATCATAAGTAATATAGTTGGTAAAAAGTTAATCTTGGTATCATTTTAGGACTTAAAGGAGAACGTGGAGACCAGGGAACAAGTGGAGTTCCAGGATATCCAGGAAAACCTGGAGAACAAGGTAGAGTATAAAATATAGCTATTATGTACAGTCATGTGTGCAGTGTAGCCCTTCATTCTCTTCCTGTTTGCATTTAAAGTTATCAGAGAGGTAAGCCAAAAACATAAATTACCGTTATTCTTCTAATAATTCAGTGTACTGAACTGGATGAAGTATTAGCATTGGTCCAGGAGTTTGGAGACGAGGTAAAAGTATCTGAGCTCTGCTCCTCTCTCTAGCTGTAAAATGGAAAATAAAAATCCCTAAATCTTTCTGGGTTTTGGTTTCTTTGCCTGTGAGATTTTGGGTTTGAAGGGACAATCTGGAGATTTAGGAGAATACTTAGTTTGGGACAAAATGAAAAGGGTAATGGAATACAATGGGCATCTATAGTTCTAATATTCTTTATTATTTTAAAAGTAAAAAAAAAGAACTAGATACATGAAGTCTGAATATGAACTACTATTTCTTGGAAGCATTAATTTTTCTCCTTCTAAAAGCATGGCATGATATAAAGTTCTTATTTTAAGAGCCTCCTAGGCACAGCCATTGCTGAGGCAAGAACCAGGTTTCCAGGTCCCAGTTAGTAGATTTTATTTCTAGTTTTTGAACTCTGTGGTACTAGCATACTGTTTATAGCCTGTGTGTTCCCTAAACATTGTTTTAATTTTCCATTTCAGGTGGACTTGGCCCTAAGGGGGATAGAGGAAACATTGGCCCGGCAGGAGTGAAAGGAGAAAAGGGTTCACAGGGGGACACCTGTGAGAATGCCACCAAAGGAGACAAAGGAGACCGAGGGGCAGTGGGGCCACCGGGCTTGAACGGAGGGCCTGGGGCCAGGGGGAGAAGGGGGAGGTGGGGGAGAAGGGCTACTGTGGAGAGTTTGGGGAGAGGGGAGGAAAAGGACAAAAAGGTGAGGGGGGCATGAAAGGAGAAAAAGGTAGCAAAGGAGACGTAGGGACGGAAGGCAAAAGCGGCCCCGATGGTCTGCCTGGGGCCAAAGGCGATGCAGGGGCTAAAGGAGAAAAGGGAGAGTTGGGACCTCCTGGTCTCATGGGACCTACTGGGCCAAAGGGTGAGCTTGGGAGCAAAGGGGTCCGAGGCCCTGTTGGGAAGAAGGGCTCTCGGGGCTTCAAAGGCTCCAAGGGCGAGGTGGCCAGTGTCCCGCAGTCGGCTTTCAGCGCTGCTTTGTCAAAGCCTTTCCCTCCTCCTAACAGTCCTATCAAATTTGACAAGGTTCTCTATAATGACCAAGGGAATTACAGTCCTGTCACTGGGAAGTTTAACTGCACCATTCCTGGAACATATGTTTTTTCCTACCATGTTACCGTGAGGGGCCGACCTGCTCGGATCAGCCTGGTGGCCCGGAATAAGAAGCAGTTCAAGTCCAGAGAAACTCTCTACGGTCAGGAAGTGGACCAGGCCTCTCTCCTCGTCATCTTGAAATTAAGTCCAGGAGACCAAGTCTGGCTTGAAGTGTCAAAAGATTGGAATGGGCTGTATGTCAGCTCTGAGGATGACAGCATTTTTACTGGGTTCCTTTTGTACCCAGAGGAAACTCTTGGAATTTCACCATAAATTTGTGTCTGGAACATTGTAGTTTGTGTTTAGTGGAATAAGTCAGTTAACATAGAGTAGTGCTACTAAAAAAAAACTTCCACTTTTTTCCATGATTATAAAATTATTATAGAAAACATTAAAAAAATATGTCACCTAGAGTCAGTTACTATTCCTATTTTAAGACATATCCTTTAAAAATATTTCTATGTATTTGAAAGCATATTTCTATTAACTTTGTAGTTAGCTTTTTTCTCATTTTGCGTTATAATGACATTACTCAAGCTATTTAAATAATTAATAATATTTATATACAAAAATATGAATGAGATTTGTAATTAATAAATATGTTCTTATGAGATATCTTCTATACCTCATATAAATGTGTGTCACTTCCTTCCATGTGGATGTAAGGCTAACAGTTGACATAGTATGACGGCAGGTCTTTCTTAAAGTTTCTGACTCTCTTGGGAGGGTTACTTTCCAACAAAATGGAACTATTCTCATGTTAGTTAAATTCAGGGAGACTACAGAGAAAGAGTGGTAAAAGCTAGCTAAAGTATCTTTAAAATTTATCAATGTGTAAGGATTTGCTCATAAAACCTATATTATATGGACTTGTGTGTTGCGTAAAATGTAAAAAGAAAGTTGATAAAGATACTGCTCAATTGTAGTAAAGATACTATCGTTCATCAAATTATTGTGCCTAAAAGAAATGAATGTCCCCAAAAGATTCAAGAATAAAATTAAATCATCATTGATCTAAATTTGGCCTTTTCTTCATGGTAGAACATTTAATTAGGATTAATTCTTTGGCATCATTATCACCATCTCTATAGTAATTAATTCTAGTTATCCAGTGATAACATTGCTGGAGCGGGTAGGGGCTTAGGAATTCATTTGCAATGTGAATATTTAATAACTGAGAATATTTGATAATTCAGTGATTTCATTTTTTAAAAAGAAAATTTATTGAATCCAAATTGAATTTGGTTCTATGAAAGTATATTTATGCAGATTTGCAAATCTTGGTGCATTAAGCCAGGGAGCAGGTGATGGAGAACTTTATGGTCTTGCTCAGCCAACTTTGGCAAACATTATTCACTTTTGAGATTCTCATCCATATACACATAATATTAGAACAGTGTTTCCTAAACTGTGCTCAGAGGAATACCATTTCTGGAAGTTGTTATTATGAACCACTGGAAAAAGAGTGGGTTCTGCATCAAACAAACACTGGAGGTGCTATGTTCTGTATCTCCCTCTTGGAGATTTATAAAGCACTTTAGTATAGTCTCTGACATTCCTACAGAAAATAAATTTGTTTAACTTTGTTATATCTAATGATCTCAAGTTTATTTTGTGTTTAGAACTCATCAAATAACATCCCGTGGAACCACGTTCTGTAGGGTATCAATTTTGGAAGTGTTGCATTAGTTTCTCCTCCAAGGATTACCCAGCAGGCTGGAGTGAAGTTCACTCCTGACGTTTCTCCCTTTCTTCTTCTCCATTTAGATTGTAATATTGCTTTAGTTGTGACTGTGCTTGTATTTGTCAGAGGGAGAATAAGATAATTTGCAAGTGATTAAAAAAGTGATCCACTTAGAGTTTTCTTTCTTTTCCAATTTGAGGATTAGATAGTGAAGAGATTCAGCAACTTAGAGTTTTGTCTCTTGTTTGCATGTTCTTATGTTTTCTTCTTTATGTCATCTCCATTACTGGGTTGGAGTGATTTGGGGGGCTGAGAGCCAACTAACCTAGGAAGGTAGAAGGAAAAATCCTCATCAAAGGACTTGATGTAAAAGGCAACCAGGCAGAGGGTGTAACAGTTCATATGTAGGAATTATGATATCTGACAGTGTCTTACACTTGTGTTTCTGGGAGTCGTTTTCTAGGAAGTCTGGAGTTAAGAGCTCAGGGTTAAAATCTAGGATTGGTGGTTGATTATTAGCTTTTTCCAGGGCATCCAAACCAAAGAAGTTGCTATCCTCTGGGATTGTTTTGGGAGGTGCATTCTGGGTTCTTCATGCCACTTTCTGCTATGAAAGGGGAGAATGGCACAACAGAGTGCTCCCTTCTTTCAACTACATCGTGTCTCCCATCCTGTTAAAAACAGAAGAGTCAAGAGTGGGTCTCTCCCGTCCCAAGGATTTGAACATAACCCCAACCCTGCTCCCACCCTAATGACTACCAAATATACATATCTGAATGCCAGCCATGAGAATTAAATTGTTGAGAGTTAAATGGACATCCCAAGCTTAACATGGAAAAATTCAAGATTCCGAAATTCCCCCCAAGCTGCTCCTCCCACATCGTTCCTTAACTCATGTAATGACAACTTCTGTGCCATTGCTCAGGTCAGAAACCTTGTGTGATTTGATTGTTCTCTTTCACACTTAAATCCAATCTGTCGGTAATCCTTTTGGTACTTACACCAGAATGTGTACAGAGTTTGATGACTTCTCACATCTCTACGGCCACAACCCTGTTCAAGCTACTGGCATTTATTGCCTGGATTATTGCAATAACCTCCTAACTGGAGTCCCCTAACATACAAGAGTTCCAGGGCCAAAACACAAATGGGGCCCAACATACTTCATGTCGAGACATTTAAAACTTGTATTTCAAGCTAACAGTTATTTAAAATATGTTCTATCCTCCTTTGAAATATATGCCTTTTTGTTGAAAAAAATAAAAATAAAGCTATGTTTTTTTATATGACTGATGGTAAACAAAATATCAGAGATGACTGAATTACTATAGTGTATGTCTGGGTGTCCTGTTAATGGGCAGGTAATGTTTGAATGAATAATAAGATAAAGACACTAATCCATGAATTATTATATATTTATCCCAAAAATGTTGTTTTTAAAACTAAATTTCAGAAAAATGTGATGTTTTGTAATCAAGCCTTCCACACAGTTCATGTTCTATTGACAGTTTTGTCAAATTATATCAACTTTGTTGAGTCATTGTATTTCTTAGTAATTTTTAAAAATTAATTTCTATTTGGAGTGAGAAAGTTTGCTGAGCTGAGTTGGCAATAAGGTTTGGAAATGAACCAGTAATTTTATATATCATGTTCAAATACTATTAAATATAATGAGGGTTGCATAAGATGCATTATTACTATTGCAGAAAATATACAAAATATTTAAATTTTATCATACAAGCCAGAGATCACTTATATTGCTATTTCACCATCTCTCAAAACAATATTCTAGAGCCTAGATCCATCATGGGTTTTCTGTCTAGATCTGCATAAATACAAATTTGAGTGATATGAATTGTTTAATATTAAATAATAATCTTTAGGCAGCGGTACAACCCATTTAACCTTGATGGCATTTGGAGGCAGTTTGCTTTTGTTTGATGCACGTAGGGCAAGATGCATGGAGAAGAGTTTCCCAGGGCTCCTGAAAGGTGGTAGTGCTGCATCGGAAGGTGATTGTGCTGCAGTAGAATCGAACCCCTGTCTCTAATAAAGGTACTCTGAGTACTATGATAAATTTATGTATTGTGTGCTTGTTTTATGTAGGACCCTCTAAAGCAAGGGGCCAGGGCAGAGGCCCCCTCTGGTTTGGCTCTAAAGGCAGTGCAGTCTATTGTGGTTTTTGTTTTTTAGTTAGAGATGAGGTCTTGTCACAGATGTGATCATGGTACACTGCAGTCTCAAACTCCTGGCCTCGAGTGATCCTTCTGCCTCAGCCTCCTGAGTAGTTGAGACTATAGGCTTATGCCACTGTGCCTGACTTAGTTTTGCTTTTGATCCCTTCAATCAAAGCAATCCTGTTAAAAAGGAAGTTGGCTCATCTTATCCCTCTGCTCCAAGCCTCCTGAAGCTCCCATCTCATTCAAAGCAGATGCTGCCAAAGCCTTGCTATAACCGGAAAGGCCATGTGTGATCTGGCTTCCTGAGTCCCCTCAGTCTTGATCTCCTGCTATCTCCTCCACCCTCGCTCTGGACATTGCCCTCAGCCCTTCTCAAATTCACCAGTACTTTCCACTTAGTACTTTGCACATGCCGCTCAGTTTAGACAGCTCTGACCCTGCGTAAATGCGTGGCTGGCCCCTTCCTCTCTCTCAAACCTTTATTCAAGTATCATAGTTTCAATTAGGCCTTCTTGGATCATTCGATTTTAAACGTCAGTCCCTCTGCCCTGACCCTTGTCCCTGCTTTATTTTCCTCCCTCGCACTCATCACCATCGCATATGTCATGTATTTCACATAGAGATCTTGCTTATTTTCTGTCTTCCCCCGAGAAAGTAAGTTCCATCTGGCCAGGGAGTTTTGTCTGTTCATTGCTCCCTCCCCAGGCCAGCATATTACATATGTGTTCAACGAATACAGATTGATAGGGTCCAAATGGATGTGGTAGTTGTAGATCTTTCCACAAGGTGGTGCTCACAGACTATCTTTGCTTTTGGTTTCCATCTTTGTTAAAAAAACAAACGAGTCCCCCCAACCCTAGTCTGTTGCAAAGTAAGTAAAATGTCTTAGATTTCAAAATTAAGAACCTTATTTAATGAAATATCATGTTCTATGTTTCACTGTGTTTCAGAGAGCTGCATGTTTTTTTTTTCTTGTTGGGACATAGGACTATTGGGCAGTTCCATGGGGCTGCAGTGAGAAACTCACAATTATGGAAGGGAAACATGTCTCCTATTGTCTGAATATGATGCTTCTAAGTGGAAGCCCAATCCATTTTTATCTCCCCCCAACCTAAAATGGGTCCTCCTGAGTCCTGGAATATGACATATTCTATAGTTATAAACCCACTTATGAAAAGATTTTAAAATGGGGCAAGAAGACTTGCATTTAAGAAAGCTGTAATGCTTGGATGAAGGATTCAGTGCGAAGGAAAAATTGAGAGCAATACAGCTGTCAGTGACAGAGGTGGGTGGGGCGGGCAGGAGAGGGAGGCATGGGGGATTGTGAAGCAATAACAACTGTTATTTCCTGCGTCCTAACAATGTGTCAGGCACAGAGCTGTGTGTGTCTAAGATGCCATAAGTGATGTGTACTACACGAGGAGACAAGCGTGGAGCGGTTCAGCAATATCCCAAAGGACACGCATCTGGGAGGTGGGGAGCCATGGATGCAGGCAGTCTGAATCTGGAGCTCACCCTCTTAACCAACAAAGTAGGGCAGAGTTGACCCAAGAGCTTGGCTAGTGAAAGATTAGTATAATGGGAAAAGGGATGGTAGCAGCACAGTTTCTCACAGCTACCACCCCGAGTGGGAAGGGGCATGAGAAGAAGGACAAGAATCCACTGATACCTCAGCAGGGGATGCAAAGCTGGGGCTCATGTAAAGCTGCAAATGAAACCAACGGGCTTTGCCTGTAAGGGAGACTGTAGGTGGGTTCCCTGATCAGCCCAGTGTATGATCCATGTGAATTTGGTGGAAAAACTTAGGAGGAGTACTTGATTGTCCTGGGAACTAAAACAAAAGCATATTTATTGTTGTTTGAATTATAAGAATTATGTCGAGTCTAATAGAAATGGCGTGAGAGATTTGCATGTTCATAGACCTTTCTTCTGAGATAGGAAACGGGTTGGAAGGTGCCTCTCTTGTCCTGAGCTTGTGAAAGGAGCTGAGGAAGCAGAAGCCTCACTCTCTGCTCTCTGCATATTCACTCATTTGTTTGGAGTTACTGTGCGCCAGGCTTTTCTCTTGGTACCAAGGATAAATCAGTGAGTAAAGTGGTAGGGGGAACCCCCTCTGTGTTCATAGCGCTTATGAAGAGAAAGAATAAAACATGTATAAGTTATTAATTGTGTAGTGCGTTAGAAGATGATCAATGCAAAGGAGAAAGGCTGGGGTGGGGGCGATTGACAGTAAGGGGAAGTGAGAGAGTTTAAAAGGAGGGTCAGAAAAAGCCCCGCTGACAATGTGATATCTGAGCCAAGATTCGAAGAAAGCAAAAGAGCAAGCCAAGCGATAGCTGAGAAAGCAGAGGGAACCGAAGAACGAGGGAGGCGCTTGCCTGGCAAGGAGGCCAGTGTGTCTGTGGTGGTGTGAGGAAGGACACAACAAGGGCGGGGAGGGCTGAGAGGGAATGGGGTTAGACTGCGTAGGGCTTCTGGGCTGGTGTAAGGACTTGCACTCTTACTCTGAGTTTGGTAGACATGGAGATGGGCTGCCCAGATCCCTTCGAGTGAAGACTAGATGCCCCACTGTGGCATCAGCTCCTTCAGGGTCTGCCTCAGCTGCACAGCTGCCTCTTTTGAGCTCATGTCCTTCCCAGGGCAGTCCAAATCTGGTATCCGAGCAAGTTGGGGGTATAAGGTCTGGCCATTTCAGCCCTCAAGGTCACCTTGACAGGCCGCATTTGCTCCAGAGCTCTCTGCTGGTTGACCAAGGCTTTGTCAGTTCTTATTGTAGCTCAGCTTCTTCCCTGCCTAATTCTGACTCCTCTTCCTTCCATTCACAGGGGTTGATTCCCAGTGAATATTTTTCACTTCAAACTCTATCTCCACTTCTAGGGATCCAGCAGTGACAATGAGATGTAAAATGTGACAGAAAGTGGTAGAGGGTACAATCTTATGGACCACATGTTCATCCCCCCTCCCACCCCACACCTCTCCTTTGTTCTGGGCCAGAGCTGAAAGAATAAATAACTGAAAATAATTAAAGTTGCTGGAATCCTATTGGAAGACGGTGGCCTGACATTTAGGTTCAAAGAACCTCTGTTGTCTGAGTGTAGTGGTCAAGAGTACAGACTCAGGAACCAGATGTACTGGGTTAGAATATCATTTACTAGTGGTATGACCTTGGGCAAGACACTGAACCTATCTATGCCTCAGTTTCTTCCTTTATAAAACGCAATTTTACTTCAATAAATGAGTTCATATTTCCAAAACTCTTAGAACTGTGTCTGGCACATAGTAAGTGCTAGATAGATGTTTGTTAGATAAATAAGAAAGCTAGCTGTATTCAAGTCAAATGTGAGAAAGGATGCATTTTGTATATGGGTCAGAATCCTTTTCACAGTCAGGTATGAATGAGGTTCAGCTGATGGGCTTATGAATGGAGGGGGAGGTAAAATCAGGATTGGCTTGGGCTTTGTGTAGGGTCAGAGGTGATAGTGTTGATTGAATTGGATATATGCATTTATTCAAGGCCTTCCCATAGAACATCTGACTTATGTAGACATAAAATAGTGTGGTTTATAAAGGATAAATAAAAATAAAGTGTTACTTCTTTGAATTGAGATTGAACTTCACTTGTTCCTCAAAATCACTATTAATAGAGTTAATACACCAAAGTTCATGGATTCACCTTCATATTTAGGCACCCAGGGTCACTATCTTGAATTGCCACTGACCATATGCTTCTTACACACCTGAAAAAGGCATTGAAGGAGGGCCCACCTAAAGATGGATGTTTTGCTGATCTGAAAGGTAATGACAGTGACAAATGAGACCTCCCAGTGGACCATAGCGAGGGGTAGCAGCAGGAAATTGCGTTGGCTCAGTGATTAAGGCAATGTCAGCAGTCAGAAGACAGCAGCAGGGCAGGTGGCCTTGGCCTTGCTGCTGCTTCATCTGATGCATCTCACAGGGTGATGAGTTTGAGATGTGTCTGCCTGGCCTGCAAACATGATCCTCCCCTTCTCTTTTCTTTTTTTTTCCTGAAAATAAATGAGCAACAAGAACTTTGGAACACCCAGATTATTCAATGTCAGAGCTATTGCCAAGGTAGCACGCCCACTCTCCTTGGATGTTTAATGCAAGTTAAAATTGCCTCTGGCAAAAGGTTTAATGAAGGCCCTACTCATTCATTTTAATTCAAGAAAAATTAATGAGCACCTACTATGTACCAGGCAATAGGCTCGATGCCAGGGATACAAAGATGAATGAGATAATTTCTTGTCTTCAAGGGAGTCACAGTCAAATGGAAGAGGCAACTAAGTAAAGGCAATGGCTGTTCCATCTTTTTTGTCTCAGGGATGGATGAGGATCTAAATGCCATGGCAATTATAGGATAGATTGAGAAAACACTTAATCCAGCAAGTTGGTTGATTGATGTCCTTATAAAACTACCCTAAGGAGTACTAGGTACGAGTTTATTTCAAAAGGTTCAGCCTCAGCAGAAGAAAAATATTAAACAAAAAATCCAAGAACAACATTTTTATAATAGGGTGTTACCATGTGGAACCCTAAATCTTGTTTCTAAGACCTTGAATGGATAAGGAGAGAGAAGACTAAAGAACTCTATGGGGAAATCAAAAGTTGAGACCTGGCAGAGTCAAGGACCAAAGGAGGCAAAGGCATTACTGTAGATTTTGCCTGAGCCTGGAAATATCTCCACAATCACCTCACCAGCAACTTTTGCAAGAAGAGAATCCAAAGCTTGGATTCTGTAACTTAAAATGTGTGGTCCAAGGACCTGCAGATCATGTCATTCACATTTCAACCAAAGACTCCTTATTTTAAAAATAAAATAAAATTTTGGGGTTATAATATATCTACAGAAAAATACACAAATGTTAAATGTATAGCTTGATGACCTTAAACATATGGCTGTAACCATGAAGCCATGACCACATCATTATATGGAAATTTACCAGTACCCGGAAGGCTTCTTGTGTCTACTTCCAGTCAAATCACCTCACCCTGCAAACATAGCCACTATTTCTGATTTCAGATTAATTTTGCATGTTCCTGAGCTTCTTATGAATGGAATCATGCGGTTTTACTCTTTCATGTCTGGCTTCTTTCCTCAACATGCTGTCTGAGAGACCATTCATGTTGTTGTGTGTCTCGGTCGTGCTTAGGATGTTGAACATCTGACTGGCCATGCTGATTGGTCATTTGTACATCTTGTTTTGTGAAGTGGCCACTCCATTATTTTTGCCCAATTTGATTGGATTTCCTTTTTTTCCCTATTGACTTATAGGAGTTCATTAGATTGTCTGCATACAAGACTCCTGAGCTGTAGTCCATTTCCCTTTTTTTCTCCAAGCAGGTCAAGTTTGTTTTCTGAGCCACCTCCTCCTTTTCATTCATTTCCCTTGGGTTTCCAAACTCTCAAACTTCAGGTCCCCTGCTGCCTTTCTGTCTTTGTAGGACCATAATTTGCTTCCAAAAGAGTGAATTTGATGTAAGTGACTGAAAATCCTTTGTTACTTTATCCCCCAGATATTTGTATTTTAAAAAGACATAAAGCCAACAGATAGAATGATAGAATATCTGATGGTGGAATTTCAGGAATTAGAAAACTATGGGGATTTTTAAAGGAAGATTGAGGAAGAAGAATGGCCAGTGAAAGGCACATTTTTATACCTCTGAAGTTCAACTATGCTGTTGTTTCTTAAATTTTTTTAAAATAAATTTTGGATAATTAGTTTTAAGAGATGTTGGACAAAGGAAGAAAAAATTTATTCATCAACAAATGATTGCATCATTAAAAAAAGAAAAGATTAAGGGTTATAGGGCTATACCTGGATCAGGGGTTTCAGGACTATTGCAAATGATTGGCCATTAGTGGCTTTCTGCCAGTTTGGGAATCTTATGGTACAAAGTCCTAGGGAGGCTTGTCATCTTAGAAATTGGTGCTAATATTGCAATAATGATTTGACAGGAAATTACAAAGTATGCTTAAGAAGCTAGTGAATAATTTTAAATTGGGAAATGGAGTCCAATATTTTTCAGGCAGGAGAATGATTTAAGATGCTCTTGAAAATGAGGGGAAAAAACAGAAAAAATACAAAGAAACCTCAATGAAGGCAATTTATGTGATGAGAAAGAGAGACCAAAATTAGTGGAAAAAGTGGGGTAGGGTGTGCCCAGGCAGACCCAGGCAATGTCTGCTCATCTTTAAACTGAGACTGTGCTTGAAAAGACAACATGGTTCTGAGATGTCCAACCTAAGAAAACTGGGCTATTTATTCCTCACTCTAATATCAGCTCTCAGATTTGTGAATCCCAGTCTGTTTCTTTCATAAATATTTCACTCCTCCAATATTTATTGGTCACTTGCTAGCTGTCAGGGACTGTGATGGATAATCATCATACAATTTTGTAAATTCTTCAATTGAAGTAAGTATTAATTATGATAAGACAGGAGTGGGGAACCTGTGGCTACGTGTGGCCTTCTAGGTCCCTAAGTATGGCCTTTTGACTGAATCCACATTTTACAGAACAAATCCTTTTATTTTTATTAATACATTTTTGTTCATCTTTTATATTTTTATTTTATTTTAAAAATGAACACATTTAAAATACCAAAGAATATGGTGTTTACAGAAAGACTATTTAGGAATTATAGTCAATTCCTTTGCTTTACATGTCATTATCAATTCTAGTTTTTCCCTGTTAAACTATCCAAACTAGAGCTCCTTAAATAAAGATGTCTTGTAAGCTAAGAAATTTTCTTTCAGCAAACAAACATTTTAGTATACATTTGGCAAAAATGAAGTCCAGGCACATGTTGATAATATCGTAAATCTTTTCAAATAGTCAAATTATCAGTTTATAAGGATCTATCTCCCTGACAATTTTTTTCTTTTAAAGTAGCAAAGGTTTATTTTAAAACTTAATCAAATTTTCACAAGCATAGAAAATTCAGAAAGAAAAAAATGATTTGCGTCTATAATCTCACTATTCAGAGATAACCTCTAATATCACCTTATTCTATATCTTTCCACAATTTTTCCTATACCTCTGTTATATTCCAAGGATTTTAGTTTTATACTTGGGTCCCTCAGGTCTGATATCCCTCTACTTACAATTTTTAATAATGGTCTAAATTATTACTAAATCTCTTGTAACAATGCTTTTAAATGGTATTACTGAACTAGGCATATGAGTTTATTTATTCAACTTTTACTCATTTAACATTAAATAAATAAATATTAAAAAAAAAATAAAATACCAAAGAATAAAATAAGTCTCAACAAAATAATCCTCCTAGATTGACTGGTACAATTTGAACATTAGTAAACCATAGGGTTAAATTGACGGCTGCTACACTAATGATTTAGTTCTAACTTCCTTCACCTGACTGGTGCCACTACCACAGGAGGCTGGTTGGTGAGAGTTTATGGGGGTCTAGTACTCCAGTCTGTTATCAGCTTTTGACAATGGCGCAACATGTTTCTCTTTGAAGTGGAATTTGAGAATAGTTGCACAGCTTGATAGTATTTTTAAATTCTGTCTACTTAACAGCCTATCATGTGAAAGAAGACCAAGAAAATGCTGAAGGAAGAAAAGAGATTTTTAAAAGAGGATTGGGATTTGCAATATTATATTGTTTCTGCTAAAGATGATTTGCTTGCTTTGTGATACTGCAATACCAACATTAAAGAAATTCAATGCTTGTCAGCATTATAACACTCATAAGGACCATACATAGTTTAAATTAGAGGGAGAGGTATGAAAGGTTGTCTTGCAGAAATTAAAGGAAGAAAAGCAAAAGCAAAGACAATTCTTTCAAGCAGCAATAAGACTTGGAAATAATGCCACTGAAGCAACTTGCAATGTAGCTTATATACTAGAGAAAAAAGGGAAGCCATTCAGTGATGTAGAAATTGTCAAAAGTTGTAGGATGCTTAGACCCTGATAATATTTCAAAATACAAACAACTGCCTCTTTCAAGGAGAACCATAACTGATCAGCAGCAAGAATTATCCTTCAACTTAGCAGAACAACTTCATGGAATACTTCAAAAGGAAAATATATATTATTATTCAGTCACTTTGGATGAATCAACTTATACTACTGACTCTGCACGGATTTGATACTTCATTCAGGTCATAACAGATATTTTTGCTATGAAGAATTACTCGCTTTGGGCACTCTTATGAACAGAACATGGGGAATGAATATCTTCAACAACTTTCAAGATAAATGTCATGAAGTTGGACTGAATTTGGTAAATTTAGTGAGTATATGTACAGACAGTGCACCTTCCATGACAGGAAAACGTGAAGGGTTTATTGCACAGATAAAAAAAGTATTAACAGATCCATATGCTCTCATTTCTTTTCATTGTATCTTGCATCAGCAAAACCTCTGTGCTAAAACTACTAGTTTCAGTGACAGTTTGCAACAAATTATAAGTATTGGCAACTATATTCATGCAAATGCAACACAGCATCGTCAGTTTCATAACATGCTAAAGTTGAATGTTGCTAAAGTTCAGTGTGGATTTATCTTATCATTCTAAAGTGCACTGGCTATAGCAGGGACAGGTGTTAGCCAAAATTTTATCTCTATGAGAACAGATAGTTGAATTTTATGAAGAACAGAATCAGGAATGTGAATTATTGAAAGAAGATTTCTATAGGAATGCAGCATTTCTGTGTGATATCATGTCAAATCAAAACAACTTGAATATTTCTTTGCAAGGTGAAACTAAGTCTATATAGGATATGTGGCAAAAAATCCAAGCATTTTGAAAAAAGCTATCTTTTTTCAGAACACTTCTTCCAAAGGAAATTTTGGATGAACATTTTACCCAGTTAGTAAAGGTCATTGATGAGCAGGATGATATATGTGAATCATTTGAAGAATATGCAGCTGTTGTAGACCTATTAATTGAAGAATACAATGAAAAGTTCACTGACTTTGAGAATCATGACATCACACTCAGATTAGCATTTCAGCCTCACCTAGTTGATATCACCAAGGCACCTGAAGAACTACAGATGGAATTGATTGAGCTCTCAGAAGATGACATTTATAGTCATTGTTTGATGCTAAGAAAGATCCAATTGAAATATGGAAAAATGTGGTAGAATACCCACACCGTCGGCAATGTGCCTGAAAAATGCTTTCTTGTTTTTCAACCACTTACTGTTGCAAATCTACATTCTCCTACCTAACCCAAATCAAGATGCCTTTAAGGTCACAAATGACTGATACCCATTTAGAGGATCAACTGAAACTGCGGACCTCTATGCTGCGATATTCAAATGCTTTCTAACAAAAAGCAGACACAACAAAGTCATTAAAGTTTAGTTAACTTTAAAATTAACAAATAGTTTTCATTTTTTCAAATTATTAAGTACATAGTAATTAGATTTTTACAAAATAATGTACATTTCTAAGTATATCTAATTGAAGTTTCTTGAATGCAGCCTTATTTGATTACAGCTAAATTAATGCAGCCTTCCAACATGAAAAGGTTCCCTACCCTTGTGATAAGAGAACAGAAGAGAGGTTGAATGCAGTCTGAGAGGATTAGGGGAACTTTTGCATTATTTAACCATACATTAAAAATTTATTGAGTGCCTACCTCATGCCAGTCACCATGCTAGATGCTGAGGATATAGCCTTGAATAAGAAAGATGTGTCTTTGCCTTCATGGGGCTGGCAGTTTAGTGGGAAAGAGAGAAAATGAAATTAAACTGTGTTTTGAAGGATCCATTAAGTACTTGTCATGTGAAAAAGCGAGGAAAGCCATTCTCAGCAGAGGCTCCTAAAGGTGGAATTAACAGAGTTTGGAAAGCAGTTGGTAAATTTGGAGAACTATAAGTAATGGGATGTGGCTGGAATCACGTGGAGTGCATTTGATGAAAATCCAGTAAAGTAGATTCTTCTAAAAGCATTGCAGTTTAAGTTTGTTTCAAATTGAATAAAAAAGAATAAATTAAAAAAAAATCTACCACTAACTTGGCTGGCTAGATCTATCTATCTGCCTATCTAATCTACCCATCTATCTCACCCATTCTGTGCATAGTACTGATAAATATTGGAGGAATTTATGCAGAGATGAATATGACAGGGTCTCCAGCCTTAATGGTGCTTATAATAGAATGTAGGAATATCATACCCAAATGGTATTAAGGTAAGAGAAGCTGACAGATGGATTAAAATGGAAGGAGCTAGTTCAGGGTCCAGTTTGGCTCCATGACATTATAAAGATAGGATTTTGAACTTTTTAATAGGGATTTCCCATCTCTTACCTTCAAGTGTTCAAAGACTTGTGTAGCAGTTTTGGGCTGTTCAGTTCTACCAAGAAGTGTCAGAGAAGACAAAAAACAAGCTTATTAAAGTGTCAAGAAGAAAATGGCTCTTTGGGTTTCCAATTGATTGTTTTCTGGTCAAATAATTTTTAATTTTCAGGTTCAGAAGGGCCAATGTAGAGTTACATTTATTATATCCTCTTATATGCCTCGACCGAATCCAAACTTCACAGAACAAATTAAAAGGATTTGTTCTGTAAAATTTGGATTCAGTCAAAAGGCTGCACTCAAGGATCCAGAAGCCTGCATGTGGCCCCAAGGCTGCAGGTTTCCCACCCCTGCATGATTAGGTATATATTATTCAGCTTTTTCTGTAGTAACAAACAACCCCAAAATTTCAATGGCTGTTAACAACAGACATTTATTTCTTACTCACACGTTTACAGAATGGATGTAGTTTTGCTCAGCTGTGCTTGGCTCTGCTGGACTGGGCTCCAAGATGTGGAGCGGGGACAGGTCTGTTCCATGCATCCATTCATTCTGGGACCTAGGTAGAATGAACAGCCATTATCTGGAAACGTTTTCTTCATGGTGGAAGGATGAAGCGCAAGATAATGGCAGAAGCTTGCAAGTCCTCTAAAAGTTCTGCTTGGTCATTATATAAGTCATATTCACTCATATATGACCAAACCCATGGTTGGGCTGAGAAGTATACTTTCATGGGGCAAGGGCAGGAGAAAGTATCATGAATATTTGGCAATAAATATGATCTACAATGAAGTATGCATGTATTTATGCACTTGTTTATAAAATAACTTCTATAGATAAGCTGAAATATCTCTCAGAAGTGTTGTGATCAGGAGCTATTTGAGAACACCACATTTAAAAGGAAATGTTCCTTCTAAGGTTTTCTTTCATATTACACTAAGAAGTTGATATTAGAAGTGGATACATAGTAATGATCTGAAATACTTGACTTGCGATAAGATTGTCATGGGAAAAAATTCAAATTCAAGCTATGATAATTTAGGGGTATCCATTTGTGAGAACTATTTGTGCAGTTATTCATTAATTTACAGCCAATGTAACAATATTAGTCACACAGGTAGGATTAGAGTGGCTCATGGATATTTAAACATGAGAACATACTTTTTTTGGGGGGGGAGTTGGGATGGCGTTGGGCAGAGAGTGAATGTTTTATAGTGGAGATACATATAATTGTTATGTTACTGACACAATCTTTATGTTTTGTTTGGTTGAACAGTGTGTGTTTCTTACAAGTGATTTCCCCCTGCAAATCCAGGTGGTATATTGCTGTGATTTCTACTCCAACAAGTAACAGAAGTAGTCATTTTCCCTGTGTGTGGGAAAAGCATAAATCAGTCTTTGCAATGGGGCTGTAAATATGGCTCTGTCTGAAGTATGAACTTGTGAGTTAAACTTTGTTATAGAATCATGAGCTAAACTTAGAAAAATTTAAATGCAGTTTATTTTGTGTGGATATTTAAGTGTCTGTAGGACATTACATAACATGATGAAAATATCACATTTTCCATCCCTTCTTGTACTTTTATGCTTTATGCTGATATCAGGTGTTGTTCTTAGTTTGCAATGATGATTATTTTAGATTACTATTCATACTTCTGCAGCTTCAGTGAACTCTACTTAAAGCTGAGCCATTGAGCAATTTCAAAAGACTTAGGGATCACAAAGAAACTCTCTAATTAAGAACTATCTTTGTGTACCATGCCTGTGATTCAGCACAAAGCAGCCTGTCCTGTTGTGTGCATTAGATTAATTCTGTTTTAAATATAGATGATGTAAAACATTCCTGTAGAAAACTACTTGTCAGTATTCTTGGAGCCATTAAGAATTCATTGAGGGGATAGAGTAAAAAAAAAAAAAAAGAAAAGAAAATAAGTTTAATCTATCTGATGAGAGAAAGTAAAGCCTTTATCAAGAAATTATTATGAGGTCATTGGAGTCCAGTTGTTTCTCTTCCTCCATCCTTCTTTTGTGTGGTTTTGGCTTTTGTGGTAGTTCGGGTCCTTTCAGCTGTAATTGATGAGAAACATAATTCAGCCAGCAAGGAAATTTATTATCTCCCATAACAGGTGGTCAAGAGATAGGGTGGCCCCAGTCATGAGGATATCAGGGCTCCAGTTCTATTCCTCTGCTATTCTCTTCTTGGCTCTTTCCTCATCTTTATTCTCAGGCTGACTTCTCTCATTGTATTAATACGGCTGCCAACAACATTCAGGGAAATATGCTTCCTTGATCATGTCCAGAAGAAAATATTTCCCCCCTGATGTTTCTGAGATATTAGTTCTTACCCAGTATCTATTCTTCCTTTTTACATACTAATTGAAGATTTATCTGGAAGCATGGCTTTCCAGCTGAAGCTGACATTTTCTAGATTCCATTGTATTTGGATGCAGTCGGGAGACTCAAGTTCTTCCTAGTGGTAGGTGATGGAAGCAATGGGTTCAACTTCCAGTTGTATCCTGAAAGGGAAGGAGGAAGAGTATCCTCCCCTTTTTCCTTCCCATTGGAAGTAATGAAGGTTTGTTGGTGGGCTTAGTTCTTGAGATGGAAATCTGATATAGAAAAAGGCATATGTGGTGCCAGGAACTGGGACATTAGACAGCTTCCTGGAGCAGAGCTTGAATTTTATATGAGAGAGTAATAAACTATAGGTTTTAATTTAAATTTTTTATAAGTTTTCTGAACTGATATCCTTACTGATAGGAAAGAATAAAGTCTACTGTTCACGGTTTCTATATCACTTTAGGTCATGTGCTTGTCCCTGGGTCAGAAATAGTCTCCAAGGGAACCCATGGAGTGTATTGGCTGTCTTAAGCCTGGATTCCTGAACCAATCACTTGCAATACAATGATTAGTTAAGATTAACCTCCTGGAGCAGGGACCTATTGGAATCAGCAGGGGTTGGATCATGTTGAGGGTTCTATTAGGAGGAAGTGAGGAATGGTTGATCTAAAAGTGTTCATTAGAAGCATGTCTGTCCTCATTACCTAATAAACTGTAGGCTGAAAAAATAAAAGTCAACCAATTCGGTCAACCAACTGCTTCTCAGATTGTCTGGGCTGGAAGGTACAGTGTAAATGGTTGGTATTATTTCAGATTTAGTATGTTTTGTTTTCATTTATTCACATGTATGAGTGAATGCATGTTTGCAGGTGGGTTTTGAGGGAGCGATCCACGTTGCCATGGGTGGGATAGGCAAGGTTCTCTTTCCTCTAGGTATTGTCACTTGAGAAGGGTTTGTTAGCTAAGGACTAGTTATAATTATTTCCACCAGACTTCAGGAATATAAAACAAATTATTTCCAACAGTTCATCTGTCCAATGACAGCATAAATAACTCAAGAGCCCAATAACTGCCCAACTACCCACTAGCACTATTAAATAGGACTTCTATTTGAGAGTCAGATGGAGGACGGTATTATCTAGATGGAGAGAAGGAGGAATGTACTTTACAATTTTGTGTGGTGTCAGCACCATCTATACTGTTGGAAACCATCTTGATCAACTCTCCTGGGTGTTTTGTTCCCCTGATCAAGACCTTAAAATTTGCATAACTTATGAAAGACATGACTGAAAAATTTAGGTAGATTATTGACTGCATTTGCAGTCTTTGAAGAAGAAGAATACACAGAAAATAGGCTAGGAACTCTGCATTAAATTGTTTGAGTATATAGATGCTGTGGAAGCCATTACTTTCACAGAGGTGAAGAGATTGGGCTCTAGGATCCAACTGATGGTGTCAAAATTCTGCTTTCTCCACTGACCAGTTGTGTGAATTTGGACATTACTTTATCTCTCTACATCTCACTTTTCTCCTTGCTAAAAAAGCAATGGTAATAATACCTACCTAGTGGGCGACTTGGAGTACAAATGAGAATACATGTAAGGCATTTAGCCTGTTAACATAGGAGGGCTATCATAATAAAAGTCAAGGCAGGTCACATGGGTCCCCAGCTTCATTTTTAGCAGTTTCTTCAATTTAGAGAACATTCAGGTGACATAGAAAAAGGGATTATATTTTCTCTTATAAGTTGGGGACTCCATTTTTTACTAGATACCATCCCTTAGTAACACTGACTGGGAAGTTTTCTTGTCCAAGATTCCATTCATAAAGAAGTTAAACACACATATGCATGTGCACACACACACACGTGTACACACACACACACATGGCTTTAAAAGGGATCAATTCTTGGGCCATTTGAAACAATTATCAACTGGCTTAACTGCAGCATGCCACCAGTCAGGTAGCATTCATCTTAGATGGCATTTTAGCCAAGTTCTCTGAGCAGATAAAATGTCAACAACTCTATATGTAGGAATTAAAGACAGGGACTGGAGGGGGCTCTGCTAACGAGCCAGTTGATTTTAGTTCAGTATAAGGAAACACTCTCTAAATATTGCACCTGTATGAAAATTTAATTAGATGCTCATGGTTGTGGTGAGTTCTTTTTTATTGAAGGTTTCCAAGCAGGGGGTGGACAGGCATTTATCTAGGATATGACTGAAAGATTCACACACAGCATGCATGATTGGACTAGGTACCTGCTTGAATTATATCTACTTCTGAGGTGCTTTGACTATGTCTTTCACTTCTACTCTTATGAACATAAACAGAACCTTTATTTAGAATTTAATCTATTGTAACCATTGTTAACTCTTCACTTCTTGAGTTGTCAGTGCCAGTCAGAATGTGTCATTGCTTGGAAGGGCCAGACATTAGAATCACTCCTTTGAAGGCAAAGCTTAATCACCCTGAAGCTACAGTTATTGAAGAAGTCATTGAAAAGGACCTTAATATGACTGTAAAAAACAAATAAAAACTGATGAGGCCAAGGGAAAGGTAAACACAGTCCTTTGGAGAGAATTAAAAAAAATCATGCATTTACCTTTACTCACTGCAAAAACAAGGCAATTACAAGACTTTTGACTTCTTAATTATACTGTTGCCACATATTTTAACTTTAATGTTTTGAAGAGTCTTGGATGAAATTGTTTTAATTGAGGCCAACTCACTTATTGGTTGTTATTTATAATTAGGTAGAATTTTCCCTTAATGTAATTTTGCTAAAGCCTTCAAAACACCTAAAAGAAAAGCTAGCAGTAATATGCAATGAACAGCTATTTATACAACTCTATTTTCTCATCTAATGCGTTTAGCAATAAAAAGGAAAAGGGAGGAAGAGAGGTAATATTCATTGAGCCGTCACTCTATGCTAGGTGCTTTGCACAAAGAATCTTATTTAACTGCTAAGTAACCTGCTGAGATAGGCATTTAATATATTTTATAGATAACACCATTCTGAGGTTCAGAAACATTACATAGCTTGCCCATGAAGCGATACATACTGGAGCCAGGATTTTGACTTAGAATTGCTTGAATACAAATGGAACCCATGTTTGTAAGTTGTCGACCTTCCACCCTCAAACCCAAATACTTTCACCAACTAGGCAGGGATGTCAATGAATGGCTCTGAGGGGTAGGTGGGAGGAGATGTAAGCCACATAGAGTTTGAACTAGAGGGTGCATATTTTGCCTAAAGGCATTAAAATTAAATTAAAAAATAATTTTGGCAGCTAAATGAACTCATCTCCTAGCCCTATCAGGCATGCATGCCAAGAATTTACACTCTCCAAAATGATGAGGATACAGGCATACATGAATATGAAAGAAATCATATTGGTTACTCAAGTTATGCTTTGCTTTGGAGAAGCCAAGGAAACTGTGGGTGTCAATAACTTTGGACCTCACTCCATTCTTTCCCCTAAAACTTAAGGACTGATTGTCAAAATTAAACTAGTTCTTAAATCATTTATATCAGTTCAATTCTCAGCATACTTAAGAAAACACCCTTCTGTGGTTCCATAGACAATATGGCAGTGGCAGGGATGAAGGAGTTAAATCATATTTTTGACCAGAAATGCCATTATCTCCTTCTATTATATGTTTATTTTATTTATTAGATCCATTCTTTTGGTTATTTTATTCCCAAACTGCTACTGAGGAATTTACAACTGTAGAATCTTTTAATGCAGTTTAGGGTAGAAACTATTAAGGCAGCAAAAACAGAATTAGGGGGAAGAAAACCCCACATCAAGTAATGGAGCAGCTAAGATGTTCTAATTAAAGTTATAACTGTACATTGAGTGCATGAAGATAACTTGAAATTTTTTCTCATCTGGGCATTCTTTGGTCTGTATTTTATCTTTTTATACCTGATACTTAAATTTCCATGTCTTACTGAATCCATGTTGAACCCTAAATAAATTAACAAGGAGTTTTAAAAGTGAAGCCTTTTAGAAATATCATAATCAAGATAATAATGAAGGCCTTACTTTTATAATATATAGATTTTTTTCTCTGATGTCACTTCAAAGTACTTTTCAAAATTCTTCTCAAACATAACTTCTCCTTTGATAAGGATAAGAAGTTCCAACAGAATTCATAAATCCTTTGAGTTGTCCATACTCAGTTTCCTTTTGCAGACCTTTATTATTTCTTTCCAGCTCTTTCTGTCCCTTCCTCACCTTACCTTCTTCATGCTTACTAGATAACTTTGCTGCTGCGAAGTTCTATTTTAAGAAAATAGAGAATTTCAGGCAGCAGCTTTATCACCTTCCTGCCCTTCCACAGTTAAAAACAAGTAAACTATCCCCATCCTTTCTTCCTGTTTTCTTTCCAGCTAAGCCCCCACTTGTGCTTGGCATTCTGGCACCTCCTGCCTCTCCTCGCTGACTTCACACCTCGGTTTTCCTGTCTCTCACGTCTGTGAATGCTCCATCTTTTTCAGTGTTTTTACTGGAGCCTACAAACATGGTCTTGTATTTTTCATACCAAAAAGGACTGATTGGTCATCCTAATGTCTCCTTACCCACTTCTACACTGTTCTTATCATTCATTCTCTTTGCTCCTTCAATTCATACCTCTCTACCCTTTGCATGCCACCAACCTACAAACATGGTGCTGGACAGGTCATTTTAAAGGAAGGCAAAAACAAACAAGCAAATAAAAACAACCTGTGGCCTTTGCATTCTTCCCAGCCTTTCCCCACATACATACATACAATTTGCAACTTCGGGTTCATAGGATAATACAATTCTGTATCCTGCCTCTTTTCACAGAATATAACGCCTGATACATTGTGGGTGCTCAATGAATATTAAATAGATGAATGTGTATTTTAAACAGTTAAATTTTTTACATTGTATCAGTTATCTACTGCCACATAAATATTGTGTAACAGACAACCACAAAACCTCTGTGACATGCAACAGTAAATATCTATTTACTTCATAAGTTTATAGAATTAGCTACTTTGGAGTGGGCTCAGTTGATCTCATCTGGGCTTCCTCTTGTGTTAGTCTTGTCTAGACAGTTCTGCTGATCTTGGCTTGGTTGCCTCATATATCTGCAGGCTGCCTAGCTGTCAGGTGGTTTAGAATGGCCTCAGTTCAGACAACTGGGAAAACTTGGCTCTACTCTACATGACTCAACTCCAGCAAAGTAGCCTACAATTCTTTTCATGGAGATGGCTTAAGATGTTAGTGTGAGGAAAAGTACAATTGCAGAAATCCTTTTCACAACTTCTTGTGTCATGCTTGGAGGAATCCCATTGTTCAAGACAAGTCCCATAGTTGAACTCAGAATCACGGGGCATGGAAATAGGCTCACCTCTTTGTTGAGAGTAACTGCAAAGTCTCATGGCAAAGGGAGTGAATACAGGAATGGGTAAAAAAAAAATTGGGGTCATGAATACAATCAATCAATCTAATATATATGTGATCTTCAGACTGGTCATTTACATCTGCTTTGTGTGTATTATTATTTCTTAAACACTTCCCAATTAGTAGGCAATAGGTTTCTTTATTTTTTTCATTAATTAAAAAATCCTGTTATAAATAGCCATAAACATTTCTCTTATTTAATTCATTCCTTTGTGTACCATCAAGTGGCTTGAATAAGCCAGAGATTGTTTCCATACATAGCAAGTTTGGAGATTATGTGGTGGTTGTTGCATTGATTTGGTGGTGCACTGATTTCAAGCCCAACAGCTCTATAATATTTTTGGTTTTTCTCTTACATTCAGAAGATGGCTGCTACAGCTACAACTACCATTTTTCCATTTAAAGCAGGAGGAAGGAGGAATGAAAGCAGTAGACTTACTTTTCCACTTCTTGATCAGAACTGTGACATTGGCCATACTTGGCTAGAAGATGGCACCAGAAGAAAAGGTTGAGATGGGGGTGTATCAGTGACCTCACAGTGTCTGCCACATATAGGGTATAGTCCCAAAAGTGAGATTATCAGGCCAAGGTTCCATGAGTAATTTTATGTCCCATGCAACATATTTGCATGTTCCTTTTCAAAAGGGTTTTTCCAGTTCACAATACCATTAGCAGGACACCTTTATGACACTTTACAAGAGACTTGACAACGTTCTTTGAATACAAATGAGGTTGAACATTTTCATATGCTCTTTAATAATTTTCCTGAAATGTTTCCATTTAAATTCTTTTTCTTTTTAAGATAGTTTTCTCATACATTTAAAAGAGCTTTTTGAAAATTAAAGATATATTATGTCTCTTTGTCACATTTGTTGTGTCTGTTTCCCTTTTTCCTTCTAGTTTTGAAAGTTCCCATTTAGAGATACTTTAAAATGTTGTTATATAGTTTCCTTTTGGCTAATTATTCCATAGGTATTTGATTTCTATAGGACCACTGCTAGCCAATAACATACTTTTGTTTAAAAATAAAAAAGCTGTCTATTCTACAAGACATTTTATTTCCATCTGTTAGAAAATTATCAAATTATTTAATTTGCATTTCCCTGATGATTGAGCATTTTTTCATATGCTTACTGGCCATTTGTCTTTCTTATTTTGAAAAGCTTCTGTTCATGTCTTTTGCCCACTTTATAATGGGGTTGTTTGTTTTTTTCTTGCTGATTTGTTTGAGTTCTTTGCAGATTCTGGATGTTAGACCTTTATCGGATGTACAGCTTGTGAACATTTTCTCCAAATCTATAGGTTGTCTGTTTGCTCTGTTGATTATTTCCTCAGCTGTGCAGAAGCTTTTAAATTTAATCAAGTCCCATTTATTTATTTTTGTTGTTGCTGTAACTGCTATTGGGGTCTTAGTCATAAATTCTTTGCCTAGGCTGATATCTAGAAGAGTTTTTCCTATATTTTGTTCTACAATTCTTACAGTTTCATGCCTTAAAGTTAAGTATTTATCCATCTTGAATTAATTTTTGTGAGAGGTGAGAGGTGTGGATCTAGTTTCAGTCTTCTACATGTGGCTATCCAATTTTCCCAGCACCATTTATTGAATAGGGCTTCTTTTCTCCAGTGTATATTGTCTGCTTTGTCAAAGATCAGTTGGTTGTATGTGGATAGTTTTATATCTGGGTTCTCTGTTCTGTTCCTTTGTTCTATGTCTTTATTTTTGTGCCAATACCATGCTGTTTGGTTACTACAGCCTTGTAGTATAATTTGAAATCTGGTAAAGTGATGCCTCCACATTTGTTCTTTCTGCTTAAAACTGTTTTGGCTATTTGGGCTCTTTTCTGGTTCCAAATGAAGCATAGAATTATTTTTTCTAGATCTGTGAAACAGGACATTGGTATTTTGATGGGGCTTGCATTGAATCTGTACATTGCTGTGGGTAGTATGTACATTTTAACAATGTTGATTCTACTGATCCATGAGCATAATGTTTTTCCATTTGTTTGTGTCATCTGTAATTTCTTTCCTCAGTGTTTTGTAGTTCTTTTTGTAGAGCTCTTTCACCTCCAATGAGATATCACCTTACCCTTGTTAGAATGACTTTTATTAAAAAGTCCAAAACAATAGATGCTGGCATGGATATAGAGAGAAAGGAACGCTTGTACACTGTTGGTGGGACTGAAAATTAGCACAACCTCTATGGAAAATTGTATGGATATTCCTCAAAGAACTAAAAGCAGACCTACCATTTGATCCAGCAGTCCTACTACTGGATATCTACCCAAAGGAAAAGAAGTCATTTTATCAAACAGACACCTGCACTCAAATGTTTATTGCAGCAAAATTCACAATTGAAAGATGCAGAATCAACCCAAGTGCCCATCAATTCATGGGTGGATTAACAAAATGTGGTATATGTGTACCATGGAATACTACTCAGCCATGAAGAATGATGACTGAATCCCTTTTGCAACAATTTGGATGGAACTAGAGACCATTATCCTGAGTGAACTATCTAAAAATGGGAAAAGAAATATCACATGTACTCACTAATAAACTGGAACTAACTGATGAGCACACATGTGCACAGAGGGAAGTAAAATTTAGTGGAAATCAAACAGGGAGGAGGGGGAGGAGGGGATGGGTGAAAACCTACCTAATGGGTACAATGAACGCTATTTGAGCGATGGGCACACTTACAGCCTTGACTCAAGTATTATAAAAACAATCCATGTGCCCAAAAACATTAGTATCCCTTTAATATTTTGAAATAAAAGTAGTAACAAAGAAAATTGTCAAATAATAATGATTTTGCTAGAGCAAGATAATTGGCTACCATCTTTTCGAAATATTTCCTAATAAATACACAATTCTACCATTTCCATATGTGAGTAGTGCTTCCATGGGTGTGGTGTTCTAAAAGGCCATGTGTCTAAATTTCCTTCAGCAAGCATGTATGCCTAGTTTCTAAAAAGTCAGAGAAGATTCATGCAAATAGTTAAGTTTCACAAAAGAAAGATTATTAAGAATTGGGCTCTGTAGGAGACTAAAAATAAGACATAATTGGCTTCAGAATCAATTAAGTCATTAAAAAGGTGTCTGTTCAAAGATTTCCTACTTTGAATTAATTAAAGATAAATTTAAGAGTATATTGCAGTTACTGACAGTAGTAACAGCATATGAGGTTATCAAACTGAAGTTAAAAGGGAAGTAAGTAATATATAGATTTCTGTGTTTTAATTTAAAGACTTTTTTCAAATTAGGGTAAACTTTATTTAAACAATGTATTTGTAAACTGTATCTCACAGTAAGCATAGTGAAGATAGAAGGAAACTGTATATTAAGCTTTTCTTGTAATTCTTTTGTTAATGAGTTGTGTTATTTTGGGAAATCATTTGATTTCTATGAGCCTCAGTTTCTTCATCTATAAAATGGAGACAATGATATTGTACCTGTGTAGCTTATAAGGGTGTCACAATAATTATTTTACAGGGATTTAATGAAGTCAAAAGGGCCTAGCTTGTTTACATAGACTTTAAATGGAAAGTATTATTCTTACATTGCATTTAACTTTATAAGGGTTAAATTTGCTTACTTAATTTTAGACAATTGAAGAAGAAGGAAGAAATATGTTTATTGAAGTTGGAAAGCCCTAACAGCAAGCAAGAAAAGTGAATTATGGATCCTTCTGTACCTGATTGGAAGGTCAATTTGGCGTGACTGCATGGTTTAGTGAAGAAAGCTTGATATAAAAGAGAACAGCTTCTTCTCTAATAGTAGCAGTAAGCTGAGCCATCTCAAAAATCACTTAATTTGGCTCTAAAGTAAGGGACACAAAAATCTAGTGCCTATTTGCCCTCTGCTTTAGCTTAGACCCTGAATTTTTTCTCTCTGCCTTCAGCTATCTCAAACATCATCCACTGATTGGTAGATATGAATATGTAGAAAAGGTATTGGTTGAGGCAGTTTGATTTGTAAGTGTAAGCACTTTTGGCTGGGTCTATATAGAAAATACCCTCGGAAAAA
Organism: Daubentonia madagascariensis; assembly: GCA_023783475.1. NCBI lineage: Eukaryota > Metazoa > Chordata > Mammalia > Primates > Daubentoniidae > Daubentonia > Daubentonia madagascariensis. The sequence continues at coordinate 1,328,484 of JAKFHU010000322.1, forward strand.
AACACTTAGTAGCTAAATAAAAAACGAAAGAAAATTTATCCATCTAAACTTATTGGCTAGTCAGAGGTTTTAATTCCACTATGATTTTCTCAAGGACAACCTCTATGTTTGTTAGTTACTTAAAAGTACAACAAATACATTTTTCTTTTATTTTTGCAGAAGTCATTTTAATAACTCTATATGCTGTGATGGACTGGTATTACAGTATAGTTTTAGGCATTTACCTTTTCCATCTTTTCCCAGCCATGAAAATAGGTCCAGGTTGTCCCATGTTCCACGCTTCACAGAGGGAGGAGACAGACTCAGGAATGGGGGAAAGCTGATGGATGCCACCACTGAGAGAAAAAGGGCCAGGCTGTAACTGGAGCCCCATAAGTAAGTTACAGGATTGTGCTTTTAAAGGCTATTATCATTATAAACTTAGTGGTTGTTTTTGTTGATATAGTACATAAAAGCTTAACCATAATTCTGGTTTGAGCAGTAATAGTCATCATTGTAGAGATAAACTGTAAGCTGACAAAGGATCTGCTTAAAACAAGAGGATCTGATTCACTGTCTAGTTCCAAACCACAATGTAATAGTATAATATTTTAGCTTTAGGGGTAGTCTTGTTGCAGTTTTACTGGTATGGTGTATTGTTTATAATCTTAGCTACCACTCTCCTTTTCTCTAACTATTCATCAACTTTTATTTGTATAGCTAAAGAGAGTAGAAGTCAACTTTTATAAAATTAAACTTAAATGCCTAAAATTTTTTACATATATCCTATCCCATGGTAGGGGTTCAATATGGTCAACTAAATGTTAGGTAAATAGGACACTACATAAGAAAATTGAACTTCCTTATGAGTGAGACAGGGCTAATAAAAAAGACTGGTTTTTATTTTAGATAGGTTGGGATTTAAACAAGAATTACTAAATTTTATTCTGTCTTTGGAGTACTAGTGTGACATTTCTAGTGATTTTCATAAACTTTCATTGCCTCATAACAGTTTATTAAGCTACATAGTCTTCATAAATATGCAAACTAACTTAATAAGATTGTCTGCCATGATTGCTCATCAATTTGGTATTGAAAGGGCACCAACCTAGTTGATAAAAATGTCTGGTGGTGGAATGATCTGTGGCATTCCTAATCTCAATGTTGTTTCCTTTAAAGGGGGCCATAAACTGTTAAAATAACAGAATCACATTATCTGTATGAGTAGAATGACTATTTTGTTCATTAGGCTTGATAACTTTTGTGTAGCTACATTTCACAAACCTGTAAACAGTTTTTATGGATGCAAATTTGCCTCCTGATAATTTTATTTCATTGCATGGCATTTATTATTTGGGAAACAAATTGTTGGCAAATTAAATGGACAAAAAATTGGTCTTAAAGTAGATCAGGAAAAATATATGTTTATTGAAGAAACTCTATAATGAAGAATTTATTCAGAATAAGGTCTACTTCAAAAACAAGCATGTTCTATTAGTTTTTTTTCTAACTTTTGATTTGAAATAACTATAGATTCACAGGAGGTTACAAAGATATGTAGAGAGATGTGTCATGCACCCCTTCTCAAACCTCTAATGCCAATATCCCACATAACCACAGGACAATATCAACATCAAGAACATGAGATTGGCATAGTCCATGGAGTTTATTCAGATTTTACCAGTCATATGTTCACCATCTCTGTGTGTGTGTATGTGTGTGTAAGAGTGTGTGTGTTTGTGTGGCTTTATGTAATTTTGTCACATGTGTAACTTTGTGTAATCACCACCACAATCAAGATAATCAATTGAACCATCACTCCAAGACTTCCCTTGTGTTCCCTCTGTATAGCCATAACCATCTCCTTCCGTATTCCTAACCCCGGCAACCACTAATCTGTTTTCTATCCCTATAATTATGTTATTGCATGATTGTTACAGAGATGGAATCTCACAATATGAATTCTTTTGAGATTTACTTTCTTCATGCAGAATAATTTTTTTGAGGTTAAGTTGTTGCATGTATCAATAGTTCATTGCCTCTTATCATTGAGTAGTATTCCATGGTATAGACATCCCACAGTCTGTTGAGCCATTCACCTTTTGAAGGGCATTTGGGTAGTTTCAAGTTTTGGATAAATCTGCTATGAACATTTGTGTAAGCCTCTGTGAAAATAAGTGTTCATTTCTCTGGGATAAATGCTAAAAAATATAATTGCTGGATCATTTAATAAATCCATTTTTAGTTTTGAAAGCAACTGGCAAACTATTCAGAGTGGTTATATGGGTTCACATTCCTAACAGCAACGTACAGGTGATTCAGTTTTTCTGCATTCTTTACAGCATTTGATGTTGCTGTTACTTTTCAGTTTAGGTATTCCGATAGGTGTGCAATGATATCTAATTGTGGTTTTAATTTGCAGTCCCCTACTGGTTAATTATGTTGCATACATTAGTTTATTTATGACTAATTTTCTTTAAGATTTTTAAGTATTATATTAATCAAGGGATTTCCAGAGAAATAGAACCAATAAGATAGGATCTCTCTCTCTCTCTCTCTCTCTCTCTCTCTCTCTCTCTCTCTCTCTCTGTCTCACACACACACACGCACACACACAGACACACAGACACAGAGAGAAATAGAAAGAGACATTTTAAGGAATTGGCTGTGAATTTTCTCCTTAGGACTGCCTTTGCTAAATCCCATAGATTTTGATAGCTTGTGTCCCCTTTGTCATTCATTTTGAGGAATCTTTTAATTTCCATCTTAATTTCATTATTGACCCAATAATCGACCAGCAGCAGGTAGTTTAATTTTCATGACTTTGTGTAGAATTAAGTGTTTCTGTTGGAGTTGATTTCTAGTTTTATTCCACTGTGGTCTGAGAAGATGCAGGGTATGATTTATTTTTTTTTTAATTTGTTGAGACATGTTTTGTGACCTAAAATGTGATCAATCTTGGAGAATGTTCCACGTGCTGACGAGTAGAATGTACATTCAGTAGTTTTTGGGTAAAATGTTCCATAAATGTCTGTTAGTCCCATTTATTCTAGAGTCCTGTTTAAATCCAGAGTTTCTTTATTTATTTTATGCTTGGATGATCTGCCCAATTCTGTTAGTGGGGTGTTGAAGTCCCTGGCAACTATGATGTTGCTGTTTATCTCTTTGCTTAGTTCTAGTAAGGTTTGCTTTGTGAATCTGGGTGCTCCTGTGTTAGGTGCATAAATATTTAGGATTGTTATGTCTTCTTCTTGAATTGCTCCCTTTACCATTACATAATGATTTTCTTTTTCTTTACTATTATTGATTTAAAGTTAATTTTATCTGATATGAGAATATCTACACCTGCTTTCTTCTGGTTTCCATTTGCATGGGATATTTTTTCCATCCCTTCACCTTGAGTCTGTATGAGTCCTTGTGAGTTAGATGTGTTTCCTGGAGACAGCAGATACTTGGCTTGTATTTTTTTTTTTTAATACATTCAGCCAGCCTATGTCTCTTGAGTAGGGAACTCAAACCATTCACCTTGATTGCTAGAATTGATATGTGGGATGCTGTTCTGTTCATCTTGTTGGGTAGTATGTTATTACTTTGTTTTACCTCTTGTACTGTTGTTTTATATAAGCTCTGAGCTTTAACTTTTGGGTGTTTTTACTCTGCTGGGTGACTATTGTGTGGATACATGTATAATGCAGTCCTGAGTATTTCCTGCAGGGGAGGTCTGCTCTTGACAAATTTCCTCAGTGTTTAATTGTCTGGAAAAGTCTTTATTTTTCTTTCATATATGAGACTTAGTTTTGCAGGATACAAAATTCTAGGCTGGCCATTATTCTGTTTAAGAAGACTGAAGATGGGGCCCCAATTCCTTCTGGCTTGTAAGGTCTTAGTTGAGAAGTCTGCAGTTAGCCTGATGGGTTTTCCTTTGTCAGTTACTTAATGTTTTCACTTATGGCTCATGGAAGTCCCTCCTTTGTGTTGACTTTGGCCAGTCTGATGACCGTGTGTCTCAGTGATTGCCTCTTTATAATGATTCTCCCAGGTGTCTGTTGAACTTCTTGTAACTGGATGTCTAAATCTCTAGCAAGACCAGGGAAGTTTTCCTCAATTATTCCCTCAAATAGGGTTTCCAGCCCTTGTGCATTTCCTTCTTCACATTCAGGGATACCTATGGTTCTTATATTTGGCCATTTTACATAATCCCATATTTCTTGTAGGCTTTGTTCATTCCTGCTAATTCTCTGTTCTTTATTTTTGACTAAGTTAATTCAAAAGAGTTGTCTTCAAGCTCTGAAATTCTTTCTTCTGCTTGGTCAGGTCTATTCTTAAAACTTTCCACTGTGTTTTGCATTTCCTTAAATGAATTTTTCAGTTCGAGAAGTTCCATTTGGTTTTTTCTTAATATGTCAATCTCTTTAGTGAATATTTCATTCATTTCCTGAATTGTTTTTCTGGTTTCTTTGAGTTGCTAAATCAGCAAGGAAAAAAATCAAACAACCCCATTAAAAAGTGGGCAAAAGACATGAACAGAAACTTCTCAAAAGAACATAGACAAATGGCCGATAAACACATGAAAAAATGCTCAATGTCACTAATCATTAGGGAAATGCAAATTAAAACCACAATGAGATAACCCCTTACCCCAGTTAGAATGGCTTCTATTAAGAAGTCCAAAAACAGCAGATGCTGGCATGGATGCAGAGAGAAAGAAATGCTTATGCACTTTTGGTGGGACCGCAAATTCGTACAACCTCTATGGAAAACAGTAGGAAGATTCCTCAAAGAACTAAAAGTTGACCTACCATTTGACCCAGCAATCCTTCTACTGGGTATTTACCCAAAGGAAAAGAAGTCATTTTATCAGACACCGTCACTCGAATGTTTATTGCAGCAAAATCCACAATTGAAAGATGTGGAATCAACCCAAGTGCCCATCAGTTCTCGAGTGGAATAACAAAATGTGGTATATGTATACCATGGAATACTACTTAGCCATGAAAAATGATGACTGAATCCTTTTTGCAACAATTTGAATGGCACTGGAGACCATTATCCTAAGTGAAGTATCTAAAGCATGAGAAAACAAACACCAGATGTACTCACTATTAAATTAGAACTAACTAATGAGCACACATGTACATAGAGGGAAGTAAAACTCAGTGGAAATCAAGCAGGGAGGAGGGGGGAGGAGGGTTTGGGCAAAAAGCTATCTAATGGGTACAGTGAACACTATCTGGGTGACCTTCACACTTATGGCCCTGACTCAAGCATTACAAAAGCAATCCATGTAACCAAAAACATTTGTACCCCAGTAATACTTTGAAATAAAAACAAAAAGGAATTGGCTTATGCAAATGTGGAAGCTGGCGAGCTGTGTGCTGGACAGCCAGGTAAGAGTTGATGTTGTAGTATTAAGTCTGAAGCCTGGAAACTCAGGCAGAATTTCTTCCTTTCTTTTTTCTTTTTATTTCAATAGATTGAGGTGTACAAATGGTTTTGGTTGCATGGATGAATTGTATAGTGGTGAAGCCTGGGCTTTTTGTGTACCTGTCACCTGAATAGTGTACATTGTATGCAGTAGGTATTTTTCTTTCCTCACCCATCTTGCACTTTCCTCCCTTCTGAGTCTCCAGTGTCCATTATACCACTCTGTATGCAACTGTGTACCCATAGTTTAGCTCCCACTTATGAGTGAGAATATGCAGTATTTGGTTTTTGGTTCATAAGTTACTTCACTTAGGATAATGGCCTCCAGTTCCACCCAAGTTGCTACAAAAGACATTATTTTGTTCTTTTTTATGGCTGAGTGGTATTTCGTTGTATATATAATACCACATTTTCTTTATGAATTCATTGATTGATAGGCACTTCGGTTGATTCCATATCTTTGCTATTGTGAATTGTGCTGCAATAAACATATGAAGGCAGGTGTCTTTTGATTTAATGACTTCTTTTCCTTTGGGGAGATACCGAGCAGTGGCTTTGCTGGATTGAATGGTAGGTCTACTTTTTGATCTTTGAGAAATCTCCATACTGTTTTCCATAGACATTGTACTAATTTACATTCCCACCAAAAGTGTATGAGCATTTCTTTTTCACCACATCTGCACCAACATATATTATTTCTTGCCTTTTAATGGCCATACTAATTGGGTTAAGGTGGTATCGTATTGTTTTAATTTGAATTTTTGTGATGATTAGTGATTTTGAATATTTTTTCATGTTTTTTGGCCATTTGTATTTCTTTTTTTGAAAAATATCTGTTCATTTGCCCACTTTTTAATGTGATTATTTGGTTTTTCTCTTGCTGATTTGTTTGAATTCCTTGTAGATTCAGATATTATTCCTTTGTCAGATGTATAGTTTGCAAATATTTTCTTACATTCTGTAAGCTGTCTGTTTACTCTGTTGATTATTTCTTTTGCTGTGCAGAAGCATTTTAATTTAACTAAGTACCACTTATTAATTTCTGTTTTTGTTACTTTTGCTTTTGGGGTCTTAGCCATAAATTATTTGCCTAGGTCAATGTCCAGAAAAGTTTTTTCTAGTTTTTCTTCTAGAATTCTTATGATTTCAGGTCTTCCATTTAAGTCTTTAATCCACACTGACTTAATTTTTGTATATGGTGAGAGATAGGGATCCAGTTTCATTCTCTACATGAGGCTATACAATTTTCCAAGTACTATTTTTTGAAAAAGGCATTCTTTCCCCAGTGTATGTTTTGTCTGCTTTGTCAAAGATTAGTTGGTTGTAGGTATTTGGCTTTATTTCTGGGTTCTCAATTCTGTCCCATTGATCTATGTGTCCACTTTTATACCAGTACATGCTGTTTTGGTTACTATATAGACTTGTAATATAATTTGAAGTCAGGTAATATGATGCCTCCAGATTTGTTCTTTTTGCTTAGGATTGCTTTAGCTATTCGACCTCTTTTTTGATTCCATGTGAAGTTTAGGATTGTTTTTTCTAACTGTAAAAAATGACATTGATATTTTGATGGGAATTGCATTGAATCTGTAGATTGCTTTGGGTAGTATGGTCATTTCATAATATTGATTCTTCCAATCCATAGCATGGGAATGTTTTTCCATTTGTTTTTGTCATCTACAATTTCTTTCATCAGTGTTTTGTAGTTCTTCTTGTAGAGATCTTTCATCTCCTTTGTTAAGTATATTCCAAGGTCTTGTAGTCTTTTTGCAGCTATTATAAATGGGATTGTGTTCCTGATTTGATTCTCAGCTTGGCTGTTATTGGTGTATAACAGTGCTACTAATTTGAGTACATTAATTTTTTAACCTGAGACTACTGAATTCAATTATCAAACTTAGGAGTCCATTGACAGAGTCTTTAGGGTTTTCTAGGTATGAAATCATCTCACTGGCAAACAGAAATAGTTTGACTTTCTTTTTTCCAATATGGAAGCCCTGTATTTCTTTTTCTTATGTGATTGTTCTGGCTAGGACTTCCAGTACTATGTTGAATAGAAGTGGTGACAGTGGGCATCCTTGTCTTGTTTTAATTTTTATGGGGAATGCTTTCAACTTTTCCTCATTCAATATGATGTTGGCTGTGAGTTTGTTGTATATGACTTTTATTATTTTGTGGTGTGTTTCTTCTAGCTCCACCTAGTTTGTTGAAGGTTTTTATCATGATGGGATGTTGAATTTTATCAAGTGCTTTTTCTGCCATCTATTTTAATGATCATATGGTTTTTGTTTTAATTCTATTTATGTGGTGAATCACATTTACTGACTTGTGTATGTTGAACCATCCTTGCATCCCTGGGATGAAATCCACTTGATCTTGGTGAATTATCTTTTTGATGTGCTTTTGGATTCAGTTTGCTAGTATTTTGTTGAGGATTTTGCATCTGTGTTTATGAGGGATATTGGTCTGTGGTTTTATTTTTTTGTTTTATCCTTTCTGGGCTTTGATATCAGGGTTATGTTGGCTATGTAGAATGAAATAGGAAGGATTCCCTCCTTCTCAATATTTTGGAACATTTTTGGTAAAATTGGTACCAGTTCTTCTTCAATATCTGGTAGAATTTGGCTGTGAATCCATGTGGTCCTCAGCTTTTATTATTTTTGGGAATTTTTTTATTCCTGATTCAATCTCACTACTTGTTATTGGTATGTTCAGGATTTCTATTTCTTCTTGATTCAAGCTTGGAGGCTTGTATGTTTCCAGCAATTTCCATTTCCTGTAGATTTTCTTGTTTGTATGCATAGAGTTGTTCATAGTAGTCTCAGATGATGTTTTTTATTTCTCTGGTATCAGTTGTAATATCTCCCTTTTCATTTTTGAACTTATTTTGAATCTTCTCTTTTCTTTTCTTGATTAATCTGTCTAATAGTCTATCAATTTTGTTTATGTTTTCAAAGAACCAACTTTTTGTTTCATTGATCCTCTGTATTGTCTTTTTTGTTTCAATTTCCTTCAGTTCTGCTTTGATCTTTGCTATCTCTTTTCTGCTGCTAGCTTTGATTGTGTTTGTTCTTGTTTTTATAGTTCCTTGAGGTGTGATGTTAGGTTGTCAATTTGATCATTCTGTCTTTTTGATGTAGGGAATTAGTGGTATAAACTTCCCTCTTAGCAGTGCTTTTCTTATATCTCTGTTTTCCTTCATTTGGAAAATTTTTTTTCTTTTTTTCTTTTTCATTTGGAAAAATTTTTAAATTTCCATCTTGACATCATCATTGACCTAAATCATTTAGGAGCAGGTTGTTTCATTTCTATATATTTGTATAGTTTTGAGAGTTCCTCTTGGAATCGAGCACTACTTTTATTCTCCTTTGGTCTGAGAAGATACTTGTCATGCTTTTGATTTTTAAAATTTTATTGACACTTGTTTTGTGGCCTTTCATATGGTCTTTCTTCTAAAATGTTCCCTGTACTGCTATATATTCTGCTGTTTGGGATAGAATGCTCTATAAATGTCTGTTAGCTCCATTAGTTCTAGAATCCATTTTAATTCCAGTATTTCTTTGTTGACTTTCTGCCTCGATGATCTGTCTCATGCTGTCAGTGGAGTGTTTAAGTCCCCACCATTATTATATTGCTGTCTATCTCTTAGGTCTAGTAGTATTTGTTTTATGAATCTGGGAGCTCTGGTGTTAGGTTCATATTTATTTAGAATTTATATCTTCTTGTTGAATTGTTCCCTTTATCACTATATAATGACCTTCTTTGTCTTTTTTTTTTTTTTTACCATTTTGGACTTGAGGTTTGTTTTATCTTATACAAAAATAGCTACTCCTGCTCACTTTTAGTTTCCATTTGCATGGAATTTTTTTTCTACTCCTTTATCTTGAGTCTATAAGAATCTTTGTGATTTAAGCAGGTCTCTTGAAGGCATCAGATATTTGGGTTGTATTTTATTATTTATTCTGCAAATCTATATCTTTTAAGTGGGGCATTTAGATAATTTATATTGAAGGTTAGTATTGATATGTGAGATACTGTTCTGGCCACCATGTTGATTTTTACCTAGTTGCTTTGTATTCTCCATTGTGTTACTATTTTATAAGACCTGTTAATTTTATACTCCCAAATGTTTTTAAACTGGTTTCAACCTTTTGTTTTGATGATTAGAATTTCTTTGAGCATTTTTTGTAGGATCAGTCTAATGGTGACAAATTTCTTCAACATTTGCTTCTCTGGGAAAGACTTTGTTTCTCCTCCACTTATAAAACTTAGTTTTGCAGAATACAAAATTCTTGGTTATGGTTATCCTGCTTTAGAAGACTAAAGATAGAACACCAATTTCTTCTGGCTTGTAAGGGTTCTGTTGAGAATCTGCTGTTAGTCTGAAAGGTTTTCCTTTATAAGTTATTTGATGCTTTTGTCTCACTGCTCTTAGAATTCTTTTCTTCACATTGACTTTAGAGAGCCTAATGACTCTACACCTTGTTGATGTCCTTTTCACAATAAGTCTCTCAGGAATTCTTTGAGCTTCTTATATCTGAATGTCTAAATCTGTAGCAAAACCAGGGAAGTTTTCCCCAATCATTCCCTCAAATAGGTTTTCCAAACTTTTTGCTCTTTCTTCTTCTCCCTCAGAAATACCTATGATTCTTAGGTTTGGGCATTTTATGTGATCCCACATTTCTTAACAACTTTGTTCATTTCTTTTAATTCTTTAAAAAATTTTTTTGTCTGACTGAGTTAATTCAAAAGACTTGTCTTTGAGCTCTGAAATTCTTTCAGACCTTAGTCAATTCTATTGTTTGAACTATTGACTACATTCTATCAATGTGTCTTTCATTTCCAGAAGTTTGTTTTTTTTTAAAAAAAGGCTACCTCTTTAGTAAATTTTTCACTCATTCCCTGAATTATTTTTTTGGTTTCTTTGTGTTGGTTTTCAAGTTTCTCTTGGATTTCATTGAGATTCCTTCAATCCATATGCTCATTTTTTTATCTGTCATTTCAGCTTTTTCCTTTTGGTGGGGATCCATTGTTAGAAAGCTAGTGTGATCCTTTGGTGGTGTTGAAATAGTCTGTTTGTTTATGCTGCCATCGTTCTTGTGCTGGTTCCTTCTAATCTGGAGAAGCTGTCCCTTCTTATTTTTGACCTTACTTTTGTTTGGATGTGATTTAAATTTGTTTTTATTTCATTTTATTTTTTCCCCCTTGATGGTATTCCTGAAATGCATGTTGTGTTTATTCATTTAGCTTAAATTTTGGGTGCTTTCAGGGAGCCGAGGCTTTGTATGTGTTCCTTGATCATGGATAGTTTGTGTTGTCTTTTTCAGATGCTGTTTATGGTAGAAAAGTATTAGGCTGCAGTTCAACTACCAGGCCAGTATGTGGCACTTGTGTGTAAGGGCTGGCTGCAGCAAGAGCTGACGGGTGTGTGTTTGGTCTCTGTCTACTTGGGCAGTGTTGGGGGAGGAGTCTGTGGAATGCCTGTTGTCCTGTGTTCCCTTCTTAGCCTTGGAGGAGCGGCAAAGCTGGGCAGAGCCCTCATACACCCCAGTAATGGGTGGAAGTATCAGCCCTAATGAGGGTGTTGGGGAGCTTGTGTTGAATTGCACTGCAGTCTCCTCCACGGTGTGTGTGGGGGGAGAGGAGTGGACCTGCTCCACAACCTGGGTGGAGCACAATCCACCTCCTTACCACACCACTGTCCTGGGACCCATGATTTTCAGTTCAGATAGGCACTGTCTTTTTTTCCACTCACTAATGTAGCTGGGGGCCATGGAAAGTCTGTACTCTCAGGTGTCTGCCCAGATGGCCTTGGGGCAAAATTTCTCTTAGTCCCAAACAGGCAGCTTTTCCACTTGCCTGTGCTCCAGTCTGGGAAGTTGCAGCTCCTTAAAGGAAATGACATGGGTCCTGCCCTCAGTGCAAGCCCAGGCATGGTGGGAATGCCATCAAAGTGGGTGCAGCTGCTCTCAAATGCCCTGGACTGACCTTTCCCCTGGGCACCCATTCCTGCCCCCCATCGGAACAGCCATGGCTGCATCAGCAGCAGTGGGCAGGGGAGGGAGGAAGGGAGAAGAAATTCCTGAATGGAGGAGAGCTTGTACTCTGGGCTCCTTTATCCCAAGAGGACCCTCAGCATGCTGCACTCTCCTTTCACCTATGGGAATCCTGGCCTGAATATTAAAACTCTAGAAATCTCACAGTTCCTCACAGTGGGGAGGGAAGTGACCCTGGGTGGGCTGGTTGCCCTTAAGAACTTCCCAATTTGCTGACAGCAGCAATGCTTGGGCTTGTGAGGGTAGAAGGGCACTCCAACAGTTCGAGAGCCAGCCGTTTGCTGCAGGGGTGAGGGGAGCAGAAGGAAATACTCTCATCTCCCCTTTCCATGGAACTCCAAATTCCTTGGGGATTGATATCTTCAGGCAGAATTTCTATGTGCAGTCTTGAGGCAAAATTCCTTCTTCTTCAGGAAGCCTCAGTCTTTGCTCTTATGGCCTTCAATTGATTTGGTGAGGCCCACACACATTATGGAGGGTAATCTGCTTTACTTAAATCCAACTAATTTCAAATGTTAACTACATATAAAAAATACATTTATAGAAATAGCTAGACTAGTGTTTGACCAAAACTTTATGATATGCAAGGTATCATATAGTCTAGCCAACTGAATTATGACAGGTAAAATTAACCATCACAGATACTTCTCATCAGATGGATATGTTATTTTTTTAAAATTTAATTAATTAATTAATTAATTAAAAAATTGTGGTAAAATACACATAACAAAATTTACCATTTTAACCTTTTTTTTTTTTTCCTTTGGAGACAGGGTCTCACTCTGTTGCCCAGGCTGGAGTGCAGTGGTGCAATCATAGCTCACTACAACCTCCAGCTCCTGGGCTGAAGCAATACTCCTGCCCATTTTAGCCATTTTTAAGTGTACAATTCAGTGTCATTACGTACATTCATGTTATTGTGCAACCATAACTATCATCCATCTTCAGATGGATCTTGCAAAACTGAAACTTTATATCCATTAAATAATAACTCCTCATTTCCCCCTTCCCACCAGAATCTAACAGCCACCGTTCTTCTTTTTGTCTCTGTGAATATCACTGCTCAATTTAACTAATTTAAGTGGAATCATAGAGTATTTATCCTTTTATGACTGGCTTATTTCACTTAGGATAATGTCTAGGCTCACCCATGTTGTAGAATTTCTTTCTACATTGCTTATCCATTCATTTGTCAATAGACACAGGGGTTGCTTCTAACTTGTGACTATTGTAAGTAGTGTTGCTGTGAACATGAGTGTATGAATATCTGTTTGAGCCCCTGCTTTTAATTCTTTTGAGTATATACCCAGAACTAGAATGACTGAATTATATGGTAGTTCTATATTTAATTCTTGAGGAACCATCATACTGTTTTCCACAGTGGCTGCACCATTTTACATTCCTATCAGGAGTACACAAGGTTTCTTCTGATTTCTCCACATTCTTACCCACTCTTACTAGTTTTTCTTAAAAGCTTTTTATTTGAATTTTGTCATATAATAGAAGCATTCAGAGTCATTAGAAAATTTGTTGCTAAATAGCACTTCTAGAAAAGAACATGAAGATTGGATTTCAGTCCTGGCTCTGCAGTTTAGAGCTGGGCTGCTTTGGCCAGGTCACTTAATGTTTTTATTAGTTATAAAACAGAAACAATAATATTCTTACTGGGAAGGGTAAATGAGTTTTTAAGTTGTAAGTTAGCATATAGATGCAAGGTACATTATTATTATTATTGTTATGGTATTATGTTGTCTGAAATACTCCAGTTTATTAGTTTAGTGCTTTGTCTTAATTTTTTATAAATGATAATATGATCATATATAGCCTCTATAACAGTCCTTGATCCTTTATTTCATTATCATTCAGTGTTTAATAACATGCATATTTTAGAATTTTTTCTTTGATAATTTCATTAATAACTAATAGTGACTTATAAATTTATGAATTTGTAAATACTTTTTACCAAATAATTTTATTTTTACCTCATTAACAGTTGAAGGAGTTATATCAGCTACTCTCTCATTGTATGAATGAAGAAACCAACATTCAGATAAGAAAATCATCTTGCATGTATGTGGGGATGGAGCCAGGCAGGGGTGGCCCTGGATTGAGACAGTGTCCTCTGACTCATCAGCTTTAGCACATGTAGTTCCATGTGTACCATTTTCTAAAGAAGTAAATTTATCTTCTTGATCTTATTAAGTTTTATTTTGGCTTTATTCATAGTAATTTTCAGAACAATTTCTAATAGGGGCTACCTTTGCAGGATATCCTATTTTATGTAGCTAATTACTTTTTGGAGAATTTTTCATTATATCATAAAAATCAATAATTAAAAAAGATTTATTACTGTCAGAATATAACCCAAGAATCAATAAATTTTATTTTTCATGGCCACTAAATATATTTGTGTTACATTTATAATATATCCACCTGAATATCTTGTTCATAAAAATGCACGGGGCAACTTAAAAGTGTTTTAAAGATTTAGCTCTTGATATAAAATGAAAGCAAAACCAGAAGAAACCAACTCCACTATAACAACCACCGTGATTACAACCAACACTCACAAGGCAGCTATCAACTCTTCAGAATGTGTGTGTGTGTGTGTGTGTGTGTGTGTCAGGGGGTGGTGTAGAGGGAGCTGATAAGTAGGCAAGGATGTGCAATTTTGCAGCCGTGTTGAAAAGTCTATTTGGTAGAAGTTCTTTTTATGACATTTTCTTGGAGCTAAAATCTGACACTTCATAATTCTTGATTTGCAAATGCTTGATTCAGTCCTCTTGCTTTTACATGTCTTTCATTTCATAGGGTTAGCATAAATTCCCCTAACCTAACCTCCCAGATGGGAAAGTTTTCCGCTTTTTTGGTGAGAGCATGGTGCTGTAGGCAACTCATGGAATGTGATAGAACTGCCAACAGTGTAAAAGTTCAGCTATGTACATTGAGAAATGTGCTACCTTTCTGTTTGGTCTCAGTAGAAGAGCCTAAGAGAAATCCTGGGCACTGTTGATTAACTATACCATAAAACAGCATTCTTTGGCTCCCTTCTCACCTTTGTTTCATTTCTCTATCTCCTTTCTCCTTCTCCTTAGTTTGTGGGCACTGGTGCATGTCGTGGTAATGAAGTCCACTGACAATGAAGGTTTTATCACTAGAAGCGGAAGCTTCTTCATTCTTTACATGCCACAGACAGTGACTCTCTGATGAGTCATCCATCTTTCAAATGAAGGTTGCTCTTCACCAGAGGAAAATGAGGGTATAAAGAACTAGCACAAGTCAAGCATGTTTAAGAGGAAAAGTAACTAAAAGGACTAGGTTAGGCGGATCAAGTTTTTACTAAAGGTAACACTATGAGTAAAACTTTTCTAATCACACTTTTTTAGTCCTTTTGTGTTTTCCTATGCTTTCATTCCCCTAACCTTTCACAGTGGCCTGTTCTTTCTGTTAGTTTCTTCTGGAAAAAAAAGGGAAAAATTTACATTTATATTTATTCCTTTCAACTAAAATTAAATGAAAAAGCAGTTGGGCATCTTGAACATACATTGGTGAAAACTTTTACTTAATATCATGAGAACCATTTTGGCCCACTATTTACAACATACATTGTGTTATCAATTTATTTTACTTAGTTTACCAGCAACTTTCTTTCTCCTGGCAATTACGAATTATAAACAGTGATGCAGGTGCCATTTGAAATAACCTGATTGTCTTAGTCAGTTCAGGCTGTTATAACAAAAATTCCACAGGCTGGGTCGCTCAAGCAACAAACATTTATTTCTCACAGTTCTGGAGTCTGGGAAGTCTAAGATCAAGGTGCCAGCAGATCCAGTGTCTGGCGGGGCCCTGCTTCCTGGTTCATTGACTGTTCTCTTTTTGCTGTAACCTCACATGGCGAAAGTGGTAAGAATGCTGTCTGGGAACCTTTCAAAAGTGCACCAGCCTCATCCATAAGGGCTCTATTCTCATGACTTAATCACCTCCCAAGGATCCCATCCCCTAATACCATCATATTGGGGGTTAGTATTTCAATATATGAATTTTGGGGGAACACAAACATTCAGACACTCATCTTTATTCCCACTGGTGACTGTTGGGGCATGACTATGATCTGGTGGTTATAAAATGTAATTTTTTTTATAACCCAAAGGAAAAGCAATAAATGAGTGATCATCTCAGCTGAAGACAGGAGAGTATTGATAAAATATTTCATTAGTATATTTTAAAGCTGTTAGAAGAATGTGACTGCCAGATTTTTACAGACAAAGATGGAAAAACTGAAGTAGAAGTCAGGGCAACTAGGTATAGTTCCTACTTAACTAGCTGAATGACGTTGGGGAGTCATTCAAACTTTCTCTCTCCTTCTCATTTATAAGATGAGGCTAAGCATACCGTTCCTCCAGTGTTTTAAGACTTTGTTTTAAAAAATAATCATAAGAAAAAGTTACAGAAAGCAATTTGAAAATCAGTTATAAAGTATCTTCCTTGTATAAAATAGCATAATAATATTATTGAGAGGAAAACTGGATGAACCCACCTTTACTGTTACCAATGCTAAATAAGCTCAAGTGGCAGATTTGTACTGCATATTAGAGGTTTATTTGGGGAAATAATTCATTTCTTTAACACTGCTCAGGAAAGACTCAATGATGTATGTTTTAGAACCAAATATGTTTGTATGTGGAAAAAGATTCATTAACCACGGAGTCTTTTTCACTTCAAAAATCAATGAAAATGTTCCCTTTAAGAACTCATTTGTGAAAATATAAAAGGTCAAGATTTCTCTATTTTCTTTCTTTTAAAATGTTACTTTATTACAAAACTTGTTAAAACAAGAAGAAATTGGAGACAAAAATTGCTCACAGAAACAATATTTTTATGTCCAAGTTATTTTTGTAATCGTTAGTCATATCTATTTAAAACTTTTACATACTACAGTAATTATATATAGATAGATAGATATTTGTAGTCTATATTTTTATTTAACATTATGCCAAAAGTTTTTTTTTATTTTATTGGTCTTCTATTGTTTAAAAAAAATTTATCTTCTCTTCCTCGTGGTAACTAGTATTAATATAAGCAGCCTGGTACATATCATCCTATCCCTGTCCATCATGAACCTCTTTGAAATCAGCAGATACACATCTTGTTCGTGCTTTTTAAATGGCTTCATGATATTCTATAGTAAGAATATATTCTACCACTTCCTTATTGTTGGCATTCAGTGTTTCTCTACTATATGCCCTAGGTGTTCTGTGACCTACTGTGTGTCAGGCACTAGTCTGGGTCTTAGGAAACATCCTTGTATGAAACAAAATCCTAGCCCTCTCAGGGCTTGTGTTAGAGCCAGAGGAGACACCCAGTAGACAATAAACACAAAAGGAAAAATGGGATTATAAAATGTGTTCGAAAGAAAGTGCTATGGAAAAAAAAAATCCCAATGGAACAGGAAAAGGAATTTGGGAGTATTAGGGGTTGGGGTGAGTTGAGTTGCAATTTTAATTCCAGTGGTTAGGGCAGCATCATATATTAGAAGGTGCTTGACCAAAGATTTGAGGGAAATGGGGGGAAAGAACATTTCAGGCAGAGGGAACAGCCAGTACATAAGCTATAAGGGGTGCGGCCTCGTGTGTTTAGGGGCAGCTGGGAGGCCAGGATGGCTGGAATAAACTTCATGATGAGTTCAGTCAGAGAAGTAATAGGAAATACCAGATCACATAGGTACTTACAGGCCATTGGAGAGTCCTTAGCTCTTTTGAGTGAAGCAGGGTGCCATTTCTGGGTTTTGAGCAAAGAATAAAATTATTTTTTCATTCAACATTGTTTTGGAGAACTAGTCGTAAAGGTTTTTTTTCTGTTTAGAAAAAATATTCTGCTGCAGAATATTTCATAATATGATATATCACATTTGATCCATCCATAACCCTATTGATGGATATTTATATTGTTTTAAATTTTTGGCTGCTACAACAGACCTTGTTATTATAAAAATAATGGGGCCATATTGTGGCTCATGCCTATAATCCTAGCACTTTGGGAGGCTGAGGCGGGAGGATCACTTGAGGCCAGGAGTTTGAGACTAGCCTGAGCAACATAGCAAGATCTTGTTTCTACAAAAAATAGAAAAATTAGCCAGGCATGGAGGCATGCGCCTGTAGTCCCAGTTACTTGGGAGACTGAGCCAGGAGGATCGATATGAGCCTGGGAGTTTGAGGTTGCATTGACCTGTGATGACTCCACTGCCATTCTAGCCTGGGCAACAGAGAGAGATCCTGTCTCAGGAAAAAAAATAATGGTACACATCTCATTACACACTTATGTCAGAGTTCCTCTAGGATATATTCTCAGAAGTGCAAATGCTGGGTCAATTTTTATGTATTTTAAGGATCACTTCTCTAAATTTTTTTTTTTGTTGTTAGCAAGGTCTCATTGTGTTGCTCAGGCTTGCCTGGAACTGCTCGGCTCAAGTGATACTCCCACTTCAGCCTCCCAAGTAGCTGGGACTACAGGCATGTGCCATAGCACCAGGCTTAAAATTTCCCCTTTTTCATAACAGATCTAGAGTTTTATTTTCTGCATTTCAGTATTCAGCTCTTCAGAATTTAAGTTATGGTGTAAGTTAATTTCTTTGTCATAAAGAGTTGATTGCCCAAATATCATTTTTGAATAGTAAATGTGTGTGTGTGTGTGTGTGTGTGTGTGTGATTTGTGAGATAAATACAGTAGGCAGAATAATGACTCCCACAAATATGCATATCCTAATACCTGGAACTTTTAAATCTTATTTTATCTTATATAGAAAAACCAAACTTTGCAGATGTGATTAAGTTAAAGATCTTCAGATGGGGAGATTATCCAGGTGGGCTCCATGTAATCACGAGGATTCTCATAAGAGGGATGTAGAAGGTTCAGAGTCAGAAAGAAGCTGTGATGACAGAAGCAGAAGTCAGATTGACATAAGGGATGTGCCATGAGCTGAGGAAGGCAGGTTGTCTCCAGAAGGTGGAAAAGGGAGGGAAAGAAACAGCCTCTGGAAGCTGGAAAGGAACCTCCAGAAGGAATGCAGCCCTGCTGACGCCTTGATTTTAGGACTTCTCACCTCCAGAATTGTGTTCCTGCTGTTCTAATAAATTTTTATTCTTCTAAGCCACTAAATTTTTGATAACTTGTTAAAGCAATGGAAAATCAATGTTTGCTCTATCTATCTCATTTATCTAACTATCCATTTATCTATCTATTTATTCACTAGTGCTTTTATTTTTATAAAGGTGAGATTTCTGGAGCAAAGGAGATGTATAATTATAATTTTAATTAGTATTTCCAAAACACATTGTGAAATTGATAAGCAATTCACACTTCCACTGAAATGTCATACAGAGGCACTAAATGTTACTATATTCTTGATTTTTTTTCTGGTCTGACAAGTGAAAAATGGTTCCTTAATTTAGCTTTAATTTGCGTATCCTTGATGGCTAGTGAAACTGAGCATCTTTTCCCATGTTTATGGATCATTTGAATTTCCTCTATTTGACTCTTCATAACGTTTGCCCATTTTTTAAAACTAAATTATTCTTTTTTAATAAATTGCTAGGAACTCTTTGAACCATAGAGATAACCCTTAACCAATTATATGTGTTGTGAGTATTTTTTTCTCTGTTCATTTGTCCTCTTTTAGTACTATTTTTGGGTTTTAGTCCCCGAAAAAATTATTTTAATTTTTATACAATCAGAAATGTCTATATTTTCCTTTATGATTTCTTGGCTTCCTGTTCTGTTTTTATTTTGACATAGAAGAGATCGATTTGTCTTAAGGATCTTTCTTAGTTGGAAAAAAGAAATGGCAACATCGGTATTAACACAATAATTTGTGTTAATATGAAGAGTAAAGCTTCTGTCATTATTTTCAGTCTCGTTCAAAGTCCCACTCAGGTATTGTATTTATGGGACAGCATATCCAATATTGAATTTGAAACGATTGTTCCCATGAGTATCTGAGATCAACATTCTAGAAAACTTAAACTACTGCTATTTTTCTTTATGTACAAATAGAATCAGCCATTTTTATGGGCTTTATTTGATAAACTAGTCAGATTCTAGTCAGATTAGCTAGAAATAGACACATATTTTGGACAATTCAGTCTAACTATTGGTGTACTGCTTTGGTAGACTAACTTGGTTTCTTTGCTTTGGTATAACTAGCCAAATCACTTAAAGTGATGAAAGTGACCTGCTTTGAGTACAATTTGGTTTTACCATATCTATTGGGATACTTGGCTATGAAGTGTGGAAGAATCTGAATAATTCCTTAATGCAAATTTTGGTTGGAGTCTTTCTGAAAAAGATGATGGTATCTCTAGGAATGGATGATGCCTCTGCTGAGAAAACAGTTTTCTTGAACAGTGGTGTAGAAACTGACTTAAAACCATGCTAAGTTGTGTGTTGACTAGCAAATCTTCATGACATACATTTTCCACTTTGGAGAACTTTGATTTGGATTTAGATTCTAATTCAAACTACAGACAATACTGGATCATATTCTAGCTCTGTTCCATGTGACCATGGGAAATTCACTTAACTGCTTTTAGCCTCTTTCCTCATCTTTAAAAAATTGCTCTTACTTGACCTGCCTACCCTGTCTTACATAGTTGGTATAACTAGTCAGTGGAAAAATGAATACAAAATTTTTTTTTTAACTAAAAAAATTTATTTTTTAAATTTCAGAATATTACAGAGGTACAAATGTTTTGGTTACATGGATTGCTTTTGTATTGCTTGAGTCAAAGGCATAAGTGTGCCCATCACCCAGATACTGTTCATTGTACCCATTAGGTATGATTTCATCCATCCCCTCTTCCCCCCTCCCACCTGCATGATTTCCGTTCAGTTTTACTTCCATCTGTGCACATGAGTACTGATCAGTTAGTTCCAATTTAATAGTGAGTACATGTGGTGTTTATTTTTCCATTCTTTAGATATTTTCACTTAGGAGAATGGTCTCCAGTTCCATCCAGATTGTTGCAAAAGGTATTAATTCATTTTTTTATGGCTGAGTAGTACTCTATGATATATTTATACCACATTTTATTAATCCATCCGTGAATTGATGGGCACTTGGGTTGATTCCACATCTTTGCAATTGTGAATTGTGCTGTAATAAACATTCTAGTGCAGGTGTCTTGTTGATAAAATGACTTTTTTTCCTTTTGGTAAATACCTAGTAGTGGGATTGCTGGGTCAAATGGTAGGTCTGCTTTTAGTTTTTTGAGGAGTCTCCATACTACTTTCCATAGAGGTTGCACTAGTTTGCAGTCCCACTAATTAATAGTGTATAAGTGTTTCTGTCTCTCTGCATCCACACCAGCATCTATTGTTTTGGGACTTTTTGATAACAGCCATTCTCACTGGGGTTAGGTGATATCTCATTGTGGTTTTGATTTGCATTTCCCTGAAGACTAGTGATGTTGAGCATTTTTTCATATGTTTATAGGCCATTGGTCTATCTTCTTTTGAAAAACTTCTGTTCATGTGTTTTGCCCACTTTTTAATGGGGTTGTTTGATTTTTTTCTTGCTGATTTGCTTGAGTTCTTTATAGATTCTGGTTTAGCCCTTTATCAGATGTATAGCATGTGAATATTTTCTCCCATTCTGTAGGTAGTCTATTTGCTCTGTTGATTGTTTCCTTGGCTGTGCAGAAGCTTTTTAATTTAATCAAGCTCCATTTATTTATTTTTGCTGTTATTGTGATTGCCATTGGGATCTTCTTCATAAATTCTTTGCCTAGGCCGATATCTAGAAGAGTTTTTCCAACATTGTCTTCTAGAATTCTTTTGATTTCATGTCTTAGACTTAAGTCTGTGATCCATCTTGAATTAATTTTTGTGAGTGGTGAGAGATATGGATCCCGTTTTAATCTTCTACCTGTGGCTATCCAATTTTCCCAGCACCATTCATTGAATAGGGATTCTTTTCCCCAATGTATATTGCTGTCTACTTTGCCAAAGATCAGATGGCAATATGTGGATAGTTTTATATCTGGGTTCTCTGTTCTGTCCCATTGGTCCCATGTCTCTGTTTTTTGTGCCAGTACCATGCTGTTTTGGTTATATAGCCTTGTAGTATAGCTTAAAGTCTGGTAAAGTGATACACCAGATTTGCTCCTTTTGCTTATGGTTGCTTTGGCTATTCTGGTTCTTTACTGGTTCCAAACTAAGTGTAGAATTATTTTTTCTAGATCTGTGAAAAATGATGTTGGTATTTTGGTGGGGATTGCATTGAATCTGAAAATCACTTTGGTTAGTATGGACAGTTTAACAATGTTGATTCAGCCAATCCATGAGCATGTTATGTTTTTCCATTTGTTTACATCATCTACAATTTCGTTCTTCAGTGTTTTGTAGTTCTCTTTGTAGAGATCTTTTACCTCCTTGGTTAAATACATTCCTAGGTATTTTATTTTCTGGGTAGATATTGTGAAAGGTATTGAGTCTTTGATTTGATTCTCAGCTTGACCGTTGTTGGTGTATAGGAATGCTACTGATTTGTGTACATTGATTTTGTAACCTGATACTTTGCTGAACTTATTTATCAATTCCAGGAGTCTCTTGGTAGAATCTCGGGGGTTTTCTAGATATAAGATCATATCATCAGCAAAGAGCAACAGTTTGACCTCCTCTTTCCCTACTTGGATACCCTTTATTTCTTTCTCTTGCTTGATTGCTCTGGCTAGGACTTCCAGCACTATGTTGAACAGAAGTGGTGACAGTGGGCACCCTTGTCTTGTTCCGGTTCTGAGTGGGAATGCTTTCAACTTTCCCCCATTCAGTATGATGTTGGCTGTGGGTTTGTCGCATATGGCTTTTATAATTTTAAGGTATGTTCCATCTATGCCTATTGTGTTAAGACTTTTTATCATAGAAGGGTGCTGAATTTTGTCAAATGCTTTTTCTGCATCTATTGAGATGACCATATGATCTTTGTTTTTGCTTCTGTTTATGTGGTGAATCATATTTATGGATTTAGATATGTTGAACCTTCTTTGCATCCCTGGGGTGAAGCCTACTTGGTTGTGGTTGATTATTTTTTTATTGTGCTGCTGAATTCAGTTTACTAGAATTTTATTGAGGATTTTTGCATCTATATTCATGAGGGATATTGATCTATAGTTGTCTTTTTTTGTTGTGTCCTTTCCTGGCTTTGGTATCAAGGTGATCCTGACTTCGTAGAATGAGTTGTGGAGGAATCCTTCCTCTTCGATATTATAAAATAATTTCTGCAGTATGGATACCGATTCTTCTTTGTAGGTCTAATAAATTCAGCTGTGAAACCGTCTGGTACAGGAATTTTTTTCATTGAAAGATTTTTTATTGCTCCTTCAATTTCATTGCTCATAATTGGTCTGTTCAGGAGTTCTATTTCTTCCTTACTGAGCCTTGGGAGGTTGTGTGTTTCCAGGAATTTGTCCATTTCCTCAACATTTTCAAGTTTATTTGTTGCCCAGCTGGGTTGGGTGAACTTATCCTCAGGCTCCCCAAGAGCTGGCAAAGTAGCTGTTTTGACAGGGGTCAAAGATCTACTCCCAACTTCTGTGTAAAGCTGCCAGGGAGGGGTTGAAGTGGCCCCACACAACCGCAAAGTCTGCTTCTGGAGGTGGGGCTGTCTGAGATTCACATCTAGCAGTCTGGAGTGGGCTTGGTTCCTCTCCCCCTTCTTCTGCTCCATGATCTCTCCCCAGCGTCTGTCAGCAGGTAGGAGCTCAAGCCAACCGAGCTTCACCATGACTGTACTGTGGACCCAGAGATTTCCCACCCACCCAGGATCCTGGCCTGAGCTGGGAGCTCTGTCCTTCTGTGGGGGGAGGGGTGCCCTGTGAGCATACTGAAGCTAGGGCCCACACTGAGCTCTCCCCCCAGCTCTGCCCACATGGGCTGCCTTGCCTCCCAAGTCTAATTCACAAATCTCCCCTCTATGCCCCCAAGCAACATGATCAGGACCTGGGAGTACAGGATCTGGCCTGCAGGCCCATCTCCAGGTCCTTAAAGATCAATCTCTGACCATGCCAGGGAGAAGTGCTTCCAAGTTGCCCACAGGGTGCCCAAGCAAGTTAGATGTCCCTTTTCCTCAGGATGTGTCCCCCTCTCAGGGAGCTGCTGGGCAAACAGCACCAGGGAGGGCCAGTGGGTTGGAAGCTCACAGTCTGGGCACCCTTCAGTACACTGCAGAACCCCAAGATGAAACATCTGAGTCTCACTCTCTGTGGAAGTCTTGGTGTGGTGGCTCAATTGTCTCTCTTGGCAGCCACAGGTTGAGCAGGGGAAAGGGAGGAACAGAGTCTGGATGGAGGAAAGCTAGCACTCTGGTTGTCTCTGTCCTTCTTTCCAGGAGGCAGCCCACCCAGAATGTCCAGGCTCTGGAGTCACGCAGATCAGCCAGGACCCACTGGACCCCTGTGGCTCCTGCAGTCTGGGCTGGAGTCAGGAAATGTCTTATGGCAATTGAGCAAGATGAAACCTGATGAGTTAAAGTTCCCTGGGGGAGGACAAAGGCACTTGGTGGGTAGAGAAGCAATATGGCACCTGTTGTCTTGGCTTGGTTCTGTGGTGACTGGTGGTGCCCTAGGGGGGCTGGGAGCCTGCTGCTCTGTCCACAAGAAGCTCCCAGCTCACTGGTGACAGCATGCTCTGGGCTCATGTGGGCAGAAAGCCTTTCCAGTGGCTTGGGAACTTGCCAACTATCAGAGATGTGAGGGGGGGAGAAACAAACTGCTCCACCTACTCTTCTTTCTGGACTCCAAGCCTCAGGGGTTGATCTCTTCTGATACCTTGCTCTGTCCTGTTCTGCTCCACAACTTCTTCCCATGGAATCTCTGGTACATTCTGGCACATTTCCCTTGGAATTATACCCAATCTATGTTTATTTGTTTGTTTTTTCTTTTTCATCTAAGACTTTTCCTTCTTTCAGACACGATCTGGCAGCTGGTGTCTCTGGTCTGCCATATTCTTCCAAAATTTCTTTGTAAAGGATATTAACAAGGATCATATTTGAGTTTTCCAAATTAATTACCCAGGTATTTTTTTTCTGCATGAAAATTTAAAATATGTTGGCTTTAGTTTCCCTTGCACTCCCCCAAGTTAGAGTTCTTTTTTAACATTTTTATAGAAAAAAATAAATTTGGGGTCAGCTCAATGTAGTGTTTTCAAAGGACTAACAAAAATACATTAAAATGTAGAGTGGTGGTTTTATTTGCTATCTCTAGAGAAATAGCTTAAGGACTCTGTTTTGGGATCAATAATTTTATTATATACAAATGTGATAAATAATAACAATTTAAATAATAATCGACACTGATCACTTACCATGAGCCAATTACTGTTTGAAGCACTTGGCATAAAACAACTCATTAAATCCTGCAACAGCTCTATAGAATAGATAATACTATTAGTCCCATTTTACAGATGAGAAGCTTGATGCACAGGGCAGTTACATAACTTCCCCCAAATCACATAGTTGTATGGTAGTAGAGCTACCATTTGTAGGCAGGAAGTCTGACTCTAGGCTTTTTGCTCTTAACCACACACTACACTTTGTTAATTTATTTTCCTGTCTCCTTGACAACTCTATTGGATCTGTTTCAATTTCTTTATCATTAGGAAAGAAAACGTTTTGGGTCAGCATTTTCAGGCAGTTTCTCTATTCAGACATGGAAAGTAATTTGAAATTCTTTCTGTGGTAATATATGAGAACTGGTTTGGGTTTTGCCTTGCATAAGTTACTTGTGTAATTAAATCTTTCAGACATAGGGGTTATACAAGTAAGTAGAAGTCAGATTGCCATTGCTAGTACTTCAGAGAAAAGATAACTCCATTATGACTAGTTTTGCTAATTTTATTTGGCTAAAGGAATGAGAGATATTAAAATCATTTTTAATTGATTTTGCTTCTGGTCAAGAACAGTGATAATGTTTTGAGCCACTATTAGGGAATATTTTAATATTCTAGATTTAAAGATAATTCTCCATGCTTTAAGTTTCTAATACACAATGCTGGGTAAAACTATTAGAACTATTTAAACAATAAAGTGATGAATCCTGTAAGTGCTATAAATAACTTCTATAAATAACTTATTATTTTATGTTATTTTTTGGTCCTTCGTTTGCCAGATCTCTTTCTTTTTGAAAAATGTGGTTGGGTAAGGTAGTAAGCTGAAGAGGATTTTTCATCCTGGCAAAGCAATGGGACAGATGGCTTATCACGTACATTTGTTTGGCCATACATGCTGCGTTCATACATGCTGGAAGCCAGTTCTAGTTCTTTCCAATCTTTCTATGCATAGAGTAATTCTCTTAATTGTGTACATTATATTTCCCTTTTTCTCATCTCTTTTACTTTAAAAAATATTTTAAAATAATTTCAAACTTCTAAAAAAAACTTCAACAATCAAGGAACTTTTTTCCTTTGAATCCTTTAAGAGAAAATTACTGACACAATGCTTCACCACCGTAATATACTTTAGTTTGTGTCCCTTAAAAAAAGGGATATTCTTCTACATAACCACAATATAATCATCAAAGTCAGAAAATTGACATTGATATATTACTCCCATCTAATCCTCTGACCCCATTCAAAGTTTTGCCAATTGTCCTAATAATGTCCTTTATAATAGAAGGATTTAGTTTAGAATCATGCATTGCATTTAGTTGTCATTTTTTTTTGTGTCCTTTCATCTGGAATCCTCAGTCTATCCCTGATCTTGGCACTTTTCAAGATTACATGCAGGCTGTTTTTTAGAATTGTCCTCATTTGGATTTGTCTGATATTTATGAAAATAATTCAATTTATGCATTTTGGCTAGGAATATTACAGAAATGTTTCTGCGTTCTTTTCATTGCATCTTGTCAGGTCTTGTCAGGTGTTACATAAGTTCTACTTGCTTCTATACTGGTGATGTTAACTTTAATCACTTCATTGAGGTGGTGTTTGTCAAGTTTATCCACTGTAGAGTTACTCTTTTTTCTTTATACTTAATATGTATATATATTTTGTGATACTTTGAAGCTTTGTAAATATCCCATTCCTTATTAAATTTCACCCACTAGTTTAGCATCCATTGATGCTTAATTAATTAATGGCTAAATTGATTACGATGACAGTTACCAAACGATTTTTCTAGTTCTATTATTTCTTCTCCATTTATTAGTTGGTATTCTATTGTAAGAAAAATCTTTCCTTTCTCTCCATTTATTCATTTATTTGTATCAGTATAGTCTCCTGGTTTCCTACGTTATTTAATGGGTTATAATCTATTACTATCATTATGCATTTTGATGCTGAAATTGGCCCTCATTTGGCCATTGGGACTCCCTCTAGCTGGCTTCTCTGTTCTTTCAACATATCTCTGTCGTTTTTTTAGTCCTTTTTTACTTTTTGACATAGGATTTCAGAATTGTCTTGTACTTTCTCTGCTTCAGCTATTTCTCCAAGAAATCCTACTTCCTTTTAGTGGGGAATGGTATTTAGAAACCAAGATCTGGCACTGGGTATGCTCATTATTTAGAGGTGTCCCTGCTTACAGAGCATCTCATTGTACATAGCTATGAAATATGTGTTTGTGTGTGTGAGAATATATACACGCATATTTACTTGTATATTTACTTCTATATCTAACAATGTAATTAAAAACTATGAATTCTACTAACACCTCCAATTCCAATCTAATGTTACAAAGTATATTCTAGTTTTGTGTCTTTCCACATTTGTAATTCCCTTCTCCAACAGTGAAAAACTTGGCTTCCATTATTCTCAATATATATTTTTTATTCGATCAATCCCTCTATATAATCACTGCCCTTCTCCCTGGTTCCCACATTAATGCACTTCTTTCCACACTCAGGCTCCAGATTCCTCAGTGGGCCACTGCCCTTACCTGCTGGAACATTCTTCCATCCTCTGCCAGACCACATGACTGTACACCTTACTGCTCAGGCTCTGACACTCTGAGTAGGCCTGTGCCCACTCCCTCTCCTCCCCTACATCCCAACTGCACCCCTGCTCTGCCCCATCTGGTTGTTTTTGGATTCAATTATTCAAGTAAGAAGGAAGGCTGTTATATCCTTTTGGTATTTATATTTGATTTCCAGGATACAGGAGTTATTACCATCTCTTTCAGTGATTAGGACATCCAGAGATTAAGTCGTTGCTCCAAGTCATAAGACCAGTGACCAGTGGGAGCTCAAGCTAAACTTAGGCTATTCAGATTTCTTCTCCGGTTCCTTTTAAGTTAGGAACAGCCACAATATGTAATCATTAGTGGTTTTCATCTGGAAGCTCAGCAGTAGCTCTCAAGCCCAGGCAACCCTGCCTGAAGGATGGGTATGTACCTCCAAGTGCCAGGACTACCTCAGGAGCAATCACCCAGACTCTGCTTCCTCTAAGTCTCAAGAACATAGCCAGGAGTGACATTCAGAATTTTCAACAACTGGTAAGGCACAGGGACTGCCCAATATGAATGGACAGTGGTTACAGTGCCAGAAGTAAGAATCCTGTAGCCCCAGGCAAAGTGCCAGGTTTTATTGTTTAGGAGGCTCAGGGGCTGATGGTAGCAGTGGCAGTAATTGTGGTCTTGAACAGCCACTATTTACCAACCGGTATATAACAATGTCAATATTTTAACAATCAATGTGTCCGTCTGGTGCTTACTGGTTGGAAATCAGGCAGATGTAATCATGAATCTTTTCACTTGGCAGAGTTTGGGAAAGGAAGGAAATAGATAAACTCATCCAGGTACATTCTGGATTAAACCAATAAACTTGATGTTATAATGGGAGAGTCTGAATATTAACTCATGTGTTTTCTGTTGCTCTTTGTTCCTTCCTGTCTGAACCAGGAAACACCCATTGCCTCTGGGTGTAGAAAATATCTTGAGCAAAGTTCCCTTCTTCCTAAGCTCAGATGAAGTTTTCCTGAATTAAAGAGAGTCAGACAACTGGAGAGTAAGTGAAAAGAGATTAGATTCAATGTATTCATGAAAGATGAGCTCTGTGCCTTTTGCCATTCCTCCTCAAACCCAGGGTAAGAAAGAGGACAGAAATTCAGATAAGATTGAGGAACCCTGAGAAGAGAGGGGATTTGTGTTTGCTTACTAGGGGGGACCACTAGACCACTAGGTTTCTCTCATGCCTCAGTGATGGTGGAGCAGTAGAATAATTCCCTTGTTCCTAAAAGAAGCCCAGGAGAGGTGAAAAGCCTTAGACAGCCTCATCAAAATGCCTATAATAGCAGAATCATTTTCATGCGCCAGAGGCAGCATGGCAATTACCTGACTCAAGAGCAATGCATTAAGGAACAAGGGACAATTCAACAATGACCCCCGTGACATGATAGGAATGATAATGTCTTAGGGCATGACAACATATATGGATGACTCAGACACAATGGCTATCCCAATGCCTTGTTACAAGCAATATAAAAAATCTTACAATTAAATGTAATCACAGGAAAAATGGGAGTAATCCCTGAACTATTCTCTTCCTTCCTCTTGGAGAATGGGGATTTTAATAGAAATTAAGTGCAGTTGTAGAAAAATGAAGTTACATGTCTTGTACAGCTGAGTTGGTGGACTGCTATTCTTCTTCTCTACACCTAGTACTAATCAGTATAGACACACCAGGATTTTATACTTTTCTTTCCAAGATGGCCCAAAGTAAACTACCCATGTGTGAAAGACACAATTCTTACTCAGCAGTGCTAACAGCTCACAGATACTCAATGCAGGCAGGAACTTTTGAACTCCACTATTTTGCAAGTGACAGTGACTTGGGGGAATATAATTATCTAGGACAGTTCTACCCACATATAGCATCTGTTTTCTAGTCAGCTCCTGCTGATTGAATATGCTTTGGCAGCAGGCTTGATTGAGGCACAAAGGAGTCAAGTGGCTTGACTGGGCCACACAGAGAGGTGGCGGCTCAGTCCACCTTGGGATCTGGGACCTCTACGGCATTCAATTATCTGTTGTAAACACTGGGTCTTCCTGTCTTGTGAATGCAGCTGCAGTCTCTTGCTAAAAAATTCGCCTCCTTTCACATAGAAGGCGTAATTAAGAACACAGCTGCAAATTGGCTCTTCTCAACAATTTTCCCTGCTGTCCCATAAAATGTGAAAAATACGGGCCAGTACATTGATTAGACAGACTCTTAGGGTTGAATTGCATGTAATCTACCCACTTCTGGCACTTTGCAATAAGTTTTTGCTGTTCCACTGGAATTTAAGGAAAGAAACAGAAAATAACAGTAGCCAGGATATTTTTTGGTTGGACACTCAGGGACACAGAGTGGACAGATAAAATCAGTGTACATCTTCATGTGAATATGTGACACACACACATTCTTTTTCTTGATGGCACAGACTGTGTTATTTCTACAAATATTGATCTATTTATTTCTTCTCTGAATTTTGAGTGAAGAACCTTTGAAGCAGGTGGGTATTTATTTTGGGTCTGCCCATCTCTGTGAGATGGATAGGGAAAGGAAATCTAGGTGAGTGTACCATACTTCCTAAGGGAAGTAAGAGTGTACCACACTTCTTTCTATTTTAGTAGTGTTGTATAGGGCAGTAGATTTACTATGCACATTGGGGTCAGATGACCTGGGTTCAGTTTCCATACTCATCACTTAAGCTCTGAGACCTTAAGCAATTAATTTTATTTCTCTCTAGGAGCTTTAGCTTCTCCATCTGTGAAGTTGGAGTGATTATTCCTATCTTATATAGTTGTTGTGAACATCAAATACGGTCGCAAATTTGTGTTGTTCACTACTGTATTTGGCACATAGTATGTACTCAATAAATTGTATGATTACCTAAGTCTTCATTGAGACATAAACAAGCCTGTTAAAGGGAAAGAGAGTAGTCTGACCTTATTTTCACAGAATTATTGTAACACACAAGTTCTCTGAACAACCTGTATGCAGGGGGAAAAAAACCAACAATGAAATCTCTTATGACCTAATTCTGAAAGAAAAAGGGAGAAATGGTACCGCTGCACTGACTTTTAAAGCAATCTGCCTGCTCAGGGCAAGGTACAAGGAAGGCACCATAAAGACACAGGCTACATTTTCCTTGGTCTTTGTTCACTTCATTCTGGTTCATATCCAAATAATGAGCTCAAGAGAGTTCTTGGCGGTTTCACAGCAAGTTCCCAACTGAATTTTCCCATTCAGATTCTCTAGTTAGCTGCAGACAACGCACAGCTGCCTCCTCTGCAGATCCATCCTGACAAATGGCTGGGCCCCCATGGCATATGTGGCCCCATACTGTGGGATGAAACAATTATCAGGGACGGGGTGCTTGATCTTTACATGGCCCCCCCAAAGGAGAGGAAAAATGGCAAGTGTACAATGGCACTTGCAATGGAGGGGAACTCACTCTATTCCTACCGGGCTGCTGCCCTACTTTAGCTCCTTGGGAAGATCCAGCAGGAAGAAAAGCCAAGGTTCAGTGGTTTGCACAGGCACAGTTAATGCACCTGTATCCTCCCTGCAGATGTAAAGCCAGATTTTAAATCCACGGAGGACATCTCGAATCAGAAAGTAATGTATTCCATTAAGTGCTTTTCAGCTTTTCTGTACCCTTTCAATTACCCCCTCCAGGCCTGCCCACGACATTTATTCATAAACAAATGAGCTGGAGAAATAAAAGGACATGCACATAAATAACATTCTTTATAGAATAAAACAGATGTGGAAATCTCTGCTGATACTTATTCTAATGAAGAAGATTACATTCATCTTAAGTATTCACCTGTATATAGAAGAGAAGGGCTTTTAAGATGTGAACAAGCACAGATTCCCTGTAGTAAAATAAAAAAGGCTTCGGATTTGCCATGTCAGAGGAAGTGCTACTCCACAATTTAAGCACCCACAAATGTCATTCAAAGCCATGTTATATTGGAGATGGATGAGCACAGGACACTCGGATGGTGGGGGTGGCATTGTTTAACCTTTGTTCTTCACATCCCTCTGGAGAGCAGACAACACCTCTATTTTCAATGTTTCTTCTGAATGATTTCCCGCCTGGTGGATTGACAGGTACTCTGATTATCTGCCTAAGGAAAATGAAGGGATAAACAGCTGAGAGATGAAGATTGACTTGAAAGGACTACAGCAAGGAGTGTGTGTTACACTTGGATAAAGAGGAGTATAAAAAGGGGACACATAGAGAAATGTCAGATTAGCACCTAAATATATTTTGAAGAGAAACATAGCATTTTGCCAAAGTGATCTTTACCTGAATAGTAATGATTCCAGATTGTCACTATCACAAGCCTAGACATTTATTTGAGGAAGACAAATGCCTTTCTCTTTTCACCATCTAGAACAGCATTCTGTGATGGAGTTCTTGAGACATCTCATTCAGTAATCTGGGGTGGAGGCCAGGGATTTTTATTTGAAAACTTTCTCCTTACAAGTGAATCTGATGGAAGCCAGGGTGGGGAATGCCTTTATTATTCTTTACTTATAGTAAATAATGAAGTGTTTGCCTCCTGGTACATCATCCCAAACATAGACTCTCTATTCTGTTTGAGAGATCAGCACTGACTTCCCCCAATTCTATTGTTTCAGATGCCCTGCTCCCAGCTCATCCATTTTAAACCAGAGAGGTTGAGAGATGTCTGCTCGAGCAGTGCGTTTGATTTCCTCCTGCTCCAAATTGTCTTGCACTACATCATCCATCTTCTTACCCTTAATCCAACTTTAAATGATCATTAGGGAGGATAGCATGTAGCTGAATATTGTTACCTAATAATGGATTTTTATTCCAGGTGGATACTCAACTAACTAGGGGTAAACCAAGAGACAGAGGACACTGGGTTAAAAACAGGACACTATTTCCTACCCAGCCTTCCAGTTCCAATAGATACTTTATAATGGTATAAGATTGACTTGTATTTTCCTTAAAGAGAACAGTATTACAGGTATTTTCTAATGTAATTTTATCATTTTGGAAAGGGAAAGGGAAAAGAGAGGTGAGGAAAGGAATACCATGGCCATGGTAACCAAAAAAGCAGCAAAAGCAGATGATTGATGGCTATGTAAAAATCAATGTTTATCTGTTCTTTTTTAATCTCATTGAGTTCAACGATCTGGTGGGTTGCTGGAGAATTTTCTTTCCAAACAAGGTGTATAAGCGGATGATGAAGGCTTTTGAAATATCCCTGTATTATCTCATTCTCACTGAATTAGAAAACAGAGCCGTGAGCAAAGGCTACTTTTATGACCTTTCAGCAGTGTGATGTCTGCTTCGCCCACTCCGTCAAGGCCCAGGCATGGCAGGGGAATTCATTTGTGTTCTGGACAAATGTGGTCACTAGGCCTTTATCTCTTGATCCTTGGCTATGAATGATTTGTGCTACTTTAATCCCCATACCCATATTGCTGCTGAGGCAGGACATAATTCTTGCCATTAAAAGGGTGCAGTTTTGTGTGTGTTTGTCTGTGTCCACATTCTCCTAGCTCACACTTCACCCTTTTTTTTTTTTTGAGAAACTAAATCCCTGAGTCCTTGATGAGTAGATATGAAAAATGCTCTGGGTAGGCTTTGCTTCCAAATCTGCTGCACAGCTGTGTTTATATCTATCCTAGTGCGATGGACGTGTGCCCTCTTTGTGGGGCCAGGAAAAGGCAGATCAGACTGTGGCCGTGGAGAAAGCACAAAGCTTGCTGGAACAAGACCTCCCATGAACTTGATCTCCGACCTTAAGGAACACAGTCATCCTTTCCCTAGCCCTGTTCACGCTCACAGCCTGTGGAGTCCATTTATGTATTTTTTTCTTTCCAATTCTCTGCTCTCCCTACCCCTTCTACAGGGAACAGAGTACTCTTGTCATTTTTTTTATATGAGGAGAATTTAGGATCTCTCTGGGTAACAAGAAGGATGAGCACCAACCTCAGAAGAATCTGGTGTCAGATTCAGCAGTTTGTTTTTTTCAGCTGTGCCTGTCAGAAGGGAAGGATTTTTTAAAGGTCTAAATGGCTATTGTTGTCTTTTGTGTGTGAGACAATGCTAACGCTCACTCTCTGCTGTGTTTGTGTGTCTGTGTCTGAGGAGACTGCCTAGTGCAGGGCCCCTGGAAGACAGCTGTTATGCACGGAGTCTGCTCATGTCTGTGTTCTCATGTATGCAATGCAATTTGCCAGCTGCTTTTGCTTAGAAAGAGCCTCTCTCTCCCCCACGCCCTCTGATTCCTGCTCACTGGGTTGTTCTATCCAATGTTACTGAGGTTGTGCCTCAGGGGTCCTTAAAGCAGGTATTCTGCCCTCCTCACCTGCAATTGCTCTGTGCACTTCACCTGACTCAGGGCTGGCCCCATGCTTCACACTTGCCAAACCCAGCCCTGCTGTGTTGCAAGGAACGTTGTGTCCAGCCAGGCTGTATTCCAGAAAGGTTAAGAGGAATTCCCTGGAGAAGGGGAGAGGGGGACAGCACCTTGATGATCTCCTCCACATTCTATCTAACCTTACAGATGACAGCTTGACAACATGTGGAAAAAGTGAAACAATAATGACTTCAACCTTTTAAGAGGCCATAGCCATGCCCAGAGCTCAGGGGCCCCTATGACATTTTCAACAGGGAACTAGAAATGACGTAGACATCTGCATCAGGCTTCCCTCAGGGTACTGAATGCTGAGGAATGGGCCACAGATTTTAATGTTGCCACAGTTCTGCCCCCACCCCACCTCCTGTTGTCACAAAAGGGAATAATTGAGAAAGCTGACTGCAGCAGCTTTGATTCCTGGCCAGATCCCTGGCAGAGGCCTGAGCTGGCCAGGGCTTTAGAACCAGCAGAGTGGGTTTATGGTGTAGACATGTGCAGCCCAGGCACCTTGCTGCAGCTCCAATCACAGGATATGCACAGTAAGACCTCTGCATCGTGCTGTCAGTTCCCAAGCACATTGCTCTCTGGAGTGTGGTCAAGGTCCACTGTGGCAGGCCAGGCTGTGTTAGAGTTGCTGTAATATCCAGCCCATAACTGATGTGTCAGGGAGTACCTTCAATGTATAATGGTAGAAAATCACCTAAATGTCCTTAGGATACCAGGCAGCCTGCTGTGTGGGCTGTGTTCCACAAGCAAACACAGAATTGTCAGCAAATTCTTTCCTGAGCTGTCACCATTGCAAATTTATGCTGCACATTAGGTCTTCCCTTGTTTGTAATGCTGACTATGGATGCAGGCACTTGATTTCTCCTCGTTTTGCAGATGAGTTGGTTTGAAGACTGGAATTAAAACATGAGTGGCTTATCAGATAGCAGCAATGAATGTGGCAGGAAGCCTAGAATCCAGATCTCATTTTCTTTCCCTTTTCCTTTATTTCTCTTCTATTTTGCTTTTCAAGTGGTTGTTGTATGGGTCACCTTGATCAAATTTTTCCCTAAAATATTTTTGCTATAAGCATGTAGATTCAATTTGGACAGGAACATAAATATTAGCTATGCCAGTGTTGCCTAATAGAACCGTCTGCAGTGATGCAAATATTCTGTATTTGTGCTGTCCAATTCAAGAGCCACTAACCACATGGGGCTATTGGGCATTTGAAATGTGGCTTATATGGCTGAGAAACTGAATTTTTAATTTTATTTAATTTTAATTAATCTAAATTTAAATAGCCACTTATGACTACTGGCTACCATAATGGATGGCGTGGATTTATAGACCAACCCATTCATTTTACAGATGGGAAAATAAGATGCAGGGAGGTTACTGGAACTTTCGCAAGAGTGCATAGTTAGTAGTTGGCCCAAGCCATCTAAAAGATTAGTCAGCACCTTCTGATTAATAAAATAGTATTTTTTGATATCTCATCATAATGTTTTTAAACTCTTTGTACTTTATAAACTAAAAGAAACAGATGGATATTAAAATACAATTACATTTTGTTAACCCTTTGCACAATTGCCTTATACAAAAAGAGGGGTCCACCAAGAGGAAAACTGCACTAGTGAAGGCTGTCCTGTTATTCCACAAAGGGCCCTAAAGTGGAGCTGTTGTATAGCTTCTGATGTCTGCAAAATCCAAAATCAAAAAACCTAAACCAGTGAAAATCTACCTGCTCTGTCCACCTCCAGCAGTTTATTCTTTTATGTTTAGATCTTTGAATATTTTACTTCCTAGTAGAAAGAGAAATAAAATTCTCTCTGTGAGTCTACAAAAATAGAATTCCAAATGTAGGGTGGGGGGAGCCTGAAGTTTGGTTCTTGTTTTAAAATGTATTGAGGATACTATACAGATTAACCCCTCAAGGAAGTTTAAACATGTCTTTATCAATTTTTTCAATAGATAAGGTTAAGGTGGCATAAAGACATAACTCATCAATACTCTGAAATCCTGTGATCTGAGGACACATTCTTAAATGACACCTCAGATCCCTTTAATTATGAGTCTTGGTCAGACTGTCATTTCTGGGAAAGGTTGGGGCAACAAGTATTTGCAGACTGTGGTAGGATAAGCGCATGTGATAGACAACATGTAGTTTTAGTCTAAGGCTTCTAAAGACCTGAACAAAGGGCATATTAAGAATTTTGTGTGTAAGAGACCTGGTGGTTTAGCATCTGAGGCCCCCAGATTCAATGCTTACCATCCCATTAATGTTCTTTCTCCTGAAGAGAACACTTCACGTAGACATTCAATAATGCCGTGTGCCTTGTAATTCCTTTAAAAGTTAATGAATGTGTTAGAATTAATTGTAATAAATGTTGATTAATTG
Source organism: Daubentonia madagascariensis (assembly GCA_023783475.1). Classification (NCBI taxonomy): domain Eukaryota; kingdom Metazoa; phylum Chordata; class Mammalia; order Primates; family Daubentoniidae; genus Daubentonia; species Daubentonia madagascariensis. Next base: position 1,364,695 of record JAKFHU010000322.1, read on the forward strand.
CAGTTTGACTTGCGTTTTGAAGAACAAAAGCATCCCAAATACAAATCAGTATTTGGCAGATTTTCCTCAGTTGCTTTGAAGGTGTGCCCAGCAGGTGGCAGTGTTGCTCTGCAGATTCTACTGGGCAAAGCTAGTGCAGAGACTGAAAATTCCTACCTACACTCACCAGCCTAGCTCCACAAGAGCTGCATCCCCCAAATCAGAGCCTGGACAGAGATAGAATGAAGAGCCCAAGGAGAATTCAAAAGAATCACTGAGACTGCAAAATATGGGAATTATTTGAATTTTCTTCTGTAATTTAATTCAACCAAGTTTTACTGAGTTCCTGCAAGTTCAGAACCACATATATGAACAACATCATCAAAAATTTCAAACAGTAGCTCACTCTGTGTGTGTGTGTGTATAGAGGGGCAGAGAATGGGGGAAGAAAAGATGAGTAGATGATACTATAATACTCTGCGTATAGATACACACATTATCTCTGTCTATTGATGTACACTATCTATATTACATAAGATACTGTAGCAGGCCAATAATTGCTGCTACAAGGGTAAAAATCTCTTGTTACAGGTGTACAGAGAGGGAGTCTGACTGAATATTTTTCTTGTCTACAGAATGAAGAGATAGGACTGTTGATCTTCCAAGGTCACTTCCAGCTCTGTCATTCTAGAAGTTTGTTAATATTTTCACATATATACTCTGACACTTCTGCACTTTCAGAGTTTACAAAACAGACCACTGTCCTTCAAATCACACTGGCATGAAGGGAGCCACAGGGCTGGATTACTCTCAATGTCATATCTTTTATGGTCTTTGGATGCTATTTAGCAAGACTCCTGTCCAAACGGCATGTGATGGTGACTGAGGCAATTAGGGAGATTGATTTGGCGTGAGCGATTTCACTCACTGCCCCTACAGGGAGAGACAGAGGAGCCCATCAGGGTCCAAGAAACCAAATTTGATTTTGTCTAAATTAAGACATTAATTTTTCCAGTTGTTTTGGTGATGGTATATTTAACTTAAGCCTTATTATTTCAAAAATAAGTGTCTCAGAAAGAGGATTTTCAAAATCATATTAAAGTTACTTGTCCTTTCTAAAGGTCTTTTTGTCTTTTTTACATTAGTTTAGGGTTTAAAAGGGGGGAAAAACACTAGTAGCTTTGCAAATTAATTTTATGTTATTTTCTGAGCCTCTTTGTGTATCCCGTATTATGTCACATCAATCTGTTCATTAATTTTAGGTTGCTTCATTACATTGCCATTGTTTTTATGTCATTTGAAGGCATTAAAATGCCACAGAATAATAACCTTGAACAAAAAAAGCATGGCTAAAACAGCTCTGATATTTTCTGGATATTGATTCTCTAATTGGATTAGAGTTCCCTTTGACAGAATTCCAAGAAGGTAAAGGGCCAGGTCATGATTCACAACTGGTTGGCTCGCATCCTGATGACCACAGGTGATACACATCCATTCAACAAACACTGATCAAGGGCCCACAGTGGGCCTGGCTCTGTGCGCTGTCAGCTTTGCCCATGCAGCCGTATTCCTGGTGGCAGTTATAGGACGAGTAGGAAGGAAAGGCAGCACAGGTTTTGGAGTCTGTTCCAATCTGCTTTAGAGCCTTGGGGAATGACTGAGGAGAGGTGAAATGACAGGTGGCCTGAGAAGGGATGCTGAGACCTTCTTTTCTGTGTGTCTGGAAGAAATGTGTGGCTTCTAGGTGACGGGTCTGGACTTTATGCTAAGCTCTTGTAACTGCCTCAGAGACCTTGTAGCTGTTTCATGAACTCAGAGCTTGAAGGTAGAATCAGCTTGCCAGTGCTACTCTGCCAGCAGATAGCTTCTGACTAAGGCAGATGGTGAGGAAATATGCTTTGTGAGACTTTAAGAGGTGTTGGGAACATTGTGGGTCTTTCGCTGAAATGCTCACTATAGATATTTATGCAACACTATGACCATGACAAAAGATTAATTGGTTGATTTTGCTTTCTTTCAGTTAAGTTTTTTACACTTTTGTGATGAGAATTCTTGCAGATGGTGCAAGCCAAGTTATCCTGTAAGGTTCAAGTGTCCTGCTGTGCCCTCCTGTTGATCTACCTTCACCCCACCCCCTGGGGGTAAGCTGAGTCTTTTGCACCTTGGAAATTAAAAAATTATGATCAAACATTTGCAATGTATTAAGTGCTTTTAGATGCTTTATTTCATTAAATCCTTACAAGACTATGAAGTAGACATTATACTACTGATATTTTATTGAGGACCAGAGAAGTTTCATCTCTGAGGCAGGATTTAAATTTCAATTCTATGAAATTCTAAAGTGCATGTTGCTGTAGCCACTAAATGCAACTATCTCCACAGGGACCTCCAATACATGGGTGAGAGGTCGGCTGACCTATTATCCACAACATCTACTGAAGCATGGGCATTCTTTTCATGAATGTAACAGCTGAGAGACACTAAAAGGGGCAATAAAACTGTTCCTTAGCATCTCCATCCACCTCCATATTATTAAAATTTGTAAATATGCTAATTTTCTAAGTCTAGTGCACAGTATTGCAGATTTCAGCATTTTTGAGAAGGAGCAGCATCATTGGAGGTCTCATTTGTTCAAAATTTGGTTATCTTAGCCTTTCTCGTGCTGCATAAACTTCCACATTCTTTGCTGTTAACAAGGCTGCTGGAGCCTTGGCACTTAGCTAATTGGTGAACACAAAGAGAGGCCCCTACTGGAGAAGTGGGGTAGACATACAGATGGCATTTGGACTTGACTACAATGTGTCATATATGCAGTCTTAAAGAGATTTCCAGGGTATTAATTTTTTAATTTAAAAAGGAAAGTTTAAAGTGAAAGTTTAAAGTAAATTGCTTTTTTTTTTTAATTTATTTTTTTAATTTCGGAATATCATGGGGGTACAACACTTTGGCCATACACATTGCCCCTGTTCTGCCCGTGTCAGAGCCACAATCATGGTCATCCCCCAAACTGTGCTCCCCACATCCATTCAGTGAGAGTTTTTCCCATCCCTTCCACCCTCCTCCCACCCACCCGCCTTCAGATGAATGTTATTGCCCTGTGTGATGTAAGTGTTCATCAGTTAGTACCAGTTTGATGGTGAGTACCAGTGGTGCTTGTTTTTCCAATCCTGTGACACTTCACTTCGAAGAATGGGTTCTAGCTCCAACCAGGATAATACCAGATGAGTTAATTCACTTTTGTTCCTTATTGCTGAGTAATACTCCATGGTATACATATACCACATTTTATTGATCCACTCGTGTATTGATGGGCACCTGGGTTGTTTCCACAACTTTGCAACTGTGAATTGTGCTGCTATGAACATTCGAGAGCAGATGTCTTTATTATAAAATGTCTTTTTTTCTTTTGGATAAATACCCAGTAGTGGGATTGCTGGGTCAAATGGTAATTCTACTTTTAATTCTTTGAGGTATCTCCATATTCTTTTCCATAGAGGTTGTACTAATTTGCAGTCCCACCAGCAGTGTATGAGTGTTCCTATCTGTCCACATCCCCGCCAACATTTGTTGTTTGGGGATTTTTTGATAGGAGCCAATCTCACTGGAGTTAAGTGGTATCTCATTGTGGTTTTGATTTGCATTTCCCTGATGATTACAGAAGTTGAGCACTTTTTTATATGTTTGCTGGCCATTATTCTGTCTTCTTTGGAAAAGTTTCTGTTCATGTCCTTTGCCCATTTTTAATAGGGTTGTTTGATTTTTTCTTGTTGATTTTCCTAAGTTCTGTATAGATTCTGGTTATCAGCCCTTTCTCAGATGTGTAGCATGCAAATATTTTCTCCCATTCTGTAGGTTGTCTATTCACTCTAGTGATAGTTTCCTTGGCTGTGCAGAAGCTTTTTAATTTGATCAGGTCCCATGTATTTATTTTTGTTGCTGCTGTGATTGCTTTGGGGGTCTTCTTCATAAATTCTTTGCCTAGGCCAATGTCCATAAGAGTTTTTCCAACATTTTCTTTGAGAATTCTTATGGTTTCATGTCTTAGGTTTAGATCTGTTATCCATTGTGAATTGATTTTTGTGAGAGGTGAGAGGTGTGGGTCCACTTTCAGTCTTCTACATATGGCCATCCAGTTTTCCCAGCACCATTTGTTGAATAGGGAATCTTTTCCTCAGTGTACATTTTTCTGGAATTTGTCAAAGATCAGGTGACTGTATGAGGTTGGTTTTATATTTGGGTTCTCAGTCCTGTTCCATTGGTCTATGTTTCTGTTCTTGTGCCAATACCATGCAGTTTTGGTTACTATAGCCTTGTAGTATAGTTTGAAGTCTGGTAGACAGATGCCTCCCAAGTTGTTCTTTTTGCTTAAGATTGCTTTGGCTAGACGGGGTCTTCTCTGGTTCCACACGAAGCATAGAATTATTTTTTCTAGATCAGCAAAAAATGATGTTGGTATTTTGATAGGAATTGCATTGATTCTGTAAATTAATTTAGGTAGCAAAGCCATTTTTACTATGTTGACTCTGCCTATCCAAGAGCATGGTAGGGCTTTCCATCTATTTACATCCTCTGCAATTTCTTTCCTCAGTGTTTCATAATTCTCTCTATATAGGTCTTTGACCTCCTTAGTTAGATATGTTCCTAAATATTAAATTTTCTTTGTTGCTATTGCGAAAGGTATTGCATCTTTAATTTGTTTCTCGGCTTGATTGTTATTAGCATATATGAAGGCTATGGATTTGTGTGTATTAATTTTGTATCCTGAGACTTTGCTGAATTCATTTATCAATTCCAGTAATCTCTTGGTTGAATCTTTGGGGTTTTCTATGTATAATATCATATCGTCTGCGAATAGTGAAAGTTTGACCTCTTCTGCCCCCATCTGGATGCCCCTAATTCCTCTGTCTTGTCTAATTGCTGTGGCCAGGACTTCCAGCACTATGTTGAAAAGAAGTGGAGATAGTGGGCACCCTTATCTGGTGCCAGTTTTAAGGGGGAATGCCTTCAATTTTTCCCCATTCAGTATGATATTGGCTGTGGGTTTATCGTATATGGCTTTAATAGTTTCTAGGAATGAGCCATCTATGCCTATATTGTTAAGAGTTCTTATCATAAAAAGATGCTGGATTTTGTCAAAAGCCTTTTCTGCATCTATTGAAAGGATCATATAATCTTTGTTCTTGCTTTTATTTATATGGTGGATTACATTTATAGATTTGCGTATGTTGAACCATCCCTGCATCTCGGGAATAAAGCCCACCTGATCATGATGGATTATTTTTTTGATGTACATTTGAATTCGGTTTGCAAGGATTTTATTGAGAACTTTTGCATCTATATTCATAAGGGATATTGGTCTGTAGTTTTCTTTTTTTGTTGTGTCCTTTCCTGGCTTTGGTATCAAGGTGATATTGGCTTCGTAGAATGAGTTTGGGAGGATTCCATCCTTCTGGATATTTTCAAATAATTTCTGCAGTATAGGCACCAGTTCTTCTTTGTAGGCTTGGTAGAATTCAGGTGTGAACCATCTGGTCCGGGACTTTTTTTGTGGGTAGATTTTAATTACTGCTTCAATTTCAGTGCTTGATATGGTCTGTTTAGAAATTCTGTTTCTTCCTGGTTGAACCTGGGGAGGTAGTGTGTTTCTAAGAATTTGTCCATTTCCTCCACGTTTTCGTGTTTGTGGGCATAGAGATTTTTGTAGTATTCAAAGACGATGTTTTGTATTTCCATGGTATCAGTTGTGACTTCTCCTGTTTCATTTCTAATTGAGCTTATTAGAGTCCTTTCCTTTCTGCTTCTGGTCAACCTGGCAAGTGGCCTGTCTATTTTGTTTATCTTTTCAAAGAACCAACTTTTCGTTTCATTGATCTTCTGTATTGTTCTTTTGTTCTCGATTTCATTTAATCCTGCTCTGATTTTGGTTATTTCTTTTCTTCTGCTGGCTTTAGGATTGCTTTGCTCTTCCTTTTCCATTTCCTTAAGATGATTCATTAGTTTACTGATTTGTGACTTTTCTGCCTTTTGGATGTGGGAATTTAGGGCGATAAGTTTTCCTCTCAGAACTGCTTTTGCTGTATCCCACAGATTTTGACAACTTGTGTCCCCATTATCGTTTAGTTCGAAGAATCTTTTGATTTCAATTTGAATCTCCTCCTTGACCCAATAATCTTTCAGCAATAGATTGTTTAGTTTCCAAGTTTTTGGAGGAAGATGTGAGTTTCTGTTGGAATTGATTTCTAATTTTATTCCGCTGTGGTCTGAAAAGATACATGGTATGATTTCTATTTTTTTGAATTTGTTTAGATCTGTTTTGTGGCCTAGGATATGGTCAATTTTAGAGAAAGTTCCATGAGCTGATGAGAAGAATGTATATTCAGTGTTATTTGGGTGAAGTGTTCTGTAGATATCTGTTAGGCCCAAATGTTCTAGAGTCCTGTTTAGGTCTTTTATTTCTCTATTTGTTTTTTGTTTGGAGGATCTGTCCAGTTCCGTCAGTGGGGTGTTGAAGTCCCCTGCTATTTTGGCATTGCTGCTTATTATGTTGTCTAGATCTAGCAGTATTTGCTTTATGTACCTGGGTGCTCCTGTGTTGGGTGCATAAATGTTTAGGATTGTTAAATCCTCTTGTGAGATTTTTCCCTTCACCGCTATACAGTGTCCATTTTTGTCCTTCTTTACTTTTATTGCTTTAAAGTTTATGTCATCTGAAATGAGGATGGCTACTCCGGATTTCTTTTGGTTTCCATTAGCCTGGAAAATTGTATTCCATCCTTTCACCTTGAGTCTGAATGCATCTTTGTGTGTAAGGTGTGTTTCCTGAAGACAACAGATACTTGGTTTGTATTTTTTAATCCATTCAGCCAGCCTACGTCTCTTCAATGGGCAGTTCAAGCCATTTACATTTATTGAGAGAATTGATATTTGGGGTAAATTTCTGATAATTCTGTTATGTGGTATCTTTTGTTTTACCTCTTGCGTCATTGTGGAATCTGGTTTCTGGGGTTTTAGCTTTTGCGTAGTTTTACATAGGTGGGTGTCTGTTGCTCTGTTTAGTGTATAATGCAGGTCTAAGCATTTCTTGCAAGGCCGGTCTGGATTTCGCAAATTCTATCAGTGATTGCTTATCTGGAAACGTCTTTATTTCTCCCTCATATAAGAAGCTTAGTTTGGCAGGATACAGAATTCTGGGTTGACCTTTGTTTTGTTTTAGGAGATTGATGATGTCTCCCCATTCCCTTCTGGCTTGTAAGGTTTCAGCTGAGAAATCTGCAGTTAATCTGATCGGTTTCCCTTTGTAGGTTACCTGCTCTTTTCGTCTTACAGCTCTGAGGAGTGCCTCTTTTGTGTTTACTTTGGTCAGTCTAATAATTATGTGGCGTGGTGAATGCCTTTTCACGTTGACTCTCCCAGGAGTCCTGTGTGCTTCTTGTACTTGGATATCGAGATTTCTGGCTAAGCCATGGAAATTTTCCTCTATTATTCCTTCAAATAAATTTTCCAGCCCATGTGAATTTTCTTCCTCTCCCTCAGGGATACCTATGATCCTTATGTTTGGCCTCTTTACATAATCCCACATTTCTTGTATGCTTTTTTCCTGCCTCTTGTTTTTGTGTTCTTTCTCTTTGGCTGATTTATTTAGTGCATAGGAGCTGTCTTCTAGTTCTGAAATTCTTTCCTCTGCATGGTCCAGCCTATTCTTAAGGCTTTCCACTGTGTTTTGTAGATCCTTGAATGCTTCTTTCATTTCTAGGATTTCTATTTGATTTTTCTGTAATATTTCTATTTCTTTGGAGAATTTTTCATTCATTTCTTGCATTTTTCTTGTGGTTTCTTTGTGCTGGGATTCAATTTTCTCTTGAATTTCATTGAGCTTTCTTATAATCCATAAACGAAATTCCTCTTCTGTCATTCTACCCATTTCATTTGGGTTGGTATCCATTGCTGAGGAACTGATAATTTCTTTTGGGGGTGACTTTTCACTGTGATTTTTCATGTTCCGTGAGTTCTTTCGCTGGTTTTTTCTCATCTGGCCTCTTGGTCGAGAGCTGGGGGTGTTAGAGCTAGTTTATGGCCCTGTCACCAGGCTCACAATTATTGTTCCTTGGCAAAGCCAGGGAGAGAAGTAGTGGCCTGTATTGCCTTAGGTGTATTTTAGCAAGTTTGTTGGATCTTGAGTTAACTCTGACCTGTGGTCTTCTCCTCTTCCCAGTGGAGTGTGGTGAGAATGACCTCCCAGCTTGGGCTCTGAGCTAATGAATTGTACTTGAGGATATGAGTCCTCTGCTCCCTATTAGCTAGGTATTCTGTTATGTCCGTGGCAGACTCTGATTCCCCAGTTGGGGTATGCGAAAGCCCCGTGCTTTGGGAGGGGCCTTGTAGCTCCTAGGGGTTACTTTGACCGTGCTCCTCCTGAGGTGCAGGTAGAAACACAATTTCTTTTGGCTGCAGTGTGAGAGCTGAGTTGGGAAAATTCTACACAGCTCAGAGGTTGCTCATCTAGCCACGTGTGTCTGCCCTTCTGATGTGCGTCTCTGCGTGATACTGGGTGATAGGGGGATCTCCAATTGTGCACCCCTTTTCCACCACTAGACCCCAAGGCGAGGCGGGTGGCCGTCTCTATCCCCAGCAGTCTCCACCGAGGGGATGTTCCCACAGGGAGGGGAGAGTAGTGGCCGCTGGAAGCGCTCTTGGGTGGCGCGAAATTCCCTATTGAAGTGGGCAGGATTATGGGGAGCTGCTCTGGTTCAGCCTGTGGCTCTTGAGGTATTTGGTTGTCATGGGAACTGGCAGTTATACCAAATGAGTCACTATAGCCAGCAACCTTCAAAATGAGCGATATCTGGGGTACAGGAGGGCTGGGACCTGAAAGGGCAGGCACTGGGACCAGCATGTAGCAGACTTGTGGGAGGCCAGAGCCAGGGTAGCAGAACCAGATGGACGAGCTGCAAACTGTTTCCAATACCCAAAGGTCCCACCGCTACAGTTCCGGGACCTGGTCCCATCTGGAACCCACGGATGCAGCTGACCCTGGCCACCAAAGGCAAAGCCTGTCTCGCCCCAGTGGAAGAGCCCAGCGCTGGGGCGGGGCGGAGCTAGAGACATGGCTCACAGCTCCACGCGGGCGGCTGTAAAGATGGCTGCTGCCGCCAGCCTGGCGCACAGCCGGGCTCCGATTGTGCCGGGAGCGCAGTTTTTCTCCGCCGGCCGCAGCGGCAGTAGCTAGCAGCCTCTAAGGGCGTGTCCCGCTCCCTGTTAAACTCCTGGGCCCAGTCCCGCTGACTTCCAGTGGCGCAGTGCCGGTCTGCGGGTTCCTGCGCACTGTCCCGGGAAGCTGAATCTCCGCCCAGCATGATTCCCAGCCCTGCGCGGTCTCTGTATACTGCAGCTGAGGGTTGTGTTTGGCTTTCGTGATTACTCCAACTCCACAGCGTCTGTTGTCTTGTGCAACCGCCCTGCCCCAACTCTGGGATTGTCCCTGACTGAGTGGATGGGGAGGCGCGTAACCGCTTGGGGGGCAGGTCGCGCTGCGCCAACCTGGCGAGCGCATCCTTCCCGCGCTCTGGGCTCTGTTGTGCTCCGTGCACCCTCCGATCTTTGTGAAAATTTTGTACCTGTTTTCTTGGGCTGGGCGTTCGGCATTGTTTCTCTGTAATTTGCAATGCTGTTTTCGGAGTGAGCGGTCCGTGCTCGCAGGCAGCCGCTGGTGTTCTTCACCTCCTTCCTTGGGAGTGGTGCGGTGGTAGGACGCTATCAGATCGCCATTTTTCTGGAATTCCAGTAAATTGCTTTTTAAAAGAAAAGAAAAAAATCATTATAAACCGGGTTTTGGTGATATAGGGAAAATAATAGAGTTAACCCAGGGCCTACTTCATAATTAGAAATAGCAATTAAACAGAGCTTGCCTTTGTAAGAATTACAGTGAACTGAAATAGAATTGTGCCCAATGGGGTCTGTTTGCTTCTGTTCTTTATCTGATAACAATGAAAGAACTGAGCAAGAATAGTAAAATTGTATTAACAATGGCTCATTAATTCATACGTGGCTTCTAATATTCCATGTATTCAGGAGTGTTCTTTGATGTACTACAAATCACTGTGATCTCATGGTTAGCAAATAAAGAGCATTAGTTGTGTCTGTTAAAAAGAGTTTTTAAAGTGCCTCCACAAGACTTCAGTGATATACAAAATATCCTAGTTAGTTTCCACGACCCACCTTTTCAAGCTGTGCTTCTTTCACTAGCAGGATTCAGTTCTGTATTTTTGAGGTACATAAAACAGCAATGAGTGTCTCTGAGAAGGAAAAATCATGTGATCAATATCTTTGTCATGTTGAAAAATAGGTAAATATTCTCTAGAAAAAAGTTGTTGCCTAGTAATGTTGCTGTCAGTAAAATTATTTCCCATCTGCATGACAGTTGAATTTTGGTGGCTTTTTTCACCTAATACGTTTGACTTTTTTCCCTTAAAGTGAGCCCAGAATTTGATATTAAACTTGGCAAGTAAAAATTTATATTGGTTCTATCACATAACTGTGAAATTTTAGGCTGGCTCCTAAGGCTGGCCCAAGTTTCCTCATATTTCTCAAAGTAGGATTGCCAAAATGATACTTCTGATATTCATATCTTTGTGTTTAAACAAAATGGGGACTAACTTAAAAGTGAAGCTCTTTGATGACTAGGAGGAGATGCTTCATTGTGGCCTCTGTCATATATAAAAGATAAAAGGAATCTATTAATTTTATTTTTTCCTTCTTTTCTAAACCACACATTTATTAGTTCAAGTAAGTGCCAGGCACTTACAAAGCCTCAAATGATACTTTTACAGTTTATAAAATGCTTTTGTGTACAATATAACCTTTACTTTAATATTCCAGATGTTCATGAAATAATAGTGAACATCAATGGCCTAAAGAGGCATAAAGTTAATTAGTATTTGGCTGAATTTTCCATTTTTATTTACAGTTTATTTACTTCTTAATTATTTATTTGCATCATGGCTAATATTTACATCTGAACGACTGCCGGGTTGCATATTTGATGTGACGGTGGTAAGTTTTAGACCTGACAATTTAAGGATTGATATAAAAATGAATAAGATGTCCTCAAGAAGAGGATTAGGATTTTGTCTGAGGAAAATTGGTATTTTCTCAGTCTATGATTACACTGGTAAAACTTAGAAAGTAATTCTAAGCTCCTGAATTCTAAGGGCCTGCAACATAATTCTTGTTCTGAGGAATGGAAAGACTCTTGTGGGTTCAGGGCGACCACTCAGGTGATGCTCTGATGAGCAGCTTCAAGTAGGTAAAAGGGTAGCTGTGGAAAGTGCCCTGTGGACTATTGGGTAGAGACAGAGATCACAAAAACAAGGTTAGAGGTATGGTGGCGACGCTGGTTGTTCAGACTCTGTGACATTCCAGAATAATGCTTTTTATTTCTCTGAAGGATTTGTATTTTTTTATTGTATCTTAAAAAATATATATATATATATATATATTTATTTATTTCAGAATATTATGGGGATACAACACATTGGCTATATATATTGCCCATGCACTGCCTGTGTCAGAGTTACAATCGTGGACATCCCCCAAACTGTGCTCCCCACATCCATTCAGTGAGAGTTTTCCCATCCCTTCCACCCCCCTCCCGCCTGCCCGCCCCCTGAAGAATATTATTGCCCTGTGTGATGTAAGTGTTGATCAGTTAGTACCAATTTGATGGTGAGTACCAGTGGTGCTTGTTTTTCCATTCCTGTGACACGTTGCTTTGAAGAACGGGCTCTAGCTCCAACCAGGATAACACCAGATGTGTTAATTCACCATTGTTTTTTATTGCTGAGTAATACTCCATGATATACATACACCCCCTTTTATTAATCCACTTGTGTATTGATGGGCACCTGGGTTGTTTCCACAACTTTGCAATTGTGAATTGTGCTGCTATAAACATTTGCGTGCAGATGTCTTTATTATAGAATGTCTTTTTTTCCTTTGGGGAAATACCCAGTAGCGGGATTGCTGGATGAAATGGTAATTCTACTTTTAATTATTTGAGGTATCTCCAAATTACTTTCCATAGAGGTTGCACTAATTTGCAGTCCCACCAGAAGTGGATGAGTGTTCCTATCTGTCCGCATCCCCACCAACATTTGTTGTTTGGGGATTTTTTGATAGGAGCCAATCTCACTGGAGTTAAGTGATATCTCATTGTGGTTTTGATTTGCATTTCCCTGATGATTAGAGAAGTTGAGCACTTTTTTATATGTTTGCTGGCCATTATTCTGTCTTCTTTGGAAAAGTTTCTGTTCATGTCCTTTGCCCATTTTTTAATAGGGTTGTTTGATTTTTTCTTGTTGATTTTCCTAAGTTCTGTGTAGATTCTGGTTATCAGCTCTTTCTCAGAAGTGTAGCATGCAAATATTTTCTCCCATTCTTTAGGTTGTCTGTTCACTCTAGTGATAGTTTCCTTGGCTGTGCAGAAGCTTTTTAATTTGATCAGGTTCCATTTATTTGTTTTTGTTGCTGCTGTGATTGCTTTGGGGGTCTTCTTCATAAATTCTTTGCCTAGGCCAATGTCCATAAGAGTTTTTCCAATGTTTTCTTCTACAATTCTTACAGTTTCACGTCTTAGGTTTAGATCTGTTGTCCATTGTGAGTTGATTTTTCTGAGAGGTAAGAGGTGTGGGTTTAGTTTCAGTCTTCTACATATGGTCATCCAGTTTTCCCAGCACCATATATCGAATAGGGAATCTTTTCCCCAGTGTATGTTTTTGTGGAATTTGTCAAAGATCAGATGACCATATGAGGTTGGTTTTATATTTGGGTTCTTAGTTCTGTTCCATTGGTCTATGTCTCTGTTCTTGTGCCAGTATCATGCTGTTTTGGTTACTATAGGCCTTGTACTATAGTTTGAAGTATGGTAGATAGATGCCTCCCAAGTTGTTCTTTTTGCTTAAGATTGCTTTGGCTAGATGGGGTCTTCTCTGGTCCCACACGAAGCATACAATTATTTTTTCTAGATCAGCAAAAAATGATGTTGGTATTTTGATAGGGACTGCATTGATTCTGTAAGTCACTTTAGGTAGCAAAGACATTTTTACAATGTTGATTCTGCCTATCCAAGAGCATGGTAGGGTTTTCCATCTATTTACATCCTCTGCAATTTCTTTTCTCAGTGTTTTGTAATTCTCTCTATATAGGTCTTTGACCTCCTTAGTTAGATATGTTCCTAATATTTAATTTTCTTTGGTGCTATTGTGAAAGGCATTGTGTCTTTAATTTGTTTCTTGGCTTGGTTGTTATTAGCATATATGAAGGCTATGGGTTTGTGTGCATTGATTTTGTATCCTGAGACTTTGCTGAATTCATTTATCAATTCCAGTAATCTCTTGGTTGAATTCTTGGGGTTTTCTAGATATAATATCATATCGTCTCCGAATAGTGAAAGTTTGACCTCTTTTGCCCCAATTTGGATGTCCCTGACTCCTCTGTCTTGTCTGATTGCTCTGGCCAGGACTTCCAGCACTATGTTGAATAGAAATGGAGATAGTGGGCACCCTTGTCTGGTGCCAGTTTTAAGGGGGAATGCCTTCAATTTTTCCCCATTCAGTATGATATTGGCTGTGGGTTTATCGTATATGGCTTTAATAATTTTGAGGTATGAGCCATCTATGCCTATATTGTTAAGAGTTCTTATCATAAAAGGATGGTGGATTTTGTCAAAAGCCTTTTCTGCATCTATTGAAAGGATCATATAATCTTTGTTCTTACTTTTATTTATGTGGTGAATTACATTTCTAGATTTGCATATGTTGAACCATCCTTGCATCGTGGGGATGAAGCCTACCTGATTCGTGATGAATTATTTTTTTGATGTACATTTGAATTTGGTTTGCAAGGATTTTATTGAGAACTTTTGCATCTATATTCATAAGGGATATTAGTCTGTAGTTTTCTTTTCTTGTTGTGTCCTTTCCTGGCTTTGGTATCAAGGTCATATTGGCTTTGTAGAATGAGTTTGGGAGGATTCCATCCTTCTGGATGTTTTCAAATAATTTCTGCAGTAGAGGCACCAGTTCTTCTTTGTAGGCTTGGTAGAATTCAGGTGTGAACCCATCTGGTTCGGGACTTTTTTTTGTTGGAAGATTTTTTATTACTGCTTCAATTTCGGTGCTTGATATTGGTTGGTTTAGAAATTCTATTTCTTCCTGGTTGAGCTTAGGGAGGTAGTATGTTTCTAGGAATTTGTCCATTTCCTCCACGTTTTCGTGTTTTTGGGCATAGAGATTTTTGTAGTATTCAAAGATGATGTTTTGTATGTGCATGATATCAGTTGTGACCTCTCCTTTTTCATTTCTAATTGAGCTTATTAGAGTCCTTTCCTTTTTGCTTCTGGTCAACCTGGCAACTGTCCTATCTATTTTGTTTATCTTTTCAAAGAACCACCTTTTCGTTTTATTACTCGTCTGTATTGTTCTTTTGTTCTCAATTTCATTTAATTCTGCTCTGATCTTGGTTATTTCTTTTCTTCCACTGGCTTTAGGATTGCTTTTCTCTTCCTTTTCCATTTCCTTAAGATGATTCATTAGTTTACTGATTTGTGACCTTTCTGTCTTTTGGATGTGGTCATTTAAGGTAATAAGTTTTCCTCTCAGGACTGCTTTTGCTGTACCCCACAGATTTTGATAACTTGTGTCCCCATTATCGTTTATTTTGAAGAATCTTTTGATTTCCATTTGAATCTCCTCCTTGACCCAATAGTCATTCATCAACAGATTGTTTATTTCCATGTTTTTGGATGAAGATGTGAGATTCTGTTGGAGTGGATTTCTAATTTTATTCTGCTGTGGTCTGAAAAGATACATGGTATGATTTCTATTTTTCTGAATTTGTTTAGATCTTTTTTGTGGCCTAGGATGTGATCAATTTTAGAGAAAGTTACATGACCTGATAAGAAGAATGTCTATTCAGTGTTATTTGGGTGGAGTGTTCTGTAGTTATCTGTTAGGCCCAAATGTTCTGGAGTCCTGTTTAGGTGCTTTTTTTCTTTGCTTATTTTCTGTTTTGAGGATCTGTCCTCTTCCTTCAGTGGGGTGTTGAAGTCCCCTGATACTATGGAATTGCTGTTTATTATGTTGTCTAGATCAAGCAGTATTTGCTTTATGTATCTGGGCACTCCTGTGTTGGGTGTATAAATGTTTAGGATTGTTAAATCCTCTTGTAAGATTTTTCCCTTCCGCACTACATAGTGTCCATTTTTGTCCTTCTTTACTTTTGTTGCTTTGAAGTTTATATCATCTGAAATAAGGATGGCTACTCCAGATTTCTTTTGGTTTCCATTAGCCTGGAAAATTGTGTTCCATCCTTTCACCTTGATTCTGAATGCATCCTTGTGCGTAAGGTGTGTTTCCTGGAGACAGCAGATACTTGGCTTGCATTTTTTAATCCATTCAGCCAGCCTATGTATCTTCAAGGGCAATTCAAGCCATTCAAATTTATTGAGAGAATTGGTATTTGGGGTAAATTTCTGTTTATTCTATTGGGTAGTGTCTTTTGTTTTACCTCTTGCATCATTGTGGAATCTGGGTTCTGGAGTTTTAGCTTTCATGTAGTTTTACATTGGTGGGTGTCTGTTGTGCTGGTACAATGCAGGTCTAAGCACTTCTTGCAAGGCCGGTCTGGACTTCGCAAATTCTATCAGTGATTGCTTGTCTAGAAAAGTCTTTATTTCGCCCTCATATAAGAAGCTTAGTTTGGCAGGATACAGAATTCTGTGTTGGGCTTTGTTTTGTTTTAGGAGACTGAGGATGGCTCCCCATTCCCTTCTGGCTTGTAAGGTTTCAGCCGAGAAATCTGCAGTTAATCTGATAGGTTTCCCTTTGTTGGTTACCTGCTCTTTTCGTCTTACTGCTCTGAGGAGTGCCTCTTTTGTGTTTACTTTGGTTAGTCTAATAATTATGTGGCATGGTGTATGCCTTTTCACTTTGAGTCTCCCAGGAGTCCTGTGTGCTTCTTGTACTTGGATATCAAGATTTAGGCCATGGAAATTTTCCTCTATTATTCCTTCAAATAGATTTTCCAGCCCACAGAATTTTCTTCCTCTCCCTCAGGGATGCCTATGATCTTTATGTTGTCCTCTTTACATAATCCCATGTTTCTTGTATGCTTTGTTCGTGCCTCTTGTTTTTGTGTTCTTTCTCTTTGACTGATTTATTTAGTCCATAGGAGTTGTCTTTCAGCTCTGAAATTCTTTCCTCTGTGTGGTCCAGCATATTCTTAAGGCTTTCCACTGTGTTTTGTAGATCTTTGAATGCTTCTTTCATTTCTAGAATTTCTATTTAATTTTTCCATAATACTTCTATTTCTTTGGAAAATTTTTCATTCATTTCTTGCATTTTTCTCATGGTTTTTTTATGCTGGGATTCAATTTTCTCTTGAATTTCTTGAGCTTTCTTATAATCCATAAATGAAATTCCTCTTCTGTCATTCTACCCATTTCATTTGAGTTGGTATCCATTGCTGAGGAACTGATGATTTCTTTTGGGGGTGACTTTTCACTCTGATTTTTCATGTTTCCTGAGTTCTTTCACTGGTTTTTTCTCATCTGGCCCATTGATTGAGAGCTGGGGGTGTTAGGGCTAGTTTATGGCCCTGTCTCCAAGCCCTCGAGGTTCGTTCCTTGGCAGAGCGAAGGAGAGGAGTAGTGGCCTGTATTGCCTTAGGTGTATTTTAGCAAGTTTGGTGGATGTTGGGTTATCTCTGACCTGTTGTCTTCTCCTCTTCCCAGTGAAGTGTAGTGAGATTGTCCTCCCAGCTTGAGCTCCAAGCTGGTGGATTGTACTTGACAGTATGAATCCACAACTCCCTAATAGCTAGGTATTCTGTTATGTCCGTGGCAGACTCTGATCCCCCAGTTGGGATATGCAAAAGCCCTGAGCTTTGAGAAGGACCTTGTAACTCCTAGGGGTTACTTTGACCCTGCTCCTCCTGAGGTGCAGGTAGAAACACAATTTCTTTTGGCTGCAGTGTGAGAGCTGAATTGGAAAAATTCTATACAGCTCAGAGCTTGCTTATCTAGCTGCATGTATCTGTCCTTCTTATGTGCATCTCCGCGTGATACTGGCTGATAAGGGGATCTCCAGTTGTGAACCCTTTTTCCACCACTAGACCCCAAGGTGAGGTGGGTTGGCATCTCTACCCCCAGAAGTCTCCACCAGGGGGATGTTCCCATAACAGGGGTGAATAACGGCCACTGGAAGCACTCTTGGATGGCACGAAATTCCCTAATGAGGTTGGCAGGGTTATGGGGAGCTGCTCTGGTTCAGCCTGTGGCTCTTGAGGTATTCGGTTGCCATGAGAACTGGCAGTTATACAAAATGAGTCACTATAACCAGCAACCTTCAAAATGACTGATCTCTGGGGTACAGGAGGGCTGGGACCTGAAGAGTGGGCACTAGGACCAGCACGTAGTGGACTTGTTGGAAGCCAGAGCTGGGGTAGCAGGACCAGATGGACGAGCTGCAAACTGTTTCCAATACCCAAAGGTCCTGCCACTACAGTTCCGGGATCTCATCCAACCTGGAATCCACGGGTGCAGCTATCCCTGGCCACCAAGGGCAAAGCCTGTCTTGCCCCAGCGGAAGAGCCCCCGGGCTGGGGTGGGTCTGAGCTAGAGACTGGCTCACAGCTCCGGGCAGGCAGCTTTAAAGATGGGTGGCGCCACCAGCCTGGTGCACCGCAGGGCTCAGATCACACCGGGGAACGCAGCTTTTCTCAACCGGCCTGTGTCCCGCGGAGGCAATTGCCAGCAGCCCCTAAGGGTGTGTCCTGCTCCCCGTTAAACTCCTGGGCCTGGTCCTGCTGACTTCCAGTGGTGTGGTGCCGGCCTGCGGGTTCCCACGCACTGTCCGGGAAAGCTATATCTCTGCCCAGTCCCTACCCGGCCCTGGGAGGTCCCTGTATATTGCAGCTGAGAGTTCTGTTTGGCTCTCCCAATTGCTTCCTCTCCACAGAGTTTGCTGTCTCCAGCAACAGCTTTGCCCCAACTCTGGGCTTGTCCTTGACTGAGTGGATGGGGAGGTGCGTAACCCCTTTGGGGTCAGGTCACGCTGCGCTGACCTGGCCATTGCGTCCTTCCCGTGCTCTGGGCTCTATTGCACTCCCTGCGCTCTCCAATCTTTGTGAAAGATTTTGTCACCTGTTTTCTTGGGCTGGGCATCCCACTTTGTTTCCCTGTAATTCACAATGCTGTTTTCGGAGTGAGTGGTCCGCCTGTGCACGCGCAGACAGCCAATGGCTCTTTTCACCTTCTTCCCTGGGAGCAGTGAGGTGGGAGGACTCTATCAGACTGCCATTTTTTTTCCTCCTCAGGATTTGCATTTTTATATGTAAATTAAGAACAGGAGAAAATATGATGCCAAACCTTTTTTTCCTGAAATTATGAAGGGAGTCTCTCCTAGTTATAAAAATCATGATAAGGCATTTTATTGTAACAGATAATATCCAATGAGGAAAAGATCTCTGATTACTGGTACCCCTGATATTTTGGCTTTATTATGCTAAATATTCAGATATGGGTATTTATTTCTTTGTCATGGATAAAGGAATATATTTGTATATGTTGTTTCCTTGATTTCATGTACAAAATATGCAAAAGATAACTGTTTACAAAGTATATGTTGGATTCTGGAGGGATTTCAAATTTATTTATTTATTTTCCAAAGGAGGCAATGTGTCTATGGTCACATGGAGAGATCAGTGCTATTTCCAATGCCTTGAAGACATTTCTAATGGCTACTAATTTATGAGACACAAACTGATTTGGTGTATTTTTTCAATGAAATGGAGAGAAAATGAGCACCCTAGAACTTCTGCAAATTCTCCAGAACCTTGGCGTAATAAGAACTCACCATTGGCGAGATGATGATGGTTTATGGGAGTAGCTAAGAATCACATGGTACTACTACCAGAATAAAAACATTTGAGATTATCTGCTTTAAGTTAACCATAAGAGAACACCTAGTTTTTTCCGTAAGTTTACTATGTATTTTTCTCTTCCTGAAATTCACTACCGTGTACAATAAAAAGGATGTGTGCTAACACACATAGACACAAGGAGACACAAGGACACGATACTACAACCCAAGTCGTGATAGAGACAAACCAACTCTGACTCATTAAACACAAGAAAGAAATTCCCCATAGAACAAAACTGTCTTGAAAGAATATTTATCCCATTTAAGCAATCATAATTATTATCAATGATATTGTTTTATTCTAGGAGCAGATTTCTACTTGAAGACAATTTAGTTTTGGGTTTTCTTTTTGATTCATCTAGCTAGTGTCCAATAAATACCATCCAAAGGTATAATTAGATACAGTTTAATTCAGAAGTAGTACTGAATCTTGAATTTTAATTTTGACCTGAGCTAAGTCAAGTTTTCTCTACAGAAGATGCCGGGAGTAGTTTAGTTAATAAAAATTAGCAAATAAAAAGATGATGTAGATTAACTGGATCTGGAGAAGCAGTAGGAAATATTCAGTATGGCTGTAGCCTATAGATAGCAAAATAGTTAAAAATGGAACTACAATGACAGAAAGGGATTATAAAAGAGACACATTTGTGATCTCATACATCTTTAAGGTTTTAATTTCTAATGAAAAAAATAGAGGGTGTGTACATTTTGGCAGGTGTATTTTGTGGCAGTGTGGAATGCCAAAACTTCCTTTAAGTTTTTGGGTTTGGAGATGGTAAGAGATATCATCACAACTGTCAGTGTGAAGAAAAAAAATAAACAAAAATATAAAGTTTTTGTTTTCCCTGTAAAAGGGAAGTAAGCTTTCCCTTGGCCTATTTGTAATGGACACTCTGAAATTCCAGATCTACACGACTATGAAGTTTTATCATACTAGATTTCTGCTTAGATTCATTTGGAAAGGCTGAATAACTTTTAGAAAAGTAGTAAATTTGCCTTGGTTTGGATATCACATTTCACTTCTTACAAATCCCATGCATCTCATTAGACTTACCTGTGACTAAACTTGATGAAATATATGCTATGTATGTGTAACTTCAACAAAGAAAAATATTTGTGGGCTTGTTTTAAATTAAGTGAAGTAATGCAAAGCATGAATGAGACATTAATGAGATCATTAGCATTTCTGGTTGATATAGGTATGATTATTTATGGTTGGATTTATCCATGGGCTGAAAGAAGCCAGGGTAACTGTTTCAAAGGAGGTTATAGCTGCCCATAATTAAAAAGTTTAAGGGAAAAAGAAATTATTGAAATGATCTATGTTGATGGTAAACTTATGATAGAAATGAAATTATCTGGAGCAATGACATGGTTATGTAGGGGTACAGTTTAGCTTTTTCCTTTATATTTTCTCCTTGTGTTAATTAGGTTTAAAAGGCAGGATGCTTGTGCTTGTATTTTAGACTTTAGACAATATATTGGTCTTAAAAAATACAGGCTTTTTAAAAGGTTTTATTTGGCTCTTCCATAGCAAAAACAAACTTTAAAATGATAGTGTATTTAGGAGCTTTTTTTTTTTTACTTTGTGTTTAGAGGTTCAATTTCTAGAGTTTTAAAGATACAGCTTTGATCTAGGAAGCTGTTGAACTTCACAAATTTATGGTAAAACTTACAAAGAAAATGAAATTTTCAAGGATAGGACTTGCATCACATCTCAAATTACACTTAGTTTTGTAAATGATATTGGGGCTTTCTTTTCCTTAAAACAAGAATATAAAAAATTTACTTAAGAGTCTTGATAAATTTCAGCTTCCCGTAGGTAAAAAGACAGATGACCCCAATTACCTAGAAAGATTACTTGAGTATACCTTGTAGAAGTGACTTTAACGGGATTGCCCATGACTAATGGAGATGGCAGATGTCTGGCCCCTCCACAGTCTGCCTTTATCACTAAGATTCCTTAGTTTATTGTGTCTAGTCTAGAAGCTCTTTGGCCACATACTACAAGGGAGAGTGAGTAATTAACACCTGGGGTGTGCAGTAGGTAATTATAGGAGAGGGGAGTTGAGGGAAATAGGCCTCAAGGAAGCAGACATAAGAATTCAGCACAGTACCAGCCAACAATGACCTAATTTCAATTTTGTGCATGTTAAGCCTGGGATTATAAAATTCTTGGCAAAAAGAAAGAATTGAAAAAGTAGTTTGTGGCCGTCTGTTGACTTGATTAGAAGGGGAGCTCTTTGAGGGCAGTGACTGTGCTGTTTACTGCTATGTCCCCAGCAGTGTCTGGTACAGAGTTGTGTTCAGTGTTTGTTGAATGAAGGAGAGAATTACTAGATAAATAAAACACCAAGCATATTTAGCAAATATATTTTGCTATTTGAGCATATTCTGGGAAAACTAAAGTTAGTGATTTGGGATTTGAATCCTGCTAGTAGTGAAATCAGGCTAATAAAATATTAATGAAGAAATAAAACCACCTATTGTAATTATTCTGGGCCAGAATCCAATTAAGTCTTTTAGAGTTGTCCTACTCCAAGTGTGTTCTGCAGACCAGCACTGTGTGAAAGTGAGTGTTTAGAAACCTTTATAGCAGTTTGACTGAGTAATTTTATGTCTTTTGAATCTAATAATGAAAAAAAAGTGGGATTTGTTTTATATGTCTCTATTTTTAATAAATTTTTTCAGTCCTTAATTTCAATAGAAATTTACAATTATATCACTCCTGATGGTTTGGAAAAATAACAACAAAATTGTTTATTCATCACTGATCATTTGAGAAACACTGCTTTAGAGGACTCAAGTTAGGAAAACATTATGCTATTCCCTATACCATTCACAATTAAAGATAAAAAAACTTTTAAATTTTAAGATGCATTTTTTGAAAAGACACAAAAATTTCTTCCTAGATATTTTGCTCTATCTCTGCCTCTCTGGGCCTCAAGTACATGCTCCAACTGCCTCTTGGCTAATGTAGCACTGCAATGAGATCCTCCAATAGACAGGAACAGAACAGCAAGCAGTTTGCTGTTTCCAACTGGCTGTAGTATCCTGGTTAGGTAGTAAGGCACTGCAGAAACAATCTAATCTACATGGTTATCTGCTGTCTCAGTAACTGAAAGATTCTTTCTCCTTCTGTAGGGGCCCATACAGGGCACACTGGGGTTATTTCTTGATGATGAATCCCTATTCCAAACACGGTTGACTAGTGACTCTCACATACAGGGGAGTAGATAAATGCAGGAAAATATAATTTAACATGCAGTTGTCAGCTTTTTGTAACTTTCAGCTCAGTGCTAAATAGTCTGGACTGAAGAGATTCTTTGGATTGCTCTGTCAGATGGGATAAATCTTTTTGCTTGCAAAATGAACAGTGGGCTTAAATGAACATCAGAAATTTCAGAGCTGGTGCACCCAATTCCACATTTCTGACTCCGTTAGAGCTCCCATTGATTTTAATGATAATGTTCAAAGATTCAGTCTGTCACACCTAGATGAGAACTGGTCTCATAAAATGCACCTGAAGCTGGTGGATTTTATCAGTAGGTGTGGTAACAACAATCACCTTGGGGGAAAATACTTATAATTGGCTTAACTCTTGCTATTTGTGATTAATCATCTCTTCTGAAATAAGATAATTCAGTGTAGTCTGCCTAGTAATTCTGTAATCACATGGAAGGCTGGCTGGCTAGAGAACAAAAGCAGGTTTGAATTCTTTATTCTGGCTTTCCTTTCAAAGAGTAGGAAACTATACAATTATATTTAAGTATTCAAGGATGGTCTAACAAGTACAGTATTTTGAGCTCTTTATGTAATTTGCCCACAGTAACACCAGAGATTGGTTTTGGCACAATTTCTTTGCATTGTTGTGGGTGATTCATGATGGCTCCGTTTTTTATGGGGGTCATGCTAGTCTCACCATTGGCATTTCAGTGTTCTCACTTGTAAAAAAAAGGCAATTGAAAAATATCTGCAAGGTCTTTTTTTAGTTTTCAGCTTATGAAAATCCTGTTTGAAGTATTATTGAGTACCCATTAGATGATAAACAATGTGCTAGATGCTATGGAGAATACACAAGAAGGAAGCAAAATATTTTGAATTATACATTCTTATAGCCATTCATATAGCTATCTCAAGATAAAAATGCAGCATTTTGTGCTTTTATTTTTCAGCAAAGTCATAGATGCCTCAGAGATCCCTGATGTTTTACTTGTTTTCAAGTGTCACAAATTCCTGAGGTTCTGGTATGAGATGAGAAATGGGTTAATGTAGAGTTGCTAAAAGTTAATGATTAAAAAACAGATACCTTCCTAGAAAACATACATAGGCAGCCTCCCATTTGAAAATGGTATGATATCTCATTGTGGTTTTAATTTGCATTTCTGTGATAATTAGTGACGTTGAGCATTTTTGCATATGTTTATTGGCAATTTGCCCAGTTAGAATGGCTTTTATTAAAAATTCCAAAAACTACAGATGCTGGCATGGATGCAGAGAGAAGGGAACACCTATACACTGTTGGTGGGACTAAAAATTAGTACAACCTCTGTGGAAAACAGTATGGAGATTCCTCAAAGAACTAAAAGTAGACCTACCATTTGATTCAACAATCCCACTACTGGGTATTTACCCAAAGAAAAAGAATTCATTTTATCAAAAAGACAAGTGCGCTTGAATGTTTATTGCAGCACAATTCACAATTGCAAAGATGTGGAATCAACCAAAGTGCCCATAAATTCATGAGTGGATTAACAAAATGTGGTATATGTATACTATGGAATATTACTCAGCCATGAAGAAAGATGAATTAAGGCCTTTTGCAGCAATTTGGATGGAACTGGAGACCATTATCCTAAGTGAAGTATCTAAAGAATGGAAAAACAAACATCACATGTACTTGCTATTAAACTGGAACTAACCAATGAGCACACATGTGCATAGAGGGAAGTTAACTCAATGGAAATCAATCAGGGGGAAGTGGGAAGAGGGGATGGGTGAAAACCTACCTAATGGGTACAAGGAACACTATCTGGGTGATGGGCACACTTATAACCCTGACCCAAGCATAACAAAATTGATACATGTAACCAAAAACATTTGTACCCCTGTAATATTTTGAAATAAAAAATTGCATAGTACTAAATACACCCACAAAAATGTATATTTGTACAACTAAAATTGGAGGAAACTGAATAAGGTTGGAGGATTGTGTCAATTTCAAAATTCTAACTGTGGTATATTTGAAGATGCTGCCACTGGGGGAAAATGGAGAAATGGTGCAAGGGATTTTTCTGTATAGTTCTTAAGACTGCAGGTAAATCTGTAATTATCATGATAATATTTTCAATTAAAATAAGCCATGCATAGTGAATTTATTAATCCAGAAAAAATCCTGTCAGCAGACAGAAAAAAAATAAAAATGATATGAAAGGATGTGTAACATTATTGATAACTAAAGGAATCAAATGACAAAAATTTTTCACCTTCTAGAAAATTCTATTGGTTAGGATACACTAGATTATGTTCAGGTAATAGAAAACCCCTGAATTTCAGAGGTTTAACACAACAAATATACATATATGTGTGTGTGTGTGTATATACATATATATATATATATATATTTTTTTTTTTTTTTGCTTAGACTGCAGTCCTCTGCAGGTTTGGAAAGCTCTTTAGGGGTAACTGTTCTCTATGCTGCAGCTTAACGAATCCATCTCTTGTAGAAGCATCATCAGGAAGATGCGACTTCCTTAAAGAGTGTGGCGGGAAGAGAGAGAAAGCAGAATTGTGCACCAGCTTTGAAATGCTTGTGTCTGGAATTATGAAGTCATTTCTACTCACGGTTATTGGCCAAAGCAAATCACCTGGCTACAGCTAACTTCAAGAGGATGGAAAAGTATGATCCTCCCTGTATATGGAAGGAGAGGGAAATTAGAAATATTGGTGAGCAGTCGTAATCATTACCGCTATTATTAAGAATTAAAATGGTTGGCAGAGTTGAGAGGAAATAGAGTCTTTATACATTGATGGTATATATGAATTGTTTCAATTTTATAGATGGTCATTAAAAACCATTACAATTCCTTGGATCCAGCAATTCAGCTGTGACTCCAGCTGACCTTTACTAGGTACTTACTATGTACCAAGTAGTTTATTGAGGCATTTGCATACTTTATTATATTTAGTGCTTCTTTTGGGAGTTTATCCTAAGGATAATAAGGATATAAGTGGACATATGTGTAAAAGTCCCACAGGAAGTTTCTTTTTTTAAATAGGAAACAACCTATTTAACCACCAAGAAGGGTCCCATCAAATAACATATCTATGCAATGAAGTACTATGACACGGATCCGTGTTCTTGCCCATGATCTATTATCAAGTGAAAAAAAAATCTTACAAGGCAGCAAGCATAATATTGTCACATTAAAAATATATATACATAGAAAGAAGTCTGAAAAGATAAATACTTAATGTTTTAAAATGTAGTTCACCCAGTATGGTAAGATTACAGTATGTTTTCCACCTTTATACTTTAAAAGTTTCCTGAATCTCTTACAAGGAATATGTGTTTCCTTTAAAATAAAAAATAAAACAAATTTTATTTTAAAATAAGTTATAATCATTTAATTTTTATAGCTTCAGTTTTCAAAAGGGAGCGTCAAAACATTGTGGACCTATAAGAGACATATATAAGAGAGGCTTTGTTTTCAAAAAACTAATAATCTTATAAGGAGACAAAGTTTTCAAATGTTCCAATTGGACAAGAGTATAAGACAGTATAGCACATTGCCCAATGTGTATGGTACAAAGGAAAATTGGGGGAGGATGTCAGGAGAAGTGAGACGGAATGTTGCCTTGAGTTATTAAGAAAAACTTTATGGAAGGAAAACAAAACTTGGTTTGGCTCTTAATTGTGGTTATAGTTGAAAAGATGAGGTGAAAGGAAAATCATGCAAAATATGTTACATTAAGGTAGGCATCAACGTGGTGTCAAAGGACAGATAAAGGCATGAGACTTAGATATAGAGAGATTTATTGAGTTTTAGAAGATATTATGAGGAATCAGAGAGAGAAGGTATTCTCCTATTATCTAAAATGTGCCTGATGCTCTATCATCAGAGATATTTAAATTAAAACATTTCCTTGAAAAAGGAAACTTTAAAAATTATTTTGATTTGCTAAGAAAATTTATTTTAGAAAAAAAATCTTTTGGGGGGTATCTAGCTTAACCATGCTTCCAAAAAATTTATTTGACTATAATACCAGGCTTTTATGTAAGTAAGAAAAGACAACTAGTGGCCTGTTCATTTATTTATATTAGCTACTTCTTCTCTTTCCCATCAAGGCATATTCCAAATAATCAAACCTAGAATTATTTTCTATATTACAAACCTAGTATATTATTTTTTGGAGAGTAAAAGTCAATTTAATTATTAAGATGTAAATTTCTTTTCAGTTCCCAGATGTGGGCAAACTTCTGGCATTCAAGTGGAAAGGATTTATGTTTTTTATTGATTGCATAGAAAAACCACTTTTTATATTAAGCAATAGTACACAGGGTACTGGATTCAACATATTTTATTATTCATTTAGTTATAGCCCTTTCCACTATGAGTTGAAATCCTGTCCAGGTCCCAAGAGGAGGATTTTCTTGTATCTTTTAAAGTCAATTTGAAGAAGCTCAGAGTCTCTCCACTGTGGAATTGAAATTCCTAATAAGTTTGAACTGTAACATTTATTAAAATGGAGTAGGTCAGGGCATTTTTTACAGAGGATTTCTTTAAATAGTAAGATAAATTTAAGTAGCATTCTGGTTGTAAACAAATGTTCTCTAAGCTTGTTTTATGTGTTAAAGCAAATATATTCTATTATAATTAATTCAGTTTCAACCTCAGCTTTTCTGTACCTATAGTAGTCATACAGTAAATATATGTATATTTTTTCAGTATTTTTTCCACTTAGGACCTAGTACATGGCCAAATTGATTAGAAACGTATGTGCAAGTCTAGCGCTTAATATTAATGGAAAAAACATGCCCCTGAATATCAAGAAAGCCACATAGACTTAACACATCGAACAGAACAATAAACAGCTTTGTTTCAGTGATTTCAGTTTTCAAGATATTGCTGCAATTATTTGAATATATTTTTCTTTTTTTCTTCCCTAAAGGAAAAATGAAAACAGTCCAAGCAAATGGTGAAATATTAAGTTGAATGTGATTTTCCTATTCCAATTTTAAATGTTCTCAAGGAAAATTAAATGATGTTGATTGTAATTCAACGTTCCCATTGTGCTGCAGTGCTAAATAATAAAAATGAAATATATTTTTATAACCCAGTAGTGCCATGGAGCTGCAGTTGACTTTACCACATATAAAAAAGCCTTGTTTCAGCTGCATTTTGCTGGCAATGCTTTTCCTATTTATAGGCTCAAAAGGAGAGCCTTCTGGGGAGTGACTGCTTGGTGGGGCTGTGTTTCTTGTCAAAGGACCTTAAAAAAAAAAAAGAAACAAAGAAACCTCTAACATAGAACATGCTGATCAATATGTAATGATATGACTGGATCAATAACTTCTGATTTTCTTGGTTTGCAAAATGTTAACTGTATGAACGTATTGGCAGATTTCTAAAAAGTTTCTAAGTAGAACAAGTGCCCAAATTCAAGATAGTTTTATTATTTATTCATTCACAAGTATTAAGTTTTATTTCAGATAAAGTTTATAGTTAAACTTATGTGCATGTTAAACTTACAACATCTTCATTCTGTAAATGTTACATTGTCCAAATTTTTGTTTTCTAACAACAGAAGTTCTGCTCATTCTTTCCAGAGTGTGGAGTTTTCATTCATGCTATATAGTATCATCCTGAATAAAAGATAAACATTTCTGAGTTATTATGGATCATATTTGTGATAATACAGCATCTCTGTTTCAGACATTTCTAAAAAAACCCTTTTTTACATTTATGGAGGTCAAACATAAATAACACTTTTTATATGTAAAATATTATAAAGCAACGTATCTCTTAAATCTATAATCTACAATAATCTGGGTCTTGTGCCTGATTCTGTGTGTTGTGGTGTTTTTTGGGTGATTCTCAAGCTTGAATTTAGGTAAAATTTCCCTTCTTCCACACCTTCTTTCTTCTTTCTTTTCCTATTCCAACTTTTCTCCCTTCTTCCTTTTCAACTTTCTTTTTAAAAACCTTAAAGTTCTTTTTAAAAACTTTACCATTTTTTAAATAAAATTAACTTATGCTTATTTTGAAAAATTCAATCAAAATGGAAAAGTGTTAGATAAAAATTGCATGCCTCAAAATCATCCATCATTAACCTTCTTATATACTTCCCTTCAATATTTTCTTTAGCAAATAGTTTTGCTTTACTAATATACATTCGATTTTATATCTTTCTCTTTTTCACTTAACTTACATCAAATATCTTATTGTTTCATTAAAAATTCTTTAAAGTGCCACTTAAATCATTTGTACCCACAAAAATATGCCATTTGTTAAAAGCTTATGAAAGGCTGCCTCATTTCGGCATTTCTTCCCTTTTCTCTCTTATACTTTTAATCTTTTCCTTTTAATCACTTCAATCTCTATCATCTGAAAGTATGTAGGAGTTTCTCCCATTGCAAATATATTTACGAATCATATGTCCCATTCTAATTACTGCTTTTTCTCCTTCTGGGAGTAAATTTCTCATTCACCTTTAAAGCCACTGTACTCAGACTTCAGCCTCCATCAGTCTATTCCTAGTCTGGAGATGGGCACCGTTGACAGCTGGGTTCCTCAATCCACTGGTTTCTTTGTAATCTTATCTTGACCTCTCTGTGTAACATTTTTTTGAAGGGCTACGCTTCCGCCTACCCGCTGCTGTGCCGGTGTGTCCCACTGCCCTAGTGCGCTGCTGTGCCGGTGTGTCCCACTGCCCTAGTGCGCTGCTGTGCCGGTGTGTCCCACTGCCCTAGTGCGCTGCTGTGCCGGTGTGTCCCGGTGCCCTAGTGCGCTGCTGTGCTGGTGTGCCCTAGTGCTCCGTCCTTGCTCCTCTTTTCCATCTTCACACGCTCTCATTCTCTCCAGTGGCTGCTACCACAAGCCATGTGTTCATTACCCCTAAGTAAAAATTTCAGACCCAACTTTCCATTGTCTATGATCACTCAGATGCTCCTCAGTCAATTCGAACTCTTCATGTATAAATGCTGCTATTCTCTCTTCTCTCTCTGTTTCTCTTGGATTCCCTTTTTCATCTTCCTGGTTCCAAAATTGAAATTTTGAGAATTCTGTTTGCTCCTTCATTCCATCCATCTCATCCCCTCGGTTCAGCAAGTTGAAAAGTTCTGAAAGAGAACTATCCTCACACCACCCATGTTTGCCCCTCCTCTCCTGTCCAAAGCTACTACCTCAACTGAGTCTTACGATATTGTTCGCCTGAGCACTCCTGGCTCCCAGTACTGTCCCTCCTTTTCACTAGTGCTAGTGATCTTCAATGTGTTTGCCAACCGGTACTCACATTTCAAGACTTAGATGGAAGGTCAACCCTATGAAAACTTTCCTAACATTCATCTCCCTACTCTAAAGTTAAACCCTCTTTCCCTTGAGACTCTCCACCTTACTGTGTACACCCCTTTTCAGGACATTTACAATCATATGTATTGACACATTTTTCTTTCTGCATTGGACTATAACCTGCTATGAGGCAAGGATCATGTTTATCATAGTATGTCTTATTTGTCTTTGTATTTCTTGTGCCTGGAACATAGGAGATGTATAGTAAGTGTAAATGAACAACTGACTGGATTGGTAATATTTAATCTTTTCATTTAGTTAAGTATTTAAAATATTTCCAATTGACTGCTTATATCTAACGCTGTAAAATGCAAATCTTTATTTGAATTTTGCATTTATTCCTAAAATATAGATAATCCCCAGAAGTGGAATTACTGGGACAAAGAGCATAAACATTTTAAAGATTCCTAAGATATATTGCCCAAATATGAATCAGAATATTTGATGTTTCTAATATTTCAACACAAAGTATAATAAATTTTTGTTTTTAAAGCAATAGTATAGAGAAATTATATTCTTTCTAATTTCCTACTGGAGAGTTATTTTGGAGTCGGGTAATGCTCAGTTTCTATTTGCAAACTCACATGGCAACATGCTGGTTAGTAACCAGCTCTATTTATCTCCCAATGCTATTGAAAGAATAGAAGGTAGCATTCAATATAAGCCAAATAGGCAATGTATAAAAGCTTAAGTTTTTTTTTTCTTTTCCTTTTGTCATAGTCTAATAAATTCCTAGTGGACTTCGATTATTAAGACACAGTGCAAGGCCTACCTTTTTGACCTTCCTTTCTGAATAGACTATTGATTCAACTTAAACTGCTTTCTAAAAATTCAATATGCACATCTGGGGAGTTTGCTACCCCTGTGCTGTACAGGAAGGTTGTGAGGGTTAATACATTTATGTAGTATTATGTGACTCTTAGATAAAAGGCTTGGTATAAAATACAACTCTAGTATTGTTATTTAAAAGCAAACTTTCTTTGGGGGGAAGAAAAAAGGCTTCCACAGTAACTTTGATTAAAAGTTATGTACTTTAGTACTTTTTTCAAAGGTGATCTCCAAAGAATTCTTGAAAATTGTACATTTTGCCATCTGCTGACATGATGCAGCATTAAGGAGAAGTGACATGGACTCATTTCTGTCCATCTATTTAAGCCAGTATGGACTTGATTTGGCCTCAGCTCATCTTAGTGGCCCTGAGTTTATTGTTGTGCTTTACGCATATTTCGAATCATTTCTTGCCTGATTTTAATGGTTTAATTGACCTGAATTTATGTGAATAATTCCCTGGCAAATCTCTCTCTCTCTCTCTCTCTCTTACAGAAGGGATCCTATGTGATCAGGAATGCGTAGGGTTTTGGTAGCTATGGTAACCACATCATAAACCTTGATAGATGGCAGGTGTTGTAAGCACTTCAACTATTAGAACCTTATGGGTACTCGATGTGTTCAGCCAAGAATGACATTTACCCATAGGGATCATAAAACAAAAAGAACCTTTACTCTTGATTTGGCAGCAAGGAGATAACAGAAACGAACTAACGAGGAGGTAATGAAACTGGAAAAGTATTTATCTGACTAATACTACTAAAAGGGTGAAATGGTGCAGCCGTGTAATCATTCTCTACACTGTAAGTGCATCTGATAACAAACACCGTGTTTATATATTTTAATCTGTAAGTCCTGACATCCTGAACTGTGTGTGGGTCACAAATCAAATTTTAGGGACCAATACTAAGTCCAGAGCTTTTGAAAATTATAATATATTTCCCTGAAAGATGGGATGAAAACATATTTGTTAAGGTTTTAAATGACTCAGGAGTGAGAACGAGGAGAAGGTAGGCAGCGCATCGGGTGGCAGAACGGGGATTCAAAATCACTCTGTGGGTATAACCCATGGAAGTGTGGTTAACAGCAGGCAGGATGGTGTAAAAGAGATGAGCACGGTGGTCACACTCAAGGTGAAGCATTTTAGAGTGATACTGAATATTCAAAGGAGACAAAGTAATTAGAGACCCATAAGAGGAGATATTGTATTTAGGAGAATAGATCACTGAGTGCTATTTAACAAATCAAGAAATTCAGAAACTGGTACGTTCAGAATGAGTAACAAACATAATACCTGATGTAGTTTCAGAGGATTGCAACAGTACAGGATCAAAGGGAATATGAAAAAAAGCAAAATTAACAATGGCCTTCATCAACAACATGTTTCTGTTACTCTTGATCAGTTCCCTAGGTTAAAAGAAACAAACTGAAATGGAGTATAAGAGATTTTTAAAAGTCATAAAGACATTTTCCAGACAGTGAATTCTAAGTATTAGAAAAACTTAATTGGGGGAGATTTTAAAAAATCATCTTCCTTAAGGGCCTTTAAAAACAGGGTGGTAATTTTGTTGTGTTATTAAAGAGAGGTAGGACCCAGGCTGTAATGGATTCTGTACTTCTACACTTCTCTTCAATAGTCTTTAAAACATGTTTCCATTTCCCATTAATAAAACATAACATTCTCAATTTTCTCTGTGGGATTTGCCTGTAAAATTTCATGGAATGCAAATGCATTTAGTTTAATCCATCATTTTCTCAACAATTCTAAGTCTCATGAGATTTCAAAGGGCCCAGGCATTGTGATAAAATTCCCTCTTTGGACTTCCTTAATCAAACTGAGTTGGTAATTTTTCTTTTTACTTCTCTTCTCTCCTTATAGCCTTTTCCTTATTTAGTTAAGGCATTTATATAAGAAGTGCACCAAATTTTCAAGCTCTGTCATAATATGAATGATTAGAATAGTTCTTCTGACAGTTTAAAAAGTTGTAGAAGAGACTAAAGTTGCTCAGAGCCAATATAGTATTTTATTTGGCTTAGAATTTTCTTCCCCATTTGTTACATACCATTGTTTGGAACATTTTGGTTTTAGTCAGGGTTACGTTTGTTCATGTAACATAAGCCACTCAAAGTAGCTGAAGTCAAAAATAGTAATTTATCAGTAGGCAATGAGGGAATCTCATGAAACCAGAGAGAGGCAAGTACAGCTAAGCCTCATTGAAGGCCTGAAATCAGGAACTGGAAATATATTCGGTGCCAAGACAATCCTTCCACATATCCTTTTCTCCACGTATCTGGTGTCAGATGTAGAACCCTTTACATGACCAAGGTAATTGATAGAAGACCTTGATCTCCAATGTCAAATTATTATGAGTGACATTCTAATAAGATCAGTTTGGATCAACTATGCACCCTTGAGCTAATTAAGGCGGGGAGAAGGCTGGGATATGGCAGTGGCTTCTCAAAGTGTGGCTTTTGGACAAGTAGCATCAGTATCACCTGGGAATTTATTAGAAATGCAAATTCTTGGGGCTTACCCCAGGACTACTGAACAAATAATTATGGAGTTGGGTCCCAGAAATCTGAGTTTTAACAAACCTTCCAGGTAAATTTGAGTTACCCTGAAGTTGGAAAACCTCTGTAGGGTGACCACCCATTTAGTTTTCCTTCCTGGTTTTAGCACTGAAAGTCTGGCACCCCAGAAACCCCTCAGTCCAGGACAGACAAGGACAGTGGGCCACTCCACACCAGGTTTACTTCCTACTCTGTAAGGGCTGTGGAAGCAGGTGCTCAGACAAAGGGGCCTGGAAGGTTCTCTTAGAAGGGGATGCAAGGGTGGTAGAAAAATAATTACAAATTGGTATTTTTAAAGGAACTTCCCTAATTTTAATTATATTTGAGAAACTCCCCACTTTAACTGTAAAAAAATATGTTATTAAAACAACTGTCTCTAAGGTATCCTGGCATCCCTGCTGTATTATCTTACCTTTCAACTTTCATATTTTAAAACATGATGAATACCCCAAAGTTAGCTTATCAAAGTATCTTGCAGAATGTTAAGCTTCTAGGCCTGCCTTGTGTTTTCTCACTCTAAGAGTTAAAGAGGAAACTGGCTGAATTAACCACAATAACAGTGATGAATAGAGAGGAGCTACAGCTTCTCTTGTTTTGAAAACACAAGGTCAGGGCAATATATTTATATATAAATTTTAATTTGTGAGAACCAGAATTTCACATTACAGAGCTCAAGCAAGTCAGGAAAGTACTTTGTTGCCATGGATAGTCAAACATATTCCATTATTGAACTCACTCAAGGGATGGTTACGTTTCATTGTTTGTTCTTTCCAGAAGTCTGAGACTCAAGGGAGTTATCATTCCACATTAAATCAAAAACCTCTAAACACCTTCATCGTAATGAAAAAATCTTTCACAATGGACAGTTTGTAAGATGTAAAAGTTATTCTCTGTCACTGAGATTTTATGGGGAAAGCTGGTTCTAAGCACTACCTTTCTAATCTTTCCTATAAATCAACACTATTGAAAACATTTTAAAGTGTCGGTGTGGCATAGAAATTATCCCCATAGAAAATTATGACTTTTTTTTTGCTTTTCTATTGCTTCAAGAACACTTTACGATATTGCCACCGCCTGCCACTCCTCTGAACCCTATAGCAGATGTGAACAGAATCATATATTGGAAAACATGATAGCTGTGCATTCATAAGAAATTCTTACCAAAAAAAATGCATTAACACCTCCTGGCTGCATTAGGATTTATAGTAAATCACCAGGAATCACATTCTGTGAGATTTAAAAGTGACTTAGAATCTCCTGATTTAAAAGACTTAAAAGGGAGCATCTCTGGGGATTTATAGAGTTTTCAAATTTGTTAATACTGGAATGCTACTATTCTAGAAAGTCTTTATTAAGCAAAACAAATAACACCTTTTATCTTTCCACAGGGAAATGTTAACATCTAGGAGGAAAGTACTATGTAAGGTATAAAACTTGCTTTAACGTTCCATTCAATCAAAGAAGCTGCTTAATGACATGCTATAGTTTAATTCTTTTATTAAAGAGGCCCATTGGTGAGAGCTCATTTATCCTTGTATGATTTATGAGTTAATCCAGGATCAAGCAAAGATTAGTAGGAAAACCTAGATTAATTTATGAAATAAATATTTCACAAGCACCTTGAAGTAAAATATTGAAGTGTTTGGACACTTTTGAATCTGGGATAGTTAAATTCCCCTGAGGGAAGCTAGTCCCATATTTCTTAAGTGTCCTGATTATGCACGTGATTGTAAATGAAGACCCGAGAGGAGCTTTCTACCTTGTCATTAAATTATTGTGTTGGAAGAGAATTTAGACCATTGAGTCCACCTTCCTAATTGTACGTACGAGAAAACTGGAACCATGACTTGACCAAGGTTGTAAGGTGGAAGATCCTTATTTCATAGGGAAAACATTGATGGTTAAATTTTACCTAATTGAAAATGACTTGTGTGAATTTCCCTCAAATTTTGCCCTGTTGTTTGGAAAATAAAAGTTTAGTTTGGGGGAAAAACCCTTGGAATTTAATGGTGTAATGTATGAAATTCATCACATATGTGCAAATTAGAATTCTATTTTTTTCTAATAACTTATTTTCCTTTTTGAGTCTTCATTATTGCTTATCAGTAAATAATTTAAATTTTTTATTTTTACATGTTCCAATCACTTCCAGTTTACAACTTAGTTGTTCTTAGGTCTGTCAGATTCAAGTATGTTTTTGTAGTCCAATTTGAGTATAGTTGGCTCAGTCATTGTTTGGTTCCCAACACTGTTCAGTTGAAAGTTCTCTATCTTTCTCCTTCATCTCCTTTTCTTCCCCCTTCCCCTCCCTCTCCTCTCTTCTCCTCTTCTCTTACTCTTTCGGAGTCTCCTTCCTCATTCTTCCACAGCACCAATCATATCTATAGTGAGGGTCCTGCCATGGAGAATTGGGCTGGGGGTGCTTGTCTAAATCCTGGTTTAATTTTTGGGACAGACCATATCTCACCACTAGTGTCTTGGAAGTCAACCCTTTTGGTTGCTCTATTCATTAGGTACTTTAGTTAATTATAGGATGTCTCACTGCCCTTGTTCCTTATGCTTCTAGAAAAAATCCACACCACAGCCAATGCTTCTGATTCTTTTGCCTTCTTGTGGGGTTGAGTACCTCCATCATTCATGCTATCTGGGCACACACCCCCCGCCCCCCCCATGCACACACACAAACTGCTGGGTCCTTTTCACTCCTGGAATGGAGAAAAAGAGACAAGACCCAGACAGGGCACAGGCATTTTCTTTCCTTACCTCTTTCTGTTTAGTTGTGTCACTCTGCCATTTTTCTATGGTTCGCCTTTCTTAGTGTCCAGCACCAAAGGGCACATCTGTGGGTTCTGTCCCTTAGCCAAATCCCATGGGAACAAAGAGACCACTGGAATTTCCAAACCCTTCATCTTCAAGTCTCCCTAATTCCATGACTAGACTAGTTGAATGCCATCATCTATTTAGTGAGGATGAACACCTTCCTTCTCCAAACTCCAGGCTCAAATGTTCATTTATATTCAAATCCTTAAAGATTGGCAAAAGCTAAATGATCAGTACTGATTCATTGCTGAATTTAGGGTCTAACACCGAGTGAAAACTCCTATTTGAATTTAGTTATTTTGGAATAAGTATTATTGTTTTTTCTTTTTATAGACAGTAGTTTCTGCAGTGATCTATGCCCTTTTAGTTTCTTCCCAGCAGAAGGGAGAAATCAGCAAAAAGCCTGGGAGAATAAAAAAAGAAGTTTGTGTTGTGTTGATATTTTATATCCCTATTTTCCTGTGGCTTTAGATAATCCAATACATACCAGCAGAGAAACTGAAACCATTTTAAACAATTGTAAAGATTTTGTGGTCTGCATGCTTAATACCAGTCATTGATCAAACAGTTTGCAAGTCAATGGAAACATAGAAATTTTCATTTTATTTTATGGAGCAGCTTTGAAAGGTGAAAAATAGGTATGTTTAGATATCTAGGGAGCATTTTTCAAACAGTAGCAAAAACCTCATTAAAAGTGGATCATGTCTGTCTTAGTCTGTTTTATGCTGCTATAACAGAATTCCACAGACTAGGTAATTTATAATGAACAGAAATTTGTCTGGCTCACAGTTCTGGGGGCTGGGTAGCCCAAGAGCATGGTGACATTATCTGGTAAGGGCCTTCATGCTGCATCATCCCATGGTGGAAGGTGGAAAGGCAACTAAGGGCAAGAGTGAGAAAGCAAGAGGGGGCTAGATTCGCTTTTGCAATAAACCCACTCTAGCAATAACAAATCCACTCTCAAGATAACAACATTAACCCATACATGGGGGCAGAGCCCTTGTGACCTAATCACCTCTTACTAGGCCCTACCTCCCAATACTGTTGCATTGGGGATTAAGTTTACAACACATGAACTTTGAAGGACACATTCAAACCATAGCAATACTTAATAAAAGAATGTCTGACTGACCAGAGTTGTGCCTTTTACAAATCATGGCCAACATTTAGTAAGCATTTATTATTGGCCAAGCACAGTTCTTAGTGTTTTATGTGTATTAAATAATTTAATCCTCACAGCCCTGTATGGTAGGTTTGCCCCTTGTCAGTTTACAGATGAGGGTACTGGGGCTCTGTGGGATTAAATGACTTGCCCAAGTGTACCTGCTAGTAAGTTGCAGAGCTGGAATTATGAACCCAGGTATCTGATTTCAGAGTCTGTGTTCCTAACCACTATACAATACTATATTGTTTCTCAAATATGTCATTACATCTAATAATTAATATTACTTATACCACCTTGGGAGTTAGGTGTAAAGAAAGGTATCACATCATCCTATAGTGCAATTGTCTTTGCTGAGCTTGACTGAATGTGCCCCATATTGCTCCTATCTCAAGGTGATGGTGCTTATTGTCTACCTTTCCTGGGCATATGTAAAAATATAACTTTGGGACATGTACAGAGTTAATCCAGCAGGTTGGGTTGGCATTCTGGGATCTGCATACTTTTGATGGTATTCGAGCAGTTCTGATGATTATGCAGCTTTCTCTCTGGACCTTTGTATTACTGCTGCACCTGTTTCTCTGAGTGCTGAGTCTCTACCCCGATACCCATGCAATGTTTTTCCACACATTCTGGGTAGAAAAACAAGTGTGCAAAGGCCCCAGAGTAGAGTGGGAATAAAATTTTCATGTTTTAAAATAAGAAAAATGCCAGTGTAGCTGGGGCTTAGTGAGAAGGGGGGAGGAATTGAAACTGTGATCATAGGGATCAGATCATATAGGACCTCATGGGCTATGGTATGGAGCTTGCATTTAATTACAAATAAAATGGGACACCATGAAGGCTTTTATGTAGGAGCTGACATTGTCTTATTTAATATCTTAATCATAAGATAAAATTCAAGCAAGCTTTTCAAAATAAAGCATTTTTGCTAGGCTCTTCATCAAGGAGGAGAGAGGCAGCCAGGCTGCTTTTTCAAAGATGTTTAAGTTTCTTTAGATATTTACAAAAGTTTACTTTGTTATCCCATATTTTATATGCAATATTATAGGTCACCCTACTATACAGTGTGCCCCAAAAGTCTCCATACAAAGGAAAAATTTTGTAATGAATATTTTGTAAATAAAGGTACATTTAGCTACAATTTCTCATTTTCCCTATGTATGGTGACTTTTGGGACACCCTGTATAGTTGACGCAGCTATTTTAAAATTCTTTTTGCTTGTTTTTTAATGTATATTTTGAAAATACTATAATTTAAAAATAATTTAAAAATAATTTAAAATTTTTAAAATTTTTAAAAATTTAAAAATAATTTAAATAATTAAAAATAATTTAAAAATACATGTTTTGGAATTTATTGTGTGTATTAATTTTCCATTTCTGCTATAACAAAGTACCACGAATATAGTGATTTAAACGAACACAGATTTATTCTGTTATGGTTTTGTAGGTTAGAAGTCTGACATAGGTTTTAATGGAATAGGGCCAAGCTGTTCACAGGACTGAGTTCCTTTCTGGGAGCTCTGGGGGTAGCTGGTTTCCTTGCCTTTCCAGCTTCTAGAGGCCACCCAAATTCCATGGCTCCTGGTCCCCTTCCTCCATCTTCAGAACCAACAGTGTTACCATGGGCACACAGAGAAGTAAAAGTTATTGGAAATAAAGAAGGGGGAGGGGTAAAAACCTACCTAACAGGTGCATCGAACACTATTTGGGTGATGGGCACTCTAATAGCCCTGACTTAAGCATTATAAAAGCTATCCATGTAACAAAAACATTTATACCCGCTTAATATTTTGAAATAGAAAAAAATCCAACAGTGTTACATCTGTCTCATTCTTCTGTGGTCACATCTCCCTTTGATTTCAGCTGTTAAAAGTTCTCTGCTTTTAAATACCCATGTGATTAGACTGAATCCACTCAGATAATCTGGAATAATCTTTCTATATCAAGATCCTTAATTTAATCACAGCTGAAAAATTCCTTCTGTCACGTAAAGTAACATAGTACTGGTTCTAGGAATTATTAATAGAACATGGCCATTTTGGGGGGCACTATTCTGCTTATCACACTGCAGACTGAAATTTTAATAAAAAGTTCCATGTAACATACAAGTTTGAAGCTGGTTTGAATCTGGCGTTCTGAATGGTGACTTTTCAGTGAGGTTTTCCTTTTTTCTCTATAAAATATTTCATCATTTTCTGAAACCTTTACCAGCCCCGTTATGCCTTAAATGTGTACAGAAGCTTCTATATTACACATAAATTTTTTTCTTTCAATTGTTTCCTCTCCCCAAGTATTCTTTCCTTTTATTTGTGCATTATCTTTATGTCAAAGCATTTCTCAATTTGACATTTTCTTTCCAAGGTTTTAGCCTCCCATTGCACAGGCTTTTTGTTGCTTCACAGGAGAAACTCATCACAAAGTTGTTTTTATTTGCCACCTGATTACTTTACTTTTTGACACCAAAAACATTGTAACCTCTAATGTTTCATATTATATTTATTAGAAAGAGATTGTAGATGAAAACAATTAAAATTCTATCAGTTTTAGTGGTTAAGTGTCAGCTTTAAAATGGATAGATTTATGCTTATCTGGTTTGAACATATGTATAAAAATATATGTGTGTGTGTATATATATGCATGCATTTTATGAACTTTTACTCATAATATCTTCCCATTATCTTATGACCTGGCAGCTGACTACCTGTGAGATAGTTATGCTGCCAGGCACTTAGAGTTCTACAGAGAGAGTAAATGCATGCAGAAAGGGTTGGGAATGTAAAATCATCAACAGATTATAAATGCTATTGTTGTTATCTATTTTTAAAGACTGTTCAGGCCTATTATATCACAGGTCTCATTAACTCCTTCACACAGAGATTTGGATTTAGAGTTAAAGCTCTCAAGCGAGTCTTAAACTTGAAAAGTACATGACAGCACATTTATATGTCTATTCCACTTAATAAAAAGGACTAAAAAAACTTCTCACAGGTTTTGTCATTTAATTTGCTCTGTCCCTACATTTTTGTAAATGTTAGGGCTGTTCTTTGACAAGTCTCTAATTTTTCAAATAGAATGACTGTTCATGAGAGGATTTCAATTTTCAGTGCTTGGTTTTTTCTTTCTTATTCTCCTTAAATATGCAGCTTAAATTGTGAAAATGCCAGTATGAACTTCAGCTACTCAAATTTAAATATCAACCAAAGTCTTCTTAAGTCCTGTGATATTTCATCTGTGCTCAAATCCCTACTTTCTTATATCACATTCAGGGAACTCTGCCCTTCCTACTCTTTAGCTGGAGGGATAGGAGAGTATAATGTCTGGATCATTCTGGAGGCTGGGTTTTAAAAAATTTTTTTCTGCCTTTGTTTCTAAAGTTTGAGTTATGATCAAGTTCCCTTGTGATTGGTAGTATATGTTGAATCTTCTGAGAGATAGGGCGTGTGAGGGGCACAGTTGATATATGAATGTGAAGACAGACTGACATCACCATTGTGTGGGGTGACTGGGAGGCCAGGTTACAGAAGTGGCTTTTAGAAATCTGTTTTCTTAATCTCTAAGTTAAAACATATAAATATTTTGAAAAGTATATTTCAATATAAACTAACTTAATTTAGCAAAATATTCAGGACTTTAAAATAGCTACTGGATAAATTTGAAATATGTTACGGCTCAGTTTGTGAAAATATTCAGGTCAACTTACATGAATTTGAAGCCATTGTATTTGCAGACAAATGGTACAGATACATCATAGTCCTAAAAATTGGTTTATAAAACAATCTAAACATTACATGCAGAGTCAAGATATTTTAAGGATGTGCTTGAGGGAGTGCAAACCTTCATTTCATGGGAAAATAAAGAACTCAGTGCTAAGGAAATTGATGTTATTCTGGAGAGTTCCCTATCTGAAATATGTATACAAACTGTGAAGGGGGAAAGAAAGCCATCTGTCTAACACATGACTCCTAAGTATTGAAAACAAAATTTTAGATCTTAATGTGTAAAGCTCAACATTTTAATTCTGCCATAAAAAATTTTGCAGTAATTAATTCCTAAACACTTGAGCATTCATTGGGTGAAAGACCATGTAGTTTACTGGGGAGCATTTAAAGTTGAATTTAACATGGCCTGTGCACTCATGGCCATTTAATTGGAGAAAAAAAATCATACATGCAAATAATTACTGAACTTAGTAGAGTGTTTACTGCCATGAAAAGGGTAGAGTTCAAATATTTTGGAACTTTAGAGGACAAATAGTTAACATTCAACTGGTTCAGGAAAACCTTAGTAAAATTGGTATTTGAATCAGGCCTTGAAGGTTATGCACAAATCTGGGCATTCAGAAGGAATAGTACAGGGAAGGTACAGAGGAGGGGGAGGCAGAGGATGCAGTTCAACTGCAAGTATGAAAGGACAGAGTGAGAGGACACACATCCCTGCTAGTGCTTCTTAGGCCATATCCTATCTGAAGACATATTTTCCTTGGCTTGAAAAATATCAACTTTTCTTTTGAATTAGTTACCTACATTTAAAAATCAAAAGATTTTATATAAAAATACAGATTTCTGGCTTCTCTTGAGATGTCAGGCCCACGTTGGTCCATGGCAATGATCAGCTGCAGTTGAGCAGCTACCACCCTCTTCAGATGGGGCTTCTGGTTTCTATTGTTTTTTCTACCTCCAAACCACTTATTTATGTATGCTGCATTGCCTCTCTTGGTGTCTGAGACCTCAATGACTGAGTTAGAGCTAGACCATGAAGTGTCGTTGTAAACAAGCTAGTCAACTTAACTTTTTTGGTCCTGCATGAAATGGTTTTTGAGGGAAAGACTGACATAACCAGAACAATGCTTCAGAAAGATCTGCCTGGGCGCTATATTGGGTGGGTTGGGAAGGTGACAACTAAGGGTAGAGAGAACAATTAGGAAGCTACAAAATAAATCAGCTGAGAAATGAAGGTGAAACTAGGAGTGTGGCACTTAGAGAAATTATGAAAGTGGAATTGATAAGATTTTGTGACTGTTCCTGTGTGAGATTTGAGAAAGGGAAGAATTCAAGTGTCTTACTTGTCTCCACCTCTGTCTTCTACTTAGTACCTACCTAATATTTAATTGGTACTTAAAGGATATCATAAGAAGCAATATTATGATGCTTTTGGTTTTATTTACCATAAGAATGTTCAGGATACTGCTCATATATTACATAGAATCTCTTCAGGCTTCAGGATAACTCATGGAAGGAATTTTTCTCTGGTCTTGGTAGTAGGAACGTGTGTGCTTATACTAAACTGCTGTGTGGTTTTTCTTTGTGTGGACACTGTGAACTATGTAACTACTGTATCTATTTCTTTTCTTTGGCTGATATAGAAATCTCAGAGTCACATGTGTGCCCACATAATTTCATGACATGTACTTTGTGTACTAACTTTATTCTTGGCTCTACCTTAAGGGTTTTTTTTTTTTTTGCCTTTTTGGGTTTCATTATGTTTACTACTTATTTTAAAAGTATTTGTGTAATTTCATGGCATTTTTAAAGTTGCCTTACATCCTTTTAAGAACAATCTAGTGTACAAAGGATATATTATAATCATATTAACTAATCTCATGTTTAAATTAAGCCTGAAATTTCTCCTTTTATGGCCTTATGAAGGTCAAATAGAAAGGTAACTAGATTTGATAAAAAGTAAAATAATGGAAATCTTTTAATAAAGATTCCCAAGGTTTGAAAATCCAGAAAAAAATAATATACCCAAAGACAAGCCAAGAAATGATACTCAGAAAAGGGAAAATATGTTACCAAGTTAGTACCTGGCAAGAAGAGATCTTCTTCTTTCATTATAAAAAACTATTTAAACATTCTCACAGTATTTAAGATAACATTAATTATGATTTGGATGTAATTTTAACCTGGAGTTATGCCTGAAAAAAGTTTTTCAGGCTTGGGGAAAAAACTAACTCTTTGCCTTTGACTGAAAAATAAATTAAGAAGTATAACCCACTGAATTCAAACATCTTTCTAATAATAAGTGGAACACTAACATGGTATTTTTATTTCTTGAATATTTTGCTTGAATTTTTAAACAATTATGTGTGTTCATTCAGCATCCTTTTCACATTCTAGAAATACTGAAATAAGCATGAGGTGCTTCCTGCCTTAGGAATGGAAAGCCCTGGACTATGATGAAAATATTCTTGGCAAAACATTAAGCAGACTGAAATAATTAAAATGCATTCTGTATTTATTTAAGAAAGTTAATTTTATTTGCAAGGACTAGGGAAACAGCATGTTATTGTCTATTTTATTTGAAGTTAATATTTATGATACATTCTATTTTAGAGAAGAAAGCATTAGACAGGGAGTCAGGCTTATTCCTGATCTGTTGCCATTTGGCTTAATGACTTTCAGCAAATTGGTTAATTTCTCTGCGATTCATTTTCTTCACTTCTAAAATGGCTCAGGTGTCTTTGAACTAGGTGATCGCCAAATTCCCTTCCAATTCTAACATTATATGATTTTTATCTCTATTATCCATATGTAGCAAAAAGATTTGGCTGGACAAGTCCTCTGTATGCATGAAGAGGTCCTTTTGGCTTGAGTCTTTTATGAGTTTCCTTTTGGTTTTACATTTGTCCATTTGCTTTGTGCCTGCCTATTTTAAATTTGATTCTATCATTGACAGCTTCATAAAGTGAATGGAAATAGATCATGCTGAGCAGAAGGAAGGTTGATTAAAAAGAAAAATGGATGAGGCTGAAGAAGAATAAGAGGAATGTGCAGAAGCTGAGAAAATAGTTAATCAAGAGAGTAGGAAGAGAGAATTGAGAACCACAGCCTCAAACATCTTTTGATTCAGGAACTATTTCAATATGTTGTGACATTTTGTCACTTTATTTAGAATTAACTATATGGACAAATTCCTTCACACCATTTCTCTGTGCTGAGGACCATGGGTCAAAGCTATTTGGCTCACCCTATTCAGCCTTAACTTACTTTGTGCCTCTTATTGACTTCTGAATGCAACTTGTCTACTCTCAATTCAGCCAATCCATTTGTAGTCAAATCTCTTCTTGTTAATTTTTTACAGCCTATCCCTTTTTAAGCAAAATGATTTAAAAACTCCTTAGCTTCTGGGACATACTCTGTCTTGTTCCTCCTTCAACCTCCCTGACCAATCCTTTTCCGTCTCCCTTGTTGGTTCCTTCTCATCTGTGGGATGGATTTCTAGATGCTGGACTGCCCCAGGACTGGCTTCTTAGGCCTCTTACTTTCTTTTTTTCTGCACTGATCTTTAGGTGCTCTCATCCAGTCTTTTTGTATTTCATAC
This sequence comes from Daubentonia madagascariensis, assembly GCA_023783475.1. Classification (NCBI taxonomy): domain Eukaryota; kingdom Metazoa; phylum Chordata; class Mammalia; order Primates; family Daubentoniidae; genus Daubentonia; species Daubentonia madagascariensis. The sequence goes on from JAKFHU010000322.1 coordinate 1,408,925, forward strand.
TGTTGTATGTTAAAAACTCTCAATTGTTAGAACTCCTGTACAGACACCGCCAGGGAAACTTGCAAGTCATACAAGCTGGATTATTGAACTTGATGAGCAAGGGAGAGCCCCACCTTGACAGAGAATCAGCAATCTCTCAGGGGGACCTAGGGAAGGGTGCTTATACAGCTTTTAGGGCTAGAGTTAGTCATATGACAGTTTTAACAGGGAAGTAAGTGTGCCTGGGAAAGGATTGATCAGTATGGAGTGAGCTGCTGTTCAGTGTCACTTTGTCAGAAAGGCCTCCCTTGGTTACCCTATATATAATCGAACAACTCCACCCCAACTCCATTGGAACTGCTTTAGGATTTGTGGCACTTCTCACCACTTGGCATATTTTATATAGATTTATTTTTTATTGCTGTACTCCTCCCATTGTTATGTAAAGTTCCACTATGGCAGGGTTTTCTCATCTAGCACTTAGAACAAAGCTTAGCACATAATAAGCATTTAATACACACTTGTGGAAGAAATAAGTAAGTGATACTCAATTAACGCTAGCCATAATGACTACTTTTAACTTTTAATTTTTTAGTAGTTATTTTGCAGCTTAAAATTGTGATTGGAGTTCAAGCCATTTATTTATTTCAGAGTATTACGGGGGTATAGATGTTTAGGTTACATGTATTGCCTTTACTCTGCCTGAGTCAGAGCTACAAGCGTTCCCATCTCCCAGAGAGTGCGCTCTGCATCTCTTAGGTGTGAACTTACCTATTCCGTCCTCCCCCTCAACCTGCCTGACACCTGATGAATGTTACTTCCATATGTACACATAAAAGTTGCTCAGTTAGTATCAATTTGATGGTGAGTACATGTGGTGCTTGTTTTTCCATTCTTGACATACTTTGCTTAGAAGAATGGGCTAAAATAAAAAAGCTAGCATTTTGTTGGGATTACATTAAATCTCTAGATCAGTTTAAGGAAAACTAACATCTCAACAATATTTAGTCTCCCAATCCATGAACACAGTATGTCTCTATTAATTATGTCCTCTCTAATTTCTCATGGTTTAGTTTTACAGTCTTCAGTGTAGAGGTCTTGTACAACTTTTGTCAGATTTATCTCTAATACTACTTAAATGGTATTACTTTGTAATTTCAGTTTCTAATTGTTTGCTGCTAGTATATAGAAATACAATTAATTTTTCTGTATTGATCTGGTATCCTGCAATGTACTAAACACTTATTAGTTATAGCATTTGTATAGATTTCATTAAATTTTATAGGTAGATGATCATGTTGTCTGTGAATGAAACAGATAACTTAATTTTTCATTTCCAGGCTGGATGCCTTTTATTTCTCTTTTTCACTTTATTGCACTGTCTAGAATAGCCAGCAAGATGAACAGAAGTAGTAAGAGTGGACATCCTTGCGTTGTTCGCAATCTTAGGGGTAGTGCATTCAGTTTTCTACCATCAAGTATTATGTCAGTGATAAGATTTTTATAGAACTCCATTATCAAATTTATCAAATTGAGGAAGTTTCCTTATATTCCTAGTATTCTAGAGTTTTTCTGAGGAATGGATGTTGGATTTTTATCAAATGCTTTCTCTATGTCTATTGAAATTGTGGTTTTTCTTAATTAGTTCTTTAATATGGTGAACTACATTGATTGATTTTTAAATGTTAAACCCACCTTATATTTTTTGTCTAAACTTTATTTTAAAATGATGAATTATCCTTTTTATATATTGATAAATCCATCTGCTAAAACTTTGTTTAGAATTTTTGTGAGTGATATTGATCTGTAATTTTCTTTTCTCATAAGATCTTCACTAAGTTTTAGGATCAGGGTAATGACGGTCTCATAGAATAAATTGGGAAATATTCCCTTCTCTTCAATTTTCTAGACTATTTTGTGCAGCATTAGTATATTTCTTCTTTAATACTCCTTAAATATGCCTTCAAGTTCATTGTTTTACCAGCGAAGCCATCTAGAAAAGGTGCTGTCTTTGTGGGGAAAATTTTAACTACAAATTAAATTTTCTTAATAGATTTAAAGCTACTGACATTATCTAGTTTTTCTTGAGTGATCTGTGATAGTTTGTGTCATTCATAGAATTTTTCCATTTCATCTAAGTTTTAAAATTTACTGACATAAAGTTATTGATAATATTACATTGTTATCCTTATAACATCTGTACAATTTATAGTGATGTCACCTCTCTCATCTCTGATATTGGCAATTTGTGTCTTTTTTCTTTTTTTCCTGATCAGTCTGGCTAGAGATTTATGAATTTTATTGATATTAAAGAGCATTTTCTATAGATGGCATATATTGGGTCTTGCCTTTTTCATCCATTGTGATAATCTTCCCTTTTAATTGTGATATTTATACTACTAATATAATTATTGATATGATTAGATTTAAAGCTGTCATTTTGAACTATTTGTTTTCTGTTGTGTCATCTGTTCTTTGTTTCCTCTTGCCTTTTTTATTACTTCTTTTTGATTATTTTTGACTCTATTTTATCCTCTTTGTTGGCTTACTAGTTATAACTTCTATTTTTGTTACTTTAATGTTTGCAGTAGGGTGATAGTATTATATATCACCATCTACTGTCAAGTGATAATATACCACTTTATGTATAGTATAAGAAACTTACAATAGTATAAGACCATTTCTCTCCTTCCAGCCTTTGTGTTATTGTCATGTATTTTACTCTTTACATACAAACCCCACAATACATTGCTATTCTTTTTTTTTACACTTTGATTATCTTTAAAAGAGATTTAAGTAATAAGATTAAGTCTTGTATATTTACTCATATAGTTAACATTTCCTGTATTCTCCATTTTTTTGCATAGATCCAGATTTCCATCGAGTATCATTTCCCTCTGACCGAAGGCATTCCTTTAATGATTTTTGCAATGTGGGTTTGATAGCAATGAATTCATTCAGCTTTTGCATGTTTGAAAACACCATTATTTTGCTTTCATTTTTGAAAGATAGTTTTGCTGGGTTTAAATGTGGTCTTCTAGCACTCAGTGTTGCCTATTAAGAAATCCGATTACATTCTGATTCTTGTTTAATTTAACTCTGGAAGCTTTTAGGATCATCTCTTTATCTCTGATGAATGACTAGAAATTTCAAAGGGTTGGGTCTTGGTGTTCATCTTCCTGCGAGGGGATTTCCTGGCCCTTTCCATCTAGAGACTAGTAACCTTCAGCTCTGGGAAATTTTATATTTCTTTAATATTGTTACCCTTCTAATATCTCTGGTTTGTTTCTGGTTTTTATTTCTGAACTATTAATTCAATGTTGGCTTCCTTGACTGATTCTCCATGACTTAACATTTCCTTCTTGTATGTGTGTGGCTTATTTTGTTTTAATTTCCAGGCAATTTCCTAAACTTTATATTCCTACTTGTTATGGATGATTTTTTGCTCTCATGGTTTTAATTTTCAAGAGATTTTTCTGATTTTTTTTCTTTTAGATATTGTTTTCTCATTTTTCTTTTTTTAACACTGTTTTCTTGTTTTTCTATTTCAATATATTTTATTATTTTTTATTTTTGGAACTTTTATACTCTCCTTGTTTTGTCTGCATGTATTTTTTTTTTCTGATTGTTTCGTTTTGGTCTCTATCTTCAGTGCTTAGTGAGCCTTGCTCAGCTCTCCATTCAAATCTCAGACTGAGGCGCTGCACAGAGGAATGTTAGCGACTGGGCGTTTGGGAGGCACGCCTTCGCTGCGGGGAACCAATTTACCTTACTGAGGGACCCCTAATTGTCAATGTGGAAAGATAAATTTATATATTTTCTCTAAGGCCATTTAGTCTTTCCAGAGAGTTTTTCAGTCCTCTTTCTGGGAGAAATAGCCTCGTGATAAGAGTTTTGGGAAACAAGAAGAAGTACGAGGAGCTCTTGTCATTTGCATACGGACTTCTTTTAAATCTCATGTTTCATCTTGCCCTTGACTGTACGTGGAGTCCCTGAGTTACAAGCCTCTTCCTTTTTTTATGTCTTGAGAATAAAGTTGCTGGCTCCTCTCTGAGGTGGGGTGGGATATGCAAGTCAGTCTGTGGGGGGATATTGTCAGCCCCATGTGATGGTGAGGGCCCCTGGAAGTCTGTCTGCTCCACATACAGTTGTCAACCAGTCTTGTGTTTTAGCTTCTGGTCTTACTCTACTCCTCTGTGGTACCTGGTGTCACGTCACTACTCTCTCAGGAGCAAATTAGCTTTCTTCTTAGAGGTATCTCCTGCAGGTGCTTTAGGTTGTAGCTTTTTCTATTCCACTAAATCAGTTACCATTCTTCCATTCTGTTGAAAATACTTGTCAGCTATCATCTACACTTCTTCTGTTCTTATTGTTCATGTGGGTTTATACATGTTTTATTTTAAAAAATAATGTTCGAGCCTTCACTGGAGGTTTAATTGTTTTTGTTTTTAAACTATATTATATTCAAGTTAAGTTTAGAATTGCCCCCAAAGACTTCTGGCTGTGTTTACAAGAAAATCAGTCAGAGAAGGGGCAGTGGAAGAGTTTTTGTTCAGCATCTACCACTTGTGAAGTCCTGTACAGGGCACTTCAGCCTCCCTTGCATATCAGGTAGCTTTATCTTGTTTTAAGAGTGAGGAAACAAAGGCTTATAACATTAAGAAATTTCTCCAGGCCATAAGAAAAGGAACCCAGCCTTGCATGTATTGTCATTTTGTGCTTTTTTTCTACACAACAGTGCTTCTCAACTCCTAGTGTGATGAATCAGCCAAGTTTGTCTGGAACTATTCCAGTTTTAGTACTGGAAATCCTGCATCCCTGGGGCCCCTCAATTTTAAGCCAAATAGGATGGTTATGGCTGCATGCTAAAATCATTAGGGAAGTTTTTAAAAATAGAAATACTTTAATTTCATCTTCATAAGAATCTGATTTAATGACTCTGGAGTAGGACTTGGTATCGGTATTTTTAAAAAGCCGGAATTATTTGATTCTAAGGCACAGCTAGAGTTGTGAACCTTATATCATGCTGCTACCCAGAAAGTCAACAGTCTGGATTCCATCATCTTTTAATCCTCAGCTGGTGTGTAAACCACTAATTCCAGAGATTATCAGTATATATAACATAATAAAGATGTAGTCTGTAGACTGGGGTTGTTGGCCAAAGCAACCTGCTGCCTGTTTTTGTAAATAAAATTTTATTGGAATAGAGCCATGCCCAGCATTTACATATTATAAATGGCTGCTTTATTCCTGTTGCTGTAGCTTCAGGGTTGAGTAGTTTGATACTACAGGGTCCATGCATCCTGAAATATTTACACACTGGCCTTTTACGTAAAAATTTTGCTGACTCTTGCTCCAGGCCTTAACATGAATTAAAACTAAAACTAATAACAAATGAAGCAAAAAAGACTCACTATATTAGAAGTGCTATTGGATACTCAGGAAAGGAATTCTTCTTGAATCAAGGTAGTGCTCAGTTCTGAGGTGGAAAGGGAGTTAGGAAATGTACTGTGTGCCTTTGGAACTTTAATGTGCATATATATAACCTGAGGATCTTGTTGAAATGCGGTTTCTGATTCAGTAGTGTGAAGTGGGGCCAGAATCCTGCATATCCAACACACTTCCAGATGGTGCCAGGAACCACAGTTGGAGTAGCAAGTATATAGACCACTGGCTATTCATCACAGTGAGGGGTGAAATCATCTAAACCACAACAGCAGCTGATAGGAGCCACTGCTTATTGACCATGTTTATGTGCCAGATAAGTCAAACGAGAAAGAACACTCTCAGTGTGGGGAACAAACAGGTCTTTAACATCACCTTGAACCAGTGCCTTTCAAAGTATGTATCTGCAGCATCAATGTCAGCTGTACTTGGGAACTTGTTAGAGATGTGAATTCTTGGGTCCCACTCTAGACCTACTGCATCAGAAATTCTGAAGTTGGGCCCAGCAGCCTAAGTTTTAACAAACCTTCTAGATGATTCCATGCGTAGTAAACTTTGAGAATCACTGTGTTGGATGTTGAAGTTTTTTCAGATTGAAAGTGCTATGCAGCTATGAGACTAGCACAAACTGACAAAGACACCCTAGGGTGCCAGGCAATGACGTTAGGAGGCAGCATCTTAGGTGATTAGCTTCACATCTAACCCTGGGGAGGGACCAGGAAATCCTGGGAAGGCACAGGTACAGTGTTAAAGGTGAAGATAAACTGAATAATAAAAAATTTTCCAATCTGCCAAAGATGGTTTTGCTCTGACACTGTGGAACGGCAAGAGGATCAGGAGTGCCACACAGGCCTGAGGTACCCCAAGTTTCTGCCTAAATCAAAGAATAAAGCATTTTATGCACGAAAAAAAAAAGAAAAGAAAAGCTAGCAGGGTACTTAATTTTGCACTTTAATCCATTTCTTTTGTTGACTTTTGCTCTAAGATGGTATTATCTCTTCTATCTTTATTAAAAAAAATTAAGCTACAGTATATGTATGTTTGTAGTAGAAAAATAAAAAATAAAAAATACTAAATTAAAATTACCCATAATTAAACTAAATGCCAAAATAATGTATGAGTGTCCCTAGTTTTCTAAAACACTAATACTGATTATTACATACTTTGAAAACAAATTCAATAGACGAAAAATGGTATCTCATTATTTTGATTGACATTACTTTCAACATAGGAATACTGTTCATAAAACCAATATATACCCATTAAAAATAATCAAATAATTCAGAGGAATATGACATAGAAATTTAAATTAATTTAATTTTTGCTTTATAAAGTTTTAATTTTTAAAATTATTTTATTTTACTTTATTCAGCTCCATTGAGGTATATTGACAAATAAAAACTATGTATTTATTGTGTAGAATGTGACTTTTTGATGTACATATACATTGTGAAATGATTCCTGCAATCAAACCTAATTAACATATCCATCACCTCACATAGTTGCCTTGTTTTTTGTTGAGAGAACATTTGCTCTCTTAGTAAATTTCAAGTATACAATACAGTATTATCATGTAATGCTGTACATTAGATCTCCAGAATTTATTCATTCTGCATAACACTTTTCCATTTCTCTAACCCTCCAGGGCCTGGCAACCACCATTATACTCTTGCTTTTGTGAATTTGACTTTTGCAGATTCCACATACAAGTAACATTATACAGTATTTGGTTTTTTTTTTGTGCCTGGTTTATTTCACTTAGCATAACCTCCTGTCAACCTAAATAACAGAGAGAAGCTTTCTAAAAGAAAAGATGTTTATTTGGGAATGAAGCATTGCAATGGGGATACCTATGCCATAGTATACTATGTGTATACTCAGGGAGATAAAGGAAGAGAAAGGTCTTTGAAGGAAAAAATGAAGAGGATTAAGTAATTGTTTTGAAATAATTATCCTTGGCTACAAAGATCATTACCAAGGGTGACACCAATTCAAGGTTGGACAAGCAGTTGCTGGGCAGATGTCCTTGCAGAAGTATTTTTTTGTGTAAGGTTTCAATGTCCTTCATGCAAAGTTGTGGTTTGTGTAGAGTTTTTTTCTTTTAATTTCAAAGTATTACAGGTGTACAAATGTTTTTGGTTACAAGGATCACTTTTGTAATGCTTGACTCAGGGTTATAAATGTGACTGTCACCCAGATAGCATTCATTGTGCCCGTTAGGTAGGTTTATGCCAATCCCCTTCTCCCCACCCCGCCCAGTTGATTTCCATTGAGTTAACTTCCCTCTATGCACATGAGTGTTTATCAGTTAGTTCCAAATTAATAGTGAGTACCTGTGGTGTTTGTTTTTCCATTCTTTAGATACTTCACTTAGGATATTGGTCTCCAGTTCCATCCAAATTATTGCAAAAGGCATTAAGTCATCCTTCCTCATGGCTGAGTAGTATTCCATGGTATACAGATACCACATTTTGTTAATCCTCTCATGAATTGATGGGCATTTGGGTTGATTCCACATCTTTGAAATTGTGAATTTTGCTGCAATAAATATTAGAGTACAGGTATCTTTATGATAAAATTACTTCTTTTCCTTTGGGTAAATATCCAGTAGTGGGATTGCTGGATCAAATGGTAGGTCTGCTTTTAGTTCTTTGAGGAATCTCCATACTGTTTTCCATAGAGGTTGTACTAATTTGCAGTCCCACTAACAGTGAATAAGTGTTCTTCTCTCTCTGCATCCATGCCAGCTTCTATTGTTTTTGCATGTTTTAATAAAAGCCATTCTGACTGGGGTAAGGTGACATCTGGTTGTTTTGATTTGCATTTCCCTGGTGATTAGTGACATTGAGCATTTCTTTCATATGCTTATTGGCCATTTTTCTATCTTTTGAGAAGCTTCTGTTTACATCTCTTGCCCACTTTTTAATTGGGTTGTTTGATTTTTCTATGCTGATTTGCTTGAATTCTTTGTAGATTATTGTTATTAGTCCTTTATCAGATGAATAGCTTGTGAATATTTTGTCCCATTCTGTAGGTTGTCTATTTGCTTTATTAATTATTTCCTTGGCTGTGCAGAAGCATTTTAATTTAATCAAGTCCATTAATTGGTTTTTGTTGTTGCTGGGATTGTCATTGGGGTCTTCTTCATAAATTCTTTGCCTAGGCTGATATCTAGCAGAGTTTTTTCAACATTGTCTTCTAGCATTCTTATGGTTTTATGTCTTACATTTAAGTCTTTTATCCATCTTGAATTATTTTTTGTGAGTGTTGAGAGATATGCATCCTGTTTTATTCTTCTGCATGTGGCTATCCAGTTTCACCAGCACCATTAATTGAGTAGGAATTCTTTTCCCCATTGTATATTTTTGTCTGCTTTGTCAAAGATCATTGGCTGTATGTGGATGCTTTTATATCTGTCTTTTCTGTTCTGTTCCATTGGTCTATGTCTCCATTTTTGAGCCAATACTATGCTGTTTTGGTCACTATACCCTTGTAGTATAGTTTAAAGTCTGGTAATGTGATGCCTCCTGATTTGTTCCTTTTGCCTAAGATTGCTTTGGCTACTCAGGCTCTTTTCTGGTTTCAAATGAAGTGTAGAATTATTTTTTCTAGATCTTTAAAATATGACATTTGTATTTTGATGGGGATTACATTGACTCTATAAATCACTTTGGGAAGTATAGACATTTTAACAAGGTTGATTCTACCAATCCATGAGCATGGTTTTTTTTTTCCACTTGTTTATATTATCAGTGATTTCCTTCCTCAGTTTTTGTAGTTCTCTTTGTAGAGATCTTTCACCTCCTTGGTTAAGTTTATTCCTTGGTATTTTATTTTCTTTGTAGCTGTTATGAAAGGTATTGAGTCTTTGATTTGACTCTCAGCTTAGCTGTTATTGGTGTATAGGAATGCTACTGATTTGTGTACATTGATTTTGTAACCTGAGACTTTTCTAAATTTATTTATCAATTCCAGGAGTCACTTGGTGGGATCTTTGGGGTTTTCTGATATAAAATCATATCGACAGCCAGAAGCAATAGTTTGACCTCCTCTTTCCCAATATGGATACCCTTTATTTGTATCTCTTGCCTGATCACTCTGTCTAGGACTTTCAGACTATGTTGAACAGAAGTGGTGACTGTGGGCATCCTTGTGTTATTCCAGTACATAGTGGGAGTGCTTACAACTTTTCCACATTCAGTGTGCTGGCTGTGGATTTGTCATACATGGCTTTTATAATTTTGAGATATGTTCCTTCCATGCCAGGTTTCTTGAGGGTTTTTATCATGAAAGGGTACTGAATTTTGTCAAATGCTCTTTCTGCATCTATTGAGATGATCATATGATCTTTGTTTTTGCTTCTGTTTATGTGATGAATCACATTAATTGATTTACATTTGTTGAACCATCCTTGCATCTCTAGGATGAAGTCCACTTGGTCATGGTGGATTATTTTTTTGATGTACTGTTGAATTCAGTTTAGTAGTATTTTCTTGAGGATTTTTGCATCTATATTCACAAGAGACACTGGTCTGTAGTTTTATTTTTTAGCTGTGTCTATTCCTGGATTTGGTGTCAAGGTGAACTTGACTTCATAGAATGAGTTGGGGAGGATTCCCTCCTTCTTGATATTATGGAATAACTTCTGCAGTATGGGTACCAACTCTTCTTTGTAAGACTGATAAAATCTGGCTGTGAATCCATCTCATCTGGGGCTTTTTTTTGTTGGAAGATTTTTCATTGCTGCCTCAATCTCTTTGCTCATTATTGGTCTGTTCAGGAGTTCTTTTTCTTCCTAATTGAGTCTTGGGACATTGTGTGTTTCCAGAAATTTGTCCATTTCCTCTATGTTCAAGTTTATGTGCAGAGAGATTTTTATAGGATTCACAGATGATATTTTGTATTTCTGTTGTATCAGTTGTAATATATCATTTTTCATTTCTAACTGAGCTTATTTGGGTCCTTTCTCTTCTGTTCCTGGTCAATCTAGCTAGAGTTCTATCAATTTTGTTTATCTTTTCCAAGAACCAACTTTTTGTTTTGTAGATCTTCTGTATTAATTTCTTATTTTTGACTTAGTTACTTCTGCTCTGACCTTAGTTGTTTCTGCTGGGTTTGGGATTCGTTTGTTCTTCCTTTTCTAGTTCATTGAGATGTGTCATTAGATTGTTAATTTATGATCTTTCTGGTTTTTTGATGGAGACATTTATGGCTATGAATTTTCCTCTTAGGACTGCTTTTGCTGAATCCCATAGATTTTGATAGCTTGTGTCTGCTTCATTATTCAGCTTGAGGAATCTTTTGATTTCCATGTTAATTTGACGTTGATCCAATAATTGCTCAGCAGCAGGTTGTTTAATTTATGTGACTTGGTGTAGAATTGAGGGTTTCTCTTGGAGTTGATTTTTAGTTTTATTCCACTGTAGTCAGATAAGATACATGGTATAATTTCTACTTGTTTGAATTTGTTGAGCGGGGTTTCATGGCCTAAAATATGATCAATCTTGGAGAATGTTCCATGTGTGGAAGAGAAGAATGTATATTTAGTAGTTTTAGGGTAAAATATTCTGTAAATGTCTTAGTCCCCTTTTTTCTAGAGTCCCATTTAAATCTAGTGTTTCTTTATTTATATTCTGCTTGGATGATCTCTTCATATCTGTCAATGGGGTAATGAAGTCCCTGGCATTTATGATGCTGCATTTCTCACTTTGCTTAGATCTAGCAGGTTTTGCTTTATGAATCTGGGTGCTCCTGTGTTAGGTGCCTAAATATTTAGGATTGTTATGTCTTCTTGTGGAATTTCTGCCTTTACCATTATACAATGACCATCTTTGTCTTTCTTTACTATTGTTGATTTAAAGTCAACTTTATCTGATATGAGAACAGCTATACCTGCTCTCTTTTGATTTCCATTTGCATGGAATATTTTTTAACATCCCTTCACCTTGAGTCTATATGATCCTTGTGGGTTAGATGTGTTTCCTGGAAACAGAAGATACTTGGCTTGTATTTTTTTAATCTATTGAGCCAGCCTATGTCTCTTGAGTGGGGAATTCAAACCATTCACATTAATTAATAGAATTGATATGTGGGATGCTGTTCTGTTCCTCTTGTTGGGTTGTACCTTATTACTGTGTTTTACTTCTTATACTATTGTTTTATATGAGCTCTGAGCTTTAAGTTTTGGATGGTTTTACTGTGGTGGGTAACTCTTGTCTGATCCATGCATAATGCCGATCTGAGGATTTCCTGCAGGGAATGTCTGGTCTTGATGAATTTCCTCAGTGTTTGCTTATTAGGAAAAATCTTTATTTCTTCTTCATGTATGAAACTTATTTTTGCAGGGTTCAAAATTGTAGGCTGGCAGTTGTTCTGTTTATGAAGCCTGAAGATGGGGCCCCAATCTCTTCTGGTTTGTATGGTCTCAGTTAAGAAGCCTGCAGTTTGCCTGATGGGATTTCCTTTGTAAGTTACTTGATATTTTCACCTTATGTCTCCTAGGAATTCCTCCTTTATGTTGACTTTGGCCAGTCTGATGACTTTGTATCTTGGTGATTTGCTCTTTGCAATGAATCTCCCCAGTGTTCCTTGAGCTTCTTGTCTTCAGATGTCTAAATCTCCAGCAAGACCAGGGAGGTTTTCCTAAGTTATTCCCTCAAATATGTTTTACAGCCCTTGTGTGTTTTCTTCTTCACCCTCAAGGATGCTATGATTCTTATATTTGGCTGTTTTACATAATCCCTTATTTCTTGTAGGCTTTGTGCATTCCTCATAATTCTCTGTTTTTTATTTTTGATAGACTGGATTAATTCAAAATAGTTGTCTTCAAGCTCTGAGATTCTTTCTTCTGCCTGGTCTAGCCTATTCTTAAAACTTTCCACTGTGTTTTGTATTTCCTTAAATGAATTTTTTATTTCCAGAAGTTCCGTCTTTTTTTTTTTTAATATTTCAATCTTTTTAGTGAATTTTTCATTCATTTCCTGAATTGTTTTCCTGGTTCTTTGAGTTGGTTTTCCATTTACTCTTGGATTTCATTGAGCCTCCTTACAATCCATATTTGGAATTCTTTATCTGTCATTTCAGTATTTTCATTTTGGTTGGTATCCATTGCTAGAGAGCTGGTGTTCCCTTTTGGGGTGTCCTTTTGCTCCAATATTTTATAATTCTGGAGCTCTTTCACTGATTCCTTCTCATCTGGAGCAGCTGTTGCTTCTTATTTTTTAATTTTCTTTTGTTTACATGGGGCTTCACCTCCCCCCACCCCCATAGAGGTGTGTTTTTAGCATATGTTGTGTAAGATCCTTTGTCTTTGCTTGTGGGTGCTCTTCAGTCTGTTGATATTATTTTCATTGTTGTGCAGAAGCTTTTTAGTGTGATGCAACCCTATGTGTTTATTTTTGCTCTGTTGCTTGTGGTTTTGTGTCATATTCAAAAAGTCATTGCCCAGACCAATGTCAAGAAAATTTTTTCCTGTTTTCTTCTCATGGTTTTACATTTTCAGGTCTTGCCTTTAAGTCCTTAATTCATTTTGACTTGGTTTTTGTATATAGTATGAGATAAGGGTCCAGTTTCATTCTTTTGCATGTGGATTTCTAGGTTTGTCAGCACCATATATTGGAGAGACTGTTCTTTCCCCATAGTGCACCCTAACAGTTTGGTGTACATAGACTATTGAATGCATAAATAGTTGTTTAGATGAGTAGACTCATTATTCTGTAGACTGCTTTTTAAAACCAATAACTTTTTGGTCAGATAGACCTAGAAATGGTTGTGCCATTTATTGTTTACATGTGAAAAAGTTATGCAAATTCTCTAGTTCTCTGTAAGATGCACCACAAAATGTTTAGCATTGTGTATTGTTTGTAATAAGAATTGTACAAATGCTGCCTATTCTGGACACTTAGATTACTTATTATTCCCTGTTGTAAGTGGTACTATAGTGAATATCTTTGAGCAATTGCTCAATGTTTCCTCTAGTATGTATTCCAAGAAATAGAACATCTTTACACATTTCTTTAATGTTTTTTTCTATTATACATTCAAAAATATGGTACAGCCTTTTTAAATTTTGATACATGTTAATAGATTTTTCACTAAGAAATTGACAATATAATAATTTACAACCTAAAAAGTGTATGTATTTTCCCACCCTGGTACCAATATTGGACTTTTTCCATGTGTTTAATCTTTGCCAATAGATAGTTGAAAAATCATATCTCATTGTTATTTTAATTTCCACTTAAAAATGTTTTAGTTCTTTTTTTGTAAAATGCCTGTTTATGGACTTTATCCATTTGATAATACTTTTGCTGATGTGAGAACTGTTTAAATGGAAAAATTTTTGAAACATGTGTATGTATATACTATGTAGATGTATATATTATATATGTGCGCACGCACACACACACACACACATATATATATTTCCCATGCCCCTAGTTTGTCTTTTGCCTTTCTACTTTTTTTTTTTTTTACATGTATTCTTTCTAACTTTTATGTGGTCAAATCAATTGAACTATTTTTAAATGTTTTCTCTAATGTTTGGTGTTCTATCTGTATCTTTTTAGTATAGAAAATGCATTATTAATATTTATGCTGATATTTTGATAAAGAGTTTTTTACTTTTGGGAAGAGTCAAACTGCCTGGAATTTTATGTTCAGCCTAAGGAGGAGAACCTCTCGGTCTGAGGGACAGTTTTCATTCCTTTGTTACCAGAAGGATCTACAGAGCAATCCTATTTGATATGTTTTCATATCATAAATATGAGGTCCTTGAAATCCTGCTGGAGCTCCAAGGTAGGTTACTTGACAGATGTTAGTCTCATAGACACTTATAAGTAAAGTAACTGGTGTGCTTTTCAGAATCAAGACATACCATTTCCTAATTCCAAGCATACTTAATCCAAAAATATTTAGAAAACTCTTTACTGTAAGGAAACCCAGATTTTTTGACAACCTCAATGATCCAGCTGCCTTCTGGTGAAATACTATGATTATATTAAATGGGACTATGATGCTGAAACGGTGCAGTCAAAGAAAGATGCTATGGTCTTTACCACCAACTGCAGGGAAAGAGATTAAAAGTCAAATACTCGGCTGCAGGTCTAATTCAGAGTGAGAAGGCATCTATCTATGCCACAGGTTTTATCTGTCATCTTTCATTGACCAAGTGAACATGCTGCAGATGAAATTGTTTGCAGCCACTGTAATGATAGACAATGTTTTAGAAACCATCTTTTGAGCATTATGGTTGAACTTGCTTTAACCTTGGTAGTTTCTTGCTATCACTTTGTCCATCAAGGTATTTGACACGATGGACTTAGTTACTTAAAGTTACCTTAACACCACCTTGTTAAATGTTTTTCTTTACTGCTGTTCAAACCATTTTTTCAGGTATGTCTTTTGATATAGAATTCTGGAGGACAACCTTACCTATTTACTAAATTATTCCACAAAATAATATATAGTTTCTAGAATTCCTATTAAAATTTGAACATTTGCTGTTTACCATTTGACATTTTCTCCACCATGAGCATTACTAAGTATCTGTAAGTTTTAAATGTTTTTTTAATGTGACCTATAGACAGCCTTGGATGCTAATAACTTATATAAGTGCACACTGAAAACTTGCAAGAAAAGCAAATCAAAGTAAACAGTATTTCTCTTGTCAATTGATATGCACAAATATCCTTGACAATGGTTTTAGTGTACAAGGAAACGACGATCATTGAAATCATGACTAAGCAAAACCCACTAATATGCAGGAACATCGAGATTAGTGGTGATAGAAAAATTCTCACTTAAAGTACTTGTAGCTTACAAGTTGTTAAAGCCAAACCATTATCTTCTATTATCTACTCAAAACTTTTATTATCTGTTCAATATACTGCATTAGGGTTTGTAGTAGAAGTGGAAATATTTTATAGTTTCATAAATTCTTCTGGTTTTACTCATCAATATTTACTATTTAGAAATGCAATATTTTTATTAGTCTAGTGCAAATAGTTTTCAACAGGGTGCTTAAATTATAATGTGTGCTGCAGTAAAAAAATGTAAGAGTTTATTGTTCTTTTCTATGTTCTCTATTAAGTTTACTCAACTTTTAAATACATGACATCTACAGATTCCCTGGAAGAGAAACTTCATTCAAACCATATCTATTAGATATAATTTTGTGATTTATAACAAACACATTGTGCTTTATATATAATTTGCCATTGGAGGTTATTTATTTATGTTTGTGAAATCTTAACCAACATTAGCTCTCATACTTCACTAACTAGAAGTTATAGACTTGTACAGGAGGAAAAAATTTCATCCATAACAATGACCACAATGAGTTTGATCAGAGGGTCAACCAACTATGGCCTACAGACCAAATCTGATCCAATGCCTGTTTTTGTAAAGTTGTATGGGAAAACAGTCACATTCTTTTGTTTATGTATTGTCTATGGCTGTTTTGTGCTGCTTTGGAAGAATTGGGTAGTAGTAACAGATATCTATGGCCCACAGAGTCAAAAATATTTACTATCTGGACATACAGGGAATAGTTTGCTAGTCCCTGAGTTTGCGTACTTTTATTGAGGGTAGTTCACTTGTTTATTTATAAACATACTTATATTTGTTTCTCTATTTTTGAATAGGCACTACACACATGTGGTGGAAAATTCAGTAGGTATAAGGGCATATACAGTAAAAAGTAAACATTTCTTCCTCCTGCTTGGCTTCTAGTTTTCCTCGTAAAAGATCACCATTATTACTTGTTTCTTGTTGTGCCTTTCTAGAAATATTCTGTGTCCATATGATCTTAGATAATTGTAATTCACATGTTTTGCACAGATAAAAACTTTTTTTCTGCATTTCACTTTTTTCTTTGAAAAAAACTGTGTATCAGAGATCCACAATCATATGTGCATTTTATTTTTAATAACTAATAGTATTTCATTTTATTGTTTGATTATAATTTATTTAGCACCTTAATAATGAACTTTTTTAATGGCTGTTTTTGCCATTATAAAATTCTGGAACAATTTTTTGGGTATATATGTATGTTTTTGTAGGTATGTGCAAATTTATCTGTATGATATTTTTCTGATAGTGAATTCTAAACTTGAAGGATAGGTACACTTTAAGTTTTTTTGATTGTTCTTGCCAAATTGTCCTACACAAAGAGTGTACTAATTTATATCACTGCCTAGCAAGATATAAGAATGCCTGTTACTGCCTACACATGCCAACATAGTGTTTTATGTTGTTCTCCACTTTTTGTTCTCAAACTTTTTGATATTTTACTGACTGACAGAGAAAAAAATGTTTCTCATTGTAGTTTTAATTTACATTTAAGTTGTTATGAGTGAGGTTAACATATTTTAATATATTGTAAGTGATTTCCATTTCCTTTTCTGTGAACAGTTAGTTTATGTTGTTCAATTGACTACTATTTAAAAAATATTTTTTCTGGAAACAAGATAGAGAGATGGGGCAAGATGGCTGACCAGAGACACCAGCTGCCAGAGCATCTCAGTAAGAAGTTTTAGATGAAGGAGAAAAAATGATAAAACAGACAAACATAGATTGGATGTGAGTCTGAACGAAGGATGGCAGTACCTTTAGGAGACTCCATGGGAAGAAGTTGTGGAGCAGAACTTGAAGGAGCAAGATATTGGCAAGGATCAAACTCCGAGAGGCTTGGAGTCCACAGAGAAGGGTAGGTGGAGTGGTTTGTTTCTCCCTCCCTCACATCTCTGACAGTCAGTGGGTTCCCAAGCTGCTGGAGAGACTTCCTGCCCACATGAGCCCAGAGGCTGCTGCCGCCAGTGAGCTGGGAGCTTCTTGTGGACAGGGCACCAGGCTCCCAGTCACCCTGGGGAACTTCCCACCCAACAGACCTAAGCTGGGATGGCAGGCACCATATTGCTTCTCTACCCACTGTGTGCCTTTGTCTTCCCCAGGTGGCTGCAACTCCTCGGTTCTCATCTTACTCATTCCCACATAGACATTTCCCAACTGTGGCCCAGAATGCAGGAGCCACAGGGGTCCAGTGAGTCCCTGGTGAGATGTGTGACTCCAGAGCTTGGACATTCTGGGCAGACTGCCTCCTGGAGAGAGGGTTGGAAATGACCAGAGTCTTGCATTCCTCCATCCAGACTCTTCCTCCCCATCCCCTCCCCCTCACCCACCCACTGCTGCTGAGAGAGACAATTGAGCCATCACACTGAGGCTTCCACAGAGAGTGGGGCTCAAGCTTTTCCTCTTGGGGTCTTGCAGTGGATTGAGTGGTGCTTGATCTGTGAGCTTCCTACTTTCCAGCCCTCTCTGGTTCTGCTTGCCCAGCTGCTCCATCAGAGCAGGGCATGCCCTGAGGTGGAGGGACTTTGATTGTGCTCAGGCACACCATGGGTGGCTTGGGACCAGTGTGCTTTTCCCTGGCATGGTCAGGGATTGATCTTCTTGGTCTTGGGAGGTGAGTGAGCCCATATGGGTAGATCTGGGGGGAGAGTGCAGTGTGGGTTTAAGCTGCAGCACGCTTGGGGAGTACCCCTTCCCTCATGGGAGGGCCACACTCTCAGCTCAGGCCGGTATCCTAGGTGGGTAACTTCCTGGCCCACAGCACAGTCATGGGGGAACTTGGCTGACTTGGACTCCTGTCTGCAGGCAGATGCTAAGGGGAAACTGCAGAGCACAGGAGGCAGGAGAGGAGAGAGGCCCACTCCATACTGCCAGATTGTGAATCTCAGAGTGCCCCACCTCCAGAAGCAGACTTTCTGGTTGCGTGGGGCCACTTCAGCCTCTCCCTGGTGGCTTTACCCAGAAGCTGGGAACAGACCTTTGAACCCTGCCAAAATAGCTACCTTGCCAGCTTTTGTGGAGCCTGAGGGCAAGCACATCCAACCCAGTCCTGCCCAGCCACACCCCCCATCCATCTCTGCTGTGGCAGAGAATAACAGCTCACCTGGAAGTTCCAGGGTCCCACCCATCACCTGGGGCATTTGAATGCTTCTCCTGAGGGACCAGGGCCAGGCACAGGACCCCAAACCACATTGCAGCTTGTTTCCTTTGGCAAGCACCACCTACTGACAAGGAGGTCAATTTGCATGCCATTTACAGCATTTACTGTAAAAGCTAAAACATTTACTGACTCAGTTTTACAGGCTGTGTGGTGATCAAACAAATGGCCATTTGGGGGAATGCTTATGTCTCCACACAGAAAAACTGCACTACTGGATAACAGTGGAAAGATCCCAGCCCAAGGCCTTAGCATACAAGCATCTAGGCCGCTACCCTGTGAACAGCCCTCCCAGTTTGGAGAACATGTCCTGACCTTCCTACCAGTGGTTCCCCATAGTGGCCAGAAAAGCAACTTCTGAGCCCTGCTGAGGCTTTGCAATGCCTTTCAGGTTCCCACAGCCTACCCATGAGCTGCCTTGCTCCTTCCCCCACTTCAGTGGTGGTAAGGATCAAAAAACCCCCTTGGGAGGTACAGGGTCCCTCCTAAAGCTTGGAGCACTCAGTTACTCCACCTGGGGGACCAGAGTCTACCATGGGCACAAAAGAACATTTCAGCAGCTGGCTCTTTCACACAAACATCAATCAGTGACAGGAATAACTACTATATAGCTCATGATAACATCTTACAACACATAGTAATCAGACTGGCCAAGGTAAACATGAAAGAGGCACTCCTATGAGCCATAAAGCAAAAGCATCAAGTAACTTACAAGGGGAAACTCATCAGACTAACTGTAGACTTCCCAAGTGAGACCTTACAAACCAGAAGGGATTGGAGTCCCATTCTTAGTACTCAGAACTGCATTATACATGGAGCAGCACAATAGACACCCACCAGTGTAAAATTACCCAAAAGCTAAAGGTGAAAGCCTGGTACCACAATGTCTCGTGAGGTAAAACAAAGCAATAAAGTTCTATTCAACAGGATGAACAGAAATCCACCCCACTTATCAAGTCTTTCAATAAATATGAATGGCTTGAACTCCTCACTGGAGACATAGGCTGGCTGAATGGATAAAGAAAATACAAACCAAGTATCTGCTGTTCCAGGAAACACATCTAACCCACAAGGACTTATTCAGACTCAAGGTGAAGGGATGGAAAACAATATTACATGCAAATGGAAACCAAAAGAAAGCTGGGTGTAGCCATTCTTATATCAGATAACATATATTTCAAATCAGCAAAAGTAGAGAAAGACAAAGATGCTAATTATATAATGGTGAAGAGAACAATTCAATAAGACATAATAATCTTAAATATTAATGCACCTAACACAGGTGCACCCAGATTCATAAAGCAAATCCTACTCAATCTAAACAAAATGATAGCAGCATTGAAATAGCTGAGGACTTCAACACCCCACTGACAGAATGAGACAGATCCTCCAAGCACAAAATAAACGAAGAAACAATAGACATAAACAGAACTCTAGAACAAATTGGCTTAACAGACATTTACAGAACATTCAACCCCAAAACTATGGAATATATGTTCTTCTCATCAGCTCACAGAACAATCTCTAAGCCTGATCATATCCTATGCCACAAAACATGTCTCAAAACATTTGAAGACATAGAAATTATATCATGTATCTTCTCAGAGCACAGTGGAATAAAATTAGAACTCAATTCCAACAGAAACACTCAAACCTACACAAAGTAATTGAAATTAAACAACCAACTGCTGAACGATTATTGGGTCAAGGAGGAAATTAAGATGGAAATCAAAAGATCCCTTGAGCTAAATGGCAAAGGGGACACAAGTTATCAAAATCTGTTGGATTCAGCAAAAGCAGTCCTAAGAGGAAAGTTCATAGCTTTAAAAGCCTACATCCAGAAGACAGAAAGATCACAAATCAACAATCTAATGAATCATCTCAAGAAATTGGAATAGGAAGAGCAAACCAATCCCAAACCCAGCAGAAGAAGAGAAATAACAAAAGTCAGAGCAGAACTAAATTAAATCAATAACAAAGTATTATACAGAAGATTAATGAAACAAAAAATTTGTTCTTTGAAAAGATAAACAAAATCAACAGACCTTTCGCTGGATTAACCAGAAACAGAAGAGAAAGAACCCTAACAAGCTTAATAAGAAATGAAAAAGGAGATATTACAATTGATACCATGGAAATACAAAATATCATCGCTGAATACTATAAAAAACTCTATGCACATAAACTTGAAAACTTTGAGGAAATGGACAAATTCTTGGAACACACAACCTCCCTAGCATCAATCAGGAAGAAACAGAATGCCTGAAAAGATGAATATCAAGTAACAAAATTGAAGCAGCAATGAAAAATCTACCAACAACAAAAAAAGTCCTGGACCAGATAGTTTCACAGCTGAATTTTACCAGACCTACAAAGAAGAACTGGTATCCATACTGTAGAAATTATTGCATAACATAGAGAAGGAAGGAATCTTCCCAACTGGTTCTACCAAGCCAATATATCACCTTGATACCAAAGCCAGGAAAGGACACAACAAAAAAAGAAAACTACAGATCAATATCCCTTATGAATGTAGATGCAAAAATGCTCAATAAAATCCTAGCAAACTGAATTCAGCTGCACATCAAAGAAATAATTCACCATGATCAACTAACTGGGCTTCATCCCAGAGATTCAAGCATGGTTCAACATACACAAATCTATAAATGTGATTCACGACATAAATAGAAGCAAAAAAAAAAAGACCATATGATCCTCTTAATAGATGGAGAAAAAGCATTTGACAATATTCAGGCCTCTTTTAGGATAAGAACTCTTAACAAAATAGGCATAGATGGGACATACCTCAATGTTATAAAAGCCATATATGATAAACCCTCATCCCACATCATACTGAATGGTTAAAAATTGGAAAGGATTCCCACTTAGAACTGGAACCAGACAAGGTTGCCCACTGTTACCACTTCTGCTTAACATAGTGCTGGAAGTCCTAGCTAGAGCAATCAGGCAAGAGAAGAAAACCAAGTGAATCCACATGGAAAAAGAAGAGGTCAAACTACTGCTTTTCACTTATGATATGATCTTACATCTAGAAAACCCCAAAGATTCTGCCAAGAGACTCCTGGAATTGATAAATAAATTCAGCAAAGTCTCAGGTTAAAAAATCAATGTACACAAATCAGGGACATTCCTATATACCAACAACAGTTAAGTTGAGAATCAAATCAAAGACTCAATACCTTTCACAATAGCAAAAAAGAAAATAAGATACCTAGGAATATTCTTAACCAAGGAGGTGAGAGATCTCTACAGGGAGAACTACAAAACTCTGAGGAAGGAAATCTCAGAGGATGTAAACAAATGGAAAAACATATCATGCTCATGGATCAGTGGAATCAACATTTTTAAAATGGCTATACTACCCAAAGTGATTTACAGAGTAAATGGAATCCCCATTAAAATACCAATGTCATTTTTTGCAGATCTATGCTTTGTATGGAACCAGAAAAGACTCTGAATAGCCGAAGCAACTTTAAGCAAAAACAACAAATCAGGAGACACCACTTTACTAGACTTGAAGCTATACTACAAGGCCATAGTAACCAAAACAGCATGGTACTAGCACAAGAACAGAGACCTACACCAATCGATCAGAACAGAGAATCCAGATATAAAACCATCCTCATATTGCCATCTGATCTTTGACAAAGCAGACAAAAACATACCCTGGAGAAAAGAAACCCCTATTCAATAAATGGGGCTGGGAAAATTGGATAGCCACATATAGAAGACTGAAACAGGATCCGCACCTCTCATCACTCACAAAAATTAATTTATGATGGATTACAGACTTAAACCTAAGGCATGAAACTGTAAGAATTCTAGAAGAAGAGGTTGGAAAAACTCTTATATATATTGGTCTAGGCAAACAATTTATGAGGAAGACCCCAAAGACAATCACAGCAACAACAAAAATAAATAAATGGGACCTGATTAAATTAAAAGGCTCTGCACAGCCAAGGAAACAATCAATAGAGTGAATAGACAAATTACCAAATGTGAGAAAATATTTGCATGCTCTATACCCTATAAAAGGTTAATAACCAGAATCTACAAAGAATTCAAGGAAATCATAAAGAAAACATCAAACAACCCTATTAAAAAGTGGGCCAAATACATGAACAGACACTTTTCAAAAGAAGATAGCCTAATGGCCAATAAACATAGGAAAAAAATGCTCAACATCTCTAATCATCAGAGAAATGCAAATCAAAACCACAATGAGATACCATCTAACTCCGGTGAGAATGGCTTTTATCAAAAAGTCCCAAAACAACAGATGCTGGCATGGATGCAGAGAAAAAGGAACACTTATACACTGTTGGTGGGACTGCAAACAAGTATAACCTCTATGGAAAGTAGTATGGGGATATCTCAAATAACTAAATGTAGATCTACCATTTGATTCAGGAATCCCACTACTGGGTATTTACCCAAAAGAAAAAAAGACATTTTATAAAAAAGAGACTTGCCCCCAAATATTTATAGCAGCATAATTCATAATTGCAAAGATGTGGAAACAACCCAAGTGCTCATCAATACATGAGTGGATTAATAAAATGTGGCATATGTATACCATGGAGTATTACTCAGCCAGAAAAAAAAAATGGTGAACTAACACCTTTTGTAGCCACCTGCATGGAACTGGAGACCATCCTTCTAAATGAAGTATCACAAGAATGGAAAAACAAACCATATATACTCAGTATTCAGTTGGAACTAAATGATCAACACTCATGTGTACATATGGTAGTAAAATTCAATGGAAATCAGGAGGGTGGGAGCGGGGAGGAGGTGATGGGCAAATTCACACCTAACAGGTACAAAGCACACTATCTGGGTGATGGGCACACTTATAACTTTGACTCAAACTGTACAAAAGTAATTTATGTGACCAAAACGTTTGTATCCCCATAATATTCTGAAATATTAAAAAGAAGACAAAAAAGGAAAAAGGGACACTGGAGCCCAACTTTGTTAAGTTTAACTGTGCAACTCAATGTGCTATATTTCCCTAAAGAGCACAAATCAAAAATTCATTATGATTAATAAAAATCTCTCACATTAAAAAAATATTTTTTGAATTGAGTCTCTCTTAGTGAGTAAAAAGTTAAGGAGAAAAAACTGATTAATTTGTTGGTGAGTATATATATAACATCAGAAAGAGACAATAATATTTATCTGATAATTTGAAATTTTGTATGGTCTGGTGACTTTCCCAAAGAATAAAATCATCTACGATAATATTAAAGTGTTAATAACATACAAATTTAGTAACTTAGATGTCATTAGAAAGCAATTGCCCTTATTTGTTTTAAAAGCTGTTCACATATTTGCATATTTTACCTTGATTACACAAGGGAAATTAAATTATTTTATAAAACTGATGTATCAATTTGGATAAATTATAACAATTTCTTATTCAGTAATATAGTATCAATTGTCCAAGATTCTCAGCCAAGTATAAAAGTTTCCAATATGGATAAGCTGTGTTGTAAAATTAATATGGGAATAAAGATTAAGTGACTCATGAAAAAAATATTTTTTCTGTGGAAGTACCATATGATCCAGCAATTTCACTACTGGGTATTTATCTAAAGGAAAGGTAATCAGTATATGGAAGAGATACTTGCACCTCTATGTTTATGGCAACACTATTTACAATAGCAAAGATATAGAATCAACTTAAGTGTCTGTCAACACATGAAGGAATATAGAAAATGTGGTATACATACACAATGGAATACTGTTTAGCCAGAAAACGAATGAAATCCAGTCATTAATGGCAACATGGGCGAGCCTGGAGGACATTATGTTAAGTGAAATCAGTCAGGCACAGAAAGATAAATACTGCATTTTTTCACTCATATGTGAAAGCTAAAAAAAATTGAGCTCATAGAAATAAAGAGAAATGTGCTAGATAGGAGGAATGAGTTCTGTTGTTCTGCAATACTGTAGGGTGAATATGGTTAACAATGATCTAGTGTATCTTTTCAAAAAGCTAGAAGAGAGGATTTTGAATGTTCAAGGTAATAGATACGCTAATGACCCTGATCTGACCATTACAAATTATGTACATATTTTGAAACATCACTGTGTCCCATATATATGTACAATTATTATGTGTCAAGTAAAAAATAAAAGGAAAAATATTTTCCTAGTTCCAGCCATTGTATCTTTTACTTTATTTTAACAAACAAATGCATAGTTTACTCTTAGAAGTTGGGTGGGTTGGCCACTTTCATCTCTGTGACTTCAAGGGAAGGGCTTCTGAACTTCAGAATTGGGGGTGGGGGGACATAATCTCTTACTTACTGTCATAATTTTGTTCATTTATAAAACACATAACCTTTCTTTTGGGAACATACAATTTAACTTATCCTCATGCATAGTCACTAGAAAAGAGAGGCTAGTTTTCAATATATGGCAGTAAATTTAAATATATTTTTATAATGGAAATGTTTCTTCAAACAAAAATCATATGCACATATTTAAGTATATAAAATAAATTTGTTTTAAAAATGGATTTCAGAAGAAATCACTTAAGTTTCTTAAGTTGAATACCATAAACTCCTTATCACTTCTATAATACTCAAATAAATTTTAGGGGGATGAGGGCTGCACTAACAGAGCCATCAGTGAGGAGATTTTCACCATAGCTACCCATGGCAAGACTCTGGTGAATGACTTCATTGAACCCCCAGCTGGAATTTGACATCTGGAGAGACCATTTGTCTCACCTTAATTATCAAGAAAAAATATCCAAGCTTTTTAGACGTGAGGCAACTCACTGATTGTAAGCAGGATATCCTAATTAATTTTGGCCAAAAATAGTGTGCTCAGATCTACCACTGTAAAGCTAAAATAATCATTTTAGAGTTCAGTCCAATGTAACAGGTTGGGTCTTTAACTGGAGGAGGCTTGTCCCCAGGCTCATAAACTTCAAGATGAATATGGAACTTCTTTGTGGAGTGTCAATTTTTTAAAAAAAATTTAAATGTTATATATCAATTATAAAATTATATGCTTAGTAAATTTAGTTATTTAGTTAATATAAAATTATTTGTATGTATTAGACAAGACAGAGGAATTCCCTATAAACTTTCACTATTTGCAGACGATATGATATTATACATAGAAAACCCCAAAGATTCAACCAAGAGATTACTGGAATTGATAAATGAATTCAGCAAAGTCTCAGGATACAAAATTAATACACACAAATCCGTAGCCTTCATATATGCTAATAACAATCAAGCTGAGAAACAAATTAAAGATGTAATACCTTTCACAATAGCAACAAAGAAAATTAAATATTTAGGAACATATCTAACTAAGGAGGTCAAAGACCTATATAGAAAGAATTATGAAACACTGAGAAAAAAAATTGCAGAGGATGTAAATAGGTGGAAAGCCCTACCATGCTCTTGGATAGGCAGAGTCAACATAGTAAAAATGGCTTTGCTACCTAAATTAATTTACAGAATCAATGCAATCCCTATCAAAATACCAACATCATTTTTTGCCGATCTAGAAAAAATAATTCTACACTTCGTGTGGAACCAGAGAAGACCCCGTCTAGCCAAAGCGATCTTAAGCAAAAAGAACAAATTGGGAGGCATCTATCTACCAGACTTCAAACTATACTACAAGGCTATAGTAACCAAAACTGCATGGTATTGGCACAAGAACAGACACGTAGACCAATGGAACAGGACTAAGAACCCAAATATAAAACCAACCTCATACAGTCACCTGATCTTTGACAAATTCCAAAAAAACGTACACTGGGGAAAAGATTCCCTATTCAACAAATGGTGCTGGGAAAACTGGATGGCCATGTGTAGAAGACTGAAACTGGACCCACACCTCTCACCTCTCACAAAAATCAATTCACAATGGATAACAGATCTAAACCTAAGACATGAAACCATAAGAATTCTCGAAGAAAATGTTGGAAAAACTCTTATGGACATTGGCCTAGGCAAAGAATTTATGAAGAAGACCCCCAAAGCAATCACAGCAGCAACAAAAATAAATACATGGGACCTGATCAAATTAAAAAGCTTCTGCACAGCCAAGGAAACTATCACTAGAGTGAACAGACAACCTACAGAATGGGAAAAATATTTGCATGCTACACCTGTGATAAAGGGCTGATAACCAGAATCTATACAGAACTTAGGAAAATCAACAAGAAAAAATCAAACAACCCTATTAAAAAATGGGCAAAGGACATGAACAGAAACTTTTCCAAAGAAGACAGAATAATGGCCAGCAAACATATAAAAAAGTGCTCAACTTCTCTAATCATCAGGGAAATGCAAATCAAAACCACAATGAGGTATCACTTAACTCCAGTGAGATTGGCTCATATCAAAAAATCCCCAAACAACAAATGTTGGTGGGGATGTGGACAGATAGGAACACTCATACGCTGCTGGTGGGACTGCAAATTAGTACAACCTCTATGGAAAAGAATATGGAGATACCTCAAAGAATTAAAAGTAGAATTACCATTTGACCCAGCAATCCCACTACTGGGTATTTATCCAAAGGACAAAAAGACATTTTATAATAAAGATGTCTGCTCACGAATGTTCATAGCAGCACAATTCACAATTGCAAAGATGTGGAAACAACCCAGGTGCCCATCAATACACGAGTGGATCAATAAAATGTGGTATATGTATACCATGGAGTATTACTCAGCAATAAGGAACAACAGTGAATTAACACATCTGGTATTATCCTGGTTGGAGCTAGAACCCATTCTTCGAAGCGAAGTGTCACAGGATTGGAAAAACAAGCACCACTGGTACTCACCATCAAACTGGTACTAACTGATGAACACTTACATTACACAGGGCAATGACATTCATCTGAGGGCGGGCGGGAGGGAGGGGGGTGGAAGGGATGGGAAAAACTCTCACTGAATGGATGTGGGGAGCACAGTTTGGGGGATGACCACGATTGTGGCTCTGACATGGGCAGAACAGGGGCATTGTGTATGGCCAAAGTGTTGTACCCCCATGATATTCTGAAATTAAAAAAATAAAAAAGAAATACACACACACACACACAAAAATTATTTGTATGTATATGCATATATATTTGTGTACCTATATACAGACACAAACACACATATATGTGTGTATATGTGTGTGTATATATATATATAAAATAATAAAGAAAGAAAAAAATGACTGTAGAAAAACATTAACAAGTGATGTATCTAGGTCATAGATTTTCAACTGGGGCACTATCACTTCCAAGAGGGTGGAAATTTGTTCTTGGCAGGCCAAAAACTTACTATTTTTTATGTAGAAAATGTAAGTATACATAGAGTAAACAAACAGATATATAGCATATCTGTAGTATTAAAATTTCACTGGGTGAGGGTTGGGAATTAGGAAAAAGTATATAAAAAGGATACTTAGGAGGGCATTATTGAAAAAAAGTTTGAGAAATGCTGGTCTAGGTGAAGGGCATATTTGTGTTTATTGTATTATTCCGGCAAGTTTTCTGAAGGTTTGAAGCGGGAGTCTCTGGTCATGATGATTATTTTCACCCTCTTTCCTCACTGGATATTACTGGATAGTACCAAATAATGTAGGTATAACCAAATATGTGTAAACATTTAAAAAAGTGGTTTTATTATAAGCAAAAACAGCAAATCTCCTTTTGGACCAATCCGGTTGCTAGTTGCTTTGATAGCCTAGAGAGAAGGAAAATAACACAAGATCAAGATGGGTGCCCAAGGCAGGCATCCTAGTGCACATGCCCTGGAGTTAGCCAAAACAGCCTGAGCCACACACACTGGCTGTGGAAGTAAAGGAGAAGAAAGAGATGATCTCTCTGAAATCAAAGCTTTCCTCCTCAAATCGGGTGTTTTAAATTTTTGATTACACAAAAATTGATGACTGCAGATTAGATCAACTCCATGCGGCAACCATACCCAAACATTCTGCCTACATATGTGCTACTATGTCAAAAGTTCTCTTCTTATGGTGATTCCTGATTGACATAAATGTATTCTAGACTTGGTATTTCTGAGTGTGTGTGCTGTGGTTTTAAAGTCATTCTTTATTCACTTTCTTAAAGTAAATTGTTTAAAATTAAATTTTCAATTGGAAAAACATTTGGTGACGAAAAATAAATACTTTGAAGCATAGGTTTTAAAAAAAACAGATAATGGGAGAAAATTCACAGCAAGTGGAAATCAGCAAAGGTGAAATAGAACTGGCATTGTTCCTAAAGGTCCTCATAATGAGCTTGAGAGTGATAAATATGTTAGCATCAGGCCAATCATAACTATACAATAAAAGTGTCAGGTAAAGAAAAGTATAATATATTTAAAAATTTAAATTATGGGATTATCATCTTAGAAACACAGGGGAGCCTCAGCCTTGGATCTCTTATTCACAAAAAACCA
Source organism: Daubentonia madagascariensis (assembly GCA_023783475.1). Classification (NCBI taxonomy): domain Eukaryota; kingdom Metazoa; phylum Chordata; class Mammalia; order Primates; family Daubentoniidae; genus Daubentonia; species Daubentonia madagascariensis. The sequence continues at coordinate 1,437,811 of JAKFHU010000322.1, forward strand.
ACCAAACAAAAAATCAAAACAAAAAAACCTTTTGGTGGCAAATGTGTAAGTTTATTACTTTTACAGTGACATTTACAAATTGTGAACATTTTGAAGGAAAATATTCTAAAAAGAGAAACATCTTGGCTAGAAAAGTATCATTAAGTGTCAAAATAATAAAATAAAAGTGTTTTAAAAAGTGTTATGGTCAGTTTCAGCTTCACCTTGAAAGGTGACGCTCCTGTGATAGGAATCACTGTCTGATAGAAATGGCTGAATCTATTTTGGATCAAAACCAGACAAACTGAAAAAAATTCCGCTATGAAGCACCACCTATTTTAATGTATTCAAAAGACAAACTTCCAACATGGACTGAGAGACTGAGGCTCACTTGGTTGGAAAAAGCATGGTAATAACAATTTGACTTTTAAAAAAAATTTGGCTGTGTTTGCTATATTTATAACAGTGACTATGAAGAGAAGTTATTTTGCAAAGTATTTTGTGGATAAATAAATTTTAGTAAAGGAATTTTAGTACAAATTGTCCAGACATGTGCACAGATGGGCCATATTTATTATCTAAGGGAAAAGATGCATTAGGAAGTCTGAGGACACTGATAGCTACCTCATCATTTACCAAGTATACCCCACCTCAAACAATCTACCTCCTGATCTTTTCATTGTGAACTAGGGTTGATGGTGGATGGGAAGGATAAAAATTATACATTCTGGAAAAAATAGTTATTTGAATGCTTAACTTTGTGGGCAACTTTATAATAAAAGAGGAAGTAACATGGAAGGTTTGTTTTCCATACTGTGGAAAAACTTGTCAAAATTAAGGGTTTTTTTTTCCCCAGTGGAAAAGAAACATTAAGACACAGTCTAAAGAATGGATGACTAAAATGGATGAATCCACTACAGTATTTATTTAATCTAATGTGGCTGAAAACACTTAACCAACAATTGTGAAGAAAGACTGTTTTTCTGCAATAATGAAAGAGATTTGAGAGTTAGATGCAATTATGGGAGGTATGAATTATTTGAGATCCTACAGCCTGAGTGAGAACTAATGGAGTTAATGAATATGCAATTAGAAGTCCAGCACAAAGTAGCCATTCAAACAGATAGTTCACTTTTTGTATGCTGAAAAAAAAAGCACTAGTGAAATAAAGGACATAATTATTCATCTTCAGCAAAAATATCATTGTATGAGTGTTTTTTTTCCTGAGGTGAAAGAATATTCAGTGGACGTAAGTGACCTGGCTCCTTGGTAGATACAGATATTAAAATTTCCACTAATGGTAGCAAAAAATTGTGTGCCATACAGCCAGTGGTGTGCTGGAACTAACTTCTTTTGGCTTACAGGAATCAATTGTAAAGTTTTCAGAAATTTTTTAAAGCTGGTTGAAATCACCTAAAATAGGGCTAAAAATAGGCCATGGTGGGAGTATTTATACGATGGAAAATGGCAAACACTGTAAGTCAGTGCCTTTTTCTCTTTTCTTTTAGAGAGCTTGTTGTTAAACATTTACTAGTTCTCCACTACATACAAACTCTTTGGCAAATTCTGGACTTTTCTGCTTTGTGATTGACTTGACATTTAGCAGTGAAAAAAACTGTTATTACTTTTATTCTTATATTTGTAAATATGAGTTTTTAAAATATAGTGATATCAAGTAGGAGAAAAGAAATTCTAGTATGTGGTGCCTCTTTCAACAATTTAGTCCACTTTCTAAAATTGATACATATGACTTTGTACACATTAATGAGAGAAAGAGAGTTATTTTTCCTGACAGTAAGAAACTTAAAATTTTCTTTTTTATTTAAAAAATATGTATTTATTACAGAGTAAACACTAAATATTTATATAAATTCTTAAGTTAAAATGAGATATTTCAAAATTTTTTTACATTATGCGTGGACTGATTAGTTTTTCCTCTGGAGCTATTGGGAAGGCATGCTTATCTTTGGTCACTAGATATTCTTAAAAAAATGCTTAGAAACACCAGATATACATTTAATAAGGACACCACCTAAAATTCAAATTTGTGATACTCTGTCATGAAAGCAAATTTTGTTTTCATGCACACAGATACAGACATATCAAGGCTAATATCAGCCTTCTTTATGAGGGCTCATATTAGTTTCCTATTACTACTGTAACAAATTACCATTAACTCTGTGGCTTAAAACAACAAATTTATTATCTTATAGTATGAAGTTCATATGTCCAAAATCAGTCTCATTGGGTTAAACCCGGGTGTTGGGAGGTCTACGGTAAAACTTGATCAGACACATCCTTGTCTTTCCCTCCAGAACATACTTTTCTGACACTAAATCTCCCAATTTTTAGCATATTTTGTAATTTAGATAGTCTAACAATTTACCAAATAATCAAGTCCTTGTTTTTAGTCAACATTTTTTCCCTCAACAGTTCTTTCTTTGATTTATCTCTTTCTTCTTGCCTTTTCTTGTAAGCAGCAAGAAGAAACCATGCCGTACCTTCAATACTTTGCTTGGAAATGTCCTCAGATAACTATCCAAGCCCATTATTGATAAGCTTTCCTTCCCACATAATTTCAGGGCATAGTTTGTCTAATCTTTCTAATATTATAGCAAGGATACCCTTTCCTCTCGTTTTCAAGAACATTTTTCTGAGACCTCACTGGCAGCATCTTTAACAACACCCTTATTTCTACTGACAATCTAAGACAATTTAAGTATTCTCTAAGACAATATAGGTTTTCCCTATTATGCTCCTCACTTCTGAGTCCTTATTAGCAAGGTTGTTAATATCTATGTTTCTACAGTCTGTTCAAGGCAAACTAGGTATTTTCTATTATTCTTCTTAAAATTCCTTCAGCCTCTTCCAATTATGCAATTTCAAAACCGCTACCATGTTTTTGGGTACCAGGTACCAAAATCTGTATCAATCAGGGTTCAGTCAGAGAAACAGAACCAGTAGAAGATTTATATTTGGAGACTTATTACAAGTATTTGGCTCATGTGATTGTGCAGACTGGCTAGGCAAGTCTTAAATATATAGGGCAGACAGTCAAGAAGGGTAAGCTATAATGTCTGAGTACTAATTGAAGATACTGTCTACAAGCAGGATTTTTTCTTGTCTAGAGAAGCCTCATTTCTACTCTTGAGGCTTTCAATTATTGAATCAAGGCAACCCAGAGTATCCAGGATAATCTTCCTTACTTAAATCCAACTGATTGTGAACTTTAATCATATCTACAAAATACCTTCACAGCAAAATCTAAATTAGTATTTGATTGAATATCTGTGGAGTATGGCCTAGCCAAGCTGACAAACAAAATTGACCATCATGAAGCCCCAGGGGGAATATCTCTCACATGAATATCAGAAAAAGAATAATTTCTCTTGAATAACTAAGTAGATTTTTTTTACTTGATTAATTTTTCTATCTTTTCTCTAGCAATTTTAGATCTAAATGTTTGACCCATTCTAGCAACTATACTGTACACCTGAGAGTTACACTTTATTATTTTCCTCTTGATCTAATTCTTGAATTTATTTTATAGCTTTATAGTTTACATAGTTATAAACTTCTTCAAATCTTTAAGGAAATCAAACCAGAGTAATAAACCTAATAGTAGCAACAATGCATGGTCTCTTTGACCTCTGGGTTTGTCATTGTTTTTCTAATCACACTGTAGGTCATTGATCATTTTGTTACTCTTTTTTTAAAAAATTTTAATCTGTTGTCTTTATTTCATTAGCCTTTCCTTTTTTGGGTAGACATGTACTCTAACAAACTTTTAAAGGAATTTTCTACCGAAAGGCTTTCCTTGAAGATCTGGAACAAGACAAGGATGCCCACTTTCACCTGTTATTAAACATAGTATTAGAAGTTCTAGCTATAGCAATCAGACAAAAGAAAGAAATAAAGGGCATCAAAATTGGAAAGGAAGAAGTCAAATTATCCTTGTTTGCAGACAATGTGATTTTATATCTGGAGAAACCTAGAGATTCCCCCAAAAAACTATTAGAACTGATTAACAAATTAAGTAAAGTTGCAGGATATAAAATCAACATAAAAAATTAGTAGCATTTCTATATGCCAACAGCAAACAATCTGAAAAAAACCCAAGAAAGTAATCCCATTTACAATAGGTATAAATAACATAAAATACCTAGGGATAAACTTAACCAAAGAAGTGAAAGATCACCACAATGATAACTATAAAACATTGATGAAGGACATTGAAGAGGACACAACAAAATGGACACATATTTTATGCTCATGGGTTAGAAGAGTCAGTATCGTTAAAGTGTCCATACTATTGAAAACTATGTATTCGATGCAATCCCCATCAAAATACCAATGACATTCTTCACATAAATAGAAAAAGAAATCCTAAAATATATATGAAACCACAAAAGACCCAGAATAGCCAAAGTCATCCTGAGCAAAAAGGATAAAACTGGAGGAATCACATTACCTGACTTCAAATTATTCTTTGGAGCTATAGTAACCAAAACAGCATGGTATTGGCATAGAAACAGACATATAGACCAACGGAATAGAATAGAGAACCCAGAAATAAATCCAAACATTTATGGTGAACTTATCTTGGACAAAGATGTTAAGAACATATGTGGGGAAAGGACAGTCTCTTCAATAAATAATGGTGCTAGAAAAACTGGATATCCATATGGAGAAGAATGAAACCAGATCCTTACCTCTTACCATATACAAAAATCAAGTCAAAATGTATTGAAGACTTAAGTCTAAGACCTGAAACTATGAAACAAGGGACTAATAACTAGAATATACAAGGAGCTCCAACAACCTGATGGAGAAAAATCAAATAATTTGATTAAAAATAGGCAAAGGATCTGAACAGACATTTCTCAAAAGAAGACGTACAATTGGCCAACAGGTATATGAAAAAATGCTCAACATCATTAGTCATCAGAGAAATGCAAATTAAAACTACAATGAGATATCATCTCACCCCAGTTAAAGTGGCTTTTATCAAAAAGACTGGCAATATCAAATGCTGGTGAGGGTGTGGAGAAAGGAAAACCCTCCTACAACATTGGTAGGAATGTAAATTAGTGCAGCCACTATGAAGAAGAGTATGAAGTTTCCTCAAAAAACTAACAATAGAACTACCATATAAGCCAGAAATCCCACTACCTAATGTTTAAGATTATTAAAAATGTAAACTTGTGTTTGACCAAATTAAATTATTTTTCTGACTAACTTTATTTCAGCAGTAATTATATTTTTGCAGTATGTCACTTTCAAGATAGTTTCCAAGATCCTTAGGTAACTTAAAATCTTGGAATTATTCCAAGTTGGGTTAATTAATGGATAATCATTAGATACCTAGATCTTTTCTGAGTAAGACAGAGCACTGAAACATTAATTACTGGATATAATTTTAAGTTTGTATGCTTTTTTGCCTCTTATTTTACATACTAGAGAGGGGGTACACACACTTGGGCCTGCCAACAAATGTGTTCATTTTTGTCACATTGAGAAGTTACACTATGAGGGGTGTGTGCGGCTACAGGGAGTTGTGAGATGAGAACTCATGAGCTCTGTTCCTCTGCTGCAAAACGCGGGTGTGTGAGGGACAGTTCACATTACCCGCTTCTTAGATTTCCCTGTGAAGCAGCCATCACTACATGGGAATGAGAATCTGCTAGTGGAAAAGAGGAGCAACTTTAAATTCAAAGTATCCAGAATGTGGTAAGAAAGAGAGTAATTTTGTCCTAAAGTAACATAATTATGGAACGACGAGAACAACTTTTTTTTTTTTTTTTTTAATTTATTTTTTTAATTTCAGAATATCATGGGGGTACAACATTTTGGCCATACACATTGCCCCTGTTCTGCCCGTGTCAGAGCCACAATCGTGGTCGTCTCCCAAACTGTGCTCCCCACATCCATTCAGTGAGAGTTTTTCCCATCCCTTCCACCCCCCTCCCGCCCGCCCGCCCTCTGATGAATGTTATTGCCCTGTGTGATGTAAGTGTTCATCAGTTAGTACCAGTTTGATGGTGAGTACCAGTGATGCTTGTTTTTCCAATCCTGTGACACTTCGCTTCGAAGAATGGGTTCTAGCTCCGACCAGGATAATACCAGATGTGTTAATTCACTATTGTTCCTTATTGCTGAGTAATACTCCATGGTATACATATACCACATTTTATTGATCCACTCGTGTATTGATGGGCACCTGGGTTGTTTCCACAACTTTGCAATTGTGAATTGTGCTGCTATGAACATTCGAGAGCAGATGTCTTTATTATAAAATGTCTTTTTTTCTTTTGGATAAATACCCAGTAGTGGGATTGCTGGGTCAATGGTAATTCTACTTTTAATTCTTTGAGATATCTCCATATTCTTTTCCATAGAGGTTGTACTAATTTGCAGTCCCACCAGCAGTGTATGAGTGTTCCTACCTGTCCACATCCCCGCCAACATTTGTTTTTTGGGGATTTTTGATATGAGCCAATCTCACTGGAGTTAAGTGATATCTCATTGTGGTTTTGATTTGCATTTCCCTGATGATTAGAGAAGTTGAGCACTTTTTTATATGTTTGCTGGCCATCATTCTGTCTTCTTTGGAAAAGTTTTTGTTCATGTCCTTTGCCCATTTTTTAATAGGGTTGTTTGATTTTTTCTTGTTGATTTTCCTAAGTTCTGTATAGATTCTGGTTATAAGCCCTTTATCAGAGGTGTAGTATGCAAATATTTTCTCCCATTCTGTAGGTTGTCTGTTCACTCTAGTGATAGTTTCCTTGGCTGAGCAGAAGCTTTTCAATTTGATCAGGCCCCATGTATTTATTTTTCTTGCTGCTGTGATTGCTTTGGGGGTCTTCTTCATAAATTCTTTGCCTAGGCCAATGTCCATAAGAGTTTTTCCAACATTTTCTTCGAGAATTCTTATGGTTTCATGTCTTAGGTTTAGATCTGTTATCCATTGTGAATTGATTTTTTGTGAGAGGTGAGAGGTGTGGGTCCACTTTCAGTCTTCTACATATGGCCATCCAATTTTCCCAGCACCATTTGTTGAATAGGGAATCTTTTCCCCAGTGTACGTTTTTCTGGAATTTGTCAAAGATCAGGTGACTGTATGAGGTTGGTTTTATATTTGGGTTCTCAGTCCTGTTCCATTGGTCTACATGTCTGTTCTTGTGCCAATACCATGCAGTTTTGGTTACTATAGCCTTGTAGTATAGTTTGAAGTCTGGTAGACAGATGCCTCCCAAGTTGTTCTTTTTGCTTAAGATTGCTTTGGCTAGACGGGGTCTTCTCTGGTTCCACACGAAGCGTAGAATTATTTTTTCTAGATCGGCAAAAAATGATGTTGGTATTTTGATAGGGATTGCATTGATTCTGTAAATTAATTTAGGTAGCAAAGCCATTTTTACTATGTTGACTCTGCCTATCCAAGAGCATGGTAAGGTTTTCCATCTATTTACATCCTCTGCAATTTCCTTTCTCAGTGTTTCATAATTCTCTCTATATAGGTCTTTGATCTCCTTAGTTAGATATATTCCTAAATATTTAATTTTCTTTGTTGCTATTGCAAAAGGTATAGCATCTTTAATTTGTTTCTCGGCTTGATTGTTATTAGCATATATGAAGGCTATGGATTTGTGTGTATTAATTTTGTATCCTGAGACTTTGCTGAATTCATTTATCAATTCCAGTAATCTCTTGGTTGAATCTTTGGGGTTTTCTATGTATAATATCATATCGTCTGCGAATAGTGAAAGTTTGACCTCTTCTCTGCCCCTATCTGGACGCCCCTGATTCCTCTGTCTTGTCTAATTGCTGTGGCCAGGACTTCCAGCACTATGTTGAAAAGAAGTGGAGATAGTGGACACCCTTGTCTGGTGCCAGTTTTAAGGGGGAATGCCTTCAATTTTTCCCCATTCAGTATGATATTGGCTGTGGGTTTATCGTATATGGCTTTAATAGTTTCTAGGAATGAGCCATCTATGCCTATATTGTTAAGAGTTCTTATCATAAAAGGGTGTTGGATTTTGTCAAAAGCCTTTTCTGCATCTATTGAAAGGATCATATAATCTTTGTTCTTGCTTTTATTTTTGGTGAATTACATTTATAGATTTGGCGTACTGAACCATCCCTGCATCTCGGGAATTAAAGCCCACCTGATCATGATGGATTTTTTTTTGATGTACATTTGAATTCGGTTTGCCAAGGATTTTATTGAGAATTTTTTGCATCTATATTTCATAAGGGATATTGGTCTGTAGTTTTCTTTTTTTGTTGTGTCCTTTCCTGGCTTTGGTATCAAGGTGATTATTGGCTTCGTAGAATGAGTTTGGGGGATTCCTTCCTTCTGGATATTTCAAATAATTTCTGCATATAGGCACCAGTTCTTCTTTGTAGCTTGGTAGAATTCAGGTGTGAACCCATCTGGTCCGGGACTTTTTTTTTGTGGGTAGATTTTTAATCTGCTTCAATTTCGGTGCTTGATATTGGTCTGTTTAGAAATTCAGTTCTTTCCTGGTTGAGGCCTAGGGAGGTAGTGTGTTTCTAAGAATTTGTCCATTTCCTCCACGTTTTCGTGTTTGTGGGCATAGGATTTTTGTAGTATTCAAGATGATGTTTTGTATTTCCATGGTATCAGTTTGTGACTTCTCCTTTTTCATTTCTATTGAGCTTATAGAGTCCTTTCCTTTCTGCTTCGGTAACCTGGCAAGTGGCCTGTCTATTTTGTTTATCTTTTCAAAGAACCAGCTTTTCGTTTTATTGATCTTCTGTATTGTTCTTTTGTTCTCGATTTCATTTAAATTCTGCTCTAATTTTGGTTTTTCTTTTCTTCTGCTGGTTTTAGGATTGCTTTGCTCTTAATTTTACATTTCCTTAAGAGTGATTCATTAGTTTACTGATTTTTTGACTTTTCTGTCTTTTGGATGTGGGAATTTAGGGCGATAAATTTTCCTCTCAGGATGCTTTTGCTGTATCCCACAGATTTTGATAACTTGTGTCCCCATTATCGTTTAGTTCAAAGAATCTTTTGATTTCATTTTGATTCCTCTTTGACCCAATACTCATTCATCAATAGATTGTTTAGTTTCCAAGTTTTTGGAGGAAGATGTGAGTTTCTGTTGGAATTGATATCTAATTTATTCCGCTGTGGTCTGAAAAGATACATGGTATGATTTTCTTTTTTTGAATTTGTTTAGATTGTTTTGTGGCCTAGGATGTGGTCAATTTTAGAGAAAGTTCCATGAGTGATGAGAAGAATGTATATTCAGTGTTATTTGGGTGGAGTGTTCTGTAGATATCTGTTAGGCCCAAATGTTCTAGAGTCCTGTTTAGGTCTTTTTTATTTCTCTATTTAATTTTTGTTTGGGGATCGGGGCCATTCCCTTTTTGGGGGGGTTGAAGCCCCCCGGGAATTAGGGATTCCCGCTTATTAGGGTTTTCTAGACCCCGGGGCCCCTTTTTTTTTTGGGCCCGGGGGGCCCCCTGTTTGGGGGGCAAAAATGTTTAGGTTTTTTTAAATCCTTTTGTAAATTTTTTTTCCCTTCCCCAACTTTTTTTATAGGGGTCCTTTTTTTCCCTTTTTTTTAAATTTTTTTTTGCTTTAAAGTTGTGCATCTGAAAGAGGTGGCTACTCCAGTTTCTTTTTTTCCCCTTTTTCCCCCAAAAAAATTTTAAAATTTCCCCCTTTTTTTCCTTCCCCTTGGAAACGTCTTTGTGGTGAGTTGTTTTCCCCCGAAGAAAAAAGAACTTGGTTTGTTTTTTTAAAAACCATTCAGCCAGTTGTTTTCTTCAAAAGGGCAGTTCAACCCTTTTTTAATTTTTTGAGGGGAATTTTATATTTGGGGTAAATTTCTGATTATTATTTTTGGGGGGGTATCTTTTGTTTTCCCCCTTGCTTTTTTGGAAAAACTGGTTTCTGGGGTTTTTGGGTTGCATAATTTTTCCCCAGGGGGGTTCTGTTTTTGCTGGTTAGTGTATAATGCAGGTCCCAACATTTCTTGCAAGGGCCGGTCCCGGGGTTTTGCAAAAATTTATCAGTGATTGCCTTTTTGGAAAAAGGCTTTTTTCTCCCCAAAAAAAAGCTTTTTTTGGCCGGAAAAAAGAATTTGGGTTTTCCTTTGTTTTTTTAGGAGATTTTGAGTCCCCCCCCTTTTTCCCCCGGCTTGTAAGGGGTTTATTTGGGGAAAATGCGTTTTAACTGATGGGTTTCCCTTTTTTGGGTTCCTCCCCCTTTTTTTTCTTTTACTCGAGGAGTGCCTCTTTTTTTTTTTCTTTTTGGCAGTCTAATAAAATTTGTTGGGGGGGGTGAAGCCTTTTCACGTTGGGTCTCCCAGGAGTCCTGTGTGCTTCTTGTATTGGAGTCGAGGGGTTTCTGGGGTAAGCCATGGAAATTTTCCTTTATTTTCCTTCAAATAATTTTCCCGCCCATGAAATTTTTTCCTCTCCCTCGGGATACCTATTTATCCTTATTTTGGCCCTTTACATAATCCCCCATTTTCTTGTATGCTTTTTCCTGTCTCTTGTTTTTGTGTTTCTTTCCCCTTCAGCGATTTTTTAGTGCTAGACGTCTTTTAGCTCTGAAATTCTTTTTTCTGCTTGGTCCAAGCCTATTCTTAAGGCTTTCCCACTGTGTTTTTGTAATCCTTGAAGCTTCTTTCATTTTTAGGATTTTCTATTTGATTTTTCCTAATATTTCTATTTCTTTGGAGAATTTTTATTCATTTCTTTGCATTTTTTTGTTGGGTTTTTTTTGCCGGGGTTATATTTTCCCTTTAATTTCATTGACTTTTTATAACCATAAACGAAATTCCTCTTCTGTATTACCCATTTCATTTGGGTTTTGGGATTCCATTCTGAGGAACTGAATTTTTTGGGGGGTGACTTTTCATCTGATTTTTATGTTTTTTTTTTCGCTGGTTTTTTCCATCTGGCCTTTTGGCCGGAGCTGGGGGTTGAGTGTTTATGGCCCTGTCACCCCCACAAATTATTTTCCTTTGGAAGCCAGGGAAGGAATTGTGGTGTATTGCCTTGGTGTATTTAGGAAGTTTGTTGGAAACTTGAGTTAACTCTGACCTTGTGGTCTTCTCCTTTCCCGTTGAGTTTGGGAGGAAGACCTCCCAGCTTGGGCTCTGAGCCAATGGATTGACTTGAGAAAAAGGGTCCCCGTCCCTATTAGCTGGGTATTCTGTTATGTCCCGCAGACTCTGATTCCCATTGGGGTATGCGAAAGCCCTGTTCTTTGGGGGGGTCTTGTAGCTCCTAGGGGTTCTTTGACCCTGGGGTTTCCCCCAGGTTTTGGTAAAAACAAAAAATTTTCCTTGGGTTTTAAAAGTGGAGCTGAGTTGGGGAAAAAAATTTACCCCCCTCGGGTTTCCTACTGCCACTTTTTGGCCCCCCCCTTTGATTTTTGTGTCTCCCCCCTGAAACTGGTTTTTAGGGGGATCTCCAATTTGTTTTTCCCCCCTTTTCCACCATAGACCCCCAAAGGGGAGGCAGGGGGGGCCCTTTTTTTCCCCAGCAGTCTCCCCCCGGGGGTGTTTCCCCCGGGGAGGGGGGATAATGGCAGCTGGGCACTCTTGGGGGGGCCCCGAAAACCCATTGAAGTGGGCCCCCAAAATTTGGGGGGCCCCCTCTGGTTCAGGGGCCGGGGGGTTTTGGGGAAAATTTGGTTTTAAAGGGGGAACCCCCAGTTTTAACCCAAAAAAGCCCTATGGGGCCGCAAAACCCAAAATGAGCGTCTCTGGGGTACAGGAGGGCCGGGGGAAAAAAAAGGGGGCGGGCAATTTTACCCCACGGAGCGGGGGTTTTTGGAGGGGCCGAGCCGGGGGGGGGGGGGGGGGGGGAAAAAGAAAACCAATGGACGGCTGCAAATGTTTCCAATACCAAAGGTCCCACCTCTACGGTTCCGGGGGCTCGTCCCACCCCAACCCACGGGGCCCCGTCCCCCCCCACCAAAGGCAAAGCCTGTCTCACCCCCCCGGGTTTAAAACCCCGGGCCGGGGCGGGGGGGGCTAGAGACCGGGGCACGGCCCCCCGGGGGGCCCCTTGGGAAAAAAAGGCGGCCGCCGGGGCCGCCTGGCGCCAGCCGGGCTCCGATTTCGGCCCCCGGGGGGGGGGGGGGGGGGGGGGGGCCTTTTTTTTTTTTGGGGCTCCGTGCGCCCTCCGATCTTTGTGAAAATTTGTACCTGTTTCTTGGGCTGGGTGTTCGGCGTTGTTCTCTGTCATTCGCAATGCTGTTTTGGAGTAGGCGGTCCGTGTTCGCCGGCAGCCGCTGGCGTTCTTCACCTCCTTTCCTGGGAGCGGTATGGTGGGAGGACCCTATCACACCGCCATTTTTTCCCCCTCCCCGAGAACAACTTTTTTGTTGTTCCGCAATGAGAAAGAGGAAATTGTAGGACAAAACTGAATAAATATAAGAAATTGTAGAAGGTTCACAAAAAGGGAATTTTGTTGTTTTGGGTCAAACCTGGGTACGGTTTGATGAATTTATTTATAAGATGGTTAAAAGAAGCTTTAGTGTCAAACACTCTGATGCAAAACTAGAATTTGATTTTCTGTCTGTTAAAATGACAGGATTTCCTTGGATTATTGCTCTGCTCTTAATAAGAGGTTGTAAATGGTTATTCTTTAGCTCTGCATAGCCTGCCTGGATAACAGAGGTTTTCTGTTTTCCCAGAATGACCTTTTATGGTTTATGTGGATTTTATTTTGTCCTTGATTATTTAAGACTTCTCATGACTTTTGATTTTTGACTTCCCAAAATTGATTGCTAATTTTTTGCATTTAAAACTTTGAGATTTCCAATAATAATAATAATAGCCATACTATAGTGGCTCCTATGTGGTAATAATAATACAGTGTGATACTGTGATAATAATAATAATAATACCCCTATACTATAGTAGTAAGTTATAGAAACTAGTGTGCTCTTTCTTTTAATCCAAACAAAGAGAACATAAAAATAAACTCTTAAAAAAAGTTTAGATAGGAGATAGGAGAAATTTCAAACCCTCACCTAATGTTGCATCAGTGCTAGGCTAATAGGAATGTAATGCTTATTTGACCTTCTAACCAAATCAGTAATAACCTTTCCATTTCGATAATTAATCCACTATTCTGCTTAGTAATAACTGATGCTTTCATTGGAGCACTGCCTTTCACATGTTCCATTATTCTCATTTTATCCTTTATAATTGTTCCAATAGTCAAGCAACAGAAGCCTAATGCTTTCCCACTGAATGACGGCATCTGGCCTTTCCCTGAAAGTTTAATTATTTTTACTTTCATTTCCATTGTAATCATCTTTCTCTTTGCTGCAGGCTCACCTGGACTTGTAGTGATCTTTTGTTTTGACATTGTCATAAGGTTAAACACAGACTCACAAAATTGAATGAAAAAGTGAAGATGAAAGTGATGCTGTGCTTAAGCGACTGCACAAACAATGAGACTAGCCGCTAGCATAAAGATACTGTGCCAACGGACAGCTTACGACGTGTGGCTTTGTTTACATGCACAGAAGAAACTAGTTCTTGATTTTTAATTTAGTTATTTAATTATAAATTATTCTTAAGGAAAGCCTTGGGAGCCTATTTGTTAAGTACAGAACACCATAAGTTGGGTAGTCTGGAACTGTCTGTAAATATATGTGTACAATAGAATATTTTTCTGCCACTTAAAAAAGTGGCTGGTGACTGGACCAGTTCCTCTAAAAACCGGAACAAGACAAGGATGTTCATTTTCACCACACCTATTCACATAGTCCTGGAAGTCCTAGCAAGAGGGATCAGTCAAGAGAAGGAATTACAAGGCATCCAAATAAGCTGGCTGGTGACTGGACCAACCAGTCTATATCTCTGAAGTGGAAAATTTAATCCATTTACATTCAAGTTTATTATTGATATGTGAGGGCTTCTTTCTGTCATTTTATTAATTGATTTCTGGTTGTTTTGTACATCCTTTATTTTTTTTTCCTGGCTTATTGTTTATCATTGTGGCTTGGTGGTTTTCTTTAGTGGTAACATTTGAGTCCTTTCTCTTTTTAATTTTTGTGTTTACTCTACCAATGGGTTTTATACTTTTATGTGTTTGCATGGTGGTAGATGTTGTCCTCTTCCTTCCAGGTGTAGGACAAGTCTAGTGGTGATGAATTCCCTCAGACTTTGCTTGTCTTGGAAAGACTTTATTTATTCTTTATTTTTTAGGGCTAATTTCCTGGGTGTAGTATCCTTGGCTAGCATGTTTTTTTGTCTGTTTGTTTCAGCACTTTGAATATACTATTATATTCTTTTCTTGCCTGTAGGATTTCGCCTGAGAAATCTGCTGTTCTTTGATAGGGGTTCTCTTATAAGTAACTAGATGCTTTTCTCTTGCTGTTTTTAGAATTTTCTCTTTGTTTTTGACTCTTGACAGTTCGTCTATAATGTGCTGTGGAGAAGACCCTTTTGCACTGTATCTGTTTGGGAATCCTTGAACTTCTTGTATCTGGATGCCTAAATGTCTTGCTAAACTTTGGAAATTTTCAGTTATTATTTAGTTAAATAGGTTTGCTATCCCTTTTGTTTTGTCTTCATCTTCTGGGAAACCAAAAATTCAATTATTCAGTTGCTTTGTGGTGTACCATCTGTCATGTAGGCTTCGTTCATTTCTTTTTTCTTCTTCTTTTTTTATGTCTGACTTGGTTATTTCAAAAGACCTGTATTCAAATTCTAAAATTATTTCTTTTGCTTGATCTAATCTATTGTTGAAGCTTTCAAAATGTACTTTTTATTTTATTTAATGAATTCTTCACTTCCAGAATTTTCGTTTTGTTCTTTTTTATGGTATCTATGCCTTTGGTAAATTTCTCATTCACATCCTGAATTGTTTTTCTGATTTCTTTGTATTTTTTATCTGTGTTCTCTTGTATCTTAATGAGCTTTTTAATATCATTATTTTGAATTTTATTCTGAGATTTTATTAATTTCTTTTTCATTGGAATCTATTGCTGGAGAACTATTGTGTTCCTTTGGTGCCACATTTCCTTTCTTTTTTATGTTTCTTGTGTCCTTAAATTGATATCTGCACATCTGGTATAACAGTCACTTCTTCCAATTTTTCAAATTTACTTTCATAGGTGAAGACTTTTTCCTGAAGATGTATCTATGGTGTTGATTTGATAGAGCACATTGGCTTTGAATATGGGTGCATGCAGTTGTGTAGTCTCCATATGATTTTTTTCACTGTAAACAACATCAGTGGTGTCTGTGATTTCCTCACTGGCTCAGTTAATGGATGCTGGGGTGAAGTTTTGCTGGGAACAGGGACACAAGGTGGGCCAATCCTCAGGCCCCATTGATGGGAATGGTGGGCCAAGCATGCCTGTCCCTGGCACTGATGTTAGCAGGTCCAATTGGGCTGATTCTTGGGCCTCCAGATGGCTTGCTCAGGTTCTGGCAGTGACAGCAGTGGGTTGGGTGATTGGGTGGGTAATTTGGCTCCTGGGTATTGGGCACAGCATAGACAATGGCAATTGTAATGATAAAACAACCCTCTGGAGTTGGACCCAAGAGGTCTGCACTGGTATTGCCAGTGCCTGTGACAAGCTGGGTGGGTCAGTCCTCAGGCCCCTAGGTTGTGCATGTGGATAGGTGCCAGCTGTAATGGTAGCAGCAGCTTGGATGGGCTTATCCTCAGGCCCCCGGGAGGAATGTTCAGGTGTCAGTGGTGGTGAATGGAGCAGGATGATCCCCAGACCCCTGGATGTCATGCTTGGGCATTGGGGGGAAGGGTGGAGCCAGGCCAGGTGGGTCTGTCCTCAGGCCCCCTGCTGGTGTATGTGGGTGCTGGCTGTGGTAGGCAAAGGCTGGGTGATCCCCAGGCTTCTGATGGAATGCTTAGGTGGGGGTGGCTGTGGCTATTCTGCAACCCTGCTGCTGGAGAGGGTGAGGTTACTTTCGTTGGGAGCAGCCATCGGCAGTTGGCTGGGGAGCATGCACTTTGGCCCCAGGTGGTGTCTTTGGGTCAGGTAGCCTGTAAATGCATTATGGCCCCACTACTAGGGGCAGCAGGATCACTTCCAATGGCTCACACTTCAGCCCTGCTGGCAGCAGCTAGTAGTGCACCTGGGTGTGGGTGGGGGATGTCAATGGGGTTCCAGGGATATAAAGATGCAGGGGATGTGGGGCCCCTTGGCAGGATGAAGTCTGGTGGGGGCTCAGCTCTCAAATTGGTGACTTAGCTGTAGCTTAGAACTTGGGGTGTTTGGGACCTAGTGTGAGCTCCCTCTCTGGAGCAATGCCACTGAGCAGGCTCCAGGCTACTCCCTATGTTAGTCTCAGGGTCCACCAGGGTCAAGGGGCTCTCCTGTGTCTAGGATTGCAGGAGTCTACAGTGGGAATGTGGACAGCTGGGGGGGTCTCACTTACCCTTTCCTCACACTGGAGAGCCTCTCCAGGCTCACAGCTGATCCTGGTCAAGTAGCCTGCCTCGCTTCCCTCTCCTTCCTTGTCTTACGTGTTTACTGTCACTTCTGTGTTGAATTCCAGTGTTCTCTCTTAGGTAATCTATTCAAAGTGTGATTATCTGCCTGCTATTTTGGTTCTCCTTCATGGAGAAGGTGAGTACCAGATGCCTCTAGTCTGCCATCTTGAAGCCCCTTCCTTATATTCTTGATATGTTCTAATTACATGCTTTGTATATTCATAGTAAATTATGTCTCAGGATTAATATGTTATATTTGAAAACTTGTTTAGTGAAGACTATGTTATCTATTTTTATAAATTAGATGCAATATACACTCTTCTTTGAAAAGGAAAATAATTGTGTTTATAGATATCTTGTTTAAAAATTTTAAAATTGACTTCCCACATATTACATCATTTCTGGGAGAAATAAGCACTGTGTGTTTGATGCCACTGGGATAGGACAACAGGAAGCTTGCCCCTGTTGTCTCCCAGATTCTGTCCTATGTGCCTCTTCCCTTTGTGGTTTTTAGTCTGTATCTTTCCACTGTAATAAACCATAACTATGAGTATAATGGCTTTTCTGAGTTCTGTGACTCCTTCTAGTGGATTGTTATCCTGAGAGTGGTCTTGGGGAGCCCCAAACACCACCTTGGAAATAGGATATTTTGAGAAACTTGAGAAGAGAGGAATTCCCTTGATTTTATAAGTGCTGCAAGTGAAATCTGGTGGTAAGTTCTTAGCTTGACTTCCTAGCCTCAAGAGGCTTTTAAAAGTTCACTCTGAGATTCTATATCAAATCATCCAGCAAAACAAATTTAGAAAGGCCTGTATGGTAAATTACCATTGTTGTCACACCTATGTATATAGTCAGGCCAAATCTAATGAAACCATTCTCATTTTGTGATTAAGAATCATACTTATTTGAGTTTATTTTATATCAAAAGAGAAATGACTATTGAGAGAAATTTTGTGTTTCAATGGAAAACATCGTTCAAATCCTCTATAGACTGTACTTCTGAGTTACCAAATTGTAGTCCTGTTTTTTGTCTTTGAGTTATATTGCACCTCTTTTAAAAGTATGGGTAAATGATAGGTACGTAAAGTCTGTCTTTTATGGCAGAGCTTTAATTGACTTCCTCCCTACATGTGGAAAAAACTGGTTTTGATATCTACCTGTAAATTGGACTGGATCCGGTTTCCTTGTTCAAATTATCAATCATTAACAAATTTTCAGTTCTAATTTCCTTCAAATCTGGCTAAAATTCAAATTTTTTCCTTCCCACTTTCCTAGGCATCAAGAACTAAAACATATTTCCCAAATCCTCATTAGGACTCTAGGTTGCCCAGTAGCTGGCTCTTTCCCCAGGATCTGAAGAAACTCTGCAAGCTGAAGCCTGACAACTTAATATAAATCTGAACACTTCAGCAGACCATACATGGCCTGGAATTCTCCTTTGAAGAGCCACTATCCGGATTACATTGGAAGTCTGGCGGAATGATTTGATAATCCATGCTCTTATACAAGAAGTAATCAAGACTGTGCAAAACACCAAAAGCATCTTCTTCCTAACTTCAGAGCTTTATGAAACTCTTTTTCAAGTTTTAGGCTCCCTCTTTTAAGATGCCTGATCCCCAGACCCTAAAACAACTTACCTTTGCCATCACTTCTCAACAAATCATTCAACCTGTTTTATGGGAAAAATGTCAACAAGAGTCTTCCAGAGACCATTTCTTAGACCCTGCTCTGTCCCACTCTGGAGGTTTATGATCACCTCTAGGTTGTTCAGCAACAAATAATATTTGTCTCAACAAAAGGGGAACTGATAATGCTGAACTTTTTCTGAGTCTTGTGTTTGTGGGAAGCAGTGATGATTAAGAAATCTCCCATCATTTTGTTTTCCTGAAATGTCTAATCACAAAGGACCACTTTATCCTCGAATGTTCTAAGATAAGATCAACCTCTATCTTTCTTCATGATTCCCATAGACTTGTGAATAACTCTCTTGTTTACTGACCTCTATAAAACCTCAAGTCTCCTTCCTTTTCTTTGAGATGTTTTCTTCTTTAATGAATGTTTTCCCTATTGTGGTAGCCTGAATACAATCATGTCTTTAGTTGCCCAATCCATCTTATTTTTCACAATTATAGACCTTGTAAGATGTGTGTATGTGTGTTCAGTAAATCAGGGAAAAGAGTTGATTTCCATTTTTTTTAATCAATGAGATAAGAGAATAATTGCAAGATGTGGAGAGATTATTATCAATGTAAAGAAGAATTCAGAGCAAAGTGACCATAAGCATTAAGCCCCTTGGGAATTCTCTTGCAATCTCTGGGAAGGCCTCAGAGCAGTGCTTCTCAAATTTTAATGCATGGAAAAATCTTATGGAAGCTTGGTAAAATGCAGATTCGTATTCAGTAGAGCTGGTGTGGGGCCTGTGTTTCTGCTTTTTATATAGATAATGTTGATGCTCCTGTCTGTGGTGCACACTTCGAGTAGCAGAGCTCTGTAGGACATGGTATGGAGGTTTGACTAATCTTTTCTAGAGCTCAAGGATGACCTTAGTTGACATCAGGTTATGTAATCCATGCAATGATGACAGTTGATGTTTGGTAACTTTGTACATTTTCAGAGAAACTTGGATCTGTAGCATATAGACCACACTCATGGCAGCATTAGGAGGAATAGCTGACTTGCAGCTTTGTTCCCAGGAGGTAAAATTAATAACCACAACCAAAGGTGGTGACTCCTTTCAAGACTATCTCATAATAGGTAAAATCAGTCAATAGGAGAACTGAGATTTCCAAGCAATCAGCTTGATGCAATATATCATAAATTTATATCTCATATGCTATAATATGTTGTAAATGTAGTTTTAACAGCTGCAGCCTTTACAGAGTTCTTAAAAAGGAAGTTAATAACATTGTGCAATTTTTTAACAAAAGCAAATGTTTACTTTAGTTTGCCTATTGTCTTAAAAACAGGTATGAGAAATTGGTCTTCATAGTATGGTACCAAAAGCAATATTAATATTTAAGCAATTCTCTGCACATGCAAAATTATATTGTCTCTAAAAATACAATGTTATCTTGGCTTCTTATATATGTGTGGCTATCTAAATGCAGATTTTTTTTTCAGTTAGACCATGTCCTATTCAATTACACAGCCAGGAAGCAAATACTGTACTCATCTCCAGGATAAATTCCCATTAGAGAGCATGAGATTGCATTTATGGTACAGCTTTAGCTTTCCTAACACAGATTATACTTTTGAATTTATAGCATACTATTTCACATGAGATGACTGAATTACAGATTCATTACAGTGAAGCTGCTTCCTCTTGTGTCCCCATTGTGTTTTCAGGCCAGGGAAATTCACACCAACCCATACATTGGTATTAACCTTGATGTAAAACACAGTTCCTGATGTCTAGATTCTAAGGAGTTTAGGGAGAGTTTTATGTATAAATCTGGTTAAAAAAAATGAGAATTTTGGGCACATAAATCCTCCATGATAATTTTGAAATTTCTGTCCCTGTGAATTCACCCATAGGCCCACCACCTTCAAATATAATAGAAAGAGATGACTACTATTGTCACACTTTTTACCAACAGGGGATTGAATTGCCATGTTGCAAGTAGAGAGAAATAGACTAGACATGCTTAAATAATTTTAATGGCCTAATGAGATGGAGAAAGTGAGTGTATTTAATTGTGCAGTGAGCAGCAACATTATTACCTTTTTTATGTAGAGATAAGAGGCAGTGTGTGTATGTGTGTGTGTGTGTGTGTGAGTGCATGTGAGTGTGCTTGTATATAATTATACACATGGGTGCATAGCTGAGGTCAGTCAGACTGTTTCTGAGATAATGCGAGATAATTTTTGTAAAACAAAAATTAAGGATGTTCCTTACAATTAAGGATGCTATTTATATATTTCTATTTACACATTTAAAAGAGGAATGCTTTCTTTGATTAAAAACAATCTTCATTTACTTAGAGTCATGTATATAGAATGCAAAGAATGTGAATTTACCCTTTTTGTCCCCTGTTGTAAGAGTCACATTGCACAAGCTTAGCAGTTACACAATACTGTTAGTCTAAGTAAATTTTCAATTGCTCATCTATTTTGCAGATCAGCCAAAAATAAAAGAACAAAAAAAGGATAACCATGGGACATTTTGCTTTCTTATGATAATTTGGCAAAGTCACATACTTTGATACTGACAAAGTAAATCAATGATTATGGCACTTGTGGTCATTCTTTATCAATTTCACTTTCTTTCATCCCTTATTTCAAAATTTCTCTTGTCTAAAAGTTAACAAATTGTTGTACTCCACTAATTTCTAGGCTCACTATGAAAATTCCAGAAATGCAAACAATCCTATAGAGTTTGATGCCTCTGTAGGGGGCAAGGAAAAACTTCCCCTTCACACTCTGAAGGTTTGTTGAAAAATCAACTGACAAAAGGTAGATTAATGGGAGAAAAGATATACAGATCTATTAATGTGCACATGGGGGAGAACCACAGAGTGATTACCCCAGTCCCCCAGTGGGGTGCAGATATATACCATCTTGAGGTTACAGAAAGCATGGGAGCGCAGAGCATGGCCCAAAACAGGTTATGGTGGTAAATCAGGTTATGGGAGAAGGGAGAAAAGGAAGCCTGGCTAGCAAAGGTGGTCTTGTACATAACAAGACGAAAGCCCACAGGTAGTAGCCCTCTGAGCAAATAGGTGGTAAATATTTCGTTTGGACCTTTAAAGGTGTTAGACTCTCAGTTGATCTTTCCCAGATCTGGACAATAGAAGGCCTTAAAGAAATCTTGGCTGCATCAATGCGGATTTTCTCTGTAGATGCAAATCTCTGCCACAAAAGACAGCTTTTCGAGGCTTCTTCTGTTTGCAGGTCCTCTGAACAGCCATCTCAAAATATGTTAAAGAAGTATGTTTTGGGGTAAAATATTTTGATTTCCTTTACCTGTATCATTGAATTTATGGTATATAAATTCATCTGGATTCCTGATATTTGGTTAGCAAGTATTGCCTTCTATGTTTATTTCAGATTTTCATAAACTCTCAAGTCCTTTACTCAACTCCCAGCCTCCTCTCTCTTAACAGATACTCATTGAATTCACACAGAAAATGGAGTACACTACTTCAACTTTCTACACCCACATTCTTACCTCCTTCCCTACACTCTCAGTTAAAGAAATGTCTCCCTATTCAAAGCTAATATTTTACTCTCTGTCTCTCTTTGTCTTGCTTCCTCTCTCTCTTTCTCATATTCATGTGAGACAATCATATCATCTCCAAATAATAAAATTTTATCTTTCTTTTCAATGTTTATGTCTTATATTTCTCCCATAGTATTTTTCAATGATTATAATATCCTGGTTAAGGTTAAATAATGCTGTTCCTGAATTTGATGCAGCTTTTTTAATATTTCACCATTAAATATGATGTTTTCTGTAAGTGACTTTTCATATACTTTATTTATGCTTGTTTGATTTTTCTTTTATTCAGGTTCTCTAATTAAATTCTACTTAGTGCATTAATTTTTTAAAATCTTCTTTAGTCCATTAATTTTACTCTGGGAAATTTGAGCTACATCCTACAAGTTGTGACACAAAATACCTGTATCATTGTGTCATTTATTTTTAAAAGTTCATAATTTGATTTAGAATGAAGTTTTACAATTTTCTGGCAGATAGATATTTTTGTGGGAGAGGAGAGGCTTGCATTTTGGCCACAATATATGGCCTGTATGATTATTATAATGTGGAATTTGAAATTTTGTTTGTGTACAAATACATAACCAGTTTTTGTATGTGTTTCATGAGTTTTCTTTTATTTCAAGGTATTATGAGGGTACAAAAGATTTTGGTTACATGGGTCGCTTTTGTAATGCTCGAGTCAGAGTTAAATGTGTGTCGGTCACCCAGAGAGTGTTCATTGTACACATTAGGTAGGTTTTCACCCATTCCCTCTGCCCTCCCTGCTGCTTCATTTCCTTTGAGATTTACTTCACTTTATGCACCTATATGCTCATTAGTTAGATCCAATTTGACAGTGAGTATATATGGTGTTTGTTTTTCCATTCTTTAGGTACCTCAGTTAGGATAATGGTCTCCACTTCCATCCAAATTATTGCAAAAAACATTAAGTCACCCAGCCATTAAGTCATGGCTGAGTAGTATTCCATGGTGTACATATAACACATTTTGTTAATCCACTCACGAATTGATGGGCATTTAGGTAGATTCCACATGTTTGCAATTGCGAATTGTGCTGCAATAAACATTTGAGTACAGGTGTCTTTTTGATAAAATGACTTCTTTTCCGTTGGTAAATACCCAGTAGTGGGGTTGCTGGATCAAATGGCAGTTCTACTTTGAGTTCTTTGAGGAACCTCCATACTGTTTTCCATAGAAGTTGTGCTAATTTGCAGTCCCACTAACAGTGTATAAGTGTTCTTCTCTCTCTGCATCCATGCCAGCATCTATTGTTTTTGCACTTTTTAATAAAAACAATTCTGACTGGGGTAAGGTGATACCTCACTGTGGTTTTGATTTGCATTTCCCTGATGATTACTGACATTGAGCATTTTTTCATATGCTTATTGGCCATTTGTCTATCTTCTTTTGAGAAGCTTCTGTTCATGTCTTTTGCCTACATTTTAATGGGGTTGTTTGATTTTTTTCTTGCTGATTTGCTTGAGTTCTTTGTAGATGCTGGTTATTAGCCCTTTATCAGATGCATAGCTTATGAATATTTTCTTCCATTTTGTAGGTTATCTAATTGCTCTGTTAATTATTTCCTTGGCTGTGAAGAAGGTTTTAATTTAATTAGGTCCCATTTATTTATTTTTCTTGTTGCTCGGATTGCCGTGAGGGTCTTCATCATAAATTCTCTGCCTACGTTGATATCTAGAAGAGTTTTTCCAACATTTTCTTCTAGAATTTTTGTGGTTTCCTGCCTTACATTTAAGTCCTTTATCCATCTTGAGTTAATTTTTGTGAGTGGTTAGAGATATGGATTTTGTTTCATTCCTCTGCATGTGGCTGTACAATTTTCCCAGCGCCACTTATTGAATAGGGATTGTTTTCCCTAGTGTATATTTTTGTCTGCTTTGTCAAGATCAGTTGGCTGTATATGAGTGGTTTTATATCTGGGTTTTCTGTTCTGTTCCATTGGTCTATGTCTCTATTTTTGTGCCAATACCATGCTGTTTTGGTTACTATAGCCTTGAAGTCTGGTAATGTGATGCCTCCAGATTTGTTCCTTTTGCTTAAGATTGCCTTGGCTATTCAGGCTCTTTTCTGGTTTCAAATGAAGTGTAGAATTATTTTTTCTAGATCTATGAAATATGACGTTGGTATTTTGATGAGGATTGCATTGAATCTGTAGATCACTTTGGGTAGTATGGATATTTTAACAATGTTGATTCTACTGATTCATGAGCATGGTATGTTTTTACACTTGTTTGTATCATCTGTGATTTCTTTCCTCAGTTTTTCATAGCTCTATTTGTAGAGATCTTTCACTTCCTTGGTTAATTATATTCCTAGCTATTTTATTTTCTTTGTAACAATTGTGAATGGTATTGAGTGTTTGATTTGACTCTCAGCTTGACTGTTATTGGAGTATAAGAATGCTACTGATTTGTGTAAATTGATTTTTTAACCTGAGACTTTGCTGAATTTATTTATCAATTCCAGGAGTCTCTTGGCAGAATCTTTGGGGTTTTCTAGATAAAAGGTCATATCTTCAGCAAAAATTGGCAGTTTGACTTCCTCTTTCCTGACTTGTATACACTTTATTTCTTTCTCTTGCCTGATTGCTCTGGCTAGGAATTCCAGCACTATGTTTAATAGAAGTGGTGACAGTGGGCATCCTTGTCTTGTGCCAGTCCTTAGTGGGAATGCTTTCAACTTTTCCCCATTCAGTATGATGCTGGCTGTGGGTTTGTCGTATATGGCTTTTATAATTTTGATATGTGTTCCTTCTATTCCTAGTTTGTTGAGGATTTTTATCATGAAAGGGTGCTAAATTTTGTCAAATGCTTTTTCTGCATCTATTGAGATGATTATATGGTCTTTGTTTTTGCTTCTGTTTATGTGGTGAATCACATTTATTGATTTACATATGTTGAACCTTCTTTGCATCCCTGGGATAAAGCCCACTTGGTCATGGTGGATTATTTTTTTGATATGCTGTTGAATTTTGTTTGTTAGTATTTTATTGAGGATTTTTGCACCCATTTTAATAAGGGATATTTGTCTGTAGTTTTCTTTTTTGTTGTGTCCTTTACTGGCTTTGATATCAAGGTTATACTAGCTTTGTAGAATGAGTTGGGAGGATTCCTTTCTTCTTGATTTTATGGAATAATTTCTGCAGAAAGGTCACCAACTCTTTCTTGTAGGTCTGGTAAAATTTGGCTGTGAATCCATCTGGTCTTGGGATTTTATTTTGTTGGAAGTTTTTTTATTGCTGCTTCAATATCATTGCTTATTTTGGTCTTTTCAGGGGTTGTATTTCTTCCTGATTGAATTTTGGGAGGTTGTGTCTTTCCAGAAATTTATCCATTTCTTCTATATTTTTGAGTTTATGTGCAGAGAGATTTTCATAATCTTTATGTATATGATATTCAGATAATATTTTGTATTTCTGTGGTATCAGTTGTAATACCACTTTTTTCATTTCTGACTGGGCTTATTTGAATCTTTTCTCTTCTATTACTGGTTAATCTAGTAAGAGGTCTATCAATTTTGTTTATCTTTTCAAAGAATCAACTTTTTGTTTCATTGATCTTCTGTATAATTTTCTTGTTTTTGCTTTTTTTAAGATCTGCTCTGACCTAAGTTGTTAATATTTCTTTTATTCTTCTGGCTTTGGGTTGGGGTTGCTCTTCTTTTCTAGTCCCTTGAGATGTGTCATTAGATTGCTAATTTGTGATCTTTCTGTCTTTTTGATGCAGGCTATGAATTTTAGCTTTAGGACTGCTTTTGCTGTATCCCATAGATTGTGATAGCTTTTGACCCCTTTGTCATTCAGTTCAAGGAATCTTTTAATTTCCATCTTAATTTCACCATTGATTCAATAATAGTTGAGCAGCAGGTTGTTTAATTTCCATGACTTTGTGTAGAATTGAGTGTTTCTCTTGGAGTTGACTTCTAGTATTATTCCTTGTGGTCTCAGAAGATACATGGTATGACTTCTATATTTTTAATTTGTTGAGCCATGTTCTATGGCCTAAAATATGATCAGTCTTTGAGAATGTTCCTGTACTTATGAGAAAAATGTATATTCAGTCATTTTTGGATAACATGTTCTGTAAATGTCCGTTAGGCCCATTTGTTCTAGAGTCCCATTTAAGTCCAATATTTCTTTATTTCTTTTCTGCTTGGATGAT
This sequence comes from Daubentonia madagascariensis, assembly GCA_023783475.1. Taxonomy (NCBI): domain Eukaryota; kingdom Metazoa; phylum Chordata; class Mammalia; order Primates; family Daubentoniidae; genus Daubentonia; species Daubentonia madagascariensis. Next base: position 1,463,653 of record JAKFHU010000322.1, read on the forward strand.
CTGTCCAGTTCTGTCAGTGGGGTGTTGAAGTTCCCAGAAATTATGATGCTGTTGCTGTTTATCTCCTTGCTGAAATCTAGTAGGGTTTGCTTTGTGAATCTGCATTCTCCTGTGTTAGGTGCATAAATATTTAGGATTGTTATTTCTTCTTGTTGGATTGCTCCCTTTACCATTAAGTAATGACCATCTTTGTCTTTCTTTACTTTTGTTGATTTAAAGTCAGTTTTATCTGACATGGTAATGGCTACACCTGCTTTCTTTTGGTTCCCATTTGCATGGAATATTTTTTTTCCCATCCCTTCACCTTGAGTTTGTATGAATTCTTGTGGTTTAGATGTGTTTCCTGGAGACAGGAGATACTTAGCTTATATTTTTTTATCCATTCAGCCAGCCTATGTTTCTTCAGTGGGGAATTCAAACCGTTCACATTGATTGATAGAGCTGATATGTGGGATGCTGCTCTGTTCATCCTGTTGGTTAGTAGCTTATTGCTTTGTTTTACCTCTTGCACCATTGTTTTTATATGAGGTCTGAGCTTCAGCTTTTGGGTTGCTTTACTGTGGTGGGTGACTATTGTGCTGATCCATGTATAATGAGTTCTGAGTATTTCTTGCTTGGCAGGTCTGGTCTTGACAAATTCCCTCAGTGATTGCTTGTCTGGAAAAGTCTTTATTTCTCCTTCATATATGAGACTTAGTTTTGCAGGATACAAAATTGTAGGCTGGCAGTTCTGTTTAAGAAGACTGAAGATGGGGCCCTAATACCTCCTGGCTTATAACGTCTCAGTTGAGAAGTTTGCAGTTAGCCTGATGGGTTTTCCTTTGTCAGTTACTTGATGTTTTCACCTTACGGTTTGCGGGAGTTCCTCCTTCATGTTGACTTAGGCCAGTCTGATGACAATGTGTCTTGCTTATGGCCTCTTTGCAGTAAATCTCCCAGAAGTTCCTTCAACTTCTTGTACCTGAATGTCTAAATCTCTAGCAAGACCAGGGAAGTTTTCTTCAATTATTCCCTCAAATAGGTTTTCTAGTCCTTGTGGGTTTTCTTCTTCACCCTCAGGTATTCCTATAATCTTATATTTTGGCTGTTTTACATAATCCCATATTTCTTGTAGGTTTTGTTCATTCTTTTTAATTCTCTGTTCTTCATTTTTGACTGAGTTAATTTGAAAGAGTTGTTTTCAAGCTCTGAGAGTCTTTCTTCTGCCTGGCCTATTCTTAAAACTTTCCACTGTGTTTTGTATTTCCTTAAATGAACTTTTTATTTCCAGAAGCTCCATTTTTTAAAAAGATTTTGATCTTTTTAGTGAATATTTCCTTCATTTCCTGAATTATTTTTCTGGCTTCTTTGTGTTGTTTTTCCATTTTCTCTTGGATTTCATTGAGCTTCCTTACAATCTATCTTTGGAATTCTTTATCTGTCATTTCAATATTCTCATTTTGATTGTTATCCATTGTTAGAGAGCTGGTGCTCCCTTTTGGGGGTGTCCTTTTACTCTGATTCTTCATATTTCCAGAGTCCTTTCACTGACTCCTTCATATCTGCAGCAGCTGTCACTTCTTATTTTTGGATTTTCTTTTGTTTAGATTGTTTTTTCCCCCTCCCCTCACTCATATGGGTGTGTTTGTAGCATAGGTTGGGTCAAAACCTTTGGCTTTGCTTGTGGATGCTTTGATGGTGATATAGATTCTAGATGAATTCCTTAGTTATACATACCCTTGGTGTGGTGGTTTTCTCAGTTGCTAGTTGTTTGTAGGCTGTAGGAGTGGTGAGCTATGTGCGTGGGCAGATTCCCTGTCTCTCTTTGATGAGGGAGGATGGAGCTGTTTGAAATCCTTTCTCATTCCCCAACCCTGTGGTCTTCTTAACAGTTTAAATTATAATGGCACACCCTATTTAACCTCTGACACAATAGGTGGTACTTTTGGGTGAGAATTAACCACACCCTGTATGATTGAGTCAGTAAATGCTGTAAAGGGCATGCAAATTGACTTCCTTGTCAGTAGGTGGTACTTGCCAAAAGGGACAAGCTGCAATGTTGTTTTTGGGTCCTGTGACCAGCTCTGGCCCCTCAGGAGAAGCACCCTACTGCCCCAGGTGGTGGGTGGGGCCCTGGAATTTTCAGGTGAGTCCTTATTCTCTACCTTAGCAGTGGCAGGTGGGGATGAGTGGCTGGGGGGGATGGGTTGGGTGAGCTTGCCCTCAGGCTCCACAAAACCTGGCAAAGTAGCTGTTTTGACAGGGGTCAAAGATCTGTTCCCAGCTTCTGTGTAAAGCTGCCAGGGAGGGGCTGATGTGGTCCCACCCAACCAGAAAGTCTGCTTCTGGAGGTGGGGCTGTCTGAGATTCACGATCTGGCAGTCTGGAGTGGGTCTCACTTCTCCCCTCCTCCTCCATGCTCTCCCCTCAGTGTCTGTCAGCAGACAAGAGCTCAAGCCAGCTGAGCTCCCCCATGACAGTGCTGTGGGCTGGGAGTTTCCCCATCCAAGGATCCTGGCCTGAGTTGGGAGCACAGCCCTCCTGTGGGGGAGGGGTGCCCTGTGAGCACACTGAAGCTAGGACCCACACTGCACTCTCCCCCCAGCTCTGCCCACATGGGCTCCCTCATCTCCCAAGTCTAATTCACAAATCTCCTCTCTGTGCTCTCAAGCAATGTGATTGAGACCTGGGGGTATGGGATCTGGCCTGCAGCCCCATCTCCTGATCCTAGATGACCAATCCCTGACCATGCCAGGGAGAAGTGTGCTGGTCCCAAGTTGCCCACAGGGTACCCAAGTAGGTTCAATGTTTCTCTGCTTGGGGGTGATCCCTGCTCTGATGGAGCTGCTGGGCAAGCAGCACTAGCAGGGGCCAGGGAGCAGAGAGCTCACAGCCCAAGCACCCTTCAGTCCACTGCAGGACCCCAGGAGGAAACGTCTGAGCCCCACTCGCTGTGGAAGCCTTGGTGTGGGGGCTCAATTGTTTCTCTCAGCAGCTACAGGCGGGGGAGGGGAAGGGGAGGAAAAGAGTCTGGATAGAGAAATACTAGCACTCTGGTCATCTCCATCCCTCTTTCTGGGAGGCAGCCCACTCAGAATGTCCAGGCTCTTGAGTCATGCAGATCAGCCCAGACCCACTGGATCCCTGTGGCTCCTGTAGTCTGGGCTGGAGTTGGAAAATGTCTGTGTGGGAACTTAGCAAGATGAAACCTGAGGAGTTGAAGCCCCCCTAGGGAGGACAATGGTGCATGGTGGGTAGAGAAGCAATATGGTGCCTGCAGTGCTGGCTTGGGTCTTTGGTGACTGGAGGGGCCCTAGGGGGGCTGTGAGCCTAGTGCCCTGTCCACAAGAAGATCCCCACTCACTGGCAGCAGCAGCCTCAGGGCTCATGTGAGCAGAAAGTCCCTCCAGCATCTTGGGAACCCGCCAACTGTCAGAGATGTGAGGTGGGGAGAAAAAAACCATTCCACTTACCCTTTTCACTAGGCTCCAAGCCTTTCGGGGTTGATCTCTTCTGATACCTTGTTCCTTTCTGTTCTGCTCCACAACTTCTTCCCGTGGAGTCTCCTGAAGTTTCTGGCACCTTCCCTTAGACCCACACCTGATCTATATTTGTCTTTTTGTTTTTGTTTTTTCTCTTTCATCTAAAACTTCTCCTTCCTACTGAGATGCTCTGGCATCTGGTGTCTCTGGTCGGCCATCTTGCCACCATACCCTATGAATGTTTTAAAAACTTGCTATAGTTTAAGATCTATTACTTAACTGGGTATTTCACTGAGATCATAATAATGTATAATGAGGAAAAAATAATCTTCTCTCTACATTTGTGAGTTTTTGGATGGGACTTCCTGTAACAAAAGACCAATTAACAAGAAAAAAAGAAACAGAAGTTTATTAGCATGTATACCTCAGGTATACATGGGAGATACTCAGGGAAAAAATGAATAATTCTCAGATGTATGGTAAAAGAAAACCCTTAGACAAATTAAATTTAACAGAGTTTAATTGAGCAAATAATGATTTGCAAATTGGCAGAATCCCCCCGCCCCCAACAAGCACAGGTTCAGGTAGACTCTAGCACTGCCCTTGTAGTTGAAGAAGATTTATGGACGGAAAAAGGAAAGTGACCTTCAGAAAACAGAAGTGATGTACAGAAACAGCTGGACTGGTTACATCTTGGTGTTTGCCTTATTTGAACACAGTTTGAACGGTTGACCACCTTTGATTGGCTGAAATTTGATGATTGACACAACAGTAGGTTGAAGCCTGTTTTCAAATCAAGTTAGGTTACAGCTCACTATGTACAGAGAAGTCTTTAGGCAGAACTTAAAATATGTAAGGGGGCAGAATTAGGCTAAACTTATTTTAACAGGTGACAGAATTCAGGCTTATGCAACATCTTTAGCTAAAAGCAAAGAAGGGTGTGGCAGAGGCCAGTAATGTGAGGATGACCAGGGATAGCATGGTAAACAAGAGTGAGGTTTGTTATGCAGATTTAAGTAGGTGCCTTCTCTTTTGATAAGGGTCTTTTGTGATTCAGTCATCCCTTTCTCCCTGGTACTGAGAGGGAGATACTCTTTTAAATGTAGATTTCCTTTATAGATATAAGTTTCCCTTGCAAAAGGGTAATTTCTACTCTGTTTTCAGAGCTTCTCTTGTTTCTCAAAATAACCAGCTCAACACAATCCTTGTGCTAAAGAGGCATACTTTGGTCTCCCACAGTCATATTTTGGGGTGGCCTATTCTAGTCTCCTTCAAAAGCTAATCTCTGTGCTCTTAAAACTCTGCTAGGACTTCTGGATCCTGTTCTAGGTAGGTAATCTCGCCTCTTTTTCCTTGTGAAGCCTCTTGAAAGAGTGAATATTTGCTGGGTCTGTTTCACACTTTCTGTTAACTCCTAAATGTTTTGTAGCTTGCCTTTCATTTCCAAAAAGCAACCCCAAGTTACCAATAATTTCTTAATTGCTACATCCAGTGGACCCTTCTCAGTCTTCCTATTCTACCTTGGTCTCAATTTGCAGCCACATTTTGGAGAATAAAGCTTTACAATCAATTGCCCACTCTACAAATGTATGTCCTTTTTCATAAGTCTCATTTTAGAGAGAAATTATTTAATTTTCATAAGGTTTAAAAGAGTACTGAGGTGACAGGAAATGAAGAAAAGATGTTTAGTATGTTACAGTTGGAGAAATAAAGAGTAGAATGTTAAAATTTACCTATAGCCTAGATTTAACCTAAATCACTGTAAAATCCTTGCTACATTTGGTAAAAGACAAAATTATAACAAATTTAGCTTAAAGATCTCAATTGGCTTTATTGCAATTCTCGACTTGGGCAACACTTAATTCCGTGAAATATAATCCAATGAGTTGAGCAAAGGTGGTTGGCTTTATAGACAGAAAAAGGGCTAAAGGAAGTGGAAACAAAGAACAAAAAGCAGATTCGTCATTTCAAAGTTATTTTTCTTGTAACACAGAAAAGGGAGACAGAACAATAGAAAGGTAACTGATTGGTTAACATCAAGTTACTTTTTGTTGTAAAGATTAAAACCTAGGGAACTTCATGATCACACTGCTTCAAGATCGGAACTGGCTTGTTTAGGATATTAGGCTGTTATCTCTCCGGATTTCTAGGAAGGCCCGACAACTACTCAGATTTGGTTTAGTGAGCATGAGTGATTCCATTTTGATTTTGAATCTGTTCTGTTGAGGCCTAGTCCAGGAGTTTAGTCCAAAGCAATGGCCTCCTATAATTTTTGTTTAAGACATGCTTTTAGATCTTTGTGAAATGGAGTAAAGTAGCGTTCTGTCTTCCCTGCTGCGACACATATTCTTGCCCTGTGTACCTCTATGGTTGGGAGCAAAGGGAGGAGGCAAGGATGGAACTTTGGATCAGTCTGACAGGCCCTCACCCATGCTTTGTTTTTTAGCATAGGTGTTTTCTCTGATCAGAGCACTTTTGTTTCCACCGGATCTGTGATGGTTTCATTTGCAGTGTTGCTGGAACTCTGGCTCTGGAAATTATACCATGTGGTGTTCTTCTGAAGTTAAGTTTCTTGGTACCAGGACCGAGGTTTGGGGAATGGATGCAGAGTGTGTAAAACACAGCAGGGTCCAGCCTCCAGCTATGACTGATGCCTTGGGATTAGGCAGAAGAGGACCAGGGGGACAAAGGAGGGAGTTCAGAAGTCTGGGCATAAATTCAGGAAATAGTCATACAACTAAAAGGATAAAGCAGTGAGAAGAATAGGGAACAGTAATGAGAAAATCCCTGATTCCTTAGCAAATTTCTGATCTAGCCATGAGATTTTTACGTGCTCCCTGCTTAGGTAAAAAGTGGACAGTCACAGAAAATGTGCAGGGTGTCGAAGATAGGGGAGTGAGGGGGAGCAACTAAAGGCAGATCTGGGATTTCACATTGTGTTTTCTGAGTTTGCTTTGAGAGAAGCATTTCTCATTTCTTTCTCTTCTCTCATGATCCTTGAAGCAGCAGAGGTTATTTTTACACAAATTTCTCTCTTCTTGAATGTAGAAATGTTGAAAGAACTTTTGAAGATGTTAATTTTAAGTGTTTCATATCCCCAAATAGCGTAAACAATTGGATTACCATATGAAAAATGACAAATTTTTCCTTTTTCTTACATTGAAGTCAACAGGATGCAGAAAATCTATTGTTACTTATTACTGCTATTTTACACATTAAAAATAATAAAGATAACAAAGTTAGGGTCAAGCTGGACTTCTATTCTTCAGTCCTTCTCTTTTTCAAGGTTGCTGTGTTACTCTTTCAGGATAGACTTGAAAAGTATCTGCTGACATTTAGAAAAAATGAGATTCTTTGTTATAGATCATATAAGCATGGAGCTTTTTTTTCCTCCCACAAAGTGAGAAAACAGAAATTTACCAGGTTAGAATGAGATTGAACAGACTCTGATAACTAACGGCTCAATGTTTAGATCACAATTTCTTGCTTCTTTTCTCTCTGGGGAAATAATCATCAACCTTGAAGCTGGAACATGTTACAGGTGAGGCTAAATTCGTGGACGGGGAGCTGGAGGCCACAGAGGAGGTTGCGGCTGAAACATATGCATGGACGTGTGTGTTTTTGTTGTGACCTTTGGAGATATATAGGATTATAGGTTTTTCCCGCTCCTTTCCCATTTTCTTATTCTAAATTTTCTCAACTCAAGAGGGTTTCAAGTGGCCATTATGCTTGAGTTCAGAGTAATTATAACAGGGCAATGTGGCAGCCAGGATAGAAAAGTGCCTGTGGAAATAGACAAATTTTTATTTTAGTTTTGTGATATTGCAACTTACCATATTAGAGGTTCAAAACCATCCTCTCAAAGACTAATTTTTGTCCTGATTTTTCGGGATCTTTTTATGCTCTATTTTACCAAAAGTGTAATATTTAATAGGCATTTAGGATAATTTATTGATTGTCTATATGTGCCTGGCATATATATGAGAGTCAAAATTATAAAAAAAGAGACTGCATTGATAGTCTCTTTTATCAGATTTTAGTTGTCAGTCTCCTGTGACAGAACCATCTAGAGTTGTCCTGCTCAAAGTGGCTAATAAGCACTTGAAATGTGGCTCGTCTGAATTGAGATGTACCCTAAGTGTAAGTTACACACTGGAATTTGAAGAATTAGTGTAAAAAAATGTAAAACTCCTATTAATAATTTTTATATTGATTACTTATTGAAATAATATTTTGGATGCATTGGGATAAATATAATAGTAAAGTTGATTTCATCTGTTTCTTTTTATCTTTTTTAATGTGGCTGCTAGGAAATTTAACATTATATGGGGTGCCAGTATTTGTGGCTCATGTTCCATTTTGATTGGATAGCACTGATCTAGGGTGTTTGTTAAAATAGCATGTTCTTATGTTCCATTTTCAGAGATTCTGATTCAGACCTGGAGTTGGGAACCAGGAATCCGCATTTTCAAATAAGCATCTCAGATGTGATCTAAGGACCATACTTTGAAAAAATAAATCTGGAGTATAGGGTGGTTGTAGAGATAGACAACTGAGTAACAAGCAAAGTGATTAAAGAATTATAAAGGCTATGACAAGAAAAAGTCCAGTGTACTGTACAATGGTACATTGAGACTATTGACTAAGAGCAGGTGAGTCGAAGTACATTTTCCAGAGAAATAACCTGAGTCCTAAATGCTGAGGAGGAGTTAGCCAGGTGAAGATGGGTTGTCTATCCCAAAGAAAGGGACCAGAGCAAAGGTCAGAGATGACAGCAAGAGAATTTGGTGCATTACAGGACCCGGAATTTATTATATGGTTGAAGAGAGAGGATGGAGGTTGGGAAAATGAGAGATGATTCTTGAAAAACAGGTCATAAAAGACTTGTAAACTGTGTTAAGTGATCTGGATTTTAACTTAAGATAATGGAACATCACTAAAGAGATTTTAAGGAATTGAGTGGCACTATAAAATGGATAGCAGGAACATCTTGTAGTCAATTACAATGTTGTCATGGAATCAAGGTGTGAGAATATTCACTTGAAGTTAGTTTTTAATCAAGACTATGAATCTTGTGATTTTGTCTCCTTTTTGTTGTGATGACTTGGAAATAGAAACCAAAATGTGTGAACCTATTTAGGCCTATACATGCTAGAATGTTTTACATTTCTGTGCCACAGTTTTACTAGTGGAATTGCCATTTTCCTCCCCTTAAATTCCTTTGCCTTTTATACTCTCAATTAATTTATTCTTTTGTGCTTTATGCAATTTTAAATAACCTCATTTTGTGTGTGTTGTGAATAAAGCTAGGTATGAATAAATATGAAAGAATCTGAGTCTGAGAAAATGATGCTGTGTAAATTAAAGATGTGATTATTAAAAGTGTTTTTTTAAAACTGAAAATTGGCTAGGCACAGTGGCTCATGCCTGTAATCCTGACACTTTGTTAGGCCAAGGCTGGAGGATTGCTTGAGGCCAGGTGTTCAAGACTACCCTGAGCAAAGGCGAGACCCCCGTCTCTAGAAAAAAATACAAAAATTAACCAGGCATGGTGGCATGCACCTGTAGTCCCAGCTGCTTGGGAGGATGAGGCGGGAGGATGACGCAGGAGGATCACTGGAGCTCAGGAGTTTAAGGTTACAATGAGCTATGATGATAACACTGCACCCTAGCCCAGGAGACAGAGCAAGACCCTCTCTCGAAACAAAACAAAACTGAAAATTAAGAATAACAATAAAATTCCTTGGAGACTAAAGGTTTTATTCTTGCTTAATTTGTGATATTTATCACTAATTTAACAAGAATTTCTGTGCCTCTTTGTATGTAGAATGTTCTACAAGGCTAGAAGTAAGGGCTATTTATTGTTCATTCTCTCAAAGGGATTACATATCTGTTTTCTTTTGTATATTACTTAGGCATAAGCTCATGAGTTCAATTTATTTACTTTTTCTATAATGTAAATTCCTTAAACATGTTTTCCATTACCTAACAATCATGTGGAACTTAGCATTCAATAAAAATGCTATCAACCTCTTGTATTGATCTTTCCATACTGGACGATAAAGTCATGCATTGTTATTTCATATCTTTGTAGCCACATGGGGAATTTATTTAATATATAGTAATAGAACTTGACATTTATATGATAATTTCCATTTATTGCATCTATTATCTTCTACCTCAGTGAATTTCAGAGTTCTGGGGAAATTGTTCTGAGGATTTCTTCCTAAGCTAAGAAAGAGTATATATCCCAGACCAAATTACAAGGTGTTTCCTCAACTTTTTCATTGCAAGGTTTTAAAATTGGTGTGGAGCATTGCTACAGAGAAGTTGAAATTGTTTTTGTGCTTTTAACTTTTATTTTATTAGAAAAGTATAACTGTTCATTATAAAGTAATGAGTGTGTGTTAAAACTTTAGAAGCCTGCCCTGGTTTCTATGATACCACACACTCCTTGTTTACTTCCATCTTCCTGACTATTCCTCTAAGTTTATTTTGCTAGCTCCCTTTTCCTTCCTCAGCTGCAAATTTGGCATTCTTAAGGGCTCAGCCCTTGACCTTTTTTTTCTTTTCTGTCTACACTCTCTCTTTATGTGATCCCTTCTAGTCCTCTGGGTTAAAATACATCTGTATGCTGATAACTCACAAATGTATATATCCAGCACTAACCTTTTCCTTAAGTTCCAAACTTGTACATCCATTTACATTTCTCACAGGCATCTTAAATTAACAAGTCCAAAGAGAACTTTGGATTTTCTCCCTTCTAAACTTGCATCTTTTCAGTCTTTTCTATGTCAAAAGGAATATTGTCTATTCAGCTCAGACCAGACCTAGAGGCCCTTTTTAATTTCTGTCTTCCTCTATTTTGTGATGAAGATAGTGATAACTCACATTTTTTTTAAGAACTTTAATATCTGCCGGGTAGTCTTCTAGGACTTCAGTTCCATAAAATAGGCATAATTACCACCCTTATCTTACAGAGGAAAAAACTGAGATACAAAGAGGTTATGTAAACTTGTGCAGTAAGTGGTGGAGCTGAGACCCAATAAAGGATAAAGGCCTGTTGACTCTACCTCCAAAGCTCATCCAGAATTTGTCTATGTATCTCCATTTTTATCGCTAATAATGTAGTCTAAGTCACACGTGCTTCTCAGCTGGATCACCTCAACATCTCCAACCAGCTTCTATTCTTGTTCCAATCCAAACCATTGTATAATAGTTTTTTCCCACGCAAGCCAAGTTGAAGCAGTCCAGTGACTTCCCATGGAACTCACAAAAAAAATCTAAGCTTTTCATAGGGCCTACAAGACCCTACATGATTAGGTTTCCAACCTCTCCAACTTCATTTGAATCACTGTTTTTCCCCCTCATCCTCTAAATCAGCAGTCTGCAACCTTTTTGGCACCAGGGACTGGTTTCATGGAAGACAATTTTTCCACGGAAGGAGGAGTTGGCGGGGGTGGGGTGGTGAGGGGGAGGTGGAGTTGGGGGGAGGTCGAGCTCTGCCTCCTCTCCCCCCAACCCCGTTCCTAACAGGCCGTGGGGCCTGGGGGTTGGGGACGACACGGCTCTTGATTATAGCCACCAGGCTTACTGTTTTTGTGAAAAAAAAGTTGTTCATACCACAAAGACTTTGTATTTGCTATTTCCTTTGCCTAGAATGATCTTTTCTCATATTGTTGAATTTATGACTTTTTTGCATCATTCAAGTTTCATCTCAATTTTTGTCTTCTTAGAGTCAAAGCCCTAATCACAGCCCCACCCCCACAGTCATGTGCTATCCCATTATCCTGTTTTATTTTCTTAAGAGCACTTACTAGTACTGTATTACCCTATGGTTTGTGTCATTATTCATCATCTTGCCCTTGACTCTAACCAGACTATAAACACCCCGTTGGCAGGAACTCTGTCAATAGGCTCAGAGGTGTATAATCAGTTCTAGAATATTGGCAAAAAGTAGGCACTCAATAATTTTTTGTTATCCAATACACTTTATTTTCCTGAGAAGTGGTCCAAAGATAAAGTAACTGGTACTGCTGCTGATGTTGTGGCTTTGTGGCCTGGATAAACTGATATCTTTGACACATTATCCCCGAGGAATTTTTAACCACAATAAGACAATTTATAATTTCCCTGTCAGCTTCTCAAAGACACAGCTTACCAGGACTGGGACTATGGTAAGGTGAGTGAGGCACTTGTGTTAGGCGCAAAATTTAAGGGAGCGCCAAAAAACTTAGTGATCAAGACAACACTTTAATGCAACATTAAAGAAAAATCAGCAGAAAATGACCTAACCAAAGGTTGGCTGCTTTTTAAAATAAGGTTTTAAGCTTATGCTGGACTCTAAAATTCACAAGGACAGAGACCTTGCTTTGTTCACCACTTTTTGCCCAGTACCCACCTAGAATAGTGCTGGGCACATAGTAGGTATTCAATAAAAGTTCAGTGAATTACTAAATATATAATTTTTGTCCCAAGAGAGAAAAAATTGTGAATACCTATCATAGCTAAAGCACTGAATTTTCTCCTATGAACTGAAAAAAAACTTTTCTATATGGCTCACACCCTCAAGAGGGGTCTAAAAGTCACAAGGGGGAATTTAAAATTATAAGACACCAGTCAAGAAAAACTCAATCTTTCTGCATCTTTATATGCTACTTTGAAGGCTTTTATTCTCTGTGTCCTACATTGACACTTGTAAAAATCATCTTTTTTTATTTCTATCTTGCTTTTCTTTTCCTAGTCTCTTTTCCATTTCTACTTCCCAGAGCCAGTGTAATATAGTCAAATGTGTGGAATGGGAAAAAGGGAACAGTAGCCAAAATGATATTTTTTCCTGAAATTGATGCTTCATAGGTGTGGAGGAACTTCTCTTCTGCCCTCTGAAGGTTAGATAACTGCGTCTGCTGAAATAAATGCACAATAGACCAACTAACAGGAGAAAAGGCATACAAATTTATTAATGTGCAAGCATACACGAGTCACACAAAGTATGGAAATCAAAGAAGGGCCAGATGCTTGAAACTTAAATACTGTTTTCATAAGGGAGAGGGAAGTGGGGGATGTAGGCAATGTCAGAGGAAGAGTAAACGATTTTCAAGGGAGATGAATGGGCCCGAAAAACAGACAATATCCTGGGACAAAGTTTGTCTGGGCTCTGGGTATAGCGTCAGCCTGTCTTCCTTCCTGAGCTATGCATCAATTTCCCCCAGTTGATGAGATGTCTGGTGAAGGGATTCACAACAATTGAATGTCTACTGGAGGACTGGCCTTTACCTTTACGCAGATAGGACACTTTAGAGAAAGCTCTTCCCTGCATTTGCTACTCCCCACATGCTCTGTTTGAAGTCCAAAGGGGCATATTTTGGGGTGTTTTCTGAGCCCCAACAGGTAAAAACACTCAGCCTCGGGCCATCAAAGACTGTTTATTCCTCTAACCTGGTCATTTACTAGTTCTCAACATCCATTTTCATGTTCATCAACACAAGTGAACTGTGCACACTAATCGTATTTAAGGTCAGATCCTTTCACTACAGGGGTGACATAGGAACACATAATACCAGTAGTGATTTGTTGCCTTTTTTTCCCTACATACATGAAGATTGATTTTTTAAAAGTATTTTTATGTTTGATTTTATATATGTGATTGTACTTGGAGATCTTTTTTCATCATATGAAGCCTAAACTTCTCTTACTTTAAAAGGTAAAATTGTTACCATTTCAGATTAGTATTTTCTAGGCTGTTAGAATTCTTTGTTTCCCATCTTCGTATTTGACAGCAAAACATCATGTATTATTATCAACTGAAGAGTAAATTATTCCTGACAGGTTTACTTGCTGGGATCCCTTCTCTTGTTGCCTCCTTTTGAGAGGGAGAATATGAAATAAATAAATATTAACATACTTAACATAGTAGAGTTTTTAAATATGTTCTGGGTTGATAATGAGATAAGGGAGAATATACTGCTGTAGGGAAGGTAAATTGATGCAATGTTTTTCAGAAAAAAATTGGCAAAATAAATAAAGAGTCTTAAAACAGTGTAAATAATAATACTGCCCATTCCACTTTGGAGATTATATACTGTGAAATAATAAAAAGTGTGGAGAAATATATCTGCACACAGATAGTTGCCATTGTATTTTCTAGAATGGTGAAATATCAGAAACAACCTATATGTCTAACACCAAAGAAACTATTGGTAAGAAAAAATTATGGTAAAACGTGGTGACTATTAGGTACACATCAAAATAATACTTCAAAACTTTTATTAACCACATAAGAAGATGTTCTGTGAAAGAGCCAGAGTACAAAATTGTATATAAAGTTAGATCTTAAGTAAGTAAAAGAAGAATTACATAGACAAATTTCACCCAAAGGAAAATCTGCCAAAGTTAATAGTGATGGCTTCTGGGTGATGAATTCATAGATGTTTTCATTACAGTTTTCTATATTTTAATATTTTCTACAGTAAATATATGCCACTTTGATAATTGGGAGACATAAACTGTTTTTATAAGTGCAGTGGCTCCTCCTCTGATTCAGGATTATTCCCTGGAGTTCTGCTCCAGTCGTGATCACATCCAGAACCTTAAGATTCCTCAGCTGCCTAATAAACCAGAGAACAGGATGATCTGGATGAATCATCCAGGATTTGGCTTGAACTGCTGTATTCATCACAGGGTCCTCCTGTTCCTGAGCAGCTATCGTGAGGTTTTATGAGCCCTGGAAGGAATAGCAAGTTAAAGGTGGAATTAGCTGCATTCTGATCGCAGTTACACAGATGTGGCTTTCATTGATTTTTATGGGAGATTTGTGTGAATAATGGAGAGAAAAATGTCACTGATTTGTTTTAATTTAGCTTAAGCAGTAACCCCTTACTAATGTGACTCCTATAACAGGAAAATCTGCTCTCATCTTTGTTTTTTTAGTCATGGAAAGCATTGGCTTATATTCCTCTAACCAAGGAAGTCCCAGTGACTTCAGATCATTCTAGGCACTTGCATGTGAATCATGCTATTTTTTGCCTTTCATTGGCTTAGACATGAAACCAAGATAACGTGTAGTGTTCCTCCCTCTCCCCCTCACCCATTTAGATTAGACATTAGATGAAGTTTCTCAACCTTGGCACTATTGACATGTTGGACTATATAATTTTTTGCTGTAGGGGACTGTTCTCTTTAGGATGTTTAGCAACGTCCCTGGTCTTCACCCTCTAGGTACCAATAGCACTCCTTTTCTCCAGCTGTGACAAAAATGTCTCCGGACATTGCAATATATCTCCTAGGGGTCCAAATAGCCCCCCAGTTGAGAACTATTGTATTAGACAAAGTATAAAAAAAAGTTAAACAGAATGCAATAATTTAAAATTACAGACATGTTATTAAAATTGTTAATACTCTTCTTTGTTTAGGAAATAATTTAAGATAGCTAGAAAAAACTTGCATACTTTTCAGTAAAATCTAATAAAAAACACACAAAGTAATAGCCATAAAGAAAAAATTAATAAATTGGACTTCATCAAAATTAAAAACTGCCGCTTATCACATGACTATTAAGAAAATAAGTAGACAAATCGCAGATTTGGAGAAAACATTTGCAAAACATGGATCTGACAACATATGTCCAGAACATAAAAAGATTTTCTATAATTCAATAGTAAAAAATAAATAAATAAATCCAATACCAAAAATAAGCAAAAGACCTGAACAGACACTTCAAAAGGGAACAAATACAAATGGCCAGTAAACACAGGAAGAAGTGCTGGGCATCATCAGGCACTAGGAAAACACAAATTAGAATGAAAGTGAGGGGGCTCTACAAACCTACAAGAGGCTAAACTTAAAAAGACAGACAAAAAATGTTGGCAAGTATGAACACATAGAACTGCTGGAAGTGTAAATTTATATTCCGATGGGACACTTTGGAAAAAGGTTTGGCAGTTTCTTATCAGGTTAAACATACATGTGTCCTATGACTCAGTAGTTAAATTCCTAGATATTTAACCAAAAGAAATAAAAATATTGATGAAAAGACTTGAATGTTCAAAGCATTATGTTTCATTATACTCCAGTACCAGAATCAACCCACATACAGACATTACGTGACGTCTGATATACTGCAATGTTGTTATTTAAAGGACACGACATTACCTCTATGGTATTCCTGACCCAAATGCAAATGTTGACTTCAATTCTGAGGAAACCTCAAATAAACACTGATCTGTATCCTTCAAAAATGTCAAGTCGAGAATGACAGAGATAGGCTAAGAAACAATTCCAGAATAAAGGAAACTAAACTTTTAAACTTTAAAAATAACACGAGTTTAAAGTGAATCCTAGACTGAGAGAGAAAAAAATCTAGCTCCAAAGCACTTTATTTATACAATTTATGACATTGAAAATGAATTGTGGATTAGAAAATTAAACATATATTTCCTTTGTTTAATAATTATACTGCTATGTAAGAAAATATCATTTCTTGGGGGGAAGGAAATATGCACTAAAGTGTTTAGGGATAAAAAGACATTTCTCCAACTTACTCTCAAATGGTTCAGAAAAAAGTTTAGACATGTTCACATGTACACACATAAGTATGAGAGAGGATGGTAAAGCAATCGGGAAAAATAGGAACAATTGGTGAATCTGGGTAAAGGGTTTACTGGATTTCTTGCATCATTCTTGCAATTTTTCTGTATGTTTAAAATTATTTAAAAAATTCAAATTAAGGAAAGTGAGGAAAACTATGCAAAAGGTAAATAAGGGTGGTAAAATTGAATTGCCATAAGCAGGGGTACTGTGGCAAAAGCAAATCACCTCAAATTTTATAACTTAAAACAACGCACACATTTATTATTTCAGTTTCCATGGGGCAAGATTCTAGGCACAGCTAAGTTCAGTGTCTCATGAGGTTGCAGTGAAGATATTGGCTGTATTTTCATCTGGAGGCATGACTGGGGAAGAATACACTTTCAAGCTCATTAAGGTTGTTGACAGAGTTCATTTCCTTGTGGTTGTATGCATGAGGGCCTCAGCTTCTCACCAGCTGTCAGTAAAGGCTGTTCTCAAAGCCCAGAGGGCACGCACAATTCCTTGCCATGTGGCCTTCTCTACAGGCAGTTTAAAGTGTGGCTATTTGCTTTTTCAAGGCCAGTGGAAGAGTGTCTCACTCCAGTCTACTTAGGCAGAGCTTTACATAAGGTAACAGAATCAAGGAAGTGATGTTTTATCTCCGTTGACATACTCTATTAGTTAGAAGCAAGTTACAGGTCCTTCCTGTGCTCCAGGGAAGAGAATTACAAACAAGTATGGACCCCAGGAAATAAGAATTATTGGTAGACACCCTAGGGTTTGTCCACCATAGCATGAAATTACTATATCAAATATGATTCATCATATGATACACAGTTTTCTATCTTCAATGTAGACTAAGAAATGAAAATAATATTTTCTAAGAACTATTGGTGGTATATATTTGAGAGTAACAATTTTAAATACTGAAGGAAATATTTGACATTATTTTTGTATCTGCTCAGAATCTTTAGAACATGCTTTCTACATTTCAGAAATATCTTATATCATTGATCCTGCCTCCAAAATATGTTTAGTCATAAATGTTTTATGCCAAGTATGTCTGATTTTCTTGCTGGGCAATGGTAGGATTATATTTCCCTACCCCTTTTTAAGTTGGGTATTACCATGGGACTTATAGGTGTCAACATGTGACTTGCTTTGGTCAATGAAACGTAGGTGGAAGCACTAATAGCCCATGTGATCATTGTCTGACTCTTGATCTTTGAAAAAATATGTTGCAATCAGGCTTCTGTCAGCCTGGATCCTTGAGTGATTACAATGGGTACAGCTTCCAGGCTGACCCAAATTGGACATATAGTAAGAATGAGAAACTAATTTTTGTTGTTTTAGGTGACTTATTTGTTGTTGTTGTTGTTGTTGTTGCAGCATGACCTAGTCTGCCCTGACTAGTACAGAAACTTATAACTAGAATTGGGGTGCTGCCATAACAAAAACCTAAATTATGCAGCATTGGCTTAATGTTTAATTGATTGGTGAGAAAATAAGAGCTGAAAGGATAGTGAGGTGATCTTTGGAAAGGAAATATTTGGTAAAACTCTCACCTAGAAAACAGATCATGTACTTAATGATTATAGGACCAGGAAAAGAAGTCAGAAAGCAGAATGTGAGCTTTGTGTATTGTTGCTGTTGATTGTATTGGCAATAAATAGCAAAAAAGAGATGATAGTTTTGGTGTACAAGTTCAGGGACCCGTGCCATGCAATGTCAGCAGCATAAGCCACTGTGTTTGTGCCCAGTAGCAGTGGCAAAGGATTCTTCTCTGGAATAGTCCCACTGTGTAGTTTGGGGTTGTTTCTGTCCAAAGATCCTTACAGCCTGATCTTCTAGTTCTCATGGGAAGTCTAGAAGTTATCTAATGTCATCTAGTAAATGTCATTTCTGCTTAAACTTGCCTCAGTGTATTTTGTTATTAGTTATTGAGGATCCTGACTAATACAGAAAGTGGTCATACTTTCACATTCATTGAGACATTTTTATTAAGCACTTACTGTGTGTCAGGTACAGGGTCTAGAACCTTAAACTCTTTAACTTTTTAAATTCATTGTTGTAAAGGTTTATGAATTTTTGTGAATTCATACTTAATGTGGATCAATAATAACATATCCCATCAAAGCTAGTCAATTTCATTATCCTTTAAATTGAAATACCATTTTCAGAAGTAAATGCATCTTTTACTATACGACATTCAATAATAGAACTCTTTCCTCATTAACTCAAAAACAAAACCAGAAACAAAAAGAAGCAAGAAAATATTTCTATCACTTGTAGCAGTTTTTTTTAAACAGTTTTTAATGCTAACTCTAATTTACTTTTGTTATACTTATCAACTCAATTATTTTTCTGGAGCACTGTTTCACCACTCAACAGTGATAATACTTTTTTAAAGTTAGTGTTAATTCTTACATTTGACACAAAATGCTTTATTTTAAGAAAAGTATTACAAGAACAGAAAAGAAAATTGTATCTTTTAAATATATTTCCTTTTAACTGTTTTCTTTATACACTATGAATTCTACTTAAGGAAATGAAAAATTTAGAGTTTCTACAGCGAATTAGAAAGTTTGTTTATACACAGCTGCAAATTATATTTGACAAAATGGAAAATGACATTTCATCAGAAGCTACGTTTTGCAAACAGCAAATGCTTTCCTAGAGTTTTAACTGAAAATTTAATTTTTTCTATAATCATGCAGATACATTTAAGGGATAATTAACAGGAAATCATTTACCTAAGTTAAGTTTCTTGGATAAGTGTGATTTTAAATTTTTGGAAGCTGGATTTTGATAATTGGGATTAATTAATTTCTTAGTAAGGGATGTTTTACTTTAAGACACACTAACTATTAAAGCGTAGACTTTAGAGGTAAACCTTCAATGTGAAGCTTCATTAGCACATTCCAAATCATTCAGGGATGATTTATATGGGAGCTTCTAGTCAGAAGTAATCTTTGGAAGCTGCATTTCAAATGGTAGTTGCCAATAAAGCTTAAGATCTCCTCCTTAGGAACTATATAGCAAGCAGGAGGTGCAATAAAGGGGTGAGAAACACCGGATCTGGAATCACAGGACCTGGTCCTGCTGTTAAATGCCTTTCTTTTTCTTATCTGTAAAATGAATGAATTGTATTATGTGATTTTCCAAGGTTCCCTTGAGCTCTAAATTCTATGACTATGCAACAAATAGGGCAGAAATAACAAAAATAATTGATACTTCTTTTAGTTGTAAGTTTAAAAGGAAACAAAAAAAGGTTGTAAATTTAAAAACTTTGATTTTACAATGAATGCTTCTCAGAATTTTTTGGTGCTTGCACCACCAGTATTGATTACCAGAAAAAAATTACCTCGGGTTTAATTTATTGATTCCACTGCAAGAGAAAACAAGAACTACCCCATTCAGATAAATGGAAAGGGATAAGGAAAATATGGCCAAAGATACAAATGAATTCTCAATTTTAAGAGAAAGTTTTTTGATGAATCGATTTCATAAATAAAGCTACTACTCTGACTTGATTTGTACTTGAGGAAGGTAAGGGTAGAAAGGATCTGCCTCATTGTCTGGAGTGAAAAGTAGACAAATTTGGATTTGGTTTTTAATACTCCTGTTTAGGAGTTTTGTCATGATTTGTTTTGAGTGGAATTTTGTGCCTTGAATAAACAGTTGATGGTTATTGTACTTGGTATGATTATCAACTAAACAGTTCCTTCTTACAAGGAATACAAGAAAGAGTTTAGAGTATTTGTCTTGATGTATATAACTTTTCATATCTCTGCAGGAGAAAAGGCCTTATTCTCCCTGCAAAACTTTTAATACTCTGAACTATCCTCTAATATTGTTTTCCTTTCTCCCTCTCTTATTAGACTGCTCCAGCTGTGGGTCTGTAATCCTGGCACTTCTCTGGTGCTGGGATACAACCTCTCTCTCAGGAATCATTTGCTAGCTTTCTTATAAAATGCGCATCTAAACCCATATATGATGGGAGCATTTTAATATGTAAAGCACTTGAAATGGGATGACCCTGGGTGAGAGTTGTCACTACGTCCCCTTACTGCATGTGGAGGTCTTATTTTTAAGCTCTTTGAATGGAGTCTCTTTTATTAGGTTCCCTGGGTATAGTGGATGCTTAATAAATAATGATGAAGGTTTTAAAAATCTCATTTTACAAATGAGGAGTAAGAAGTGTTTTGGCCTATGTGGATTAATGAGTCATCCAGTGAGACAACCTTTATCCTCAGGATTCCCACAGAGTATATCCAGTTCTAGCTGAGGTGTAATGTCAGGTGAGTAGATAAAATGAGCATATCTACCCAGCACAGGATGGGAGAAATAAATCTTTCCAAAAATGGTAACAGTGTTCATAAATGAGGAGAATTTAGTTGTTTAGTGGCAGGAAATGTAGTACAAATATGTGCAATGTTATGAAAATACTACAGAATGTCCATAATAAGTATGCTAGTAACTGTCAGTTTTACCAAATAAAATGGGAGGTGAATATTGTAATGCTATTTAGGGATAACTCTATGATGTCAGAAGTGGAAGCAGGAGAAAATGACTTTGCAGACCATTTTGCACAAGTATAATATCAAATTTAAAAAAATTAGAACTCTCTATATGTAAGACACTTTGCTCTCAACCATAATAGAAGAGCCAAGGGGCAGATAAAGATGCTTGATCTTCAAGGAGCTTATAGTATACAGGGTCAGTCAGGGATGGGGTGCAGTGGGGAAAAGAATAAGAATAAAAAATAAGCAGATGTCTTTATTTCAAGCTTGAGTAAGATACTCATCATCAAGATAACAGAGTGCAATGGACATTCTAAGGAGGAAGAGATTATATGTAGACAGGGGAACTAGAAAAAACTTTGCAGAGGGTTTACAAGATGAATACATTTTTAAAAGGCCAAAATAAAGGTAGAGATGGCAGTAGTTTAGATAAAAGAATCAGCTTTCTGTCATTCATTCAAAAGCAGATTATTAAGCATCTACCTTGCCAGGGGTAAAAAATGGCTAAAATAAATAAACATGCTTTCTGACTTCTAGAAACTTCCAATATGGGCAGATTCACTTTATTGTCTTTCATGTTCCAGGAAGGATCCTGCCTGCTACTGGAGATCTATGCTGTTATGGTGGTGCCATTTGGTAATACCAGTGGGGGGAAATCCTTCCAATTTTCACCAAGAAGATCTTCATAAGATTCATAAGATTCTGGGAAATTCTCATTCTTTCTTTCCAGTCTGTGTCCTGACTCACCAGTTTTCTTCAGAACCAATTACACTGCACTGTGATGGAAGCATGTAATGGGAAGGAGGCCTTGTAAGTGTACACCTCTTACAAACGTGTGAGCCATGTGGATGTTCTGGCTGTTCTGACTTCTCTCTCTTCTCGATTCTCCCTCCTTTTCCTAGAAGCCCTGTTTTTCAGTCTCAGCGTCCATTTCTTTTTTCAGGAAAAACTAGTCTACTCTAAAATATGAAAAGGATATTTTCCCTGTTGATATGAGTTTAGCCCTGTCCTTTGTGAAATAACAACCCCGTAAATATTGTGATAGGAGCATTGGACTCCTGAGTCATTTTTATATTACAGTCACCATTCTAGTTCTAATTGGCTCTTTCTTAGCCATCTGGGATAAGTGGTTTGCCAGCTCTATTTAAATACGTTCTGATTCCAAATCTCCAGTGATAGAAGGGTATTTGTACTTGTGTGTATATGTGGGTGTGTATTTAGGGAGTTCAACTTTTTTCTGAAAAGCTTAATATAGGGAAGCGTGAATAGAAAGCTGGTGTGTCTTGGACTAGAAATGAGCTTGATTGTAAAAATACCAAGGTGAATTTGCCATAAAGTAGACAATTATTAAGAGGTTGCACAACATAAATTGTACAGTGTATGCATAGATTGCACAACATGGTTTCAATGTAAGACCAAGGGGATTAGTTATCCATTACTTTTGAAACAAGGTTCAGCTGCTACCCAGGTTACAAATATATCTAATGCAAAGGATTGTGGAGAGGAATTTTTCTAAAAAAGGAATTTTAAACCGTGTACCCTATATATAGCTCCACACCATTTTACTCCCCCGGGGAAAGATGACATTTGTTTTAGAGAGGTAGATTTGAATAAATTTGCCTCTTTGGGCTGCTAATCAGTATGCAGAGTTTCAGCCAAGAAAAGCCAATTTATCTTCTATAATTTTAACTCTCTTGGAAAGTATAGGAGTTTATACTTCAATTACTCAGGTAGCCCCTACCTCTGCTTTTTGCCTGATGATGAATAAATACTAACAATTCTTTATTAAAGGCATACTCTTGTTATTTCTATCAGTGAATTGCATAGCCAAGGGTGCTGACTTCTCGCCTCAGGTATGTATTATGAGATATGATGTAACCCCTGTGAATCTCTTGGCTCCCAGGTCTAGCCACAGAGATACCTCTACTCTGCTCTGCCTCCATCACCTTGTCAAGGGCTCCCCTCATTCTACCATTGCCTTTCTGTCTCAAGGTGGCCTCCAAGACCGCCTGAGTACTTGGTAATTTACTAGAAGGATTCATAGATTTCAGCATCATACTTACAATTAAGATTTACTACAGCAGCACAGGGAGGATGCACAGCCAGGTCAGCAAGAGAGAAAAATCAAAACACATTTCTCAGGCAGAGTCTGTGCAGCTTTCTTATGCTCTTTCCCGCTGTGAGGGGTCACACACAACATACTCTCTCTCTAGTAGTAAAATGCATCTACATGTGTGCAATGCATCTGTCCAGGGAAGATTGTGACTCAGCAGGATTGAGGGTGTTCATTGGGGGCTGATCATAGAAGCACCCATGCCCACCAAAATTCCACATTCTAAGACAGAAAGCAGGTGTTCACCTTAAAAAAAAGTTTGTTCAGTCTAAGCAAACTGGCACAACAGTCAAATCTTATCACTTAGTGAATGTTTCAGAAACCAAGTTTCCAGACACTAGCCAAGGGCCAACCTTGAAAACAAGACCTTCTAAAAATAGCAGTAACCTCAAGGCAGTTGTATTAGATCTTTCCTGCAAATTTTCCCACTTCAGGTATGGTTGCTTTGGAAAAATGATCCAGATGTGAATCCTGAAGACATATTTGATGTTTGCCCTTTGACTTTTCTGGTCCTCAATTTTCTCATCTGGTGAATGGGTATAAAATCCAGCTCCCAGTGATTTGACACAAATAATTTGGCTCAATTTGGTATAAATTAGGTTGGTTGGCATGACAATTTTATTTAAAATGAATACATTTCTAAAAAGTAGTTGGAGAAGTTTATACCAAAGTGCTTTGTAAGCTATATGTTGAAGTGCTGTACAAAATATTATTGGTTATTGGTTATTCCTAAGTTTTTGGCTCCCAGCATGGTAGACCACTGCCTGCTTTAGGTACTTATTTCCCAGCTCTGTAGGTGCCCTGGATGCTGGGATGGTCAGTGTGGTGCAGCGGGGCAGAGGAGCTGCTTCAGTGTGATCTTTTTTGGGGAACATTGACATTATTTGTGCCTCACTTGTTTCACTTGAGAAATGACACAAAGGAAACATCTGATCTCACTGATATCCAGATAAGTTAGAAGCACAGATTCTAATCCAGATAGCCTAGGCTTTAATCCCAATTCTTTCACTTACTGGTTTTGTTATCTTGGGCAAATGTCTTACCTCCCTAGTCTCAGCTTCCTTATCTATAGGATGAGATGAAAGCACCAATACCAGTGTGTTGTCATGAGGATTAAATGAGCTAATACACATAAAATACTTATATCCGTGAATGGCACTTGGGACATACCATATAAATCTTTTCTATTGTTAGTATTAATGTTATTGATATCTTCAAAACATAAGAAGGAAAGTAGTCTTTTGAATCAGATAGATTTGGATTTCAGTACTGGCTCAGCCACTTACCATCTGTATAACTTTAGGAAAGTTACTCAACCTCTCTGAACTCTTTTTTTCCCTAGATAAGAAAATGGCAGGGTTTTTAGCAGGGGTAAAGGCCCCGAGATGGGAAGGATCTTGGCATCTTTGAAGAACAGTAGAAAGCCCAGGGTAGTGGGAGAATAGGGAACTAGGGCAGAAGGGTGGGGAGCAGAGAGAAGGCAGGGGTAGGTGAGTTGGGGCCTTGTTCCTTAGGATAGAAACATTGGATTTTTTTTCTAAGAGGAAGGAGGAGTCATCGCAGAGAAAGCAGGAAAGACATAATCTGATTTACACTTAAAAACTGAGTCCAGTAGCAGGGCAAGGTTGGAACCAGGGAGAGCAGGTAGGAGTCTCAGAAAATGAGGCAAATGATGCTAGTGGCCAAGACTGGGTGGTGGAGATTAAGGTGCTGAAACTGCATGATTACAAGTATTGTTATGACCAGTATTATTTATTTTAGTTGTAATTACTAATATCATTAGCATAAAATAACTTTCATTTCACTTAGGGCAATACAAATGCAAGTTAACCTTTGCCAAACTAATAATTTTGAAAAAGGTCTTTGGTATTTTTTTAAGGGAAATATCATAAAGGAGGAATTTTATGAAATGGCCTTATTTTGTTCTCCTCACAGCTATATAGGAATGAAGCTTATTACTTTTGTGATTTCTCATATTTCCTTATTATAAAACCCCCAAACAACTTAGAAGAAAAAGGAGTGTAAACATCTTGGGTGTCATGTGTGCAGTGATGATTCTGAAAATGTCTCATCAACTTGTCTTGGCTGGTTATAGAGTTTTCCTTCAGGACGTCTGCTTCCTGGCCCTCTAATGGGGTGTTGAATTTCCCTAGAGTAGGTGTGAAAGCTCAGTTGTCAGGGTGGTTATGGTGTTTTATGCAGGTTGTTCCTTACCCTCCTGTTCCGATGTTTTTCTTTTGTCAACATATGATTGGATTCTTTCATCTGTGATTCAGTGTCTATATTAAACTCCATTTGCTTCTCTGCTCCTTCTCAGGACTTATCATGTGGGAAAAAAGCCTATGCCCTTTAGTGCTGATTTTCTTGTCTCTAGCAATGCTACATAATAAAAAATATTTAGATTTGATTAACACGTACTGCAACACTGCAGAAAGTGTTGGTCAGGAAAATGGTTCATTATGCTTGCCATGTGAAAAGAAAATTCAAGCAAACCTTTAAATACCCTAACAAGTCAGGTGGGCAATAATAGATAATCACTCTTTAATGTCATGTATTTACTCAAAGGCAGGAGACTATGGAACTATACATGTATGTACTTCAGGAAAGTCTGAGAGCATGGCAGACTGAAATCATCTTCCTTTGTGAGGCAACAGACTCCTTTCTAGTCAGAAGAGAGAAAAAACAGAGCTTTTTTGTTTTTGTTTTTTTTTTTCTTTGGAGGGGACTGCTGAAAATTGGAGCTTGGTGCTTTGTCAACTCTTTGTGATATGTTTGGCAGGTCACTCCTCTTCTATGGGTCTCACTTATAAAATAAAGGGTTGGATTAAAAGATTTTCAAAGTCCCTTCCACAATAAATAGCTTTTGAGATGAGCTGATGGTTTTTCTGTTACCACTTATATGAATTTCTCTAGCTACTCCTGAAGTTGTTATTATTTTTTAAATAACTCTCTCAGAGGGTAATTTTTTGATCCTTTGTTGTCTTAAAATCTGTTAGAAAAGTTTAAATATTTTCTGAGTAGAACCTGGTTTTAATGAAGACCATAAAAATGTCTACTTGATATAACAAGACCATTTCTACATCTCCACAGGTTGTCCAGAGTAATGATATTTTACTGAATTCTATTAAAATTTTTCAAAATAGTCTTTAAAATGAATGTTTTCATCAGGTCATGTTCTTTTAAGAGTCTACCAATACAAGACTTTTGGAAATGTTTGTTAAAAACAACAACAATGGCATCTGATAGAGCTTGTTTATTGTCTCCTGTATACTAGTATTTTATAAACATCTCATTTTATCTCCCCAATAACTTGTAAATAAATATTGCTAATTTCTTTTTCAAAGGAGGACACTGAAGCAGAGAGTTGAAGCATTTTGCCTAAAATGTTGTTTTCACTAACGAACTCAAATTCAACCTGATACAAATTCATTGTACACAAAGCCAGACAGGGTATCAGGTGGCAAGGGGCAGAAAAGGAGACTGAGATGGTCTCAGGACACAATGGAATTCTAATATGGAAAAAGCAATTGAGTACATAGCATTGGTTCTTCTGTTTCTGCCCGGTATACTTCATAACACCTGTTATATTACATATGTTCTTTTTATTATCCCTATCTCTGTCCAGTAGATTTTGAGCTTGATGAAAGCAGAAAGCATGTTTTTTTGTTGTTGTTGTTATTTACTCCTTCATATCTAAAACTTTGAACAATGCTGGTTACATAGTAGGTACTCAAAATATATTCACAGAGTGAGTGAATGAACTGATGAACTATCTATAATATGGGGCATACTGAAAAGTGATACAATAGATTTTCAAAGGAGATACTTTGAAAGGGGAGTGCAAAGGGAGTAGAGTGCAAGGGGAGATTAATTTTGACAGATCTTGAAGAAGATTTCATGAAAAAAGAGACTTTTTTTTAAAGAGATGAGGTCTTTCTCTGTCACCCAGGCTAGAGTGCAGTGACTCAATCATAGCTCACTGCAGCCTTGAATGCCTGGACTTAATTTATCCTCCTGCCTCAGCCTCTGGAGTAGCGAGGAGTACAGGCACTGGCCACCACACTGGCTAATTTTTTAAAACAATTTTTGTAGAGACAGGGGTTCTTGCTATGTTGCCCAGGCTGGTCTGGAACTCCTGGCCTCCCAATGTGCTTGGATTATAGGAGTGAGCCATAGCACTCCACAGAGGAGACATTTGAATTGGATTCAAAGGATGGATGGGGTTTCATTTGGTGGAAATTCTGTGAGAACTGTTCTTCCAGGAAGAGCGAAGGAGGCAAGGAAAAGGCAGGTTAGGGAAAGTGCAGAGCACAGTAGAGTAATTCTAACAATAGTTAACAGTATTGCACATTCTTTCTCCACTAGGTATTGTGCTTAGTCCATGTTATATGCATTGTATTGTTTGATCTTCACAACCATGTGGGGAAGTTGGTGCTTCATGGTCCCCTGATTGTGGAATGGTAAGCTTGTATGGGTGGAAAGTGAGTAGAAATAAATATGTCAGTGTAGGTTTATATTTTGGAACAATTTTCAGGCCAGGCCAAGGAAGGTGAACTTCTTTCTGAAGGACATGAAGAACCATTTGTGGTAAGAGTGACTTTATCAAATCTATGACTGCAGAAAGTGACTTTGGTATTGGGGTGACAAATAACTTAGAGGTTGAGGAAACTGCTAGTGGGTAGATCTACCTCACTAATTCAGGAAAGGTAGTGAAGACTTGGCTATTCCACAGAAGATGGAAGGAGAGAAGTGTTTGAGGGACATTGTGGCCTTAGAATTAATAGAAGGATAAGAAAGCAACTATAACTCTGAGGTTTTAACACTGAGTGATGCTATCAAAATTAGAAATACCTGGGAATAATGAGGTTTTTAACAAATTAAACCTTATTTTTGACCACTTTGGATATGATGTGCCTTTCAGATCATTGAAGTGATGCTAGAATCACAAGCCACTGAATCTATTGAAGTTACACAGGATCATAAAAGTTATTTCATCTTCTAATGCCTTCATTTTACATCCGAGGAAACTATTAATAAAGCCCCGAAAGGTAAATATTTTCATCTATAATCACATATTTAGTCAGTGACAGAGGCAGACATTTGAAAATATAGATTGGGAATTTAAGAAAAGATTCAGGAATGTGAATGTAGATATATCTTCTTGAACCCTGACGAGTGTTACAGAGACTGGCATTACTATTTTTCAGATATTACAGGGCATATAACAGTATTTGATTAAAAAGACTTCCTCAAGTGCTTATAAGGGCAGGGTGAAGACGTGGGGCTGAGTTTGTCCCATATATTTTAGAAAAAGTAAAAAAGAAAAAGAAAAACCAACAATCCAAACTTTCTGTACACTAGCAGTTGTAATTCTCTGCTTAAGTGAAATTCTAATGTGATGAAGCAATTTTGATGTTCTGTATAGTTCATTGAAGCATAATTCTACCATTTCTGTGAATTCCTGTACTGTTGCCCAAAGCAAGTTAATTTTTGTAGGAATACAATCCTCACTGGTATTTCTTAGAGGTACTCTGTTTTACATAAGGCAAGACATTTAACAAGTTGAATAAAATCTTAAATACAATTCTGCTTTCACACAGTTGTTCAACGCATATGTTTCTTTCTAGAAGAACTCTATCCAATTCCATGCCCTGCACTGAAAACAAAAAAATTCTCTTTAACTCCCCTAGCCTTCGTTAAGCAGAGTCTCTCATTGAAAGTACTGGATCATCTAGAAAAATGGTTTATGGGGTGGTAATAACCAATCAGCAGTCCTGCAAATACATGAGTAATAGTTGTCAGAGCAGGCGGAAAAGGCACTCTACTTCCCTACTCTTGAACGTTGATGGTAGGCCCATGAATCATGACTGTGGGAGGTGGCTTGAATTTTGCTTTTTGGCCACCAGAACTGCTCCAAAATTTCCAGGAAATTCTTAGTGGATATACACACATTTTTTCTTCTTTTTGGTTTTGAGAATCTCACTCACCGTAACATAATTGTCATTATATGTGGTGCGGTGTTTAGAAAACTGATTGAACATGAATGATTGAGTATGCCATGCTTAGGGCATATTAGGATATCTGTGTCTTTGAGGGCACTCCTAGTATCATATCTCCATTTTATAGATAAAAAAACTCTAAAGCGGGAAATGTGAGATTATATGATAGAATATTAAAAGCTTTCTTGGTTAATAATTATGTATGTTAGCATACATATTCTCACACTGAAAATAAAATCAGTTAATGCTAAGTCTAAAGACAAAAGGCTAGTTGTCCTTGAGTACATTTAAAAGAGTTATAGTAAAAATTCAATTAGTCATTTTAAATTCTATTTTGATTGCAATTGAAAAAATATATCTTAGATGAATTCTGAAGAAATTTAACTAATGAGTTGATAATATTTCTGAAAAAAGGATTGTTATATTCTGACTTATAATTATATAAGTATATGTAGACTCCCTTCCCAGAAGAGTTTTAGAGAGAATTATAGACAAGTATCTAGAATGATTTACATGTACCCTTGCTTAAGGATGCTTAAGGATTTAAAGATGCAATCATTCTCTAGAATTATTGTTTTATTTTTCAATCCAAAAAGTAAGTAATAGGCCCATAAAATAATTTTATAGGTAATTTTATTATGTTTTTACTGGAATTCTGGAACTGAAATCTTTCTGGACTTTCTCATACATGAATAAATGCATTTCATTATGTACAATTTATTTATTATATGGTTTTTTACATAAAAAATTATTATATGGTTTCAGACAAAAATTATACAAAACCATATACCAGGGAACTGTAGCAGACTTTTACCCAGACTTTTAGATCATCCAGATAATCCTATCAATTATACATTTGAAAAAAGTTTTATGATTTGTAAAACTATTTTTACTTTCATGATTTTTTGGGGGATACATAGTAATGCTATGATTTTGCCTGGGAAGATCATGACCGTATCAGTTATCTATCACCATAATATCATTGGATAACAAATAGCCACAACATTTTAATGGCAAATAACAATAACCATTTTTTGCCATCCATCTAGATTCAACAACTAGACAGTTCTGCTGATTTTAGCTGGGCTCCCCCACCTAACTTGGTGTTGGCTGGCTGTTGGCTGGCTGCTGGCTGAGCTAGGACGGACTGGGCTGAGATAAATTGGGCAATTGGGCTCTGTTCCACATGTTTCTCATCCTCCAGCAGATGAGTGTGGGCATGTTCTCAGAGTGATGAGAGGGCTGCTAGAGAGCAAATGGAAACAAGCAAGGCCTCTAGAGACCTGGGCTCAGAATTGGCACATCATTACTTCTGTGTCATTCTATTGGCCATATCATCAAGTCCCATAGCCAAGGCAACTTGTAAGGATACAGGGAGGGGTAAAGAATTTGGGTCAATTTTACAATCTACCACAGTGATCATAACACCCTGGCTTCTCTTTCAGAGATGAGGCTCAGAGAAGGTAAGTGACTTGCTGTTAAAATAAGGTTTAAAAGGATCCAAAACTTTAAAATTCTACTTAAAAATTCTTTCCTTTTTTCCCAGTTGTGCTTCCGAGGATCCACGCATCTAATGGACAAATCTATCTAGTGTTTGTTCTACATAAGAAATATTGATTTAGTAATTTTCCCATTTCAAAAGTACTTTCACATGCACTGAAATCAGCCGAGATCATTCCTGGACCTCTGCAGACTGAGGATGATACGTGATGTGTGGGAGTTCTTGTTTAAATCCTGTCCATCCTTCATACCTTCCTTTGGCAAAAAGTGAAACAAGTAAAATTTCTATTTGCAAAGGATGAGAAAATGAATACAAATATATGGAACAAATTTTAGCAGTTTAGTCTTGATGAATCTAGAAGACAACTTGTAGAAGACATATAATAACCTCAGCTGAAACATTTAGGTTAAGTTACTAGTCTAATCCACTTTTTTCTGACTATTTGAAATGAACTCCAAGAAATATTTTTTTACTTGCCAAATTGCATTTATTTTCTTTTCTTTTTGATGGCTCATAATATATCCCTTCTTTCAGAGTAAAGATTCTGTCAATGGTGAGCGAATGCTTGTTTATCCAGACTGAGATGATACGAGAACACAAGGAAGAAAGCTGTTGCCAATCTGAGATTTAAAAAAAAGAAAATATTGAGATATAGGGGTTCCTGGTACTGGTGTAGTGGCTAAGGATTTGCTGAAAATCAACTTACAAAAGGCAGATTAATAGGAGAAAAGGCATACAAATTTATTAACATGTACACGTCTGCACAGGAGTCATAACATTATGAAAACTCAAAGAAAGGGCCATATGGTTGACCCTTTTATTTTATCACAAGGTTACGGAAAGAATAGGTCTTGGAACACGGTGAGACAGGTCATGGGAGGGAAAGAAGAGTTAAGTCATGGCTAGCAAGGGTGATCTTGTTAATGTAGATAAAATATCACAGGTAGCAGCTCTCAGAATGAATAGATGGTAGCCTGTGGTTGAGTTAATCTTTCCTAGATCTGGACAAGGGAGGGGCCTCAGAGAAAGCCTGACTGTTTATTTTGCTAATGTAGAATTTTCTCTATAGATGCAAACCTCCTCCACAAAAAGCAGCCTTGTCAGGTCTATTCCTCTCTGCAGGGGAATAACCATTTCAAAATACATCAAAAATGTATATTTTGGAGAGATACTTTTGGTTTTCTTTACTGGTGAGGGCCATATTCAACTGAATAAAGAATTTTTTTCTTAATCTCTTCTTATGTCATTGGACATACAATTTAACATTTCTGGCAGTGCCTGTAGGTATGACAGTCAAGTAAAACTAGACAAAAATTTGAAGCAAATATGCCCAGTAGACTGATTATTTTTCTCTTCTAGGCTTTGAGTGTAGGCATAATAACTTATATAAATTTCAGTGAATGACATCAAAGAGTTAATGAGGTCATTTCCATAATTATTCATCTTCCTAAAGTGAAAAGAAGCAGGAAGCCACTTCAGTTGTCAAAATTAACTGTGGCATCAATCAAAAGCTCATAGATTTTGAGATAATTCTGTATTTAAACTCAATTTAGTTTCCACAGGGGGACTGTAACCTGCCTAGGAGGCTTAATTAGGCTAACTGCCTGAAAAACAGCATAAAACAGATGGGTGGGTTCCATTCAAAACTGATTTTATGAGCGTTCTCATAGCTCTTACAGAAAATGAATGAACTTTCAGGTATCTTCAAGTAAGCCTTCTGTTTAATAATTCCATAAGTAGAATGGAAGGGGCTTGGAAAGAATAGATCTTTTTAAGGTGGTCTTTATATTATGTTTTGCTGTTTTCATGTCATGACTTTAGCTATATCATGAACTCTTAGAGCCCAGGAGAGAGAGAATACATTCAGGGGGTGTTTTTAAAGCTTCAGATCAAAACTGAAACTTTTAATACCTCAAGGGAAATGCCACTTTGTCCTTGTGCCTCC
The DNA here is from genome assembly GCA_023783475.1 of Daubentonia madagascariensis. Taxonomy (NCBI): domain Eukaryota; kingdom Metazoa; phylum Chordata; class Mammalia; order Primates; family Daubentoniidae; genus Daubentonia; species Daubentonia madagascariensis. The sequence continues at coordinate 1,495,762 of JAKFHU010000322.1, forward strand.
TGAAAAACTCAATAAATCAAATATTAAGCATTTCTTACATAAAGTTCCAGGGAATACAGTGATAAATAAGATACAATTTTTATCCTCAAGCATCTTAATGAAAGTGATACATACCTACACAGTCAATTACAATAAATATTAGACGGTGGTGAACACTAAAGATATAAATAAATGTAAATGAGAGTATAAAGTAAGGGTATCCCTGCTTGATGACATAAATGAGGGTTTTGCTGCACAGTCTCCTTTATAGTTGGGTTTTGTGGACACACTGCACAAACAAGACGAACTCCACCCAAAACTTGGATCGGATGTCGAGACTGATGATGCCACGTACACACAGAGGGTATGAAAAGGTTTATTACTTACATAATGAGGCTTTTAGGGAGAGCAGGGCAGCCTTCCCAAGCCATTCAGAAAATGGCTTGTGAGAGCAAGGAAAGGAGACTAGCTCAGGGGTTTTATTGTGGTTAGAAGGTGGGGCCAGACAGAGGGTGCCTGTGCATGGGCAGGGGCTTGCTTGGTGTGAATTTTCTGCTGGTAGGGAAGAGGGAGGGGTGAGGCTTAAAAGCTGTCAGCGGTCAAACATCAGAAAGTAGTTTCTCTGGATTGCATCTATATAGGCACCAAAAAACTACCTCATCATTTTTCTTTTATTTGAAACTTAAAGAAAAGGTTTTACACAGCTGACGGTGGTCAGAAAACTGTTAGCCTCATGAGCTATATAGCTGTTGATATTACCAGGTTGTGTTTTCTGGAGAATCCAGGCCAGCTAACCTCAACTTGTCTCAACTCTGTCCTTTATGACTTCATCTCCACCACTCCCTGCTCCCATCCCCCACCTCACCCCTTGCTATCTCCTCTTATTCTCTGGGCATTTCTCATTCACCAAGGAATGTACTTATTCATTGTCTGCTTCTACATACTACTTCTTGCTTTTACCCCAGGAAAATTTCACTATTATGACCATGACACATCCAACACCTTTGCATAAAAACTTCCTGGTTCCCTGAACTCCAAAGAACTTCTCCTTCACCACGTCTCAGGAATCCACTCCCCAGGGCTCACCCTGGATATTTAATGCATTCTGACATCTCAAAACCAAGTGCTTTAAACTCTGACTATAACTCCTTATCTCCATGCTGCTTTGAGTCTCTAACTTCTTGGGAGTCTGCCCTTTGGCCTCTCTGCTCCTACCTTTCCTCTCCATCTGACGCTCCCCCATGCTTTCACTCCCTTCTAATCTAACTTTCACTCTCTGAGTCATCTTTTTCCTCAATTTGTTTTTTGCTTAACCAACATTTATCACATACCTATTGAGAACCGGTCACTGTTTAGACACTGGAAATATCATACAGAAAGCAAGTAAATTTAACTTTAATTTTGGAGTATTATTTTAGAGGGGAAAGGCAGACAAAAAGCAAATAAGCAGATTTACAACAGGTCAGAATGTGGTAAGAGCTATGGAAAAGTAGTAAGCAAGTTAAGAGGGCTAGAGATTGCTAGGAACAAGGAAGGGAGTTGCTACTTTATATACTAGAGTAGTCATGGAAGGCCTCACTGATAAGATGACATTTGGGCAAAGAAGGAATTTAGGGAATGAGCTATGCAAATCTTGAGAGAAGTCCTTTCTAAAGCCATGAAGAGAATATACATAAGCTCAGAGGCTGGAGTAAGCTCGGCGTGTTTGAGAACAGCAAAGAAACAAGTGTGTCTGAAGCAGAGTGAACAAAAGAGAGTATAAAAGGAGAGGTATAATCGGACAGGAGCTGGGGACCATTTAGTGTGGGGCCTTGTAGACTGTAGGAAGGCTTAGGTAGGGGAATGGCTGGATCCAGCTTGGTCTGATTCCTGTTGGCATCATCTTCATCCTCAGTATGCTTGCCGTGTTTTCTTTGACTCATCTTTTATTTTCTTTATTTCTTCTAAACATATAAACATGCTCAAGTATCTCCCCCATATTAATTAAACAAACCACAGAATGAAGACTTTAGTTACCACCTGACCTTTCTCCTCCCCTTAATACATAAGCCTCTCAAAATAGTGACAGTAATTTTAGTCTCATCCACACTTGCACACCTTTTATACAATTTTATTCTACAAACTGGACCTGCTGTAGTCAAGGTTGTCGCTAAATTCAAAGGACATATTTTAGTACTAAATCAATTTACTCTCTGGATATGAATTATTGACCACTCTCTTCTTGAAATGCTTATCTGTTGGTCTTCAAGGCACGATGTGTTCCCTAGGGTTACATTTTTGGACCTTTTCTCTCTTCCACAATTCCATTCGCTTTCATGGCACCAATTGTCATCTATATGCTGATAACTTTGTAATATATATTTCTAAGCTCAGCTGCTTTTTAAAAATTTAGTTCCAGCCCATATATCAAAGTTCCTACTACCTCCATTGAATGTCTCAAAGGTACTTGAAACTCATTTGTGTCCATAATTTATCTTCTTTTTCTCTCACAAGCTACTTCTCTTCTCTTTCCATATTTCCCAAGTTAGCCATGAAGCAAAGAGTCAATCAAAGTTTTCAAACTAAAGTTTGTTTCAGCCTCTTGTTCAGTTGGCCACTAAGTCCTGGTGATTCTACAGGAATATAGCTGATCCAGTCACTTCCCTGATTAAGATCCCCCTAGCTAAATTCTATTTGTCCTGTTAGACTCCTCTCAGTTGCCACGTTATCTGGGAAATTGTTCCTTAGCCCCCGGATCCCTGTCCTAGGTGGGACTAAACAGCCCTCCTAGCTGCTCCCATCACCCCATTCCCATGGCGCCTTGAAGTACTTAGTAAACTCTTTGGTAAGCATCTTCACACATGTATGTCTCTGAAGATTGTAAGCAATTTAAGGGCAAAAAGTGTGTCTTCCTCATTTTTACATCTGTAGTGCTTACTGTAGGGCCTGACATATTGTAGATGCTGGGTAGATATTTGTTGAACTAATAGAGTTGATAGCTGACATTTGATAAAGCTTGAGTGGGATTTTATAAGGCAAACAATGTTTTAATCAGAATTCTAGTGGTATCAAGTGACAGAAACTCAATTCTGATTAACATGCTAAGAGGATACTAGGGTAGTTCATAGAAAGAGGGATATATAGCCACACCTTAGTAAAGCAGTAACTGGGGTGAGTATGGGACCTGAGGAAGTGGAACCATGGGCTTGAATGCAGCCAGGCTCTTTTTATTTTCTCTTACCTGTTTTTCTCTGTGTGCCGGTTTATCCTCTCAGGCAGGCTTTCCTCAGGAGGCTACAATCATGAATACCTGGAGTTCCTGTTTGCACATACATTGATTACTGGACCAATGAATGTAACCATTGTGATGGAGCATGATACTTGGCCCAACTTGGTACTTATTTCCAAGAGTGGTACCTATGAATTTGGATATAGTTAGAAGAAGGCAGTTCCTAGTCAGATTATGTGATTGAAATGGAAAAAAGGGAGAGCAGTGTTTCAAAATAAGGAGGCTGATGGTACCAGAAGAAAAGAGTTTTGGGAAGACATTATAATATATTCTTACTAAAACTAGTAATATTAGCTAATGTTTTCTATTATTTATTTTTTAAATGCCAAAAATACTAACACAGGCACTGTGCTAAGCACTTTACATAAATTTTCTCACTGAATTCTCACAACAACCCTTTTAGATGGGTGTTTCAGTTGAATTCTTTCATCTACAGTAATATAACACCCAATGAAAAATGGCTTATTTAGGATTTTATTTTGTTCACATAACTACAGAGTAAGGCAGATGATTGCAGTATTGGTTCAACGTCTCAAAGGTGCCAGGGTCCTTGGTTGGCTTTTCTCTAGTTTTGCTAGATTTCTATTCATGATCACAGAGTGGCTGCCGTAGCTTTGAGCTCACATCTTCACAAAGCATGTTAAAATGTAAGAAAAGAATGGAGGCTTCTCTTTGGGAATCTCTTTTAGGAAGGAGAAAATCTTAACAAGAAACACTCACCATAAACTTTTCTTCCTGAGCGACAGGCCAGGATGATATATACTCGTTATTGAGCAAGTGAAGATGGGAAAGCAAGTCTCTGACGTTTTTAGCCTTATAGTCAGACTGCCTCTTTTCTGGCAAAAAAACCCCAACAACAACAAAAAAAAACCAATGGAAGAATGGCTGAGAGCAGGAAATAAGTTTTTGCTACACTGTATAATATTTTATTGGATGTTTTGGTAGAAGAAAGAGAAAATCTGACCAACAATGATTTAAACTAACAAGGACATTCTTGGTTAGTCTAACAAGAAGTCTGGAGTTAGGCAGGCTCGGTGTTTCAGGGACTGGCTCAGTAAGATTACCAAGGACACGTGTTCTTTCTTTCTGCCCTGCTGTCCATAGTGCTGATGTGGCTCCTTCTGATCACATGACTGCTGAAAAGCCAAACGTTATCTCCACATATAACATCTTCACATTCAGGAAGGAAGGAGTAGAGTAGAAAAAGACTTTGCACTTCAGCTTCTCTCTCTTATAAGGAAGGAAAATATCACAGCATTTCTTCCTTACGTTTCATTGGCCATATTTGGGTTACATGCCCTCCCCGAGACCCATTCCCGACAGGTGGGAATTGGTTGATGTGATTGGTGTGGATTAAACATGTAGAAATAGTATAGACAAAGGCAAGAATGAATGCAAATGAGGGCCTTGCACCTCCGTGTGGTTGGAGCCAAGGGTAGGTGGAAGTGAGAAGTGGAAGGAGAGACGCTGAATGTCTTCTCTACAGAATCATTTCTAAAACAACTTCCTGGACGTTGGTTATTCAGACCCTATAGCTCACAATTCTTAGTACGTTTTGGCCAATATACAATTTATCACAGTATATATATTAATAATAATGAATAAACATTAAATTATGTTAGTTATGTATCAGGGATTAAGCAGTGCAGATATAATAATAAATCAGACCAGTCCTTGACCTCAAGGAGCTCATATTCGGATATTAAAGAGAACACATGTATCTGATCTGTCATGTACTTGAGTTCATGTTCTTCCTGCAGCTTATGTTTTCTCCCTAGAATTATTGTATGAAAGTTGATAAGAATTTAGAGATACGTGATTATTTTTCTTAATTATTAGAGACTGAAAAAAAGAGTTTGATCAAATAAGAATGATGTTCTAGAACTTATTCTCTTTTCCATGCTGTCCAGAACGGTGAAAATTCAGCTGCTGGCTGGTGGCACTAACTGGCACTCTTTCCAACAACCTCCAAGCAGGAAAGTATTAACTAGATGTGAAATAGAGAGTGTTCCCTTATCATCTAACCCAGCAGGTGGTTGCTGCCGTTGTGGGCAGGGAAGAAGTTGGTGACAAAAGTCACACCTTGCTAAGTCATTTTATTTTAAGGTAGAAATTTACAGATCTTATTTGCTAGATGTAAACCACTGAGTAAAAGATTCACTGTATACTCAATCCATGACTTTGCAAACCTTTCCTATTCCTGTTGTGTAATACACAAATACATACAATACAACATTCTCAACTGTATCCCTTGCAATCCTTCCAAGCAGTGGCGGCACCAAGATCCGTAAATTAAAAACTCAGTTAAGTTTCCAGTTGTATGTATAGTCATCGATCCATATTAATTTCATGTACTGAACTGCTAGCCATTTTTTAGTTTCTCCTCTTACCTCTTCAACCTTTCTTTTTGGTTTTCTTTCCCCATGGTCCTCTTCCACTGCCTATTCATTTAAAGTACTTGCAAGTGCAAGTGTCTTTTTTTTTTTTTTTAATAAAAGTATTTTTTTCCTTTGGGTAAATACCCAGTAGTGGGATTGCTGGATCAAATGGTAGTTCTACTTTTAGTTCTTTGAGGTATCTCCATACTACTTTCCATAGAGGTTGTACTAATTTGCAGTCCCACCAACAGTGTGTAAGCATTCCTTTCTCTCTGCATCCACACCAGCATCTGTTGGTGGGACTACCATTCTCACTGGAGTTAGGTGATAGCTCATTGTGGTTTTGATTTGCATTTCCCTGATGATTAGAGACGTTGAACATTTTTTCATGTTTCTTGGCCACCAGTTTATCTTCTTTTGAAAAGACACTTGCACTGGAATGTTTATAGCAGCACAATTCACAATTGCAAAGATGTTGACACAACTCAAATGTCCATCAATACATGAGTGGATTAATAAAATGTGGTATATGTATACTATGGAGTACTACTCAGCCATAAAAAGATGGTGAACTAATATCCTTTGTAACAACCTGGATGGAACTGAAGATCATTTTTCTAAGGGAAGTATTGCAAGAATGGAAAAACAAACACCACATGTACTCACTATTAAACTGGAACTAATCAATCAACACTCATGTGCACATATGGTTAGAGGAAAGGATGGGTAAATTCACACTTAATGGGTACATTGCACGCTATCTTGGTGATGGGCACACTTATAACTTTGACTCAAATGGCACGAAATCAATTCATGTAACCAAAACGTTTTGTACCCCTGTAAAACTCTGAAATTAAAAAAAAAGTACTTGCAGGACTCTCTGGCCTTCTCCCTTTCCTTTGGGTTATCTGACATACTGTCATGATTTTAACTACCCTTTATAGCAGGGGGCAGGCAGGTAATTAAATATGTGAAGTGGATCAGTGCAAGCCATAGGAAATGATGGGGCATGTGGCAAACTGGAAATGACTAAAGGTATCTAATGTTATACTCAGAAGACAAAAAAACCAAAACAAAACAAAACAAAAAAAAACAAAACTCCATGATGCCAGACCAAATAAAAGGCTCCGCCTGATGAATTGAGCCCTTAGCATCTGACCTGTTACTTCTAACTCCCAAATCTGTGATCTCTAGTCGGCCTCTCTCCAAAGCTTCAATCCCACATAGCAAATTGTTTATCGACTATTGAATAGGCTAGTGCTTCTCAAAACCCACTGTATTTTAAAATCACCTGGAGAAGGTTTGAAAAATACTGCTGGTCAGGGCCTTAGACCTGGTCTTCAACATATTTTAAAGCTTCCTCAGGTGTTGAGAATCACTGTCAAAATGGAATTTTTCTTTTTCAAATCAGTATTCCCTGTAATTTGAAAATGTAAAAGGCAGATGATCAAAAACAAGGAGTGAATTCTTTCTTTTATCTGATATTATTCTTATAAGTTACCTTACTTAAATCCTCTTTCTCCTAATTTTTGTGTATTTTATCTGATCATTTTTGGAGATGTGTGCCAAATTTACCTCTATAAATATCGATTTGTATATTTCAATTTATAGTTCTAGAATTTTGTGTTATATTTTTACGTTAATTTTTTTGGTACATAAAAGTATATAACTACTTGTAATTTTTTTGGTGAATTGTTTCTTATATCATTTAAAATAATTTCTAGACACTGAATTCTATTTTACCACAGCTACATTTTTGGGGGGGAAAGGTGAACAATTGTCTGGAGACCTATCTATCCATATATATAGCTATATCTCTCTATCTCTTTATATTTTATATATATACATATATAATGTATATTGTGTATATTTTTATATATTACTATTTTTATATATAGTCTATTTTTAATCTGTCTATGTAATTTTGTTTTAACTATCTCTTATTATCAATCTATGGCTGAATTAGTAGTTTTGAATCCAATGTACAGTCTGGATTTTTGTGATAGAATATAACCCATTCACATTTTTTATGTTTATTGATCATTCTGAATTTATTCCTACCATCTGTTTTTGTATCTATTTGTTATGATTAATTTTATTCTTCTCCTTCTGTCCTATCTTTTTTTTTTCCCAGAGCTTTATTTAAATTTTTAATAAACCTATTTGCACTTTCATATTCCATGTGTTTAAAAAAGTAGACATTTAGATCTATATTATTATTATTATTTTAGTGACAGGGTTTCACTCTGTCACCCAGGCTGGAGTGCTGTGGCATCATCATAGCTCACTGCAACCTCAAACTCCTGGGCTCAGGCGATCCTCCCACCTTGGCCTCCCAAAGTGCTGGGATTATAGGCATGAGCCACCACGCCTGGCCTAGATCTATATTATTAATATTTTTATATGTTGTATATCTATATTCTTAAGTCATGTCTTACTTTTTATTGTATTTAATTTTCATTTTTGTGAAGTACAATATTGAACAAATTCTCAAGGAATTATTTCAAAAGAGTTCATATATGATAACCTTTCTAAAAATGTCTTTAAATTTTACTCACACTTAAGTTTTGATGACATACTTCTGTTCTCTTTTCAATATCCTTTAAGAAATATGATGTCAAGTTTTAGAAAAATCTGTTTTGTCTTTCTGGATTGTATTAGAATTTTCTCTTTATCTTTGGAATTCAGAAATTTTACCAGGATTTATCTAGGTAAACAGAGGGGTGGGGAATCTGTGGCCTCAAGGCCACATGTGGCCCTCAAAATCCCCAAGTGCAGCCCCTCTACCGAATCCAAACTTCACAGAACAAATCCCTTTATTACAAGGATTTGTTCTGTAATATTTGGATTCAGTCAAAAGGCTGCAGTCAGGGATCCAGAAGGCCATGTGTGGCCCCAAGGCTGCAGGTTCCCCTCCCCTTCGGGCTCTCTCCTTTCTTTCTGCTCTTCTCCCGGAGCCCCTGTTAGTTTTATTGCAGACTTCCCAAACATAATTCTCAAACTTTAACATTTTCTCACAAATTTTTCCTTTTATTTTTTTAGATTGAGATTATCCCTGTGTTTGTTTTTCCAACTTAAATAATTTATCTTTAGTTTAGACTTTTTAACTAGTCTATCTGTTGATTACTTGACTTTTCAAATAAGATATAATATTTCCAAGAATTCTCATTGCTTCTTTTTTATAGAAGCCTCTTTTACTTTTTCTCCTTCTCCTTATTTTCTTCTTCCTCCTCCTTGTCCTCCTCCATCTACTCCATTTTTTGCTTATTAGTAATATTCCCAAATCTCTGGCTATATTGATTATGCTTAAGTACACTTAAGTGATTATACTTACTGAAGATTTATTTTTCTGAACTAATAAATGTTTCCGTTTCTCTTGGTAGGGTTTGGTTTTTCCTCAAATATTTGGTGATTCTTGGTTGTTTGTTTATATAGATAAGGATTTTGCTTAGTGTTAGTAACTGGTGTGTATTTCTTGAGCCTGAATGGCAATCCTATTCTTTTGGGAGTGGAAGTAGATTCGGATGGGTGTGAGGGGTGGGGAAATTCCTGTAGCATAGTCCATTTTCCTTCAGAGCAGAGGAAACCACCAACTGATGTAAAAATTGGAAAATTTTATATGAAATTAGAGATTTCAATTTTTTTCTTGGAAAATATTAAGATCTAGCAAATCTGAGCCTGCATCTCTGCATGGAAACAACTGCTTAGAACTAAGTCAAGCCTGCCCTTTACATGTGGCATGTGCTCCTGTTTGTCACAGTCTCTGCTGCTCTCTGTCATTTACATCCTACCTGTTTCACTCATGTTCACATCTGGCAAGCCCTTTGGACATATGCGATTTCAATCAATGCATTATGGTGTGAAAGCAACATGTCTTCTAGAGGTAGGGGTTGTTGTCAGTTACTTGGAACATTAACCCTCCCCTTTAGCTCTGTGTCCATTTGGAAGTCTCCTACATCAGAAATTCCTCTTTTATATGGGAGCTGCACTAGTGGCTTATTTTTTGTTCAAATTCTGGAGTCAAGTTTTCTGAGAGCAGTGAACTAGTTTTTCCATGGGCTTTTTCATTAAATTATATGATCAGTCTTTCAGATCTGTTCCTATTCTAGGCCACTACTTCTTTGATTTGGGGGCAATTTTAATGTTTTTGGGGGGAGATTTATTTTCGTGAGAGAGATTCTTTTCCTCAAAGGAATCATTATAATAAAACACTAATAGATAATAATAATATCACCTATAACTATGTCAGAACTTACTATTTGTGAGGCACTATGGCAAGTATTTACTATTACAGGTAATCCTAACAGGTCCTTAGTTGAATTAAGTATTATAATCCTACCACTTTAGAGATGATAAATAGGAAGGAAAAAGTATGAGGAATTTGCTCAGGATAACATAGTTGATCAGTAGGAAAGGCAGAATTTGAACCCAGGTAGTTTGATATCAGCACTTGGGCCATTAACCACTATACCAAGCTGTCCTTCTATTTAAGATTATTGCTGCTTTTGGATTTTTCTGTATTTACAATACAGTTTTCAGAAATTCTGTACTATTTTCATCTGTGGATGGTATCTTCACTAATTTTCTTATGTTGCAGTTTGACATTTTTTGGGGGTATGTCCCACTGGGAGAGGGCTAATTCAGTTACATGAATCTCTTCCTAACTAAACAATGCTACTTGAGGGTGGGGAGCATTGTCTTATGTACCTTTAGATTCTTTAACACCCAGCACATTGCCTGACTGACTATAGACATTCAACATGTGTCTAATTCAAAAACAACCACTTTTGTTTCTTTTATCTTTTGCAATGTTATATATTGTTAGATATTTATATGTGTGGATGTGTGTAACATATATATGGTATATACTGCTAAAAATCTATTAAGACCATTTTCTTGAAATTCTTATAATTTTTCTCTTAGTATAGGCATTTTTTTGAGCTTTAATACTCTCATTTAGGCTGTTTGTTCAGTCATACATCTGTTTGGGTATCCAATCATTTATTTATTACTTCTTTCATTTAACAAAAAATGTATTGATCGGTGCTATACACAAAACAATAATATTATTGGCCCTGTTAAAAAGGAATTTACAATCTGATAAAGGAATGAAAACCTCTGCACAGATAATTATGATATACATTAAAATATACAAAGAGACCAGCTTTGAAAGTTTCAGAGAGGGGTTAGTGAAAAGGCACTAAAAAGCTAATATTAATCAGATGTATCTTGAAGGATACGAAGAATTTGAACATGGGGTGATAGCAATTTTATTGATTTCTCATAATATAATGCAATTAAAAATTATATATATATACTGGGTGATATCCAAATATCTGCATAAATCTCCTCTTTTTAATACTGGTCATTAATTCAAAGAAATATCTTTGAGGTTTATGCAGTCTGAATTAATTCTACATTCTTATAGAACTCAACAAGATGTTAGATTTTTTTTTAGAACTCCTCGGTGTGACAGTTTGATATTTTGACAGATATTGTGTTCATTCTCCACCCAGTGTACTTTAAAGGAGAGGAAGCCTGAAAAGTCAAAATCTTTCTTAAGTTTTGGAACTTTTCAAAGTTTACTTCAGATATTTTTGATAAAATATAAGAGTATGATTGAGAATATCATGGGTAAAATTAGACACATAGCCTCAGTAATAAAATTTCTAAATTTCCCAAGTATCATCGAGAGACCAATTAAGCTAAAACACTTGCTCTGAAAGGAAGTACTCCTTGAAAGGAATTCAGTATGATTTATTTTGGATTTGCAGTAATATGTTTTGGTTTATCTCTTCAGAGAATTTGCAGTTTGAGACTGAACAGAGCTTTGATTCTTTGGAGGAACTATCCACAAGGGTGGAATCATTGAATGTCATAGTCTCAATGGTCAATCCTGGGATAGAGACCTATTTACAAAAAGCTATGAGAAAAACATTGTGCTGCTGCAGAGCTATAAGATGCTTCTGTGTGTGGCAACTTATTTCTCTCATTTGTTTTGGAAAGATAACACCGAGAAGGATAGATACTGAGTAACTAAAGACCTAATTGAGGAGAAATTAGAACTCGTGCTAGATGGTCCTCTTCATTCAACTGGTGTTTGATTTTTTTTTTGGGAAAATTCATTTTAATCAATTATGAAGGAGAACTATAAATGAAGGGACCATGAACATTTCCTTTAGAAATGTAAAATGCTATGAGTATTCTTAAAAAGACAGCTAAATGACTCTTCTTAGGCATTAACTAATTCATTACTGCAATTATTTTTTCAATTTAAAACAGTTAATACCTCAGGGTGTTTCCTAAACACCAAGGATATGTATATAATTTCAAATCTGTTGCTTTCTCTCACAGCAAAATAGTGGTGCTGTTTTATTAATTTGAATCTAAAATTGTTACTAAAATTTTTCATGCTGTTCAAACTTTTCCTTGACACATACTTCATTTCAGTTCAGTTCCAATACCAGATATGTTACTTGGTAAAAAAATTTTAATAAGCAAGGACCTTAAATCACTTCTGAAGCGTGCAATTAGAAGCACTGTTAATATAATTAGAATGAAGTTTTTACTTTTGATATTGGTTTAGCTGATTTTCAAACATATTTATGCAAAAGAGGCATTCATCAGGATTGTAGCTGATCCCTTTTTCTATAGCAAACCCTGTGGCTGCGTCATCCCCGTGGTCCATTAATCTCTCACTGCATTACCCTGAAATTGTGTTGGTTATAAGTAATCATAAACTGTCAGCTTTGAAAAGCTAACATTTGTTAGCTTCATAGGCATGAAAAAACCAGTGATAAGTGAGGTTGTTAAAAAGTCAAATTAAATGTTAATTGATGCAAGGGCACAAAGCAGTAAGGCACTTAAGAGTTTAGATGCAGGCACTACATTTATCAGACTTGACAAATTATCCTGAAGAGTTTCCATAGATATCTGCCTTTATATTTTCCTCCATCACCATTCTCCATGTAAGCATGTCACAATTCAAAAATAGTTAGAATACTGCTCTTGCTGAGTGTTTACATAGTCTCACATGAAGCCATAGGCAAGATTCTGATTCCATTGTGTGGAATGACTATTTACAATGTTTTATTTTTGAGCACTGTGGTGATCTAAGAAAAGAATCAAAGAACAGACTATCCTAGAAATTTGCATAAGGAGAAAAGAACATGTACACTCTTGGGGAATTAAAGAGAAGATTCTTTCTTAATCATCTCATACATTTAAATTACCCCAATTTGCATAAATGCTGAAATGTGAATTGTTGCCTTTAAAAAATATCCAATTCCTTTCAGACCGTTGCTAATTATTCTTGGCTAATGTGGTAAGTTAAAGGCACAGAAAGTCAGTGATAGTCCTCAGCTGCCTTCTCCAGAATGCTGACAGGAGGTGTGGTTAGCTTAGATTCTCTGACTGATACACAAGGCTAAAGTGTGACTAAAATTTTTGGAGTTTTTTTTTGGATTTTTGGCTGCTAGTAGACTACAGAAAGTGGAAAAGCATTCTGGCTACCCCTAGGGGCATCATGCTTTCACAGAAATGGGTAGCTAATCACAGATTTCTTTTTGCTGGATTTTCCTATCATTAGAACTAGTCCAGAGACAGTTACCTGGTATGAATTGTGGATTCTGCTTGGTACCTTTTAATGTGCCAATTTCTCACAAAGTATCTACTTATGAAGTAATGGCAAACATATTAAAAATAAAGTACAAGGTTTTTTTTTTTAAACTACATTAAGGTGACTATTGATTTTTCACTCATTTGTATAAAGAATTTTCTGTGGCCACAAACAGAAACTCCCATGCACATTCGCTTTCAGGGCAAGGTAAACAGAGTTTTCTGACCTGAGACTGACACCTACTTACAGAACTTATAGGAGTTAAGGATTTTTCTTAATTGCTTGGTAGGTTTTGACAGCTTAGTCCTGACCTGTCATTTGAACAATCTTGTTTTCCTAGGAGGAATTTCTTTCTTTCAAGTTAGAAATTTACTTGAATTCATGCTTTCCTCCAAAGTAGAAGGACTTCAGTGAGGCAGTCTCTGCTGGAAAGTAGTTGGAAAGTCCTCAAGGTAGTAGGGGCAAGCAGTTTGTGTTTGAACATAAGCATTGAGAAATTAAATTGAATTCAATGGACATTATTGAGTGGCCACCTTGTGCTTTCCTGGGCAGACTACAAAAAGAAATTCCTGCCCTCTAGGCTCAAATAGTCGATCTGAAAAGGAGTGACAAATGAAGTAGTAGTAACCACTCTCCATAGTTGTTCCCAGCACTAGGTGGTGATGGTGGTGAGTGTAGGAAGGGAATCCTGCTTTTGCTCTGCTTACCAAGCTAGGTGCCTAAGAGCCTGAATCTGCCCTAAAGGAAAATTATCTGATCTGTTAATTAAGGTGATGCTAGCTGTTGCAACAAGCATTTTCCAAATTACCAGTGACTTAACAGAAGAAATATTTAGGTCTAGTTTACAAAATCATCCAATTTATATTTCTGGTCATCAGGTGGCTTTCCTCCATGTAGTGATTCTGGCTGGGCCTTAGGCTCCTTACATCTTGTGATTCCATCGTTTTCACCAAATGATTTCCATGATTACTGACTGGGTTGTCTATGTCAAGCCACAGAGGGAAAGAGAGCATGGAGCATCATGTGTAGGAAGTATATACTGGCCCAGGTGCACATCAGTTCTGTTTATGTTCCATTGACTAGAATTCAGTCATATGATCACACCTAACCTCAGGTGATGCTGGAAAATGTAGTCAAGCTGTGAGCCCAGGAAGAAGAGGAAATGGGTCTGATGAACAGGTAGCTAGTCTCTTCCACACTCTGCTCTTCTGGTTTTATATCATGTATGTCTATATCTATGTCTATATGTATATGTATATGTATGTCTATTGATAGTTGTTTCACAGTCTTTTTTTGTATTTATTTTTAACTGACAAATAATAATTGTAGATATTCATGGGGTACATAGTGATGTTTTGATACATATAATGCATAGTGGTCAGATCAGGATAATTAACATATCCACCATCTGAAACGTTTATCGTTTCTTTGTGTTGGGAATGTTCAATGGCCTCCTAGTTATTTGAAACTATTTAATATATTATTGTTAACTATAGTCATCTCACAGTGGTGTTTCACAATCTTATCTTTCAGGAACAAGTATGCTGTTGTAGAGCAAGTACCTAAGTTAGTTTCGCTTGGGTCTCAATACTGTTTAATGTAGGGACTGGAAATTATGCCTGGTCTTAGTGTTGTACAATATAATGTGATGTGATAAGAAATAAATATTTGATCTCTGCTTCTGATTCCTGAGACAGAGCTCCTAAAACTCTTGTAGATAGGGTGAATGTTTTATTCTAATATTTGATCTTTGACCCCAGTTCCTGACAAAGAGCTCCTAATTTCCTATGTGATAGGAGCACCTGACACAGAGCTTCTAAATCCCTTGGAATTTTCTGCATTATAGGGGCATCTTTTGTTCTAATGTGATGACTTCTGGTGCCCTCTTGGACAGCTTTAGGATGAGGACTTGTTGCCAGGGGAAATGGACAATGATCACAAGTTTGGAACTTTTAGTCTCACCCTTGGATCTCTGTGGAGTGAAGAGGGATTAAGGTTAAGTTGATCACCAATGACCAGTGACTTAATCAATCATGCCTACTTAATGAAGCCTCCATAAAAATCTACAAAACAGGGTTCAGAGAGCTTCTGGATTGCTGAATATATGGAGGCACCTGAAGGGCGGTATGCCTGGAGAGAGCGTGGAAGCTCTAAGCCGCTTCTTACAGACCTCACCCTCTGTGTCTCTTTATCTGGCTGTTCATTTATATTCTTGTAATATCCTTTATAATAAATAGGTACATGTAAGTAAAGCATTTCCTTGAGTTCTGTGAGCCACTCTAGCAAATTAATTGAGCCTGAGGTGGGGGGTGTGGGAACCCTGAGATTTATAGCCAGTTAGTCAGAAGCACAGGTCATAACCCGGGGCTTGCAACGGGCATCTGAAGTGGGAACAGTCTTATGGGACTGAGCCCTCACCATATACCTGTAGATCTGATGCTACCTATAGGTAGATGGTGTCACAATTGAATTGAATTATAGGACTCCCAGTTTGCGTCTGCCAGAAAATTGCTTGGTTGGTGTGTGGGGAAAATATCTACACACAGTTTGGTGACCAGAAGTGAAGTATTCTTTGTTAAGTATTGCATTAAGTATGAAAATAGAAAGAAAAAGTTTTTATTTTCCTTCAGATACAGGGACAAGAAATTTTTACTTTATACTTCCCAAAGAGACAACTTAACGTAGCATCTAGCTCCAAGTTCAGAAACTTTTTGTAATATAGCATCCTTTTTCTCAGATCTGGCTGTTGCTCTGTGTTGTCTGGTGGTTGATGAACTAAAAAGAAAAATTAAGATAAACTATTCTCCGTCCTCACCCCATACCTATGGCTTCCACACTAGTCCCAGGTATAGTAGTAAAACAGAGACAAGATAACCACACTGAAGACTTCCATTACCAAAGTGGAATGTTGGAAAAGAAGCATTGTCTCTGGTTCACAACATTAACAACTTCTAGTGGCAGGTATAGGGAAGACCCTCTATCTGGCCTGTAGAAGTTTATTTACTGATTTGTTTCTCTGGAAGGAATTCTCTTGTCTAGTGTGTTCCATAGTTCTTGATTCCATTGGATGAGAGATTCCTCCTTGTCCACTGTCCTTCATGAACACAACAGAATTAGGATTTAGATAGTTTGTCCTCCTTGGGAGCTGTACAACTTTCATAGTCACTATGTGATGATGCAATTTTACTGTGCCTAAGGAGTGTGCTAATGCTTTCGGAAATCAAAGGATTTTTAAACTGCAGCTCACAGAGTTTTAAAAATTTTTTTGGCAATGCATTTATCTTAGAAACTTAGTAGGCTTCTGATCTATTTGTTTATAGTATGTTCTAATGCCAAGAACCACTCCCAAACGTCTTTCTTAGACATAGTTCTCTGGGTTTCTTTTCCTTTGAAAATAGAAGCCAATATAATTCCTTGTCCCTGTCCCTGTAGTATGTATGACTGAGACAAAGCCTTCGTTTCTGTTCCTATGTTAAACAATATTGAGAACAGGCAAAAATAACATAGCTGATTGCTTCAGGACATTATCATTCCTAAGAGATAATACTGTGAAACCACAAATACAGCCATTTTTCATAGCTTGCTCATCAAGGGCCCTTACCTTGCTGTGCCCAGCAACCTAAAGCTTTGGAAATCTACAAATGCATTTTATTTATCTAACCCCCACAGGAGTTTTAAATATGTCTTGGTCATTGTATATTTATTCTCAGGATTGATTGCGTGTTTTCCAGCCAGAGAGCTAAGGTGTGATGGTATTGAGCAAATTACTTGAGTTTTGTTTGCTGTCTTTCTAGTGATGAGGCACCCATTTTCCTGGGACTCTCATTGAAGAGATTTTCAAGGTCTTGCTGCTTACTGAGAAACTTCATGGTCTGTAACACTGTCCATCTTTGAGAAAGGGAGAAAGAAAAATGAGATTCTAAATTGAGAAATTTTAAAGTCTGAGAGTCCTTTGAATTTCTGTGGTCTAAGGTATTTCCATTAGCCTTAATGATAATGAGACTGACTTTTTTCACATTCGTTAATGTTTTTGACATGGGTTAAGAACAGGATGATTCATGAATTTAGTAATATCACCTTTAATTCTAAACTCTGTCCTGTTGCAAGCAGACATAGTAAAATACTGCAAGGGACTTATGCAGCACATTAAGTCTTATCATCACCAGGTACAGGCAACCTTTTCTCAACATTCTCTTAAACAACCTTTGCGTAATCCAAAATGTGCAAACCAGATTTGGTTTTCTGGAAGAGATGTTAAAGATGGAAAGCCATTTAATCTCTATGAAATAGACATTATCAGCCACTGTTAGCTATTAGCCCTATAGTAAAACTTTGAGGGGTTTTATTATAGGGCTAATTCTTGATTTATATCTACCAATTTAAGAGACATAAGCCATCCTCAGCTCATTGAAGTCTCCTGGCCGTAGGCCTCAAGCTGGTGATTCTTAGGCATCCTCCAGAAGCAGATAATCTAGAAGAGACAGTTTCTAAATATTTGGATCAAGTTGACAACTACATGGAGTAAACAGCTTCTGCTCAAGACCCACAGAATAAGATCTAGCTGAACAGAGCCACAGATTATCACGCTTTAATGTGCATGCTCTTGTTTATTTTTTTCTAGCTGTTTTATATATCCTCTACTGTTTGAAGGTTCTGAACTTGCTAACATATACTTTTTATACTTTAACTATGATATCCACAAAGTCCCTATCCTTAAAACTGCTCTTAGCATCACTAGCAACTCCTTGGGATGCATCCAGTGTCTGGCAATAATTTCTCATGATTTGGCTAAAAAATAAGTCAAACAAACCTACTTCTATTAGTACTGGTTCCATCTTATAAATTATCCAGTATCTTGGTTGATTAGATTCAATTAATAACCAGCTTCTTAGATTGCAAAAATGACAACAGACTGGATAGCCAAAAATCTAAACCACTTACATGTAACATCTAGTATGGGAGATTTCTGCTTTTGTTAAAACATCTAAGGACTTCTCATAGTAGTTGGCTTTTGTAACAAAACTTTCAAAGAAATAGATCTTGGAATATGATTAAGAAAAACTTGATGTACAAGTGAAAGCCACCCACCATGAACTGAATTTTGTCTCCCCTGCCCAAATTTATATGTTGAAGCCCTAATACCCATGTGATAGTATTTGGAGATGGGGCCTTTCAGAGACAATTAATTATAGGTAAGATCTTGAGGGGGGGCCTTATTATGAGATTAATGTCCTTACAAGAAGAGACTCAAGAGTGTTTGCCCTCATGTGCTCTCTCTTTCTCTCTCTCTCTTTGCCATGTGAGGACACAGCAAAAAGGTGGCTGTCCACAAGAAAGGAAGAGAGCTTTCACCAGAACCTGACCATGCTGACACCCTGATCTCCTTTTAGCCTCCAGAACTGTGAGAAAATAGATTTCTATTGTTTAAGTCACCCAGTCTATGGGATTTTGTTATGGTAGCCCAAACTAAGATATCACCTCATTTAACACACCTGCAAGAAGACTTACATTTTAAGATTAACATCATGCTATTTTACTATCAATCTAACTGATAATCTCTCTAATTTTAATCTCACCATTTGACTCTAATCCACTCTTACTGAGTGGCACTGAAAGTATACAAAATAATTAGACAAACTCCAATGGTATTTTGGCTTAACAGAGAACGTTGGGTGACTCCCAATAAATAGTACTGGATTTTTGCATAAGAAAGTTTTCTAGCTACTACCAGTACGCTGGACAGGGTCTTATTATCTCAGTAAGTGATACTTACATTCAGGATGATATCTAATATCACCTGGGGTCCATTTTGATTCATACTTTCCCCTTTCAAAAAAGAAAACAAAAGAAAAAAAAAGAAATCTTTAGGTAAATTATTCATAAAGAAGAAAAACTGGGTTTCATGTTGAGAACTCAAAACAACTTATAAGAGGGAATTTGGAGCTTCTTTCTTCCCTCCTTGTCCTCTCATTTCTTGCTCTACAATGTGCCTGTAAAGTGGGAATATGTGCTCCATGTTCACATATTGACAAGCAAGCTTAACGATGGCACTAAGACAAAAGGTTTCCTTGCCTAAGAAATTCATGAGACCAAATTGGTGATGATTCAAAGCAGAGCAGCCCTAAATATAACATTGTTCTCTTTAGCCCAACAGAATTTTCTGAAATCTTTATTATTTCTAAAACATCTGACAAACAAGTAATTTTTGTACTATAGGCTCTTCACGTTGGGAATTGGATCTGTTCTCTTCCTTTAATTTGGGCACTCTTTACAGTTGGTTTAGAAGTGGATTTCAAACTCTGATCATAATCTTTTTCTTAGTGTTTTCCTGCGTTGCAAATGTGTTATCTTCAGACTCTTAAATGCTGTTATACAGCCACTTTTCTATCAAATTGTCCATTAAATGATCATCCAACAAGGAAACTTAGTACATGACCATAACTCATCAAATACCAATGCACAGACAGATAGATCATGATTCCAGATAATAAATGACCTATCTTCTAGAATAGGCTGGAGAATGACGAAAAGTGGGAATTGATAACTAAAATCAACATAATTTACTGTATTTACGTTAAATTATACTTAGATCATAAATTCCTGTCCCTGTAAACATAATTTGTTTTCTCTGAGTTAACCAATGAGATTAGTCATATATCCCTATTCCTATTTAAGTAGTAGTACTGAGACCAAGAATAAGTTAGTTATTTGCTCCAGAACTTATCTTTTCCTGGAATATAAGGCTATAAAGCAACTAACATGCTCATTAAGAACAACAGCTTGCTTATCAAGGGTGCTTCAAGGCCATTGCCTTACTGTACCCATACATCCAAAGCCACTATGTCATAATCTGCCCATTCTGAACCAGATCCTTGCCTTACAATGCCTGTCTTAAAATCACTCAATCCAGGCCCTGAAACTTTCCTATTGTTCCCTAATTTTTAGCTTTTGAAATACTACAAATTTAATAAACTCATCTTTGCTTGATTAACATGTTTTCCTGGTGCTGTTTTTACCTCTATTTCTCAGTTTGGTGGGACTATTTTCAGGCCATCTGCAAAACAGATAGGCTTGCATAGGAAGGAAATGCTCTCGATTTGATTTGCTGAAGGCTGAAATACATTACTTAACTGAGCAATCATAATGAGCTTTTGTTTTTCAGAATTGTTTTCAGTCTTTTATTCTTTTGCTTAAGGTCTAAAAGCAGTTGTGTTTTCTAATTTTCTAATCCTTTAAGGTTTCACATTTCTGATTTACCTATTCCCCTCCACTTGTTCCTTCAAACCACCTAATTCTTTCCTTAGAATATCTCTTTATTATTACACTTTGCAAAAAGCAGAATGAAAAAGTAATCCATACTCTAACTTTTTGCAACTACTTTCCCTGGAGCTGCAGGCTCAGTAGGCATGCTATTTGCACTCCAGATTGTCTCAGGTGACAGTGCTGTTAACTATTTCGCCATTGTGTAACAGAGGTCTCTTGTCTTTTCAGCCTCCTATATCAATTCCTTTGCTATTTCCTGCCTGACCCCAGCCAACACCACTTCTGATACCAATTTCTGTACTGGTTTGGGTAATACCAACTGTTGACACAGGATTACACAGTACCAATGGATTAAGACAACACATTTATAGTGCACTCATGTAGCAGTCCAAAGCAGGCATTCCTTGTTGTGGAGCACTTTTTCTGTCAAAGTGAATCCATCTTGTGGCTCCACCATCTTTAATTCCTACTTTCCAAGATTGATGTAATTGTCTGATTCAAACTGGGGGATGCAAAAAGGGACCATAGAGAATTGCATGTAGTGGGTATTTTTATGGATTAGGCAAAAATGCCACACTTCACTTCCACTCACATTCGATTGGTTGTGACTCAATCATATGGCCAACCCCAACTGCAAGGAAGCCTGGAAAATGTGGTATGGTTATAAGCCTAGAAAACAAAAGAAAACTAGGTTGATGTAAAGGTAGCCAGTCTCTGCATCAACTGTGCGTTTTTAAGCACTCAAGGTACCACATATGTAAACAAGAGCCCTGAGAAAGTATCAGGCAGTGGGCAACAGTACCAGAAATAGAGATGGAAGAGCTCAGCCTGTGCTGTGGCTGGGGAAATGGTTGGTGAAAGACATCACTTATAATATGGATCAGGAAAGACATAAAATGTGATATGAGTAGAATACGTAGAATTGATGTATGGGAATTGTAAACAAATGTATTCCTTTTGGAGAGAACATTGGATGTAAGCGTTTAGGGACAAAAATGACTATGACCTGTTTGAGGGGCAGTGAGAGACTTTCCTTGACTATGCAGATTTCTTCTAAAATTTAAGAAAAATTAAAGATGACTAGTGAGATTGGAATGCACTAGAGATCCTTTAAGTCCCCTCACACTAAAAATTCTCATTCTAGAGCCATTCAAATAGTGTTGATCATTTAGAGTAATTATCTACCAATAATTTTATTCTCTTTAGGCCTGCTGCACATATTTCCGCATTTGATGTTTTCATTTAGGTGAAAGCAAGTTCTGTGTGAAGAAGAGATACACAGACTCTGAAAGGGGGATAGATTGGGAATGGGCTATTATGCATTCATAATGTTCCTCCAGTGTCAGCAGGACTTTTCTGGGTCACTGGCAGTTGTATGCATAATGGCTAGAAGATTGAGTTCTAATTACTAAGACTAGCATTGCAGAGGCACTGCTAAGTACAACTTTGTTGGAACATACTATCTTTGTCTGAGGTGATTAGACATTACAGATAGGTCATTTAAAAATGCACAGGTAAAAATCTAATTTTCCCTGTCCAATCAATGTAATTCTAGTAGATAATATGCCTGCTTTTTTAAAATAAGAAATTGATAATAAAATCTTTCAAAAGATATAGTCTATTTTAAATGAGAAAAGAGTCAATTCATAATGTTATAGTGTTCACATAGGGCTTCATCATAATTTAGAAAGTTAATTTTATATTTTTGTATCCTAGTAACCTGAAATGTGCTTCAAAGAAGCACAGTGAACTGTTTAGGGAGGGTAAGATGAATACCTAAATTCAATTCTGTGTCTCCCTAATGATCTTTTTTCCTGCATATGGTGACCTAGGATGTTTTTCAATGGAAAAAAAAATTATAACTGTTCAATTTAATCATTTTAAAAGTTGTTGACAATAAAAATTCCAAATCATTTATTTGTATTGTTATAGAATCTATACTTTAATAGCTACATTCTCATCTTTGATTGCTCAAAGATGCTATTGAGTTGAACCTTTCAATGATTGTATGATTTATATGTAAAATGCAAGATATTGCATATAATGGACAATCTTCACTTATCATATCTTAGGCAAGTAGTATGCTGACAGAAGTACCTTATGAGCTTGAAAAGAATATCTATCAGTTTTCTTTCTCTTTATTATATTAGTGTTATTATGGATTAATAGTGGGACCATATCATTTATCAAAGATTGGAACACTTTTGTGAGTGAAAGTGGTAATTACTGTGGCATCATAGATATTAACTAGGACATATGGCCACCTAGTGATAAGTCTACATGAGTAACTAAGATTGGTAAAGAAGGTGAAGAATTGCACCTTAGTTTATCATTTACCAGACACCCTTCTGGCAGGGTATTTACTAAGCATGGTATATACAGTGTCTCATTTAACTCACACTCACACATGAAGTAATTTTCACCATGGCCACATTCTAGATGAGGAAAATATGGCATACAGAGATTGAATAACTTCTCCAAGATTCCTTATCAGGTATGTGGCAAAGGTTGATTTCATGTATTGTATATTTATTTAAATTTTGGAAAATAACACTAGAGGCAGTTTGACAGTAAGGCTATAAATAACTCATGGTTCTATTATGTCTCTAATATCACAATTATAATTTTTAACTTTTTAATCTTGGCCTATTTTAAAATATGGTATTTTTCACAAAGAAATTAAGTAATTATTACCAGAATAATAACATATACTGTTTAAAAAAAGAGTTTATGTAATCCCAGGTACTGGGCGGCTGAGCCCAGGAGTTCAAGGCCAGCCTGGGCAACATAGCAAGATTCTGCCTCTAAATAAATAAAGTAAAAAGAAAGAATTTAAACAGCACAGAAAAACATACAATGAAACCATAAAGTACCATTTCTACTCACACTTCATACTTCAAGCTTCACATCCCAGAAGTAATAATTTTTAATAATTTTTGTTTTTGATTCTCTTAGAGGTTATCTCAATGACTCTAAAATAAAAGCTCATTCCATATTTTGTCATTGTTTCTGGTCACAGCTTGCCATTCAAAAACATTGCATGCTTTCTCCATTTGTTTAGTTTTTGTTTTATACCTTTGAATTAAATTTCTAGTTTTTAAAAAATATAAATCCTGTCCCTTAATTATTAAATATATTTCTAGACATGTTATGATTTTTGATGATTTAAGGAATAGAATGTTTTTCCCATTTTTACATCTAGACATTAATGCAGGAGAGGCAGAAATTTAGGTATCTATATGCCTTTAACTTGAACCAGCCATCTCACCAAATTCCCTTATTAATTTTAGTAGGTTATTTTCTTACTGTAATTTTTGGGATTCTCTAAATACACTGTTAAAGTATCACCAAAACATTCTATTTTTTCTAATTTTGATACTGATTGTTTAATTTTCTTTTTTATTGTATTCACTAGAACTGCGGTCCCCAACCCCCAGGCCATGGACTGGTACTGGTCCCTGGCCTGTTAGGAACCAGGCCTTAAAGCAGGAGGTGAGCAGCAGGCAAGCCAGCGAAGCTTCATCTGTATTTACAGCAGCTCCCCACTGCTGGCATCACTGCATAAGCTCTGCTCCTGTCAGATCAGCAGGGACATTAGATTCTCATAGGAGTGTGAGCCCTACTGTAAACTGTACGTGCAAGGGATCTAGGTTGCACACTCCTTATGAGAAACTAATGCCTGACGATCTGAGGTGGAGCTGAGATGGTGATGCTAGTGCTGGGGAGTGGCTGCAAATACAGATTATCATTAGCAGAGAGGTTTGACTGCACAATAAATGTAATGTGCTTGAATCATCCTGATACCATCCACCATAGCCCCCACCCATAGTCCATGGAAAAATTGTCTTCCATGAAACCCATCCCTGGTGCCAAAAATGTTGGGAACCACTGCACTAGAACATCAAAAGCAGGGCTGAATAGTTATGGTGATGGGAGACATTCTGCTTGCTTGTGATTATAACGAAACTGTTTTACCACTTAGAATGAAGTTTGCTATTGTATTTTAATAAATCTCCTCTAAGTAATTTCTTTCTATTTCTATTTGGCTTACAACTGATCAGCTAATTAATTTTATCAAATGCCGTTTTAGCATCTGGTAATAAAATCATTTTATTTTTTTCTTCTTTAAGTTTGTAAGATAATGAATTACATTAATAGATTTCCTCATTTTGAACCCCTCACTTATATCTGGAGTAAACTGTAACTTGACTCTGTGTTTGGAGTTCTGTGGAGTAGAGTTCTTTGGCAAAGACCACTCCTACCTCTTATGTTCTGTGTTGTATCTCTCTGCTCTCTCTTTTCCAACAATCAGCATGCTCCCTACCTTATCCTTTTTTTAAAAATTTCAAAATATTAAGGTGGTACAAATGTTTTTGTTATGTGGATATCTTTTATAATGCTTTAGTCAGGGTTGTAAGTGTGCCCATCACCTGAATAGTGTTCCCTACCTTATTCTTAACTTAGAGTATTTCCAACGTCTGCTTCTGGATTCTTGTTTTCTAGCACTATGCTCAATTAATCTTTTTTTTTTAACCTCTGGTTTTTTCTATCTTTCTTATTAGGGATGTAACTCTTATTAGGCTTAGGGATGTAAGGAAGATAGATATTAGGGATATAAGGAAGATAGATACATGTGCTCTTTCTGCTATCTGGAATCAAAACAGTGAAACTAGATTTGACTCCAGATCTTTCTTAGTCTGAAACATTCTCTGAGCCTATATGCTATGCTGCCTCTATAGCATTAAGAATTAGAGCTCTTACAATAGTAATACATGCATGTGGGAATGAAAATTGAAAGCTGAGGTGTGATTACTGTGAAAAGTCAAAAGAGTGGCAATTCAAGTTAGAAAAAAAAATAGTAACAGAAAAAAATCTGGAATTGACCACCATCACTGTAGCAGTGACTGAAGTACTGAAGTGGGCATGGCGGTTGAAACTTAAAACTATCATCTAAACATTGGGAGATACGGATCTTTTGTGAGACATTTCCCATATATTTCCTCAGACTAAGAATCAATTTTATACCCTTGTTAATAAAGACCAAATTATTTATGTGAGAACAGAAAAGGTGTGCTAATTCCAACATTTTGGGTGTGTATGAGTGTGTGTGTGATAAGTTAAAAAGGCCCTTGTAAAATTGCCCAGTACTGGTGTAATAGAACATTTGAAAAATGTTTTTCCCATACTTTCTGTATATAAGGGTAAAATCAAGATCTTTCAAGTCAACATTCTTTCTTCATTTAGCTTTTGCACCTCTATAAAGAAAAGAACAGAGCTGAAACTTACAGAACCATTATCATGATATACGTACATATTCATGTTGCTGGTGAGTTCTGACTAACTGTGTAGGTGTCAACAGCTAATGTACACTTTATCATTAGATGTTCCTTGTAACATTGACCGTGGTGTCTTTTTAAAAGGATTGAGGAAAATTAATTAGCAAAATTTAATCCAAATAAAACTGGATAAAATTTTCGTGTAAATGAGACTGGAGTTCAGGTAAATGCTTGAGGTTGAAATTAATGCATTAAGTATTTAGAGTATATATATAGTTCCATACTAACTGGAATGAATAATTTCATACTCCATCCAGAAGCAAACTTTTAGTCCTGGTTCATTTCAGTTAAAATTTTGTTAGTATATGTTACAACACCCAAAACATTGTTTACTCTTTACATGAGATTTTTCAGCTATGAATTACTGCTCTCCAGAAACATATATATATACACACATATAACCTTTCTGTGATAGGATAGTACCTCATAAAGATCTCTATCACTCTACTTTTTAACTGTAACAGTTTTTATTTGTCTTTACTTGACCTTCTCCACAAGACCTTCTCTTAATCATGTAAGACTTTTCATTTCACATATGCCTGGAGTTAGCTGCACTCCATAAAATCATAAGTCTTATTTCCTTGTATGTGTATCTTGACCTTTGATATAAGTTAATATCTCATAAAAGTCCACAGTTTAATTTAATTTTATTTCATTTAAGAAAGTAAGAGTGTTGTATCTTTGTATTAGTTTGTTAGGCTGCCATAATAAAGTACTACAGACTGGGTGGTTTAAACAACAAAATTTATTTTCTCACAATTTTGGAAGCCAAAAGTCTGAGATCAAGGTGTTGGCAGTTTGGTTTCTTCTCTGACTTCTCTCCTTGGCTTGTAGATGGCTGTTTTCTCCCTGTGTCTTCACATGGTCTTTCCCTCTGTGCATATCTATGTCCTAATCTCTTCTTATAAATCATGCTGGATTAGGGCCCACCCTAATGACTTCACTTTGACTTAATTACTTTAAAAGCCTCATCTCTAAATGCAGTCACATTCTTAGGTACTGGGGGTTAGGACTTCAATGTGTAGATTTTGGGGGAATATAATCTAGCCCAAAACAATCTTACTAATATCTATCAGCAAATTTTTAGTTACATGGAATTAAAAACAAATCACTTGATTTTTTTCCACAATTTTTCTCCATATAAAATATTAATAAAAGCCTCCTTTGGTTAGACAAAAGTATATTAGATTTATTGTGGAAAAAGGGGATCTTTATGGTATCTTTTAGTTCTGAAATCATATAATTTCACTCTCTTTGTGCAATTATTCTTGCGCTTCTTTACCTCCCATAAATTGGCAGGACAGTTTTTTTTATTGTTAATATTTGGGAATGGATGTCTGGAAACACTACATTTGAAAAATGTGATAAGGATAATTGAGTTTTATGATTTATAAAAAGTTATGACAACCATTATTTGTGGATTAGCAGAAGATATTTAATAAACTATTTGTGTGATTGGATAAATGTTTATTTGCTTCAATTTTTCAAATATTTTGGTTTACAAAAAATTGTCTAACATGATTTATCAGGATTGCTAAATTCTAAAGGAAAAAGCAGAGCAAGAGAGAAAGTATTTAAAGTACATTTAACACTAATTTGAAAGTCTTTATTATTGTTTAATAATTTAAAAGGCACCTTAGGTTCTTTGTCTTGATGGTAAAATCGTAAGCAACAGTTATTTTTGAATTTTTATTAAAAGGAACAACATCTATTGTTTAATGAATTCCTCCTAAGTTTTTTTTATATATATTATGTCATTTAACATATAAAAATGTGAAGTAGGTATTATTTTCTCCATTTAACAAACAAGAAAACTGGGACTTATTTAAAAATTTAGGAAGACAAAGCTGGGTAAATTATATAATGACAAAACTGGCATTCCAAACGAAGTCTATTTGCCTTCAAAATCAGTTCCTTTAACCATTATACTAAAGTAAAAACTATGGTTGCTAGAACTTGCCAGGTATTGAAAGAGAAGTCCCAAGGACATTCAGATGAGATGTGGGATAATACAGAGGCCTACTAGAGCAGTACGATGTGATAAGGCCCTAGAATATAGCAATATTGCCAGGTGTGTAGCAAGGATGAGTATAGCCAACAACAGACGCAGGTATAGATACATATATACTTAGAATGTTTTAGAAAGGGTGAAGATTGAGAGGACAAATCACAATTTTGATCCTGACTGATGTTCTGTTGTGTTGAAGAATTGTGAAAGTAAGTATTTATAATGCAATCAAATTACTGAGAATGATGTTTCTAAACTATAGCCACACGTAAGAAAATTATCTTAATTCTCTAACATGGACACTTGAGGTGAAAAAATCATGGGAAAATGATACCTAGACTCACACAATCACTGTCAACTTTCAGCAGTTGAGAAATACTAATTGGGAAAAATGAGTAATGGAGTTCCATTGGTATCCAATCAGAGTTTAACATGGTATGACTGCTATAGGTAGTCTTATATACAGCCTGAATGAAAGGTATTATTCATGTTTATGTGTTCTGCAATATCACTGAGATGCTTGAAAAAAGATTAGCGTGAAAGAACACAGTAGCAGTATTCTCTATGGGTCAGCCACACGTCCTGGAGGCCCTTCTGTGCTGCTCATTGGCAAGGATGGGGTGGAATCTAGGCTGGGACATGGAGTAACCTAGAGCACCAACATGATCACTTACTGAAGGAAACCACAGGTGGGCATATTTCCTGGGGTTGCTGGTGGGGGACCAAGCAAGAAGGGTGGGCATCAGCATTTCTACCTCCACTGAGAACAGTACCTCTTACCCAAACACAGAGATGCCTTGTACTTGATGTGGGGAGACTCAATTAGGGACCATGCACTGACATGCCCATCTTCACACACTTTCTAACATCTTTTGTTTTACATATGACTGCTTTATTTACAGCATAAAATACCCTTCATTTTTATATGGTGTAAACATTGTAGTGATTTTGTAATTGAAAGGACTTGTCTGAATCTTTTTGGATTTTCTTTTTTAAAATAACTTCTTACTCTGGTCTCCCCGTTATATTTTCCAAATTTAGAATTTTGCAAAATGTACTAGATTTCTTTTCCTTTGGCCCTCATTATTCTTTTTGTTCCCTGAATAATTTTAAAGACTTCAAAACTTCTCTATATTTTGTACATATTGCATCTTTACATCACTTGTAAGTTATTTTTTGACTGTCAAATACTTTGTTTGAAAATTATAAAGCTCAGTTCTTTCTCTCATAAGAGAAGACTAATTTCTCCTCATTTACTCTTTTCCTTCAAAACATCTCTCCAAAATATCTTTCATTTCCTCCTTTCCTGCAAAATATCTCTCCAAAAGTTTCATGTCACAGTGCTCTCATTTGCTAGGGATAATCTGTAGTTGGGGTTGATGTGGTAATATTCAAAGCCTGGCTTCTTAAGGCAAGTGGGCTATCTTTTTCTTGCTAATGGTTTATTTATTAAACAATACAGCAAGCAATAAAGGAAACAAACATTATAGATTAACTAAAAGTTGTTACTTGATATGTTTTTCATTTTAAATATGTATTATAACAAATAACAATCAATAAATTGTTGTCTTACAAATCTATATACATATATATGTAAATTAAACAAAATATTACCAAGATATTATACAATGTTTCTTTGAGATATTATCTAAACTACAATATCACAACCCACTATTATATAAATAATAGTTTTGTTTCACAACCAAATTATTAAAATTGTGTATAAAAATCACGTGGTTTTTTTTTTAACACTGCCATTAATATATAGTTCCATTCTATTATAATAAAGCTTAAGGCATCAACTATTAGAATAAATTTTTTATTATCAGTTACACAAATAGTTCTTTCTTTTCCTCCACAGCTTTTATTCCTTTCTCATTAAGCCTACCAGTTTTTTAGGGTGATTTTTAAAGTTGTTTATATCTATTGTCTATTTTCAGACTCCTATTATGAATTTAGGAGATTAATGCAAGACAATGTTTGGAGGTGAAATAGCAGTGTGCATTAAAACACATAGATGCTGTCATGATAGGTGCTATATATATTCTTTTAAAAAAATTGTGGTAAGAAACATGTAACATAAAATGTTAGTCAATTTGGGCTGCTATAACAATGTACCATAGTTTGGGTAGCTTATAAACAACAGGAATTTATTTCTCACAGTTCTGCAGGTGAGAAATCCAAGATTGGGGGGGTAGCATGGTTGAACTCTGGTGAGGGCTCTCTACATATCCTCACATGGTGAAGAACAGAGAAGGGAAACAAGTTCTTTTGTGACTCTTATAAGGGCGCTAATCCCATTTATGAGGGCTTCACCCTTATAACTTCATCTAATCCAAATTACATTCCAAAGGCCCCATCTCCTAATACCATCATATTTTGGGGTAATGTTTCAGCATATGAATTTTGGGGGAAGGCAAATATTCAGTCCATGATACCATCTTAGCTATTTTTAAGTGTAAAGTTCAGTAGTGTTAAATATATTCACATTATCATGTAATAGATCTCCAGAATTTTTTCATCTTGTAAAATTGAAACTCTATACCCATTCAAAAACTCTTCATTTCCTCCTTTCCCCAGCCTTTGGTAACCACCACTCTATTTTTTCTTTCTATGAATTTGATCATTTTAGATACCTTATACAAGTGGAATCATATGGTATTTGTCTTTTTGTGATTGATTGTTTCACTTAGCATAATGTAGTTGTCTTAGTCCATTTTGTGCTGCTATAACAGAATACCAAATACTGGGTGATTTAGAAAGATAAAAAATTTATTTCTTACAGTTCTGGAGGCTGGGAAGTCCAAAATCAAAGGGCTGGCATCTGGTGAGGGCCTTCTTGCCACATCATCCCAGGGTGAAAGATGGAAGGGCAAGAGAGCACTTGTGTGGGAGAGAAGATGGGCCCAAACTTATCCTTTTATAAGGAATCAATTCCCGAGATAACAAACCCATTTCTGTGATAATGGCATTAATCCATTCATAAGAGCAGAATCCTTGTGGCCTAATCACTTCTCATTACACCCCACCTCCCAATATTGTTGCATTGGGAATTCAGTTTTCAACACGGGAGTTTTGGGAGATGCATTCAAACCATAGCAGGACCCAAAGTCCATCCATGCTGTAGAATGCTACAGAATTTCTTTACTTTTTAAGGCTGAATTATATTCCATTGTATGCATATACCACTTTTTGTTTACTCATTCATCCATTGATGAACCACTTGGGTTTCTTTCACCTTTTGGCTATTGTGATAATGCTGCTGTGAATATGAGTATGTAAATATCTCTTTGAGTCTGTTTTCAGTTTATTTGAATATATACCAAGAAATGGAATTGCTGGATCATATGATAGTTCCATTTTTAATTTTTTAAGGGACCACCATACTGTTTTCTATAGTGGTTGCCCCATTTTACATTCCCACCAGTAGTGTACAAGGGTTCCAATTTCTCCACATCCTTGCCAACACTCATTATTTTCTGCTACATGTATTCTTAAATGAGGATTTACAACATGCAACACAGGGGTTATCAAAAAGGTCACATGCAAAGTAATATACTTGAAACATTCTGGGTATTGGAAATTAATCCACCAGGTAAATGACAGTGCTATTTCATATATGAGTAAGGAATAAGTGATGTGTTATAATCTTAAGACACTTGGATATCCTTGAGTATTCAATAAAATATCTGGTCCATGAGAAATTAACATTGTGTATCTGTTAGTTTTATGTGAATTTAAGTTTTCTGTGTCCCAAAGTATCATGAGAGCAGAGGAGTGAGTGAACAGCTTTATATAGAAGCAATTTTTTAAAATTATCCTGGGTTGAATGCTGAAAATTTCATGTAACACTAAGATTTTTTTTTATGTTTTAGAAAACTCTTGCCCAAACCTAAGACAGTTAGTAATGTTGGGAACAATAAATCTGAAAATTTTTTTCCTGTTCTGAGGCAACTCTTTAAAGTGAAATAGTCATGGCAGCTTATCCTACCTGTTTCCTTTATGCTTCCAAGATTTCTTTGTTCAATGCCAAAAAGAAAAGAAAAGTAAAGTTTAATGCTTGTGATTAATGACTATGCTATATGAAGTTACACAACATAATTTATGGGGTACCTCATCATGCATGCACCTCAAGGCTTTTTATAATAAAATAAAAAAGCATATAAACACAGAACTCATCTATAAATTAAAAATCCAATATTTGATGCTATATTAGTTGAAGAAATAACACAAGTCTTTCTTCTTCACCTAAATAGAAGTTTTTATTTAACCAAAAATTTCCTAATATATGTCCTATCTATTATCTTAAATTTTCATTTTTATCTTGAGCTTTTCTTGAATTTTCCTCATATTTACAGTATTAAACTCTTATGTTCTTACCATTTGAAGCTTGTCAAGAGCTTATAATAGAACAGACATTTAACCCATAGGCATACAAATTTGATCTTAGAAAATTTTCTCCATTTTGTATTGCTATGACTTGAAGGATCTGCAGGCACACAGGGAGGAATTTATAGATTGTGATGCTTTTTATGTTCTTTTATGTCGAGATTTAATGTCTTTGGATCTAATCACAATCTTACTATGACATTTTGGGTTCCTATATACCTTTACAGACTCTTTCACATTAATTTAATCTTTGCATCCTCACAATTATTCTATGAAGAAGGAAGGGCAATAGTTTTTACTGATCCATTTATAAATAAGAAATGACATCAGAGAACAATTCATTGACCTGCCCAAAGTCACTCAATAATTTAGTAGTAAAGGCGAGGCTGGAGTTCTTGGCTCCTGACTCTGACATGGTATGTGTCATATTGTATAATGTGTCTCTAGAGCACTCAAAACACATGACTGATTCAGAAAGACAATTTCCAGTCATATTGATAGAGAAATATAATACATTATTTCTTACATTCTGAAATAAGCCTATTTAGATCAATTTTCTCTTGTCGCATAGGGCAAATGGCCTGCTGTAATAGTTTTAAGTACTTTTCTGGTGTTCAACTTTATGGTCTGGATGATGACAAAAAACAGAGCACCTGCCTTCTTTGGTGCCCTGACCCTTGCACACTGGAGTCTTACAGCTTCTTGACAGAAGGGCTGTAGGACACAGAGCTACTTATGTTGCCTTTCACTTTGAGCATGGAGTTTCCTTTTAAATTAGGCACAAACTTCACATTATGCATCAGGAATGTTGCCCGAGTTGGGAACAGAAGGATAGCAAAGTATACGATATGGTCTTTGCTCATTTGGAGAAGATGAACCCATCCAGATAAGGACCTATGATGTAAGTCTGTGGTAGCACAGAGGAGGGGGTGACTCATTGACTCAGTAAACACAGGCTATTTCTTAAAGCTGACTATGTTCTCTTTTATATAATATCAGCATATTACAAATTGGACTTGAGAAGTTGGGAATAGGAGAGAGACTATTTGACTGCTTCTGTATGCCCAGGACATAAAAATCAAGCTCTTCCTTCTCTTACATAAACTATGCTTTAAAAGGTTGCCAGTGGCTTCACATAGCCTAATCTAATGCACAAGCCTCAGTCCTCCTTTTACTCAACTTATTAGTAGCATTTTACACAACTGATTATTCAAACTTCCTTGAAAATTTTTCTTTCATTTGGCCTTCAGGATACCATTATCTCTTTTGTTTTCCTTTTATTTCAGAATATTATCGGGGTACAACACTTTGGTTATATATATACTTCTCTCCCAATCTCCTGGGGGGAATTCTGCTCATTGTTCTGATCTCTACTTATTACAATGTCTTGGGAATCAAACTTTCAACTCTGTTCTTCTCTTCCAACATTATTTTCCTAGGTGGCCCCTTCTAGGCCCATGGAAATAGTCATTCGTACACTGGTGAGTTCCAAACTTATATCTCCAGACAAACATCTCCCCTGGAAAATATAAAGTGCTTGATATATATTTGTTAGGTGAGTTGTGGGATGAATAAAATAAAGGGTAAATTTGACTATAAAATATGTTAGTATGGTTAAAATTATATCAAATTTTAGAAACTAGTAGATTTTGCCATCTGAAGAAACAGACTCTTGGAAACCAGATCAAGAAGTACAAAGACGTGAAAAACAGGTCAATTTAACACTAATTAGTGAATATAAGATAAAACAAAAAGCGAACAGCTGATATTTTGCCAGACTTTGGGACATAGACATTTATTGTGGTTTGTAAACCACAACATGGAAGAAACTAAATCACAGAAGCCAGCCATGGTTGCCTAGGACACTAAACCACTCTCCATCATGTAATAAATGGTAAAACAAAGAATTGTATGTATAAACTAACTTAACTACAGAAGCAGTGTCACTGTCACGTGACCTAGGAAGTAGAACAGCTGACCCCAAAGGGAGGTAGTAGGTAGGAATCCAGGATGGGATTTTAAAAAAAGAGCCAAAAAGCAGTAGGTTTTCTGTGAAATATGTAAAATATGTGAATTCAAATATGTTTGAGGATTTTGGAGTACCTCCACTGGCCCAGTTGTTGGTGCTTTACCTACTGACTTCCCTACCATCAGTATCACTGCAAAGACTGGCTGTCAGATGAACAACTGGGGCAGCACATGCCCTTAGCAGTATCACCACTTACAACATCTGAGACCACCGGGAGAAGTAAATAGATATGGATTTTATCAACAGAAAAAGTGTGATTGAATGAAAGAATTGATTTGGAGTAGAAGGGAACTTTCCTTGCTTCTCCTTTGGGGCTCTGAGAGATAGAAAGCTCCTCCACAGAGTATTTAACTGGGTATATGTAGAAAGTTCTGAGGGTGTTTCATGGGGCCCATGAGACCCAAAAGTATCCTAGAGCAAATATTTTTCTGCATAAGCAAGTGTTATTAATACGGTCCAAGAAGCAAGCAAAGTGGAGGGGTCTCAGGGTGCGACATGGGGTATGTGACGGACATTGGTGTTCTCTGCATGCCTGAAGACTAGGTGGTAAAGCAAATGTTTCAGGGCATGACAACAGTGAAGGCATAGTCAGAGCTTGCTCATCTCAGTGCAGGTCAGCATTCATTAGGTAAATCACTAATTCTGAAGACTTTATAAACCAGTTAACAATACTAGGCTAGTAGCCTGTCAGTATGAGATTTTTGTTTGTGATTTTTGTTTCAGTTCTATTCCTTTTCCATGACATTATTATTTGTCAAATTAATTTTTCTGCTGCACTCTCAATGGGGTGATTGATTAGTTTACTTGTTTCCCTGGTGCACACAATGCTTCCTGCCTTTCATTGTAGAGAGGTGAAATAGTGCCTAAAGAGGGCAAGCATATTTCTTGGTGTGCAACTCCTTTTGCTATTTCTTCCCTAATATTCTCTGAAAACTACCATCACCTCCGGTTATATTTGGAAGTCAATCTATTGAATGCCTTTGCAGCTGTGCTCTTGTCCAAAGTCTCAAAAGATGCTTTTTTCACAGGGATAGCAGTGCAGGTGCAAAATATCAGTTTTTCTGAATTAACTAAATACTTAAGGTGTTCAAGGTCATTTTTTATATTTACTAATCAATCTCTTTTATATCCTTTTAGGCATTTTGACACACTTTCAAATATGTGCACAATCAGTGTGTATTTATGGCCAACTCCTGCAGAATTATAAGTGGGCATTTAGGTCTCACTGAAGTGTAGTGTGCATTGTATTCTTAATGCATGTTCCTACTCCATTTCAAAAGAAAACATATCCAAATATTTGGGCCTATGTGTCCTAGCTGGGGTAACCTTGTCCTTGTTTTTCCTTAGTCCTGGATTTTGTTTTTGCCATTAATTTTCTTTAATATCCTACTTCACTAGCTCCCAAAGTTTCCTGCACATTAGAATCACCTGGAGATCTTTAAAACTTCTTGGTGCTTGGCACTCACTCCCAGACATTATGATTTAGTTGGTTTGGAATGAGAGAGCTGAGTCTTGGGATTTTTAAAAGCTCCCCAAGTGATTCTAATATGCTTTAAATACTGGAAACCACCATTCTACTCTGTTGCCTTATGTAGGGCCAGTTATGAATAACTGTATATAAAAAGCCAGGTGGTTTTGTATTTTTTTTTTTTTTGAGACAAGGTCTCTCTCTGTCACCCAGGCTGGAGCACGCTGGAGTACAGTGGCACAATCATAGCTCACTGTAACCTCAATCTCCTGGGCTCAAGAAATCCTTCCATCTCAGGCTCCTGAATAGCTGAGACTACAGGCATGAGCCACCATGTCTGGCTAATTTTTTTTTTTAATTTTTTGTAGATGGGGGTTGTTGCCCAGGCTGGTCCGGAGCTCTTGGCCTCAAGTAATCTTCCTGCCTCAGCCTCCCAAAATGCTGGGATTACAGGTATGAGCCACTGTACCTGGCCTAAAAGCCAGGTGTTTTAAAATCCTATTTAGAGAAGCATTATTTTCTATAGAATTAGACTCACTCCATGAGCAAACAGTTGAAATTGGGTGGTTGATCTAAGTAATGATTATTTTATCTACTGACTCATTTAGAGTAGTGTGTATATAATCCTGGGTTGAGCATTGTAAATAGTATGGGTAGCCCCACAAAAATGAAATGCTCTCCAAGGACATACAAGTTCTCCATAAAGAAGGAACTAGACTCTCTCTGGTTTAGAGTCTTCTTAAAATCCTTAAAGTAAGATTAGTCCTCATTCACATACCATAATGCAAAAGGTGGGGTTTTCAGGTAATCTTCTAGCATGGAAATCACTTAGCTTTACAACATTTAAACACTGCCAGCAGCTTCGAGAAGAGTGAAGCCTCTTGTGAGCCTTGTGTTTTTGAGAGATTACTTAGAAATTAGGTGCTGTATTGAGAATGTACTAAAGCCTTTCAGATAATGTTCATCTAAATTTTCTTGCTTGATTTGTCACCTTCTTTATGTCTTCCCTCTAATCTTAATTTCTTTGTTTCTGGGGATATAAACAAACAAACAAACAAACAAACACCTCTAGGACTGTGATCGCTTTAATAAGCTGGGCTAGATTGGTCAGGAGAATGTGAAGGACTTCTGTTTTGTTCCCCTATTGATTTTCTGAAACAGGTTTTTAATTGTAATTTAAGTTTTGATTGGATTTGAATTCAAATTATGATTGATGTCTTGAGAAAGTTATCAAGTCAAACATATAGTTCCTCTAATATGTAATATGACCCTTCTCTGTGCCAAAACGTGCCTGAAAAATGTACCCCATTCCTTTCAAGCACTAAATAAAAGCAGTCATTAATTGGAACAACCAAGACAAAAGGTATGTGAATAAGAAAAAGGATTTTTCTTCTAACACTAATTAGTTCAAACAGTCCCTTGAACTGAAGTACAATCCTTTTGTGGTCTGAATTAATTTTCTCTTGGGGGAAAAAGAATCTGCTACTGTTTTATTTTAAGAAGAGAAAAATGTTCCCTCCATTTGGCCAAGAAAGTTCAAAACAATTAGAGTGGATGTCTAAATGAGTAAGAAATTCATTCTTTGTCTTTCTTGGAAAAATAACATGCCAAGTTAGTAGAAATAAATGGCTGATGTTATTTCAGAGAAGGCAGGTATAAGTGCTTCTCAGTAAGAAGTCTTCTAGAACACCTAATCTGAAATTAGGGTTTGGTAAGAAGAGAGAAACATCTGGACTATCCAGAACCTAATCATACCTCATTTGGCTGTTTTCCATACTTAATATTTAGAAGTTTTTTCTGCATTAAGCAGGAAATGCTTGAATAAGAGTGAAAGAAATTATTTCAACTGAGTTGCTCTTTGAAATTAGTAATTCGTTTAATTTATTTCTTCAAATACCAATTCTATTTCTTTAATTTCAATCAGATAACTGTAGCATTTCAGAGAAAATTTATTTTCTAACCCATGAATTTTAAGAATTATTCCTTAAACTTAGGGTTATAAGCATTTGGTGTTACTGAATTGTCAAGATGGAAGAGAATCTTCTATGTCATCAAACTTTAATATCTGCCACCCCATTTTAAATCATAAAATTTAACCTGCAAGTGAATTAAAAACTTTAATTGACACAGAAAAAGTGATAAGTAACATAGGAAATGACAAATTTCCTCCAGAATTTTAGATTTTTTTTCTTTTACAACTATAGATATTTTAAATATTGAATGAGACAATACTTTGAATACGTGAATATTGTGGTAAAAATTAGAAAATATTCCTAAGATATTTTAAAAAAGAAGCATTCAAAAAAGGTCAAAAATAGTTTCTGTTTAATTTTATACACAGTATATAAATAATACATATATACATATATGTGTAATTATATTTATATATATCCATGAAAACTTAAATATATATATAGAAAAAATTATATATATATGTACATATATAATTTGTAGGGCTGCCTTAACAAACCACTACCACTGAGTGACATAAACAAGAGAAATTTATTGTCTTACAGTTCTGGAGACTAAATGTCCAAGATAAAGGTGTCAGCAAGGTTGATTCCCTCTGAGGCTGTGAGAAAGAATCTGTTCCATGCCTCTCCCCTTGTTTCTGTTGGTTTGATACAATCTTTGGTGTTCCCTAACTTCACTCCATCTCTGGTTTTGTCTGCACATGGCATTCTCCCTGTGTGTGTGTCTCTCTCTAGGTCCAAATTTCCCCTTTTTATAAGAACACCAGTCATATTGGATTGGGCCTACCCCAATGACTTCATTTTAACTTGATTACCTCTGAAAAGACCCCATCTGGACAATAGGCAGTCTCAGATGGCTAGTGATCTTTGAGTAGGGGAAGGAAGCTGATCTCAAAGTAGAAAACTTTGCCTGTTTCAAGTTCCAGCTGAAGCTAACCCAAACTGCAGGAGGCGAAGAGTTTAACTGTAAATATTGATTGAGGTTGTTGACTATTACACAGGATTTAATCCATTTTTTAGTACTGGTATGAGAGTGTTTTGTGCCTAAATGTGACCAGAGATCTTAAAAATTATTGAAGATAGGAAAATGTTAAGATATGGTCAATATCTTACCAAAAAGGACAATGAAATAGCTTAAATATTGAATTTAAAGGTAAAGTGAGGAAAACTATAAAATTGTTTTTTGTCAAATTCTATGGAATTTTATATTTTCAGCTTTATATTTTAACATATATTAAAAACTACTCTTTACTAAATACTTACTAATAAACACATGCTGTATCAGGCCCAACTCTATGTATTTAAAGATCATCATTTTTAATTCTTGTTAAAAACCTGCAGGTATTATTAGATATTAGTAGCTTACTTTTATTTAGATAACTGCATCACAGAAAGGTTAAATAGGTTGGCCAAACCACTCAAATTTTGTCTGACTACACATTTTTTGTCTCAGCCAAATGCTATGCCTATTCATTTTTCACACTCTCTTTTCCAAAAGTAAAGAAAATAGCTTATTGCTTTTCCTATAGTAAGTAATCAACAAATATTGAAGTGTAATTGAATATAATCAGGCTTAGAAGCTAAGGTAGTGATGAAAAATTGTGATAATAGTTGTTGCTTCCTATTACATATAAGGAGATAAATTACTTATTAGGAGAAAAATCAACTTTTAAAATATTTAAATGGATAATCTAGGTTTTCTCTCAGTTTTCAGATGTTTCAGATTTTTTGCACCTACAAAATCTTCACACCCAGGTAGGCTCAGATCATATTCGGATGACATCCACAGTTTGAGCAAGGGATCCAGAGGGCTCACCCCATTCTGGAACACATGACCCCATCACTGCCACTGGGCCTACATTGATGTGGATTTCCTGCTTTAGACTACATTTCCCAAAATCCACTGCATTGCTGTGCCATTATGTACACTTATGCTGTTACTTCTTGATGCAAGGATCCAGTCTGCTACAGCCAGGTAGTGGATTATTGAAGGCTTTGTTAGAGCACCTCACCCATTCGGAAAGAACCAAATAGTGTGTAGAGATTTATACTGGGAACTTTTATCTAAGAAGGAACATGAGAATGCAACAGAAAAAGTGAAAGAAACTTCAGAAACTTTAACAGGAGCAGTGGACAGCAGCCCAGGTTGTGGGTCTGGTGTAAAACTGTGAGTTTTCAGAGCATAAAAGGGGGGAGAGACTGTCTCCATAATATGCATTTCCACTGGGAAACCAGGCAATCCAGGCCGCTGGGGAGATCCTTGAATATACCCAGCACTGGATCTGACTTCGTGAGTAGTGGGGAGTCTGCGAGAAGGAACTGTATCATGAAGTGTTTTGTGTGTGCTCCCAGACCACAGCTCCAATATAAAGCCATTCCTGATCCTAACTCATAGGGGACCTCACAGAAATCTGCTAGCCAACTTGGGCAGTGGTCACAGGTTGGGAGAGTCTCTCAACTAAGATGTGTGATCTAATCTTGAGTGGGGAAAAAATCCCACGGCCAGAACTGAGAGGCAAGTGGGGAGTCTGCTCTTGCTGTGGATGTGGGAGTCGGATTCCCCCTGCCTTTGCA
This sequence comes from Daubentonia madagascariensis, assembly GCA_023783475.1. Taxonomy (NCBI): domain Eukaryota; kingdom Metazoa; phylum Chordata; class Mammalia; order Primates; family Daubentoniidae; genus Daubentonia; species Daubentonia madagascariensis. The sequence goes on from JAKFHU010000322.1 coordinate 1,536,045, forward strand.
GGACTGGACAGGGAAGGGAGTGGCTTGGGAGCCATTGTCTCTGTCCCAGGAAAAGAGTCTTGCAGCCTGGGGCAATTCTGTGATCCAAGCATAGACTGTTTGGGACTCAGCTGGCTCTTTGAGCTTGCCACCAGTGACAGGCCATGGGTGGGAGACCCACAAAGTAAAGGGTGTGGGAGCTGGGCAGGTCCCACTACTGCCTTCTGGGCTATGGAGCTTGGGCTGCCCCTGTTTTCCTGTGTGGGCTCTTTAGTGCAGCAAAGGTGGTTCTGCTCCTCCCTGGAACATTGCCCAAGTAGCCGGGGAACTGCCCTCCAACTGCTCTTGGGGTTGCCACTTGTGCCCACCATTAGGGAGCCTAAATGCAGGCAACCCTGACCCAGACCCCACCTGGCTTTGCCCCCTCATCTGCCTTGCGGCAGAACATGGGGCAAGGACCTCTGGGAGTTTTATGGCCCAGTCTGTCACCTGGGACATCTAAGTACTTCTTCTGGTTAACAAAGGTTAAGCATAAATCCCATGGTTACTACTGCAGCTGGTTCTCTTCTGCAAGTGCTACTTACTGGCTAGGAGATCAACCTGCCCAGCCCATAACAACATCTGCTGACACAATTGTACGGTGCTTGGGAAGGAGAAAAGCTTTGTGTAACCTCAGCTAACACCATGGCACACACTACCCTGGCTACTCAGGAGGACTTGAACTCATTCACCTGCCTGGAACATTACTGCTACAGTGGACATTTGACAAATCCACTATACTAAGGTTATTTATAACCAAGGAAATCTTACAGAGTCTATGCCACTTCCCCACCACTCCCATGAGGGCTGGTCCTTGAGCCCACCATTGAGGGAGCTAAGAGTGGGCCAGCCCATTTCATCTCCACCCAGCTTTCCCCCCTGGGGGTGAGAGCAGAGTCCAGGCCACTATGTGTCTCACAGACTAGTCCATGGCCCAAGGCATCAGAGAGTTTCTCCAGGTAAACAAAGATCAAATATATACCCTGCTACTGCCACAGCAGGCAGACCTGCATATGCCACCTACTGGCCTGGAGGTCAAATTGCCAACCCAGTACAGAATCTGCTGACACAAGTGCACAGCACTTGGGAAAAAGATAAGCTCCTCAAGACCTCCACCTGCTCTATCTGCAGGAGGCTGAGAGCCTACTCAGATGCCCAATACACCACTACCGCAACCAGCATTTAAGAAAACCACCACACTAAGGCTATCTATGACCAAGGAATTCATACAGAGCTTTGGCCCCCTGAAGGCAGCCAGAAGCAAAGCCAAATGACCCTACTCAACATACATTATAGTCACACCCTCAAGAGGAAAGCAAAGTCCCATCTAGATGAAAGTAAATTCAAAAATAAAAAGTGACAATTTCTCCAGATGAGAAGGAATCAGCATAATAATCTGGCAGTATGAAAAAACAAGGTGTTACTACACTCCCAAAGGATCACACTAGCTCTCTGGCAATGGATCCTAACCAAAATGAAAAATTCTGAAATGCCAGATAAAGAATTCAAAATATGGATTGCAAAGAAGCTCAATGAGATCCAAGATAAATCTGAAAACCAATCCAAAGAAATCAGAAAATCAGTTCAGCATATGAATAAAAAATTTACAAAGAAATATGAAGAAAAATCAAATAGAGCTTCTGGAAATGAAAAATTCATTGAAGGAATTACAAAATATGGTTGAAAGCTGCAACGTTAGACTAGCCTGAGCAGAAGGAAGACTCACAGAACTTGAAGACAGATCTTTTGAATTAATCCAGTCAGGCAAAAATAAAGAAAAAAGAATTTTAAAAACTGAACAAAGCCTTGGAGAGCTATGGCATTATGTAAAGAGTCCAAACCTATGCTCTATAGGTATTCCTGAGGGAGAAAAAAAAGCAAAAAGTTTGGAAAACCTATTTGAGAAAATAACTGAGGAAAATTTCCCTAGTCTTTCTAGAGATTTAGACATCTAGATAAAAGAGGCTCAGAGAACTCCAGGGATATACACTGCAAGAAGGACTTCATCAAGATGTGTAGTCACCAGACTATGTAAAGTCAATGTGAAGGAAAAAATTCTAAAATCCACAAGAAAAAAAGTCCAGTCACTCATAAAGGAAATCCCATCAGACTAACAGTGGACTTCTCAGCAGAAACCTTACAAGCCAGAAGAGATTAGGGTCATGTTTCCAGACTAATTAAAGAAAAATCTGTCAGCCGTGAATTTTGTATCCTTTTAGAATAAGCTTCATAAGTGAAGGAGAAATAGTCTTTCCCAGACAAACAAATGCTGAGGGAATTCATCACCACTAGACTGGCCCTAAAAGAAATGGTCAAGGGAGTTCTAAACATGGAAATGAGAGGTTAATACTTACCATTATAAAAACACACAAGAGTATAAAACTCACAAGTCTTGTAAAACAATTACACAAATGAGACTATAAAGCAACTAGATAAGAATTAACATTATGACAAGAACAAAACTTCACAAAGCAATATTAACTTTGAATGTAAATGGATTAAATGCTCCACTTAAAATACATAAATTGGAGGAATGGATTAAAAATATGGCCCTACAATATTCTGCTTACAAGAAACTCACCTACTAGTAAAGACACTTATAGAATGAAGGTAAAGGGGTAGAAAAAGATATTCCATGGAAATGGAAACAAAAAGTGAGCAGGAGTAGCTATACTTAGATAAAACAGACTTCAAATCTACACCAGTAAAAAAAGGCAAAGAAAGTCATTATATAATGATGAAAAGATAAATTCAACAAGAAGATATAACAATCCTAAATTTATATGCACCCAACATTGGAGCATCCAGATTCAGAAAACAAATATTATAGGCCTAAAAAAGGAGATAGATAACAATACAATAATAATGGGAGACTTTGATGCCCCACTGAAAGCACTAGACAGATCATTGAGACAGAAAATTAACAACAACAAAAAAACTGGACTTACATTGGACTTTAAACAAAATGGGCCTAACATTTTACCCCAGAATTGCAGAATATACATTCTTCTCAAGAGCACGTTGAACATTCTCCAAGATAGCCCCTATGTTAGGGCACAACACAAGTCTCAATAAATTTAAAAATATTGAAATCATATCAAGTATCTTCTCACAGTGGAGTAAAACTAGAAATAAATTCCAAGAGAAACTTTTGAAGCTATACAAATACATGGAAATTAAATAACTTGCTCTTGAATGATCTTTTGTTCAACAACAAAATTAAGATGGACATAAAATTTTTTTTGAAATGAGTGAAAATGGGGACACAACATACTAAAACTTCTGGTTCACAACATACATGAAAAGCAGTGCTAAGAGGCAAGTTTATACCGTTAAATACCTGCATAAAAAAATAGAAACATCACAAATTAGCAACCTAACATCACACATAAAGGAACTAGAAAAACAAGAACAAACCAAATCTAAAGCTAGCAGAAGAAAAGAAATAACAAAGATCAGAGCAGAACTAAATAAAATTGAGACAAAAAATACAAAGGATAAATGAAACAAAAAGTTGATTATTTGAAAAGAAATAAGTTTGATACACTGGTAGCTAAAATATCCAAGATAAAGAAACAGAGGATCCAAATAAATACAATCAGAAATGAAAAAGGAGACATCACAACTGATACCACAGACATACAAAAGATCATCAGAGACTACTATGAACAACTCTCTGCTCACAAACTAGAAAACCTAGAGGAAATGGATAAATTGCTGGAAACATAAAACCTCCCAAGATGGACCCAGGAAGAAATAGAAATCCTAAACAGTCCACTAAAGAGTAATAAGCTTGAATAGGTAGTAAAAAAATCTCCCAACAAAGCACAGTACTAGATGGATTCACTGCCAAATTCTACCAGACTTACAAAGAAGTACTGGTACTAATCCTACTGAAACTGTTCCCAAAAATTGAGGGGGAGGGAATCCTCCCTAACTCATTCTATGAATCCAGTATCACCCTGATACCAAACCCAGGCATAGACACAACAAAAAAGGAAACCTCAGACCAATATCCCTGATGAACATAGATGCAGAAATCCTCAAAAAAATAGTAGCAAACTGAATCCAATAGCACATCCAAAAGATAATACACAATGATCCCGTGGGTTTTATTTCAAGGATGCAAGGATGGTTCAACATAAGCAAATCAATAAGCATGATCCACCACATGAACAGAAATGAAAACAAAAACCATATGATCATCTCAATAGATGCAGAAAATCATTCAATATAATTCAGCATACCTTCATAATAAAAATGCTTAACAAATGAGGCATAGAAGGAACATACCTAAAAATAAGAAAAATCACATACTACAAACCCACAGCCAACATCATAGTGAATGGGAAAATATTGAAACTATTCCCCCTGAGAACTGTTATAAGACAAAAATGCCCACATTCACCACTTCTATTAAACATAGTGCTGGAAGTCCTATCCAGAGTAATCAGGCAAGAGAAAGAAATAAAAGGCATCCAAATTGGAAAAAAGGAAGCCAAATTATCCCTGTTTGATGGTGATACGATCTTATACTTAGAAAACCCTAAAAACTCCTAGATTTGATCAATGTATTCAATAAATTTCAAGATACAAAAACAAGTGTAAAAAATCAGTAGCATTTCTATACAACAATTATGATCAAGCTGAGAATCAAATCAAGAAGTCGATCTCATTTACAATAGCCACAAAAAAAAAATTACCTAGGAATGTATTTAACCAAAAAGGTGAAGGAGCTCTACAAGGAAACCTGTAAAACACTTATGAAAGGAATTGTAGATGAAACAAAGAAGTGAAAAAATATCCTATGCTCATGGATCAGAAGAATCAATATTGTTAAAATGACCATACTGCCCAAAGTAATCTTCAGATTCAACGCAATTCCTATCAAAATACCAATAATTTTTCACATAATTAGAAAAAACAATCCTAAACTTCATAAGGAATTTAAAAAGAGCCTGAATAGCCAAAGCAATCCTAAGCAAAAGAAACAAAGCTGGAGACATCACATTACCTGACTTCAAATTATGCTACAAAGCTATAGTGGGAAAAAAAAAAAAAAAAAAAAAAAACAGCAGCATGGCAGTGGTATTTAAATAGACACATAGATCAATGAGACAGAATAGAGAACCCAGAAATAAAGTCACATACCTATAGCCACTGATCATTGGCAAAGTTGGCAAAAACATGCACTGGGGAAAAAGCACCTTATTCAATAATTGGTGCTGGGAAAATTGGATAGTCATATGCAGAAGAATGAAACTTGAACCATATCTCTCACCATATTCAAAAATTAGTTCAAGATGGATTAAAGACTTAAAGGTAAGATCTGAAGCTATAAAAATTCTAGAAGAAAACCTAGGGAAAACTCTTCTGTTTTGGCATAGGCAAAGAATTCATGACTAAGACCTCAAAAGCAAATGCAACAAAACTAAAAATAGACAAATGGGAACTAATTAAACTTAAAAGCCTCTGCACAGCAAACAAAATAATCAACAAAGTGAACAGACAACTTACAGAATCAGAGAAAATATCTGTACACTATGCATCTGACAAAGGACTAATATTTATGATCTACAAGGAATTCAAGCAACTCAATAATAAAAACTAAATAACCCCATAAAAATGGGCAAAGGACGTGAATATTTTTCAAAAGACATACAATTGACCAACTAAGATATGAAAAAATGTTCAACATCACTAACCAACAGAGAAATGCAAATTAAAACCACAGTGAAGTACCATCCCACACCAGTCAGAATGGCTACTATTAAAAAGTAAAAAAAATAACAGATGTTGGGGAGGACATAGGGAACATGGGAGTCTTATACACCATTGGTGGGACTGTAAATTAGTACAACCTCTAGGGAAAACACTATGGAGATTTCTCAAAGAGCTAAAAATAGAACCATCATTTGATCCAGCAATTACACTACTTAGTATCTACCCAAGGAAAAGAAATCATTATTTCAAAAGATACCTGCACTTGTATGTTTATTATGGTATTATTCACAATAGCAAAGATATGGAATCAACGCATGTATCCATCAATGGATGATTGGATAAAGAAAAAAAATATATACACACACACACACATATGTATACACCATGCAATTCTACTCAGCCATGAAAAAGAATGAAATCCTGTCTTTTGCAGCAACATGGATGGAACTGGAGGTCATTTTCTTAAGTGAAATAATTCAGAAACAGAAAGTCAAATACTGCATGTTCTCATTTATAAGTGGTAGCTAAATAATGTGTTCATATGGTCATAGAGAATGGAATTATAGACACTGGAGACTTGGAAGGGTGAGAGGGTGAGGGTGGAGGGGTGTGTGGGATGAAAAATTATTTAATGGGTACAACATACACAATTTGGGTGATGGTTACACTAAAAGCCCAGTTTTCACCACTAAGCACTATATTCATGTAACAAAATTTCACTTGTACTCCCTAAATCTATAGAAATTTTAAAAATAATAAAATATAAAGTTAAAAGAAATCTTCACATCCACCTTTTTATACTTACCAATGCAACAGTCCCTAGCTGGTGATAAATTCACATCAAACATATTTAATGTTTGAAATATCCTGAAATAGAAAAATAAATTCCACAGAATAATATTTTTAAAAGAATAATTTGTGTTTGTTTGCCTGACAAAAAATAAGTTCTATTTCTAGGAGAAAATGGAGTAAAAGAGGGAGAAACTTGCTTTATTTTCAAGTTCTAAAAATATTGTTACCTTAGTGTTACCTTTATTCTCAGCTGGAGGTATATTTCAGAGTCCAGAACCTGGGATTGCTGAAAGTCAGTATTAATTGAAGGAATATTAGCATTTATAATTCAGGCTAGAATTTACTGCTAGTCTTCTGCTGTGATTCCAGTGATTCTGAGTGACCCAATTTGCACATAGTAACTCAACACACCCACACACAAACCCACAGATACTATATATATAATACCAAAAGTGGAAAAGACATTTTTCCTTATCTACATTACAAAATGGCTATGAGGATTAAATAATGCATATAACCATCCATATATATATGGTTTAATTTTGTTGAATGCCCTAGATTATGCTTAGTATAAAGAATATATTTAAGTGTATAATCTTACTGGAGAGAAAAGATTTATTTTCAAAGGTCCCTTGGGGTAATATGAGAGAATAAACTTTGGTAATATATAGAAGCAAGTCAGATATACCTAGCCACAGTAGTTCCTCTTGCTGTGAAAGTGTCTCATTAATGGTGCCCTGAAAAGCACAAATTAAAGATTAAGGAACCTTTGCACTCTTCCCTAGAGATTCCTTTTGCCTGGTAGCTGGGGATAGTACTAACTGCCCATATCATTTATATGTGAATTCTTTCCCCCAATGCCTCCTCTGTGCTTTGCCATTTTCTTAACACTTCCAATTATGACCATAACTTATTGACCACCTTCCTGGCTTTCCTTCTCTAAAACTTCCCTGCTTTGATTTCTGTGCTGTTTCTCCAAGTGATCTGCAAATTCTGAGACTGTGCCTCTGACATCTTTCCTGACTGTTCTCCAGCCTGGGTCCTCTTGCTTACACTGAACTAGTAAGTGGTTGTCTTAGTTTTCGTTCTCCCAGAAGTAGAGCCTGAGAGGATTTGAGTACAAGGAATTTATTGGGAGATGATCTCAGAAAATATTGATAAGGAAGTGTAGAAAAGAGTATGGGAAGGAAACCAATAAAAGTGAGTTATCAAGCAAATTATGAATGTGGGCAAATAAAACCCAATCATTTGGGGAACTCTGGGAAACAGTATAGAACCCATTCCAGTACCCCAATTAGCAGGGCAAGGGAGCAGTGTTATGTATGTATGTATGTATGTTATGTGTTATGTATCTAACAACCCTCATTTGGCATTTGCTGAGGTCTATTCCAGAGCAGGGTAACTCCTGAGAACTTCTGGCCTGTCCAGTGTATGGGTAGAGTGCACAGTAGTGTCCAGAGAATTCCCCTAGGCAAAGTACTTGCAACTGGGAGAAAGGTAGGTGTGCCCAGAAGTGCTGATTGCAAAAAGGACGTGAAGAGGACACCAACAGCATTAATTATGGTGGATAACCATTTTCTTGTGATTAGGGTTTAGCAAAGTATATTTTTGTCCTTGCCAAGGCTATCATGCAAAGACTTTGGAGAGAAGATGGTGCTATGGACTGAATTGTCCCTCCACCCCCCCATTTATATGTTGAAACTCTAACCTTCAATGTGATGGTATACAGAGATTAGAGCTTTGGAAGGTAATAAGGTCATGAGGGGAGCTGTCATGATGGCATTAGTGTTCTTACAAAACGAGGAAGAGACACCAGAGCTCTCTCTACCATCTGAGGACATAGTGAGAGGGCAGCTGTCTTGAAGCCAGGAAGAGAGCCTTCACCAGGAACGAAATCTGCTGGCACTTGATCTAAGATTTCCCAGCCTCCAGAGCTGTGAGAAATACATGCCTACTGTTTAAGCCATCCAGTCTATGGTATTTTGTTATGACATGCCTGATTATCTCTGAATAGGATTTGGGGTCATTCCTTAGAATCATTGGACCTTCTGGAAAGGAAGGAATCAGTATCCCAGGCTCCATTTCCCAAGATATGAAGTTAGGAAGATCTGTTAACCTGCGCTAGAGTTGCCCTGCACAAAACTCATATGCAAGGAAGGGCAGTGAATAACATTAGCTTGAGACAGATTCTAGGCTGATACATCTAGGCTCCAAACAAAGTTTTGCAGTGAATGAAAGTGACAGCTTTTGTTGGCAGGAAACATCGCTAATGCTGAAAGCCCATCACAAACTCTGTCACTGTGACACAGGCTGGAGCTTTGGGGAGCAATGCCTGAACATAAGGGTGTCATCTCCAAAGACAGCCCAAGCCTGAGAGGAGTGGACCATCTCTTAAAACCATGTGTTTATGCAATGAGCTGGACTAGCCAAACACAGTTGCCAGTTGCACTATGGTGTGACACTGGGTGTCAGCAAGAAATAATGGCAGTGGTAGACTCATAGGGACACTAACACAGACCCCTTACCCTGTTCTTAGATTGTGCTAACCTCTTTTTTTTTTCCTTGAATAATTTAGAGGGATAAAGAAACTTCAAGTGAAAGATACTAAACTTACAGCTTCTTGGTAGATGAGGGATTTGGTAATGGAATGGAAGAATATAAAGAAATACAGCCATAAGTGAACTTTGAGTTTGTGAAGGAGGCTATACTAGTTAAATAAAGAAAATAATTTAGTTTTAATACAGTGAATGTGATTATTTTGTCAGGCTTGTAGTAAATTGTAATGAGTGTGATAGCATGTTGTAATTCTGTGATGGTGTTTTATATGAAACATAAAGGCTTCTCTATGACCCTCTTGCATGTGCCAACATTCTGTAGGCATAATTAATTAAAAACTGAACTCTAAAATTCTGATGTGGGATGGAGGATTTTATGAAGTACAAGGAAATACTCAGCAAGTACCCTTTATGCTGGTTCCATTAAGAGTTTTGAGAAGAGTTTTAACATCTAATTCCATAAAATTTTTAGGTTGAACCATCAGTAACTATAATATTCCTGACAACTCTGCATGCAATAGCCCATTTTATTTTCTGTAAAGAGACAGGCACCTCTAACTTGCCTACATCTCTTTGCTTTATTACCCTCAGTGTCAGGTTTATCACAACATAAATTTTAATTTTGCCTTAGATGACATGCCGGTTCTATGACCCTTTTTAAGATGCTAGTTTTAGTTTAATTTGTACTGGTAAAAATCATATTTTTGTATTTTAAATAGTTGAATAGAATTGAACTTGACCTTTAGCTGGAAACCTTCCTTCTAGCTCTTGATTGGCTTCATTAATATTTTGTGTATGATTCTAAACATTTCTTGTGGCTTTTATTTATTATTCAAGTCAACTTTATTGAAGTATAATTTATGTATAGTAAGCTGTATCTATTTAAATTGTACATTTTAGTAAGTTTTGACAGTGGTATACTGGGAAACTACCACCACAATAAAGATACAGATTATTTCCATCACCTCCAAAAGTTTCCTTCTGGCCATTTGTAGTCCTCCCTCCCTCCATACTCAGCCCCAGGCAACCACTGACTTGCTTTTCATCGTTACAGATTCGTTTGCATTTTCTAGAATTTTATATAAATGGAATCAAAAGGTATATACTTATTTGTGTCTGGTCTCTTCCACTCTTCCCATGACTTTTAAGTGAAATGGAAAATAAAATTTTAACTTTAAATGTTAAGGTAAATAAACATTGACAGCTTCACTTTAGAGCACTGATTCATGAATATGCTATCAGGTTCTGATGTACACCATCAATTTGAAGGATAATCATTTGTGAGCTTAAGTGAGAGGTGTCTCGTGTACAAACATTCACGTGTAAAATCATTGAATGATCCTGTATTCTCTCTACGAAATACAACATTCTGTGGAAAACTTAAAATTTCAAGAAGTTATGGATATTCCACTTTGATTGTAGTTTCTGATAGAAATTAAATGACTTCAAAGAAAATATGGTTAAATTAATGCTATTTCTTGTGAGAGAAATGCTGCTCACAGGACCTGGGCCAATGAGTTTGTCATTTTTTTCTCTGTCATATGCATTTGTTATTTTCCCCAACTGCCGAGCATGTATAGTGAATTGATCTACATTAACTGCAAACCTGGTGCCAATGACATGGCTATGATGTTGGTCAAAAATTTGTACACTTCTTGGAAAATTTATAATCATCTGTGATTTTTCCCAGTGATTCAATGGCAAAGATGGTCTAAATTACCCTTTTTACATGCTTATTTTAATCAAGGTAACAAATATTTCTTCTAAAATTATTTTTTAAATATAAATACATAAATAATTATATAACATAACTACATTTCAGGTTTGATAAATATTTACAAATTTTTAACTCATTTAGCTGTTGTAAAACTCTATAATGTACATACCATCATTAACCTCATTTTGCAGATGAGGAATTTGAGGCTAAGTTCTGAGTGTTTTCATGAAAACGCCATTTATGTAAAATGACCCCCAGAAGTAGAAGGAACAGAGAAGCCAAAGAATGAAGAAAACAAATCCAGTTTGTGGTAAAAGATGATTTATTGGGGAACTTATGGACAGAAGCATGGTCTTCACTGGCAGCAAGACAAATAGGTATCTCTGTGCTGCTCCCCCCAGACCGAGGGCTTACACACTATAGGAAAAGGGTATACATGCTCCAGAAGGACAATTAAAGTTGATTCTCCAGGAAAAGACAGTGATGCCATGTATGTCATAGCCTGTAATTTGTGTAATATCATCAAGATTGTTTTGGCCTAAGGGCAGGATGTACAGTAAGTATGAGCTCTTACACAAGGACCAACAGATAAAGTGTTATAGAAATCTTAGAGGTATTCTAGGAACTGGGGTTAATCAGAAGTGAACATGGCAGATTAGTATCCATGGTGGAATGACTTTAACCATTCCACACAGACTGACTTGCTAAATGTCAAATAACTGGTAGGTGATGGGTCAGAATTCAGACCCAGAAGTCTGAGTCTTGAGTCATGCCCTTAAGTGGCTAGGTGCTCCTCTCTGTTGCCAAGTTCTCTGTGGTTATACTGCATATGCTCTGCCTTAGCTTCTGTATATTATGTTCAAGTTCCTAATCATTTCTTGTTTTATCTTTCTGCTTTCCGATCCAACTTAGATTCTTATATTTACAGAAATTAGACAAGAATAAAAAGATGGTGATGGTGGTGTGTGATTGTCATCATTTGGAACATTAGGCATGCAATTTGGAGTATGGGTGTTTGCAAAGAGTTATTACACAGTTTCAGCTTACATACTTGTTTTCAACCAAGAGTCAGATAGCACATTAGAACTTCCCTGAGATCCTGGCACCATGCCACTTTTTTGTTAATTGTCAGCCTCTCACATGCAGGATTCATGGGAATATCATCTCATTAGACTTGGCATTGGTCAAACACTTACCAGTAAGTCTAATTTTGGGCTCCACAACTGTGTATGGAAAGAGTATAGAAAAGAATAATAAAAATGATTAATGAGTTGAAAACTAGGAACCCATGAAGAAAAAATGTAGGAAATTAATAAATTTATACAAACTAGACACAAAAAGCTTCAGGATATATTACAGAGGATATCCATTTCCACTGAGATCAAAACAAGGTATTTCCTGGCAGAGACAATTAGATGAAAAGTTAGGAAATGTAGGGATTGTAAGGCTCTAAAACGGTTTATGATACATTGGCTTCTTTTTGTGCCACTCTAACAGGTAATACCCCAGCAATACCTGTAAAACCCTGTTAAGGCAACATTCTATAAATGCTGCGTTTATATGGATTTTCCCCCTCTGGTGCTAAAATTCTGATTGAAAGAATCAAGTAAGACCCACCCAGTCCACATATCTTTAAAAACAGCACTTGGAGTAATTCTTTGACTTTATGCTGACAAGTAAAGGTTTTGTTGAGATTGATTGAATGTACACTCTGTAATGAGAAGTATACACGCTTCACTAGACATACTTTTTTATAGCACTTGATAAAGACAGACAGTAGTTTCTGAAACCAATCTTCAGGGCTTTCTGACTCTGGAACTAGTGACAACCTTTACCTGCAGGGTCCCCATGGGAGATCTCAGTTGTCCTGTCTTGGCTCTGAGGACTTAATGAGCATCTCTTTAGTGTGTCCCATATCACCTTGTTTTATGCTAATATGTGCATGGTTGATACATTCTTGTTTCAGATATTTATGATCACAAAAAAGTTCTCAGTCTGTTTATACACCTGATCAAGGTACCATTTTTGACAATTGAATCTTTGTTAATTTATTTCTTTGGGTGCTTTTGCTTTCCTTCAATACAATCTAAAATATTTTAGCTACCTCTATTTCTTGTTAAACCTCAACATTGTTTTCAACTATTAATATTTGTTTTACTTGAGGCTTTTTCTTCTGTAGCGCTTTTAAATCTTTTTTTATTCTATGCCCCCTTTTGATAAACATCAGTCATTGGGGGTGCAGATTCACTCCCCTAGGTGGATAGGCTGCTTCCTTTAGCCAAAAAAAGACTTTTCTGAGATTCATGGCTTGAGTTACAAGACAAAAGACTTATGTGTATATATACACATTGTGTGTATGTGTGTATGTATATAATATATATGTAAAACATAAAATGTACATTAAAAATTATTCTCCTCCCCCAAATATTCTGCTATTCCCCTGGTACTACTCTTCCCTATTTCCTTTTTTAGTTTATAAAGATACATGCCCCTCATTGAACTTTTACTCTTCTTTCCTTCCACTCTCTTCCAACTCTGTGATTTTGTTGTTTTTCAACTCAGTAAATGGCACCATCCTATACTTTGTAATTCCAACCAGAAACCAGAAAGAGATTCGGACACCTTACTCTCAGACACATTCTCCATCTAATCTGTTACCAGGCCTATAGTGATTCTTCCAGAATAGGTCTTGAATGCATCCACTTCTTTCCATGTCTCTTGTCTAACCTAAGCCACAACCATGCCTCATTAAACCATGGCAGTTTCCTACTAACCTGTTCATACTTTTATATATGAATATGTATACTCTTAACACTGTGATCCCCAAGCCCCAGCCATATCCTGGTACCTGTCCATGGCCTTTTAGGAAAACAGGGCCTGGCATCACTGCCTGAGCTCCGCCTCCTCACCCCATCTTGCCCTCCCCTACCCCTGCCTCGCCCCCCTCCACCCCCATTCCTGCTCCCCTCCCAGTCTGTGGAAAAATTGTCTTCCATGAAATCAGTCCCTGGTGCCAAGTATGCTCTACAGAGAACTATCCTGAGTTATTCTTTCTGAAATGTAAGTCTAGTGATTTCACTCCCCCTGCCTGAAACCATTCAATGACACTTCCATTGCACTTAGAATAAACTAAAAAGTCTTTACATGGCCTGTACGATATTGTCACTGTCTACCTCCAGCTACATCTCTTTCTTTTCTTCCCTCATCTCAGTCAACACTAGCCTATTTGGCCTTATGATCAGTTCTTCAGCTACTCCAACTTCTTTTCTGCCTCAGGAACTTTGCTTTACAGTGTTTATTTTCCTATTCATCATTAGCTAATTCTTACCAGTCTTTGAGGTTAGAGGTTAAATTCTACTACTTCTCCAGTCTAAATAAGGTCCTCTCTTAAATTCTCTCATCAAGTACTTTACGGCACAGTTGTATGCCTTGTTTAATGTCCATTTCCATCACTGGATTTTAAACTCTCCAAGGTCAGGGATTGTGAACTGGTTTTTCCCCTTGTAGCCCTAGTGCTTATCACAGGGTTTGCTCTACAGTAGAAATTTTATAATTATTTGTTATACCATTAGTGATTAAAGTCCTTATTAGTAAGCTTTTACAATATTAATGAAGTATCTTATATACCAATTTAGATCCAATGCCAAGTGTAAATGTGATCCAAATCCAGTAAGGACTCTCAGATAATCCTCCTTTACAGATGAATTAGGGATGATCCCAGATACATGATTCCTTTTTGAATCATGTATTCCTTTCAGTTATATTTATGAATCATGTATTCCTTTCAGTTATATTTCTCTTTCTGATCTGTGCTTAGGATCTTTTGGGAACTCTTGTCTTCTGAGTTTAGTTTTTCGTATTTCTTTAAAAGGCACTACCTTTCATTTATTAGGTTGTACATATCCAATATGGATGTGACATTTGTCTCCTGAGTCCCTGGCAACGGTTAATTTAAAAATAGCTATCTTGCTCATATTGAGGCATCTACTTCCAATTAAGTAAAATTGGAGTTTACTTTCTTCTGACTATTTCCAAGCCCAGTCTTAATAAAGAACCATAAAGCTAGCCATAAGCGGTACCCAATTCTGGGTGCAACTTTATCATTTCATGCTTGAGACTTTATTCCTGACTTTCTTGAGTTTTGCTTGTTAAACAATTGGCAGCTGAAACTGGAGAAATATCGTTCTCATTTCACTGGTCTAACCAAAAAAAGAGAGCGACTGCCTCACATGGCGATAAAAATGGCCTTTATGCTCTTGTGACAGTTTTCTGTCTAATCAGAGAGCTTTCTTAGGCGAGAAGACGACCCCTTAAGGTCACAAAGGCCCTTTGCTCTATGGACATCTCTAATACATTTCTGCCTGCTCCCTACCAGCCTGCCTCCCCCTTCCTAGTCAGAGAAGAAATTTCTGCACAATGATCCTTAATGAAGATACTGTCCCCAGAAACTGTCAGCTGCTGCAGTTTAGAACTGCAGAAATTTCACACAAGGAAAACAACTATACGTAACTATAACAAAGAAATAACATTATTTATATAGTTACAATAATCCACTAAGAAGTGCTGTTATCTACTTTCTTAAAATCATTTGAGAGAAGATTTAGGATGGATAAGTGGAATTTGAACCCTGTTACACAAAACAAGAGAGAGAAATAGATGTCTTTTAAAAGTTCCTTTCAGGCTTTTGAGTCTAGGATAAAACATGTCTTTTTGGTGTTTGCATAATGAGGAGGAGGATGATGATGATGATGATGTTTACTACGATTTACTTAGTGCTCACTGTATGCCAGACTCTTGACTAAACATTTAGAAATTATATTCCAATTAATTCTTTTAACCAGCTTGGAAGGTAGATATTATTTTACATATTTTACAGATGACAAGACTGAAGCTTAAAAAAGGTGAGAGAATTGTTGCCACCATCACTTTTCCCGGATCTGCTTTTAGATTGGTATGACTTTTTTGCCAGAAGGCCTAAAGTATTTTAAATAAATTATCCTAGTTACCTTTAAAACTACAGGAATTTGTACCTGCAGGTCAAAGAAACGCCTTTCATATTTTTGGCTTAAAACTGTGAGATAGAAAGTGTGAAGGTGTGTGACTCATGAGAACTGATTTCTGTAGCCAGTCGTTGGCTCATGATAGTGGGATAGTCACATTACAAGGTAATGTGGGCAGTGTCACATTACAAGATGGGCTTCCATTTTCTTATTTAACGTTTTGAAACTGGACAGTTTCTAAGGTCCTACAGCTCTGTGAATCTAAAATGGCTGAAGATATTTAAATTTCATCTTGAGATTGGAATTGCAGAGTGAATCTTTTATCTTATCTGAGCCCTCACAGGCATATCTCTGTGTGAAGCCTTTGATCATTTCATGAGTGGCAAAATGATACTTACCTTTACATTTCTGCTGGCTATTTCAAATCACAACCTACTTCCTGAGTAATGCCTCAATGCAGTTTCATAACAGCATCAGGATGCCAGTTAGAGCAACAATATTGCCTTCCTAGATGATCATCAGTGTCAGGAGATGAGGCAGATTCCTGTTGCTTGATCAAGATGTTTAAAATCCCATTTTGCACAAACGGAAGTGCTAGGAAGGGTATAATGAGAGGTAATAGTAATTTTTAGATTGCCTGTCAAACCTAAGACTATTTCTATCCATCATGGAAATGATATAACTTTCGCTTCTTGTGCTTTTCTGATTTGCATAACCAACAGCATCAATACCACCCACAATTTTTTTACAGCTTCACACTAAAACAGAACCTTGATTTGCAATGCCTTAACACATTTTGGTATAGATCTATTCACTCCTTTTTGAAAAATGGAGTTATAAGTTATAACTCAATTACCAATTAAGCACAGAAATCAGTAATAAAATAGAATACCAAATAAAAGGTTTTTGTATTATTTTCAACAATACTCTTGGTAGCAAAATATATTTCTGTGTAGTTTTATGGAACAACAGAAGCTATCTTGTCATATTCTCTATCATCTGGTTTTAATTTGCTGGTCCTTATACTTGTAGAATTCCCACTCAGCAAGTATGAGTGGAGAAAAACAGCTGCTTTCATGCTAGTTGATTCAGTGTATCAATTGAACATTGAATATCTTATTATTTCCTGAAGGTATATGTATTTTAAAAATACACACGTGTGAGTTGAGATCTAAAGGGTGATGCATTTATACACCATTTTTTAAAAAGTTTTGAACGAAAGCTTACAGAGAGGGAACAAGGTGTGTCATCAGGAGAAAGTCGGCTGGCCTCCCAATCAGGTCCTCTAAGATGGCTTCTTCTCAATTGATTTGCCACAGTTCAGTCTGATGCCTACAGCCACAGCAACTAAGTCTTGCTGGTGTCTTGAAGTGCTCAAACTCAGGATACTATTTTCTGCTAACAAGACTCACAAGAGACCAAAGTACAAAAACAGAATGTCAAGTCTGTAGTTAATAAGAAATATGACTTTCAACTTGAACTGTCCTTGTTCCTATCCAAGGCCAAAACCTTCACTTGTGCACTGCATCCTATTTTTTCTCACTGGCTAAGCACTTGGCTCCTGCAATTTTTCTACTTTTTCCTTTATTAACAAGTTTTCCTTCATTATCAAGTCATTTTTATCATCAATGAAAATACTGTAATATCTCCCATCTTAACAGAAACCCTCCTTTGATCTTATATTCCCCTCCAGTTACCACCTCATTTCTCTGCTTCTTTTCCTAGCAAAACTCCTCAAAGAAATGATATACATACTTGCTGTCTCCACTTACACGCCTCTCACTTTCTCTTCAACCCACTCCAAATAAAGTTTCCTCTTCATCATTCCATCACTTTTCTGTGGAAAGAAATAAAAAGAATTAGCATTGTGAATGGCATGTCTTCTCCTAAAAAGAAAATCCTCTATTTATGAAAAATTATCATTTTCAAATTGCATTCAAATAAAAAATGTTCACCTCTTTTTCAATAAGTAACTTGGCCAAATTATGCAAAAGTTTGGACAAGATTCCTTCCCTAAGTTCCTTCTGTTTCCTAACCAGTCAGTTAGGAAAATGGTGTGTAGATATTTTTACTATTCCTGTAACTCATTCATGATGTATACAGATCTTCTTCAATATTCAATGACATGAAATAAAACCCACAAGTGTTTGTGTAACATTAGTCTCATCAGCTCACTTCATAGACTGATCCATCTTTGCACTGGACAAGAGTTTTCCTATAGAATACAATAGTACTAAAGTCTTTGCTTGGTAACTAATTAGCAGTGAGCACAGGTAAGTCATTTCCTGTTCTGAAATTCACTCTAGTGAAGATCACCAGCAAATTCCATTTTGCCAAATTCACTGGTAAATTCTTTGTCCTCATTTTATTCAACCTGTCAACAGCATTTGACATGGATGACCACTTCCTCTTTGAACCACTTTCTTCTCTCACTTTCTGGGCTAACAACTGACCACATTGGCCACTTTGTCTCAGATTCCTTTGATGAGTCTTCTGTACTCCTGCCTCTACATGGTGTTGTGCTCCTGGTATCATTTCTTAGTTTTCTTTTTATCTTTGTCTATGTTCTCTCATAAAGGGATGGCTTCCTATCTCCCATGACTTTGAATACCAACTATAACTTCATGTCTTTCAAATTTATATTCCCCATCCTGACCTTACCTTTGAACTTCATGGTGATCAGTACCACCCTTAGGCCCAAAGTATGCAGAATAAAGCAAAGGAATTATGAATGCCCTGCACAACCAAGCCAATGTTACCTTACTTGTGTGGTATGCATTATATGGGATATGGAAACATCTGGATACACCTAAATTAAGCCAGCCACTCTCCCTGTGTTAGGCTGGATAGTTTCAGATTCTGATAACTCTGGTTCTTCACAGGATAAGAGTCCTGGGAAATATTCTGCCAGTTTTCGTAAGTGCTCATAGACTTATTGCTCATTGTAAACTGTCATGAGTCACTTGAAATAAAATATTTTAACAGGGCTCCACATGCCCGAGGGGTTGCTCTGATACTAATATGGCTAATTGAATGACATATGTTGCCACTTGGATATCTAATAGGCATCTCAAACATAACAGATCCAAAAAGTAAAAATAAAACCAACCTACTCGTCTCTCAATCTTCTCCATCTCAGTAAAGAGCACCAACATCAACTCTAATTACTCAGGCCCAAATTTATGTGTTCTCTTTGTATATTTTCTTTCCTTTCTCTTTCCACCTACACCTAATCTAACAGCAATTCTTATCAGCTTCTACCTTCAAAATATATCCTGAATATAATTACTTTTCACAATCCCCATCATCAAGACAGTGCCTCTTCTTTCTAAGACTACTTCAATCTTTCTGAAAAGTATACTTCATAAACTTGTGCTTATGAGTCATCTGGAAATATTAAATACAAATTCTAATTTAGTCAGTCTTGGATGTGGCCTGAGATTCTGCATCTCTAAGAAGCTCCCATGTGCTGCTGGTGTTAGTGGTCCATGGACCTCACTAGAAAATAAATAACCAAGTATAAAAAGTTTCAGCGAGAGGCAAGATGGTTGACCAGAGACACCAGCTGTCAGATCATCTCAGAAAGAAGGAAAAGTTTTAGATGAAATAGAAAAAACAAACAAACAATCATAGATCAGGTGTAATTCTGAGGGAAAAGTGACTGAACCTACAAGAGATTCCTTGGGAAGAAGTTGTGGGGCAGAACAAGAAAGAGTAAGATATCAGCCGAGGTCAACCACCAAGAGGCTTGGAGTCCAGAGAAAAGAGTAGGTGGAGTGGTTTGCTTCTCCCTCCCTTACATCTCTGGCAGTCAGTAGGCTCCTGAGCTGCTGGAGAGCCTTTATACCCTCACAAATGCAAAAGCTGCCTCCAGTGAACTGGGAGCTTCTTAAGGAGAAAGCACCAGGCTGGCAGCCCCCTTGGGGTGCTTCCTGTCACCACAAACCCAACACAAGACAGTGGGCACCATATTGTTTCTCCACCCACTTGGCACCTTTATCCTCCCCATGGGGCTTCAGCCCCTCAGTTTAAATCTTGCTCATTCCCATACAAACATTCTGCAACTCCAGCCCAGACTGTGGGAGCCACAGGTGGCTGGTGGGTCCTGGGGGATCTGAGTGGCCCCAGAGCCTAGGTATTCTGGGTGGGCTGCCTTCCAGAGAGAGGGACAGAGATGACTAGAGTGCTACCTTTCCTACATTCAGAGTCTTTTGCTCTCTTCCCCTCCCCCATCCATGGCTGCCAAGAGAAACACTTGAGCTAGGGCTCTCAGGAGCTGCTACTTCCTCTCTGTTGGAGCTTCCAGAGAGTGGGGCTCAAACTTTTCCCATTAAAGACCTTCAGAGGACTAAGGAGTTCCCACTGGGCCTCCCATATACTGCTTGCCTGGCTGCTCCATCAGAGCAGGGTACACCCCAAAATGAAGGGACATGAAACCTGCTTGAGCACCCCATAGGCAACTTGGGACCAGCACACTTCTCCCTGGCATGGTCAGGGAGTGATCTTCAGGTACCTGCGAACAGGCCTTCAGGCCAGATCCTGTACCCCTAGGACTAGATTGTGTTGCTCAGGGGCATAGAGGGGAGATTTGTGAACTAATCTCAGGAGGTGAGGGAGCCCTTGTGGGCAGAACTGAAAAGAGAATGCAGTGTGGGTCTAAGATATAGTGTACTCATGAAACACCCCTCTCCCCACAGGAAAGCCGTGATCTCAGCCCAGGGCAGGATCCCAGACAGGGAAGAAACCAGCCTGCAGTGCCACCACTGGGAAGCTCAGCTAGTGTGAGCTCCTGCTTGCCAGCAGGCACCAGAGGGAGACTGTGGAGCAGGGGAAGGAGGAGAAGAGTGAAAACCACTCCTGACAGCCAGAGTATGGATCTCAGATGGCCCCTGCCTCCACAAGCAGATTTTTTGGCTGGGTGGGGCCATCTCAGCCCCTCCCTGGTGGCTTTCCCCAGAAGCCTGGGGGCAGACATTTGACCCCTGCCAAAACAGCTACCTTACCAGCTTTTGTGGAGCCTGAGGGAAGGCATACAAATCCCAGCCCTGCTCAGCCTCACTTCCCACCTGCCCTGCTGTGATGGAGAATAAGGACTCACCTGGAAATTCCAGGGCCCCACCCACCACCTGGGGCATTTGAGTCCTTCTCTGGAGGGGCTAGAGCTGGTCACAAATCCCAAAAACAACACTACAGCTTGTTCCTTTTGACAAACACCACCTACAGATAGGGAGGTTAATTTCCACATCCCTTTACAGCATTTACTGACTCAATCATACAGGGTATGGTTGATTCATACCCACAAGCACCACCCACTGTCTCAGAGATTAAAATGGGCATGCCAATACAATTCAAACTGTTAAGAAGACCACAGGGCTGGGGAAAGAGAAAGGATCTCAAAGATCTTCATCCTCCCTCATGAAAGAGAGACAGAGATTTTGTCCACACACATAGCTCATCATTGCTATAGCCGACAAACAACCAGCAACTAAGAAAACAATCACACTAGGATATCTATAACCAAGACATCTATCCAGAACCTAGACCCCCATCAAAGCACCCACAAGCAAAGCCAAAGGTTCTTACTCACATATGCCACAGACACTCCCTTACAAGTGAGGAGGGAAGGGAAAAAAAAGGACCCATCTAAATAAAAGAAAATCCAAAAATAAGTGACAGCTGCTCCAGATGAGAAGGAATCAGTGAAAGAACTCTGGAAGTATGAAAAATCAGAGTGAAAGGACAACCCCAAAAGGGGAACACCAGTTTTCTAGTAATGGATACCAACCAAAGTGAACATATTAAAATGACAGTTAAAGAATTCCAAATATGGGTTAGAAGGAAGCTCAATGAAATCCAAGAGAAAATGGAAAACCAACTCAAAGAAACCAGAGAAAGCAATTCAGGAAATGAATGAAAATTTCACTAAAGGGATCGACATATTAAAAAAAAAAACAAATAGAACTTCTGGAAATGAAAAATTCATTTAAGGAAATACAAGACACAGTAGAAAGTTTTAAGAATAGACTAGATGAAGCATAAGAAAGAATTTCAGAGCTTGAAGAAAATTCTTTTGAATTAACTCAGTCAGTCAAAATAAAGAACAGAGAATTAAAAGAAATGAACAAAGCCTACAAGAAATATTGGATTATGTAAAATGAGAAATATGGGATTATATTTGGCCTATGATAGCCAAATATAAGAATGATAGGTATCCCTGAGGGTGAAGAAGAAAACACACAAAGGCTTTAAAACCTATTTGAGGGAATAATTGAGGAAAACTTCCCTGGTCTTGCTACAGATTTAGACATCTGGATACAAGAAGTTCAATGTACACCTGGGAGATTCATCACAAAGAGGCAATCACCAAAACACATAGTCATTAGACTGGCCAAAGTCAACATGAAGGAAGAACTCCTGTGAGATGTGAGGTGAAAACATCAAGTAACTTACAAAGGAAAACCCATCAGGATAACTGCAGACTTCTCAACTGAGACCTTACAAGCCAGAAGAGATTGGGGCCCCATCTTCAGTCTTTTAAACAGAAAAACTTTCAGCCTAGAATTTTGTATCCTGAAAAACTAGGTTTCATATATAAGGAGAAATAAAGACCTTCCCTGACAAGCAAACACTGAGGGAATTTGTCAAGACCAGGCCTGCTCTGTAGCAAATACTCAGAACTGCATTATATGTGGATCAGCACAATAGACACCTACCAGAGTAAAACCACCAAAAAGCTAAAGCTCAGAGCTCATATAAAACAATACAACAAGAGGGAAAATGAAGCAATAGGGTACTATCCAAGAGGATGTTCACAACTGCATCCCACATATCAATTCTGTCAATCAACATGAATGGTCTGAATGCCACACTCAGGAGACACAGGCTGGCTGAATGGATAAAAAAAATACAATCCAAGTATCTGCTGTCTCCAGGAAACACATCTAACCCACGAGGACTCATATAGGCTCAAGGTGAAGGGATGGAAAAAATATTCCATGCAAATGGAAACCAAAAGAAAGGAGGTGTAGCCATTCTCATATCAGTTAAAATTGACTTTAAATAAACAATGGTAAAGAAAGACAAAGATGGAGATTATATAATGGTAAAGGGAGCAATTCAACAAGGAGAAATAATAATCCTAAATATTTATGCACCTAACACAGGAGCACCCAGATTCATAAAGCAAACCCTACTAAATCAAAGCAAAGAGATAAACAGCAGCATCAAAATTGCTGGTTCAACACCCCACTGACAGAACTGGGCAGATCATCCAAGCAGAAAATAAATAAAGAAACACTGGAATTAAATGGGACTACAGAACAAATGGGCCTAACTGACATATACAGAACATTTTACCCCAAAATGACTGAATATTCATTCTTCTCATCAGCACATGGAACATTCTCCATGACTGATCATATCTTAGGTCACGAAACCTGCCTCAACAAATTCAAAAAAATAGAACTTATATCATGTATCTTCTCAGACCACAGTGGAATAAAACTAGAATCTAATCAACTCCAAGAGAAACACCCAATTCTACACAAAGTCATGGAAATTAAACAACCTGATACTCAATGATTATTGGGTCAATAATGAAATTAAGATGGAAATGAAAAGATTCCTCAAACTGAATGACAAAGGGGACATAAGATATCAAAATCTATGGATAAACCCAAAGCCATCCTAAGGGGAAAATTCATAGGTTTAAATGCCTACGTCAAAAAGACAGAAAGATCACAAATCAACAATCTAATGACACATTTCAAGGAACTAAAAAAGGAAAAGCAAACCAAACCCAAAGCCAGCAGAAGAAAAGAAATAACTAAGGTCAGAGAACTATTAAACAAAATGGAAAACAAAAAAACAGTATAAAAGATCAATGAAACAAAAAGTTGGTTCTTTGAAAACATAAACAAAATTGATAGACCTCTGGTAAGATTAACCAGGAGTAGAGAAGGGACACAAATAAGCTCGATCAGAAATGAAAAGGGAGATATTGTGACTGATATGACAGAAATACAAAATATCTGTGAATACTATGAAAATCTCTGCACACATAAACTTGAAAATGTAGAGGAAATGGACAAATTCCTGGAAACATACAACCTCCCAAGATGCAATCAGGAAGAAATAGAACTCCTGAAAAGACCAATAATGAGCAATGAGATTGAAGCAGTAATAAAAAATCTTCCAACACACAAAAAAGCCCTGGACCAGATGGATTCACAGCCGGATTTTACCAGACTTACAAAGAAGAGCTGGTACCCACACTGCAGACATTATGCCATAATTTTGAGAAGGAGAGGAATCTCCTGAACTCAATCTATGAAGCCAGTATCACCTTGATACCAAGGCCAGGAAAGGACACAACAAAAAAAGAAAACTACAGTCCAATATCACTTATGAATATAGATGCAAAAATCCTCAATAAAATACTAGCAAACCAAATTCAATACCATATCAGAAAAATAATCCACCATGACCAAGTGGGCTTTATCCCAGTGATGCAATTATGGTTCAGCATATGTAAATTAATAAATGTGATTCACCACATAAGCAGAAGCAAAAAGAAAGACCATATGATCTTTTTGATTGATGCATAAAAAGCATTCAACAAAATTCAACACCCTTTCAAACTAGGCATAGACAGGACTTACCTCAAAATTATTAAAGCCATATATGACAAACCCACAGCCAACATCATATTGAATGGTGAAAAATTGGAAGCATTCCCATTAACAACCAGAACAAGACAAGGTTTCCCACTGTCACCACTTCTATTCAACATAGCATGGGAAGTCCTAGCCAGAGCAATCAGGCAAGAGAAAGAAATAAAGGGTATCCACATCAGTAAAGAGGAGGTCAAACTATTGCTTTTTGCCAATGATATGATCTTATATCTAGAAAACCCAAAGACTCCACCAAGAGACTCCTGGAATTGAAAAATAAATTTGGCAAAGTCTCAGTTTACAAAATCAATGTACGCAAATCAGTAGCATTCCTATACACCAATTACAGTCAAGCTTGGAGAGTCAAATCAAAGACTCAATACCATTCACAATTGCTACAAAGAAAATGAAATACCTGTGAATATACTTAACCAAAGAGATGAAAGATCTCCACAAAGAGAACTACAAAACACTGTGGAAAGAAATAACAAATGACACAAACAAATGGAAAAACGTATCATGCTCATGGATCAGTAGAATCAACATTGTTAAAATGTCCATACTACCTAATGTGATTTATAGATTCAATGCAATACCCATTAAAATACCAATGTCATATTTCACAGATTTAGAAAAAGTAATTCTATGCTTCGTTTGGAACCAGAAAAAAGCCTGAATAGCCAAAGCAATCTTAAGCAAAAAGAACAAATCTGAAGGCATTACATTACCAGTCTTCAAACTATACTACAAGGCTATAGTATCCAAAACAGCATGGTATTGGCACAAAAATAGAGTCACAGACCAGTGGAACAGAAAACCCAGATATAAAACCATTCACATGCAGCCAGCTGATCTTTGACAAAGCAGACAACAAGATACGCTGGGGAAAAGAATCCCTACTCAATAAATCATGCTGGGAGAATTGGATAACCACATGCAGAAGATTGAAATAGGATCCATGTCTCTCACCAGTCACAAAAATTAATTCAACATGGATGAAAGACGTAAATGTAAGGCATGAAACCATAAAAATTCTGGAAGAAAATGTAGGAAAAACTTTTCTAGCTATCAGCCTAGACAAAGAATTTATGAAGAAGACCTCAATGGCAATCACAGCAACAACAAAAATAAATAAACGGGTCTTGATGAAATTAAAAAGCTTTTGCACAGCTAAGGGAATGTCAGCAGAGCAAATAGACAACCTGCAGAATGGGAGAAAATGTTCACAAGCTATACATCCAATAAAGGGCTAATAATCGGTATCTAAAAGGAACTCAAGCACATCGGCAAGGAAAAAACCAACAACCATCGGCTAAAGACATGAACAGAAGCTTAAAAAAAAGGCCTTTTGCAAAAATTTTATGGAACCAGAGACTGTTATCCTAAGTGAAGTATCTAAAGAATGGAAAAACAAACACCATATGTATTCACTATTAAACTGGAACTAACTGGTGAGCATATATGTGCACAGAGGGAAGTAAAACTCAGTGGAAATCAAGAAGCAGGGATGGGGGAAGAGGGGATGGGCAGAAACCTACCTAACAGGTACAATGAGCACTATCTGGGTGACAGACATGCTTATAACCCTGACTCAAGCATAACAAAATTAGCACCAAAGCATTTGTACCCCTGCAATAGTTTGAAATAAGTAAAAACCTTTTCATATGAAGAAGTTATCATGTATAGAGATGTGTCATGCAGTTATTAAGAGTATATTGATATTTTTCTGGCAATAAAAATTTCAGATAATGATTGGACTATGAGGAACATAAAACATGGTAAAAAAAAAAAAAAAAACAGAATAACTGCTGTTCAGTCCTCTTCCGTTTGTTATTATTTTTTCAGCCAGAGTGATCTTTTTAAAAAGTGCATCAGATATATATCTCACTGTCTAACTCCCCTACAACACACCACATCTTTGGCTTCCCATTATACCTTGAATTAAACTCAAGTTGCTTAGCACAAGGCCTTAGAAAATCTGGTGTCAGAATCTCTCTTCAGGTCTGCTCCTACCACGTATTCATCTTGCTCACTATGATCTATCTAAAGTGGCTTTTCTCTTCCTTGAATATATCCAACTTTTCCCCCCTCAGGGCCTTAACACTTTCTAGTTTTTCTGTCTAGATTAGAATACTATTCTCCCTATCATTCAGGTTTCTGCTAGAAAGAAATTACTTAAGAGAGGATATTTCAGACCGTACTTTACAAAATAACAGTTATGTCTTATCTTGTTTATTTTCTTCAAAACACAAATTATTATCTGTGATAGGCTCAATAATGCTCCCCTACCCCATGTTATCCATGTCCTAGCCCCAGGAACTTGTGAATATGTTACCTTACATAGTAAAAGTAATTTGGCAGATGTGATTAAGTTAAGGATCTTGACCTGGAGAGATTATCTGAGATTATCCATGTGGGCCCAATTCCCAAAGAGGCCAATATAATTACAAGGGTCCTTATAAGAAGCAAGCAAGAGAATCAGAGTCAGGAGAGGTGATGATGAAAGCAGAGGTTGGAATCATGCACTTTGAAGGAGAAGGAAGGGATACAAACCAAGGAAAGTGACCTCTAGGTGGCCTCTATACGCTGGAAAAAACAAGAAAACTGATTCTTCCCTAGATCCTCCAGAAGGAACAAAAAGCCCCGTCAACACCTTGATTTTAGCCAGTACTGATTTTGAATTTATGACCTCCAGAAATGTAAGATAATAAGTTTGTATTGTTTTATGTCACTAAGTTTGTTATAGCAGCAATAGGAAACTAATGCATAATCTAAAAATTTTACGCTTTCTTATTTATATGTTAATTTTTTTAGTTTTATTTTCCCCATTTGTATGTAAGATCCATGAGGGAAGGGACTACAGTCTTGTTACTTGCTGTAGCTCCAGTGTATCTAGTGCTTAGAATAGTATTCAACACATAGTAGGTGCCAAAAAATCTTAGTTGGATAAATGAGCTATTAGATTGAATACTCATGTTAGTAGACTTAGACAGTATATGTATGAGTCAAGGTTTAATTAGAGAAGCAGAACCACTAGGATACACACATACACACAGAGACACACATAAGATACCTCATGCAATTGTGGAATCTGGTTAGGCAGTCTCAGTACCGCTATTGTCTTTACATCTGATCTGACACAGGAGCTTAAACACAGGATAAGCATTTGGGAAGGGAAGAGAGATATAGATTGAGGGAGAGTGGGAATGAACTGGAACACACAAACTGAAGTCCATGATGACTGACTGAATTGTCAGTTTTTATTGCTTCTGACTTTGATGGCGCAAGTGTCCTGCAGAAGTCAAGGGGCCTGTTGTCATGGAGCTAAACACACAGACCTGGACCAGGACTTGGTGATGCTGAAGGAGAATCGGGGGAAGGTGGAACAGTTGCAGGCCTGGTTGCTGGTTCACACCAACAACATGAGCCAGAAGATAAGTACTATGTATGAGCAACCCAATGACTGCTGCTTCAATTCCTCCCTCTGAATCCCCCATGGAAATCTCTCCTGTGGTTGGTCCATGCTAATAGGAAACACACAGAGAAGGGCATTCTGGGAAGTGTAGTTCAACCTAGCCAAGTTGGCACACTGTAAAGTCACTACAGGATATTCTCTTTCTTAAGAGGTCAGATTTTTAAAAATTTGTTCAATGACCATAGATTTATAACTAAGGATAATATATTAGGTCATTAAATATGAAATGTCCAATTTCAAACCAAAAGTTTAGTTTATTATATCTCAAACAAGAAGCAGTACAATTAAACTATGTGCCTAAACTATTGACACAGTTTTGCCATCTTAATGGTAGCTTGTTTATGCCAGCGGTGAAGAAGTCTGGAGAGCAAGTGGTGATAACATTATGAAAGGTGTTTTCCACAGCTTGTTGAGAATTGAATATTTTTCCTTGCAAGAAGTGGTCCAAAGCCTGGAAGAAATGGCAGTCAGTGGTAGTCAGGTCTGGTGAATACGGTGGATGACAAAGAGTTTTCAAGACTAGCTTCTGTAGTTTGAGCAGCATTGTTTTTTGCGACATGTAGTCTTGCAAGAGGATTAGCCTGTCTCTGTTGAGGAATCTCAGTGGCTTAATCACAAGCATCCTCATCATTTCATCCAATTGGTTGTAGTAGACATTGGCTGTAATGGACTGACCAGGTTTCATGAAGCTGTAGTGGATAATACCAGCGCTGGACCACCAAATAGATACCATTTGCTGTTTTTAATGAATATTTGGTTTTGGATTGTGTTTCGGCATTTCATCTTTATCCAACCATTGTGCCAAACATTTGCGATTATCAAAAAGAATCCATTTTTCATCACATGTAACAATACGACGTAGAAGTGTTTCGCATTTACGGCGTGACTGCAAAGAAAGGCAAGCTTCGAGACTATTTCTCTTCTGATGCTCGTTTAATTCATGTGGTACCCATCTATCCAGCTTCTTTATCTTGCCCATTTGTTTCAAATGATCTAATATTGTTGGAATAGTAATATCAAACCTTGCTACTAATTCACACATAGGTTGAGATGGATTCACTTCCAGTATAGCTTTCAGCTCATCATTATCCACCTTGGTCTCAGGTTACCCACGTGGCTCATGTTCAAGATTAAAATCACCAGAATGGAACTTCTCAAATCATCAATGTACTGTTTGTTCATTAGCCACATCTTTCCCAAACACTTCGTTCATATTTCGAACTGTCTGCACTGCATTGGTTCCACGACGGAACTCATATTAAAAAATAACACAAATTTTTGACTTATCCGTGGTTTCATAAAAATTGCTCTAAGAAAAATTTGAAAGGTAATCACAAGCCAAAATGTGCATTTGAAAGAGTGAGGATGTACCTTCACAATAAAAAACAAAAACAAACCAAACAAACCCCAAGAAGTGTCAAAGTGAAATGTCAGAGATATCAACTACCAAATTTAGTACTTAAGGAAATTGGACATTCCATAGTTAATAACCTAATATAATCGGGATGTTTAATGGTATCAGATTTTGATTGTTTTATTATTGGTGCATGTTCATAATGGACACACATGCCCACCCACCCACACATACATGCATCTCTGTTAGGCATACTAGAGAGCTCTTACAATAGCACTTTCATGGTCCCTCTTTTCCTTATCCCTCTTGATTTCCTAGGTCTTTCCACCACCATTAAGTGGTGTGTATCAAAACTCTGCACATATTTCTTTATTTATAAACATCACCTTATAAGTTAAGATTGAACTGTGATAAGGCAAATCCCTGTGGAGTTTGTCCTGCCTACAAGCTCAGGTTAGCTGGCATTTTAAGAGTTTCCTTCAAAATGCAATACTTCCTTGGGGCAAATAATACCTCCTCTTTGGGTTAAAGATAGTGATTACATTGTACACAGTAATGCCATTTTATTCTGTTTAAGACAGTAACTGGATTGGAACCTCTAGTAAGATTAATATATAATAGTATGATTTTGTTTTTTCTCTTCTTACTAAGTAGAGTTGCAGGTGAAAGACCAACCTCTTCATTAGGTTTTTTTTTCTTACATACTTTCGTCCTTTACTTTGGGATAAATTTATATTTTTTCTATTGCTTGGTTACTATGTACTTTGCTAGTGAGTAATTTAGCACTAATGAAAATGCATTAATACAGCACTACACTTACAACGGGCATTACAAGTATATTGAGTTATATTTAAACATTTTTGGTAAGCATAATAATGAATAATTTTTTTAAGTCAAAGCTAGATGGAGATCATAATACTGGACCCCCTGTCCATTCGTACCATTTTTACATTCAGCCAGGCTGGTAACTGGAATCATTCTTGACTCTTTGCTTACTCTCACTGTGTGTAGCCAATCAGCTAGCAATTAAAAAAAAATTTTTTTCTTTATAGTTATTATTTTTATCCATCTATTTCTTTCTGTTCTTACTGCCTCCACCAAAAATAAATATCCATTCCCTCACCTATAGGTCCTTACAGTGGCCTTCTAACAGATCTTCTAGACTTACATTCCTTTCCTTTCTTCCAATTCATTCTGTAAAATATCACCCACTTAACCTTCATACGATGTTGCTCATGAACATTTAATGCTCTACCACTGTCCAAAGGATAAACAAACACTCTTTAGACTGACACACAAGATGTATCTATCTCCTCTGTTCATTCTGTGTTTTTCATCTCTGCCTCTGAAACTTTGTTGAGAAGAATTATGATAATCAATAGAGCCAACAAATTGAAAGGAGCCCAGATTTGGAGCTTGAAACCTCTGAAATGTGAGAGAGGGTGGAAGATAAAGAAAGATGTAGCAAAAGTTGGGTTTGAAAGAGAGTTTTAGAAAGTTAAGAAGGAAAGAGGAGAGAGATTTTACTAGCAGCTATACTACAAGTGATTATCTACCTATTAATGTATATAGAGAGAAATGAGATAAAGAGATTTTTAGATCCTTTACTGTAGATTATGAATAGAAAATTTCCTCTGTTATTTTGAGTGACTCAAGAGAGATAAATACTAATTTTATTTTTTTTCTCTGCCCAGTGATTTTTTAAATGTGCCCAACACCTTGTGGGGAATAGGAGCAAGAAAAGCCAGTCTCAGGGAGCCTTTTACCTAATAAATGTAAAACCTAAAACTAGAAGGAATACCATGAAGGAAGAGGGTCAGTTATAATGAGCACATGAAAGAGGGGCCTGGTGTAGATTAGTAGGCTAAAGAATACTTCTCCATGAAAGTGATTTTTATGCAGAAACTTATCAAATGACAGTTGTGGAAATAAGGAAGATAATCTATGTAAAGCGTGTAGTATAGTACATGACAAATGGATGTTATCAATACTATAATTATCATTTTTTATTGCAAAGTATTACAGGGATACAAATGTTTTTGGTTATATGAATTGCTTTTGTAATATTTGAGTCAAGGTTAAAAGTGTGCACATCGCCCAGATAGTGTTCATTGTACCCGTTAGGTAGGTTTCTGCCCATCCCCTCCTCCCCCATCCCCCCGTTTGATTTCCATTGAGTTTTACTTCCTTCTATGCACATGTGTGCTTGTCAGTTAATTCCAATTTAACAAAATGTGGTATATGTATACCATGGAATACTACTGAGCCATGGAGAAGGATGACCTAATGCCTTTTGCAACAATTTGGATGGAACTGGAGAACATTACCCTAAGTGAAGTATACAAATAATAGATAAACAAACACCACATGTACTCACTATCAATTATTTTTAACATTGATTTAGAGTTCTTGCATCTTCTCTAAAACTAGATTGTAAAATTGTTCAGGGTAGAGCAGATGCTTTCTACTTATTTTAGATCCCTAGAATACCTAGCTTCCACCTTGCCATGAGGTGGAGTTAAAAGAGCACAGGATTAGAGTACTCTAGACTAGCAGTCCCCAACATTTTTGGCACTGGGGACCGTTTTCATGAGAGACAATTTTTCTACGGACTGGGAATGGGGGGGGGATGATTCAAGCACATTACTTTTATTGTGCGCTTTATTTCTGTTATTATTACATTGTAATATATAATGAAATAATTATACAACTCACCACAGGTTGGGGACCTCTGCTCTAGACAAGGGCTGAAATCATCACTTCTGAGCTGTGCAAGTTTAGGAAAAATATTTAATTGGGCTCGAGTTTTTGTAGTTGTAAATTAAGAATCATGCTACTTCAGAGGATTTCTGGGATGGTTGAAAATAATTAGTCTGTTGTTTGGCACAAAATAGATGCATGGTAAAGGTAGTTTATTAATATTATTATTATTTTAATATTTATAAGTAAATATTTGTTTATATAAAGGAAGAAAATGATAAAATTACATTTAAATGGATGGCAATAATTTGAAATTTATGCTAATTTGGCTGGAGGTAAGAGTGATGTTTGTGTCATCTATAAAGAAAACATCTGATCAGCAAGGAAATAATGTAAGTAACATTCATATAATGTTCATATCTTAAAGATTAGCTCTTTAGAAAAATAACTTTTATCCAGTATAGCAAAAAGAATAAAAAGAAAAAACACAAATCACCCATAATCTCAGTCTCAAGTTATCCCCTGTTTATAGGGTAGTATGTTTCAGGTTATCTGAAAAATATTTATATATGATGAGTTATTAACCATAATTATCAATTGTCTATTAATTGAGAAATGCTTTAAAAATCTACAGTCAAAAACACTAATAGTTCATTACTTCGCAGTATGAAAATAATTTACTGTGTTCTTTTAACAAACACTTGACAAATTTTCTATTATTTTGGATTTGTTTTTTATTTTAATCAGTAAGGTCATTATTATGATTACTCTCATGTAAAAACTTTACACTTAGATGAAGTATACCCTATTTGTTTCAAGCTGCCTTTATGTTGCATGGACTTATATTTTTAAAAATGTTGATGTTCTATAAAAGGAAGGGTTAAATACCATGTGCTGTAGAAGCATGTTTCTGGCTCTCAGGAAAAGGTATTACTTTGGATGATGATTTTTATCTATAATTACATTTCTTTTTTGCTTTCATGGAGAGCCTGATCTGCATTGTAATATGTATTGCTCCATATTCACTAAACCATATAGAAAAAAAATCTTTGTTTATAGTTGGAGGAGAATTTTGAAATTACTACATGAAGATACTTGAAACTTTTGCCTCATTGAAAAGCACTAGATGTTTTGAGAAAAATCAATAAACCATATTCCTACCATAACCCAAAGGAACAAAGTTATTGAGGTTTGAAATAGCTTACCCCCAAATCATAATTCCTCTAGCATGGGGATTTGTGAGTACCCTTTGTAGCTAACAGCTAATCATACTGCACTTGGTGAATTACTTTCATTATATAAAATAAACTTAGTCGTTGCACGTTATAAGAAATGTTCAAGTCTTTTAATTAAAAGCAAAATGTTATGCATGCTATTATTTTTTAAGATGCATTACCAAATAGGTCATGAATATTTAATGATCAGATTTGTTCTACCCTTTAAAAAAAAGCAACATTAATTTGTAGTTAGGATGGAAGCTTCATCTTCACAGTGTAAAATAAAAGACAGGCAGGATACGCATAATTTCTTTCACTTAACCATGAGATAATTCACCTGAAAATCTTAAATCATTCAAAAAGTTTAGGACAGCTGTGATTATCTTCTCTGACATCTGTTGTTTCCTGTTCACAGTCCCAAACAAGCAATTCTCAAATCTTCCTTAGCTCCAGAGGTTGTGATGTGACTGGTGGCCAATGGGTGGCAGCGTGACTTCTTATTTGTGGAGCACGTGTGCAAATAAATTATGTCCTTTCTGTGAATGTCTCCCAACTAAAATTTGTAGCCTGTCAGATGCAAGTATCATTAGGTTTGTGAGTCTCAAAAAATGGTGTTTATAAAAGCACATTTTCAAAACAGAAAGTTTTATTTACAAATGTGGCATTCTTCAGGAAATAAAATTTGTGATGGAATTTCCTTATTAATAATAAATAGATATTGCTCATACTTCAAGAGTCTTTGGGGGGAAAATGAGGTTCATTTGTGGTATATTTACTATTAAAATATAAGAACAATGGTTGTCTCTCTACCATTATTTCCAAACTTTGTCTATTCATAACTCCAGTCTTGAACAGAGGAACACAATATGTTCAGCAACTCTAATATAACTAGGTAAGTGCTATACAGCTGTATAAGCAAAGTGCTTTGAGGTCAAGGAGTGGGGATTGAAGCTTTATTATTGGGTGGTGAGGACAAAGAAGAGATAAGAGAATGGCATTTGAGTTCATTTTGTTTGAACTTTTTCTGTTAGTTCTAATCCTACCCCATTTCCTTATTAGTATTTGAAATATGTTTATTTTGGCAATTAAAAAAGTAGTTCACACCCATGACTTTTATAACCTTTTAGCATGTTATATATTTTACTTATTAACCTTGTTTATGAAGGAAGGGGATGTTGTCAGTTTTGATTGCTGCTGTATCCCCAGTCCCCAGCAGAGAGATCAGCAGAGTGTAAGTGTTCAATAAATATTTGTTGAATGAATGATTAGATAAATGAAAAACAAATTGTGGAAAATTTGCAAAGCCCACCAAAGAGGAAGGAAGGAAGAAGAAAAAACATCCGTAGTCCTGTCAAACCATTGGTACCATTTTGTTGTGCACCTGAAGGATTATTTGCTGTGTATTATTTACATTATTGCAATTGTGTAATACAAAACAAATTGCACATTAAGATTAGGTCAGTTTTTCTGATTAATATTTTTTACTGTACACATTTTTGAGAATATTAAATGAATAAGAGTCAGAATAAAAGTCACCTAGAATACTACTATGCAAAGTAACAGTAATAACATCTTTTTTCCAGTCTTTTTGTTTTTCCTATGCAAGTCATGCCAATTTAGCTAAACCATTTCAGATCTGTTCACATTTTCTGTCTCCCCTCCCATACCCCCAGTTCAAGTCGCTACCAGTCTCTAACCTCTTGTTTGGATTATTACAATTGCTTCCTAAATTGCTTTTTCCACATGCAGTCTTGCCTGCCGTCCATCCCTAGTCTTTGTTTTTACCACCATCCATTTTCTTCTCATGAGAGAGAATAATTTCTTCCACAAAATGTTTACTTATTTTAGTCCCCTACCTGATATTCCTCATTGGCTTCCAATTGACCTTGGGGTAAAATCCCCAAAGCTCCTCCATGATGCACGTGGTGACTCTGTCTCTGACTGTACACCTTGCTCATCTCTGTTCTCTGTGATCTGTACATAGGACACTTGAATGTGCCAGTTTCTTTCCTCTAGACCTTCGATGACCTATTCCCTTGGATGGATGCCCTTACTGCCTATATTTGATTAAGTCTTTCTCTTTATTCCAATTTCAGTTTAAATGGAAACTGAAAACCCCATGGTGGGCTTTTTCCTAACCACCAAACACAGTGCCTGTCACATGGTGAGTGTTGTTAATATTTGTTGCATTGAATTTGTGTTTTCATCACATCCTTCTATATAGACTGATTTTTAAGGCTGTTTATCACAAGAACAGCTACAGATCCAAGAAGAAAGATGAGATAATGAATGACTTCTACTATTTGTTATTGGATAATCTAATTATCATTTACAATTTAAAAATAACATGACTCAGGTTGTTTAATATAAGTTTTACAGATGGAGAAAATCATCACTCAAGTTCCTTGT
Source organism: Daubentonia madagascariensis (assembly GCA_023783475.1). Classification (NCBI taxonomy): domain Eukaryota; kingdom Metazoa; phylum Chordata; class Mammalia; order Primates; family Daubentoniidae; genus Daubentonia; species Daubentonia madagascariensis. The sequence continues at coordinate 1,571,678 of JAKFHU010000322.1, forward strand.
CAATGAAATGGTCATTATGTTGTTTTATGAAGATTTTGTGTGGAAGGAAAAGTACTTGTTGTGTAATAAATCACCTTACTACTTCCCATCAATGTAGCCTAGATGGTAATAGGTAAAATGTCATAGCAGTTGTCGGAACGCAATTGCACCAGCCATTGCCTTTAGTCAGTGATTTGCAATAACTGGTTAGAGTGGAGAGTAAGGAGAGATGATCGAGATTTTAATATTAGTTAAAAGAGGTGTAGAGTAAAAAGCATTGAAGAAATGAGTTCTGGCATATAATAAGGACATTTAAAAATTTGCATGTAGCCACTGGGGAGTCTCACACATATGTGTGACATACACTACAGACGGGATAAGTACTGACAGATCCTGATGAGTTCTCGGCCTTCTTGTAGTCACCATATACATACGTGTGGCTATGTTCCTGCCAACTGGCTGTGAACAGAATCGATAAGAACAATTTCTCCTCTTCTTCCCACACCTCTCTGCTCTATCATGGACCATGTGGACAAGAACAGTGTCTTAGTGATGGCAAAGAAACCAGGGAAGGAGCCTGGATTCTGATGCCTTTATAGAGAAGAGAAGCCTCGCTAACTCCGACTTTTTATGAGTGAGAGAAATAAACAAGCTCGTTGAAGACACTCTAATTTTGAGGCTATTTCATGAATTGAAATGAAATGCTAATAAAACAAATGGTCACCAAAAATTGCAATACATCTTAAATAGATTTGGGTGTGATACTGTGATACTGAGTAGCAGAAGATGATAATGGGCTGAAATGAACTGTAACCAGGTTCCTGAGTAGGGAGCACCTACACAAGCTTTCCAATCTCACAGTCTAATGAAAAAATATGAATCTGTTAGTCTGTCTGTGGCACTTGTTCATTCTTGCTTTTTAGAAGCACTTAACATACTTAGCAAATATGATCGTTTTCTTTATCTAGAGGGATCTTTCCTTCTTTCTTTCCTTCTTTCTTTCCCTCCTTCCGTCTTTCTTTCCTCCTTCCCTCCCTCCCCCCTTCCTCCCTTCCTTTTGATCTATTCTTCCTTTGAGTTTTTTTTTAAAGTATTGACAATAGATATTATTAGAAGAACAGATATGGTCAAGGGCTAAAAGTTAAACATCCATCTTAGAGAGAAAGAAAGACTTTCCAGTTTTATGTAATGAGACTAGAATTTCTTTTTGTAGAATAGTGCAAAGGGGGAGAGAATCAAACAAGTGCTGGCAGGAATGATGAATGGCCTTGCTCTGCTGTGCTCATCAAGCTCACACTATTGAGAGGTCTAAGGATTCTCTGAGATTGAAAGACTCAGGGAGATACTCTCTGTCACAATTAATTTGAACAAGAGTGTTTTCATTATATATTGCTTGACAACAAATCACAATAAAACTCAGTGGCTTAAAACAACCACAACCATTTATTAGTTCTGTGAGTCAGGGATCCTGGAGGGCTCTGTTTATCAGTTCTTACTTAGGATCTCTCATGCAGTTGTAGTTAGATATCTCCTGGGGCCAGAGTCATCTGAAGGCTTGACTGGGGCTTGAAGATCTGCTTCCAAGGAGGCACGTTTACATGGCTGGCAAGTTGGTGCTTTCTGTTGTTCAGGGCCCTCCCTTCCTGTTCATGTGGGTTTCTACATGTTTGAAGTGTTCTCAGGGGAAGGTAGCTGGCTTCCCCAAGAGCAAGCAATCTAAGAGAGCAGGGTGGACGCTGTAATGCCATTTATGACTCAGCCACAGAAATCACACACCAGCCCTTGTGCTATATTCTATTGGTTATACCTGTTACTCCTGATTTGGTGTGTGGGTAAAATATACAAGGAGATGGCTTGGATACTGGTTTTTACAAAGAGTAACCTAAGGATATCAAGAGTCAGGAAAAGATGGGATAAAGTGGCTGAGATGGAATCCCAGTTCTAAGTCCATGTCTTAGGAGACTCTGTCCTTTCCATTCCGTTCATTATTTTTCATACTTACCACTGATGTGTGTTGGGGACTGGGGTTATTTTAAGAAATAAAGCATTAAGTTGTACCTTAAAAGATATCAATAACAGTAAGATTCTCCTATTCTGAAGAATCTGCAAGCAGGACTGTAAGGAATACTAATTGCCTTCCCAAATAGAGCCAGAATAAGAGTGTACTGAGTGCTGGAATATTACCCAGATGTGCTGCAACATCACCCAGATGTGCTGCTGTGCCACCTGATGGGAAAAGTACAGAATGAGACTATACCATCCTCTGGATTCTGATGGGATTCTTACGCACTACTAATATGATTGTTTTTTTCTGATAATGGACTCTGAATTTATTGTCCTTCACCCACCCACCTTTTGGAATAAATTTGTCTATGCTTATTTTGTAGCTATCTTTTGTTTCTCAGATTCTATCGTGAAAAATTTCCCATGTTAATGATATTCATGTGCAGTGAGACTTATCAAAGACTCAAAAGCCTTAGTAGGTCATAAGAGCAGAGGTCAGTTTTCTCAGCTTCCTCACCCCATTTCAAACAAAGAAGCTCTGCATGTATTTGTTTTATATATTGTAGCTATATGTAGGAGTTTTTTGATAAAATGATTTTACTGCTAAAAGGGTTAGGAAAATGCTGATCTATAATATTATTTCATTTCATTTCATTTTATTTTTTATTTAAATAGATTTGGGGGTACATGTGGTTTTTTTGTTATGTGGGTGAATTGCATTGTGGAGGAGTCTAGGCTTTTAATATACCTGTCACCTGAATAGTGTACAATGTACCCAATAGGTAATTTTTCATCACTTATTTCCTGCCCACCCTCCCCCTTTTGAAACTCCAATGCCCATTAATTCACTCTGTATGACCACGCATACCCATTGCTTAGCTCCCACTTATGAGTAAGATCATGTGGTATTTGTTATTTTGTTCCTCAGTTTCTTCACTTAGAATAATGGCCTCCAGTTCCACCCAAGTTGCTGCAAAAGACATTAATTCATTCTTTTTGATGGCTGAGTAGTATTCCACGGGGTGTGTGTGTGTGTGTGTGTGTGTGTATGTGTATATATACAAAATGTTTTCTTTATCTACTCATCCGTTGGTAGGTTGCAGTTAGGTTGCTTCCATATCTTTACAATTATGAACTGTGCTGTGATGAACATATGGGTGCAGGTATCATTTTTACAAAATGACTTATTTTCCTTCAGGGAGATCCCCAATAGTGAGATTGCTAGATCTAATGGTAGGTTTATAGAGGTTGTACTAATTCACATTCCCAAAAACAGTGTATAAGTGTTGCCTTTTCACTACATCCATGCCAATATATATTGTTTTTTGACTTTTTAATAATGGCCATTCTGACAAGGGTAAGGTTATATTTCATTATGGTTTTAATTTACATTTCTCTGATGATTAGTGATGTTGAGCATTTATCATATATTTGTTGGTTATTTGTGTATCTTCTTTTGAAAATGTCTGTTCATGTCTTTTGCCCACTTTTCAATGGGGATTTTTTTGGTTTTCTTCTGCTGATTTGTTTGAGTTCCTTGTAGATTCTGGAAATTAGTCCTTTGTTGGATGTACAGTTTGCAAATATTTTCTCTCATTGTGTAGGTTGTCTATTTACTCTGTTTATTATTTCTTTTGCTGTGAAGAAATTTTTAATTCAATTAAGTCCCATTTATTTATTTTTGTTTTTGTTGTATTTGCTTTCAGGGTCTTGGTCATAAATTCTTTGCCTAGGCCAATGTTCAGAAGAGTTTTTCATAAGTTTTCTCCTAGGATTTGTATGGCATCAGGTATTACATTTAAGTCTTTAATACATCTTGAGTTAATTTTTGTGTATGGTGAGAGATTGGGATCCAGTATCATTCTTATGCATGTGGCTCTCTAATTTCCCCAGCACCATTTTATAAATGGGGGCTTTTCCCCAATGCATGTTTTTGTCTAGTTTATTGAAGATCAGTTGGTTGTAGGTATATGGTTTTATTTCTGGGTTCTTTATTCAATTCCATTGATCTATGTGTCTACTTTTACACCAGCACCATGCTGTTTGGGTTACTATAGCCTTGTAGTACAATTCGAAGTCGGGTAATGTGATGCGTCAGGATTTGAGCTTTACACATAGGATTACTTTGGCTATTCAGGCTCTTTTTTGATTCCATATGAAATTAGGATTGTTTTCTCCCAATTCTCTGAAAAATGACATTGATATTTTGGTGGGAATTGCATTGAATCTGTAAATCACTTTGGACAGTATGAACATTTAAACAATGTTGGTTCTTCTAATCCATAAGCATGGGATATTTTTCCATTTGTTTGTGTCATCAGTGATTTATTTCATCAGTGTTTTGTAGTTCTTATTGTAAAGATCTTTAACCTCTTTGGTTAAGTATAATCCCAGGTATTTCATTTTATTTTTCTTTTGCAGACATTGTAAATGGTATTGAGTTCTTGATTTGATTCTCAGCTTGGCTGTTACTTAAGTATAGAAATGCTACTGATTTGTGTACATTAATTGTTTTACTTGAGATTAACTGAATTTATTTATTAATTCTAGGAGTCTTTTGAAAGAATCTTTCTGGTTTGACCTCCTTTTTTCCCATTTGGATGCCTTTCATTTCTTTCTCTTGCCTGATTGCTCTGGCTAGGCCTATCAGTACTATATTGAATAGAAGTGTTGAAGGTGGACATCCTGGTCTTGTTCCAGTTCTTAGGGGGAATGCTTTCAAATTTACCCCATTCAGTATGATTTTGGCTATGGGTTTGTCATACATAGCTTTTATTATTTTGAGGTTTGTCCCTTCCATGCATAGTTTGTTAAGGGTTTTTATCATGAAGCAGTGCTGAATTTTATTGAATGGTTCTTCTGCATCTATTGAGATGATCATATGGTTATTGTTTTTAATTCTGTTTATGTGGTGAACCACATTTATTGATTTGTGTATGTTGAACCACCCTTGTATCTCTGGGATGAAACTTACTTGATCATGGTGAATTATTTTTTTGATGTGCTATTGGATTCGGTTTGCTGGTATTTTCTTGAGGATTTTTGTATCTATGTTCATCAGGGATATTGACCTGTAGTTTTATTTTTATGTTGTGTCCTTTCCTGGCTTTGGTATCAAGATGATACTGGCTTCATAGAATGAGTTGGGGAGAATTCCCTCCTTCTTGATGTTATGGAACAGTTTCAATAGGATAGGTACCAGTTCTTCTTTGTAGATTTGATAGAATTTGGCTGGGAATTTATCTGGTCCTGGGCCTTTTTTTTTCTTGCTGAAAGGTTCTTTATTTCTGATTCAATCTGGCTACTCGATATTGGTCTGTTCAGGATTTCTATTTCTTCCTGATTTGAGCTTGGAAAGTTGTATGTTTCCAAAAACTTTTCCATTTCCTCTAGATTTTCTAGCTTGTGTGCATAGAGGTGTTTGTAGTAGTCTCAGATGATCTTTTGTATTTCTGTGGTATCAGTTGTAATGTGTCCTTTTTCATTTTTGGTGAATATAATGTCTCCTCTTCATGGCTAATCTAGCTAGTGTTCTATCAATCTCACTTATCTCTTCAAAGATCAACTTTTTGTTTCATTGATCCTTTGTATTTTTTTGGTTTAAATTTTGTTTTGTTTTGCTCTGATCTTTCTTATTTCTTATCTTCCACTGGTTTTGGATTTGGTTTGTTCTCATTTTTCTAGTTCCCTGAGGTGTGACATTAGGTTGTTAATATGTGATCTTTCTGTCTTTTTGATAAGGCTATTTGTTTTTTTCTTGCATTTGGTCTATCTTGGAAAATGTTCCATGTGCTGATGAGAAGAATCTGTATTCTGCAGTTTTTGGGTGTAGTGTTCTGTAAATGTCAGTTATATTCATTTGTTCTAGAGTCCCATTTAAGTCCAGTGTTTCTTTGTTGATTTTCTGCCTCAATGATCTGTCTAGTTCTGTCAGTGGAGTGCTGAAGTCCCCCAGTATTATTCTGTTGCTGTTTATTTCATTTCTTAGGTCTAGTAGCATTTGTTTTATGACTCTGGGAGCTCTGGGTTGGGTGCATAATATATTTAAGATTGTTATATCTTCTTGTTGAATTGATCCCTTTATCATTATAGAATGGCCATCTTTGTCTTTTTTCACTAGTGTGGATTTAAACTCTGTTTCGTCTGATATAAAAATAGCTACTTCTGCTCAATTTTGGTTTCCATTTGCATGGAACATTTTTTCCACCACTTTACCTTGAGTCCATGTGACTCTTCATAAGTTAAACTAGTTTATTGGAGACAGCAGATATTTGGGTTGTGTTTTTTTTTTTTAATATCCATTCTGTTAATCTATATCTTTTAAGTAGGGCATTTAGACCATTTACATTCAATGTTAATATTGATAAGTAAGGTACTGTTCCAGTCATCATGTTGTAGCTATTTGCTTTGTTTACTCCTTTGTGTTACTGTCTTATAGGAGCTGTGGGTTTTTACCTTCAAGTTTTTTTTGACAATGATAAATATCAACCACTCTTTTCATTGTTTAGAGCAATTGTGAGCATTTCTTGTAGGCAGATCTAGTGGCAACAAATTCCCTGGGAAAGATTTTATTTCTCCTTCATTCAGGAAACTTAGTTTTGCAGGATACAAAATTCATGGCTGACAGTAATTCTGTTTAAGAATATTAATGATGGGACCCCAGTCCCTTCTGGGACCTACTATTAGTCTGATGGGTTTTTCTTTTTAAGTTACTTGATGCTTTTGTCTCACAGCTTGTAGAATTTTCTCCTTCACTTTGACTTTGGCCAGACTGATGACTACATATTTTGGTGATGTCCTATTTGCAGTTAATCTCCCAGAGTTCCTTGACCTTCTTGTATCTGGATGTCTAAATCTCTAGCAAGACCAGGGGAGTTTTCCTCTATTATTCCCTTGAGTAGGTTTTCCATGCTTTTTGCTTTTTCTTCTTGTCCCTCAGGGAAACTTATTATTCTTATGTTTGGGCATTTTACATAATCCCATTTTTCTCAGAGACTTTCTTCATTTCTCTTGATTCTGTTTTTTTTTTTTTTTTTCTGACTGACTGGGTTAATTTGAAAGCCTTGTTTTCAAGCTCTGAAGAAATTCTTTCTTATGCTTGGTCTGTTGATAAAACTTTCCACTGTATTTTGAAACTCCCTAAATGACTCTTTCATTTCCAGGAGGTCTGTTATTATTTTTTAACTATCTGTTTTATTAATGAATTTTTCATTCATGTCCTGAATTATTTTTTTGGCTTCTTTGTGTTGTTTTTCAACTTTTCTCTTCAATCCCATTGAGCTTACTTGTGATCCATATTTTGAATTCCATATGATATTTCAAAAATTTCCTTTTGAATCAATTGCTCAAGAGTTAGTGTGATCCTTTAGGGGTGTTGAAGAAGCCTGTTTTTGCATATTGCAAGTGTCCTCATACTGGTTCCTTCTCATCTGTAATCTTATCCCTTAGCTTGACACAGATAGCTTTGTGGTTCACTTGTTTTTTTCTGCTGGGAACTCTGGTGCTCTAGAATAATGCTCTGGCAGGAGAAGGGCAAATGTGAGACTGTGACAGGAGGGGTGGGCCTCTCTTGACATGATTAGCAGAGACAGGCAGCTGTGTGATGCACAGGCTACTCACATCTCCTTCTCTTGGCAGTGACAGCAGTCTCTGTCCTTTGGGGGTCCCCAAAGTGCTGAGATGCCAGCTCCCACCTCAGCCCAGATGCATCAGAGGTGGTGGAGGCAACTCAACCTGCTGTGTGCAGGGCTACAAGACTGGCTGTGGGCTGTAACTGAAATGCCCTGGTGGGAGAGGCATGGTTGTGCCAGGGACTTGCCTCGAGGGAGGCTAGGCTCCTCCCAGAACAGAGAAGCAACTTAGGGAGAGGACTGTTACCTCCATCCTCCCTCAGAAGAGGTGGTAGCTTTTGTCCTTGGGGCACTCAAATGTACTTGCTGCAAATTTTTAGAGGGAAAAAAGTGAGCCCCAAGCTCCATGGATTCTGGTCCCCCAAGGCTGCTGTGGTCTGCTTGGATGCTGGGATGCATTGGCTGTGGATCAAGCGATATAGAGACCCAGGTTCTGAGTTTCTCAGGTTGGGACCACTGTGCCGAAGGCTCATGCTTGGGGCAGAGGTAGCTATGTCCACAACATTGGGTGGCTGGAGGAGGGGAGGTTCCGAACTCCATGTCCCTTCCTGGGCTTTGGTGCTACTTCTGCTCTGGGGTGGGGGTACTCTTCCATCCTATAGACTCCTCTTTGTACTCATGTCTCCACTAGGAGTGATACAAGCAACTTTGGATCATGAGCCAGATGCTCTCTGCCCTCCTCTGTCCTAAGAAGCATTTGCAACACTTCCCAGTTCCCTTGGGGCAGCCCACCCTATGCATCATAACTCTGGAAACAGAGTTTCCAGACTCTGCTGGTCTCCTGCATTTCCCCATTCCCTTGTGGTTGTCACAGTCCAAGCAGGTTCTGGGGGATGTTTATGTGGAAAGGTGGGCTGGTCACCAGGTCACTGCTGATTGCTTGGGTGGGGGTAGGGTGGGGGCCACTCTAAATGGTGGGGGCCACTCTAAATGGAGACGGGCAGCTTTGGGAGTTTGCTGAGGTTTGGGTATCACAGCAGCAACAGCTGTGGAGTGGGTCCCTCTTGGTGGCAGCAGAAGAGGTGGGGGGGGGCCAGAGAATTTGCTACCATTTGGGTCTTGCAGCAGCAACAGCAGTGATGGCACAGTGGCACTTGTTCCCAGGGTATGCAAGAGCACCTGACCTCCCAGCTTGCTCCCTGGCCTGGCAGCAGCAATGAAGAGGTGGTGATGGTGGCACTGGTCCCCAGACAGATGCAGCATTTCTTGGCTGGGCTCTCAGAATGGCCCCAGCTTCAGTGCTCAGGGCTCAGAAGTCTGAGGAACCCTGCTGTACCCCTTCTTTGGAGCAGTGGCACTGTGCAGTCTCTAGGTAACTCCCTGTGTTAGTCCAGAGGCCCATGAGGGTGGAGGCACCCACTCATAGCTAAGATTGCAAAGTCTATGGCAGGAGTGTAGAGCCCTGGGGTTCTATCCCCTACCAGCTTTCTCACATATGGGTGTCTCTCCAGGCTACTGTCATTCCAGCCAAGTGGGCTTCCCTACTTCCCTCTCCTTTGCTTTTGGTGCCTCCTATCACTACTCTATTGAATCCCAGTGCTATCTCCTAGACAACCCATCCAAAGGTGAATGTCTACTCACCACTTTGGATCCTCTCTGTGGGAGTAGCATGTGCCAGCTGGTTCTAGTCCACCATCTTGGCTCCTCTTCCCACACAGTATCATTTTAAATAGCTACATCCTGTGTGTTGATGTCACATAAATTATTAAAACAATTCTCTATTGTGACTGTTTATGTACTTTCTTGCTTTTGCCTATAAACGTTTGTGTGATAAACAATATCATAGCCAACTAGTTGTACTCACTCCTAATTACTTCTTCATCTTATTCCTAGAAGTGTAATTCCTGGGTTGAATTACATATTTGTTTTTGAGGTTTTAAAATAAGTATTGCCAGATCATCATCCAGAAAGTATGCACTAATTTGTACTTCCACTACCAGTGTTTGAATACTAGGTTCTCTATGCCCTTTCCAATGCCAATTGGAAAATCTTCTCCAAAAGCAAAATCTTTTCAATTTTGATTTTGTTTGTTTAATTTTAAAATTATGACTTAAGTTGAATATTTTCATGTGTTTCTTATCCATTTGTATATGTCTTAATGTAAGCTCTCTTTTTATTTCCTTTTCATAAGTGCCCTAAAACATTATGATAGGGAATTATTTTATTCAATACTTACTGTTTTCTAAGGAGAACAGATTTTAAAAAGAGAGTTCTTTCTTTGCTGAGGGGATGGATGCTGAGTATAAGAATATAAATGGGAGAAATCAATAGACTAAATTCCTCATCCTTAAGGAAAGAGACATAAAGAAATAATAAGACAGGTGGCACAGGAAGAGGAGAAGGTGGTTGGGACAGGAAGGTGATATGGAAGGATAGGTTGATAGAGAGGATGACTTGGGGAAGTGGTCATAGGAGATTGGGGTCAGAGGACAGAGGTGATTTGTGCACAAGGAGAAAGTGTGGGGAAAGAAGAGCATAAAGGTATAGGGTAACCACATATCCTTATTTTCCCTGGACAATTTTGGCATATGCATATTGATCCAGGAAAATCTTTCAAGTGCCCTGGTTTAGATGATAAATTATATGATTATTGCCTAGACGACTTTTAAGAGAATATTTCAAAATAGTTTGTGATATAATTAATCATCTCTGTCGTTCCACGCAATTTTCAGTAAAGGGTCCATTCTTTACGAATACATTGATTAAGCAGATCTGACTTTATGATACATGAAATGACAGGCCTTCTTGATATTGGTTCTTCATGATCTGCTTCTACTCACTCACTTTCCTAGCCTTGTCTTCAGCTATAAGTCCATATATGCCTCAACCATGGTAGCCTTTTTGAACTTTTTATGTTTTTCCAGAGTTTACATTATTTCATAGCTTACTTCTATTTGGTATCTCCTCCTGGAAATTTCTCCTGTCTCTTAACTGCCTAGTGAACATTTAATATCCAGATCAGGGCTCCATTTTGTGGCATTCTTCCCTACAATATCAATGCTTTCCTTTATTGTAGCATTTACGACATTGTTCAGTTGGTTTGCTGGTCTTTGAGTGGTAACAATTATGTCTTGTTTGTCAACATTTCTATCTCCTGTGAACACCATGCCTAGCACAAGATCAATTCAAAAAAGACTTACTGAGTGCCTACTATGTGCTAGGCTCTGTACCAGGCACTGGTTATAGATGAATCAAATATAGTACAAGATTACTTAACATAGTCCTGAATCCAATCAAGAGAAAAATATGTTAAGTCCATTAATTATAAAGTACTGAATTTATAAACTTCTCTATGATACAAGGTACAGAAGTACAGAGGGAAGAGTGATTAATTATGGAGTGATCAAGGAAGAACACCTAGAGAAAGTTACTTTTGGGGTGGTTTTAAATTTTTATAAAAACTCAGCAAGTGAGAGATACAGGGTGGAATGTATATGCACAGGCACTGGGGGTTAAAAGTGAGTTTGGAGATTATAATTTTAGTATATCAGGAGTGTGGGCTCAATAATCAATTTTCATGCAATTATGAGTACTGTTTCATCAGGTGAAAAATAAAAATAACTCTAAATAAAGGAAACCTCAGGAGCAAGGTTGTGAGAAGTAAAAACTGGGTGTATTAAGGCAACAGTGATTCAATATGTGTTCCTTCTTCTTTTTTTCTTCTTACTCTCCTCTCTCCCTCTGCAATTTTCTCTGTTTTCTGCTTCAGGTTTTATTCTTATTTTTATTTTCTCCTGTGACTTACTGCTCTGCCATTCCTCTAATTGGAGTTTGTGCTGGGGAGGAGAAGACAGAGAGACAGCTGGACAGATGAACATGAAGGACAGACAGAGGATATGTGGTGAGGCTTCCAGGTCTGCCTTTCATCTTTAAATAGAAAAGTGGCCATCACCTCACACTGTTTCCATGGGTTTAAAAATAACATTCTTTGACAGAAGTACACAATTACAAAGACTAGGTATCCCTATATTACACAAGAGGAAAGGAGTAAACAATTTCTCTGTATAAGCTTTATTGTGCTTGACAGATATTATGTTTTTAATAATTTGAAGTTACGTAACAACCCTGCATCGAGCAAGTCTATCAGCGCCATTTTTTCCAACGATATGAGCTCACTTTGTGTCTCCATGTCACGTTTTGGTAATTCTCGAAATATTTCAAATTTTTCCAAATTATTACATATGTTATGGCAATCTGTGATCAGTGATCTTTGATGTTACTATTATAATTGTTTTGGGGTATCATGAACTACACCATAAGATGGCCAAATTAATTGGTACATGTTGTGTGTGTTCTGATGGCTCCACCGATTGCCTGTCCCCCCTTCTATCTTCCTCTCTCCAGGCTTTCCTATTTCCTGAGACACAACAATATTGAAATTAGGTTAATTAATATTCCTACAATGTCCTTTAAATATTCAAGTGAAAGGAAGAGGTGCAAATCTCTCACGTTCAATGTGAAGTTAGAAATGATAAGGCTTAGTGAGGAAGGCATGTTGAAAGTTGAGACAGGCTGAAAGCTAGGCCTCTTATGCCAAATAGTGAGGAAAGCTGTGAATGCAAAAATAGTTCTTGAAGGAAATTAAAAGTTCTACTCCAGTGAACACATGAATGATAAGAAAGTGAAACCGCCTTTTTGCTCATAGCAAGAAAGTTTTACTGGTCTTGGTAGAAGGTCAAACTAACCACAACATTCTTTTAAGCCAAAGCCTTATCCAGAGCAAGGCCCTAAATCTCTGCAATTCTATCAAGGCTGAGTGATGTTAGGAAGCTGCAGAAGAAAAGTTTGAAGCTAGCAGAGATTGGCTTATGAGGTTTAAGGACAGAAGCCTTTTGCATAACATAAAAGTGCAAGGTGAACCAGCAAGCACTCATGTTGCAGCAAGTTAACCAGAAAAGCTAGCTAAGATAATTGATGAAGGTAGTTACACTAAACAATGGATTTTCAATGTTGATGAAACAGCCTTATATTGGAAAAAGATGCCATCTAGGACTTTTACAACTAGAGAAGAGAAGTCAATGTCTGGCTTCAAATCTTCAAAAGACAGGCTGACTCTTATTAAAGGCTAATGCAGCTGGAGACTTTAAGTTGAAGCCAATGCTTATTTACCATTATGAAAATCCTAGAGCCCTTAAGAATTACACTGACTTGACTCTGCCCGTGTTCTATGGAGCAACAAAGCCTAGAGGACAGCACGTCTGTTTACGACATGATTTACTGAGTATTTGAAGCCCACTGTTGAGATCTACTGCTCAGAAAAAAAGAAGCCTTTTAACATATTACTACTCATTTATAGTGCACCTAGTCATCCAAGAGTGCTGATGGAAAGGGACAAGGAGATGAGTGTTGTTTTCATACCTGCTAACACAACATCCATTCTGCAACTCAAGGGTCAAGGAGTAATTTTGGTTTTCAAGTCTTATTATATAAGAAGTACATTTTGTAAGACTATAACTGCCTGCCATAGGTAGTGATTCCTCTGGTGGATTTGGGAAAAGTAAATTAAAATCCTTCTGGAAAGGATTGACCATTATAGATGCCATTAATTCATGGGAGGATGGCTAAATATTGGGAGCTGATCACAACCCCATAAGACACAATTCTGTGAGAGTTTTTCCCATCCCTTCCACCCCCCTCCCGCCCGCCCACCCTCAGGTGAATGTTATTGCCCTGTGTGATGTAAGTGTTCATCAGTTTATACCAGTTTGATGGTGAGTACCAGTGGTGCTTGTTTTTCCAATCCTGTGACACTTCGCTTCGAAGAATGGGCTCTAGCTCCAACCAGGATAATACCAGATGTGTTAATTCACTATTGTTCCTTATTGCTGAGTAATACTCCATGGTATACATATACCACATTTTATTGATCCACTCGTGTATTGATGGGCACCTGGGTTGTTTCCACAACTTTGCAATTGTGAATTGTGCTGCTATGAACATTCGAGAGCAGATGTCTTTATTATAAAATGTCTTTTTTTCTTTTGGATAAATACCCAGTAGTGGGATTGCTGGGTCAAATGGTGATTCTACTTTTAATTCTTTGAGGTATCTCCATATTCTTTTCCATAGAGGTTGTACTAATTTGCAGTCCCACCAGCAGCGTATGAGTGTTCCTATCTGTCCGCATCCCCGCCAACATTTGTTGTTTGGGGATTTTTTGATATGAGCCAATCTCACTGGAGTTAAGTGATATCTCATTGTGGTTTTGATTTGCATTTCCCTGATGATTAGAGACGTTGAGCACTTTTTTATATGTTTGCTGGCCATTATTCTGTCTTCTTTGGAAAAGTTTCTGTTCATGTCCTTTGCCCATTTTTTAATAGGGTTGTTTGATTTTTTCTTGTTGATTTTCCTAAGTTCTGTATAGATTCTGGTTATCAGCCCTTTATCAGAGGTGTAGCATGCAAATATTTTCTCCCATTCTGTAGGTTGTCTATTCACTCTGGTGATAGTTTCCTTGGCTGTGAAGAAGCTTTTTAATTTGATCAGGTCCCATGTATTTATTTTTGTTGCTGCTGTGATTGCTTTGGGGATCTTCTTCATAAATTCTTTGCCTAGGCCAATGTCCATAAGAGTTTTTCCAATGTTTTCTTCAAGAATTCTTATGGTTTCATGTCTTAGGTTTAGATCTGTTATCCATTGTGAATTGATTTTTGTGAGAGGTGAGAGGTGTTGGGTCCACTTTCAGTCTTCTACATATGGCCATCCAGTTTTCCCAGCACCATTTGTTGAATAGGGATTCTTTTCCCCAGTGTACGTTTTTCTGGAATTTGTCAAAGATCAGGTGACTGTATGAGGTTGGTTTTATATTTGGGTTCTCAGTCCTGTTCCATTGGTCTACGTGTCTGTTCTTGTGCCAATACCATGCAGTTTTGGTTACTATAGCCTTGTAGTATAGTTTGAAGCCTGGTAGACAGATGCCTCCCAATTTGTTCTTTTTGCTTAAGATTGCTTTGGCTAGACGGGGTCTTCTCTGGTTCCACACGAAGCATAGAATTATTTTTTCTAGATTGGCAAAAAATGATGTTGGTATTTTGATAGGGATTGCATTGATTCTGTAAATTAATTTAGGTAGCAAAGCCATTTTTACTATGTTGACTCTGCCTATCCAAGAGCATGGTAGGGCTTTCCATCTATTTACATCCTCTGCAATTTCCTTTCTCAGCGTTTCATAATTCTCTCTATATAGGTCTTTGACCTCCTTAGTTAGATATATTCCTAAATATTTAATTTTCTTTGTTGCTATTGCGAAAGGTATAGCATCTTTAATTTGTTTCTCGGCCCATAAGACACAATTCTGAATGCCATAATTCTGAATCTTGAAATCCCAAAAGATCAAAAGCCCTAAAGTCTAAAATCCCAAAAATCACAATCCTGAAAGATCAAAATTCTGAAAATGTAATTCTGGAAAAAATAAAAAAATCTTTAAAAGATATTTATTTACATTTTGAAAAGAGGATTTATTTGAGAAACATAAGAACACATCATAGGCTACTTTACACAATAAAAAGGGCAATAATAACATATATTTTTACAAACATAAACACTCAGGCATACTAATGACAGTCACATAGGTATAACAGTCATAAGCAAAGGAACCATATTTGTAAGAAGATAAGTAAAAAGGGAAATGCATAAACACACATTACTATGGTTGATAGTCATGTGCACCCAGATTTATAATTGCAATCATCTGAAATACTATGAACAACCTAAGTTTTTGATGAGATTGGTCAAAAACCATGATGGTCCACCATTGCTTATGTAATCACCCAAAGAGCTGAGATTTTGAGAAATGTTATCTTTCACAAATGCAGATGTACAAAATGGACATCTCCTCATTTATTAAGGGGGTTTCAACATTTTACACACACACATACAATGCTTACACACAGTTCATCTTATGATAATGCACTTTCATAGAGTAAAATTTGCAAAGAATGAATAAAACAAATTAGAGCTCTGTCAAAGTCTCTATACAATTTATACCTCTAGTATTGGAAATATTGTGAAAATGAAATATATAGCATAGTGAATTTTAAATAAGTAATGCTGACAATTTAAAATAGTGGATAAAACTGAAAAAAAGAAAAAGAAAAGGAAAAAACCTAAAAAGTAAATTTAACATATAAAAAGTGTATTTCAGGGATAGATTATGGGCAATTGCACAGAGATAGTCCATAGAGCTGGCCTACTTTCACGATCATTAACTATATTTTGAAGTCTTGCATCACAATGAATAGCTGCTTTTTTTTTCATTTAGGACACAGCTCTCCTAGGATAAGAAGTTCACATTCATTTTCTATGTAGTGCTGCATTTTTGGAAATTCTTCTGTTATTCAATATACCCTGACATGAGCATTTCCTATTAAATTTTCCATCTTCTACGTTGTTTTGGGTACCTGGAAGTCCATTCCACATGTGTTTGTATACAGACCACAAATTTGGTGGAAACAATACTGGTGATCAAATAGCAACATTGTTGCATTAAGTGTCTTCATATTCTACCACACACATAATTATTTTTGAACCAGTTAGTCACTTCACCAGCTTCTTCAGACAAATGCGGCTTTAATTCACTTTAATTCATTAAATGCTCCAAAGTCATCTGCTGGAAGGAATGCCAATGTAGGTAAATGACACATTTTTAAACTGTAGTTTTCTTTGTTACCATGTTGTGTGGCTAATCTACTCATGTGAATTTTCCACCAAATGCAAATAAAGAAAATAGCAAGATAATAGTTCTGCCTAACACAATGCAATTATCCTGTGATTGTGACTTTTGGGATTCTAGATGTTAGGAATTTTAGACTTTAGGAATTTAAGACTAGAGATTTTGATCCTTGGGGATTTCAACATCTGGGATTATGGCATTTGGGATTGTGTCTTTCAGGATTATGACACAAACTCAAGATATCAACATTAAAAGTAGGTTTGGAAGAAGTTCATTCCAACCCTCATGGATGACTTTGACTGCTTCAGGACTTGACTGGGGGAAGTTACTGCAGATATGGTGGAAGTAGCAAGAGAACTAGAATTAGAAGTAGAGCCTGAAGATGTGACAGAATTGCTTCAATCTCATAATAAAAGTTTAATGGATCTGGAGTTGCTTCTTAGGGATGAGGAAAGAAAGTAGTTTCTTGAGATGGAATCTACTCCTGGTGAAGAGAGGTAACACTGTTGAAATAACAAAAAAGGGTTTACAATATTCCATAAACTTAGTTGATAAAGCATCACAGGGTTTGAGAGAATTGATTCCAATTTTGAAAGAAGTTCTAGTGTGAGTAAAATGCAATCAAACAGCATCACATGTAGAGAAATCTTTTGTGAAAGGAAGAGTCAATCATGTGACAAACTTGATTGTTCTCTTATTTTAAGAAATTGCCACTGCTACCCCAGCCTTCAGCAACCACCACCCTGATCAGTCAGCAGCCATCAACATTGAGGCAAGACCCTCTACCAGCAAAAAGATTATGACTTGCTGAAGGCTCAGATGATCAATAGCATTTTTAGCATAGGGTATTTTTTAAATTAAGGTGTGTACATTGTTTTTTAGACATAATGCTCTTACGTACTTAATAGACTACAGTATAGTGTAGTATATGCACTGGGAAACCAAAAAATTTGTGTGACTCACTTTATTGTAACATTCGCTTTATTGCAGTTGTCTGGAATTAAACCTACACTATCTTTGAGGTATGCCTGTAGTTAGCATGAGAGGCAATATCATATAGTCATTAAGAGTTCAGGCCCTGGAGCTAATCTGCTTGAGTTTGAATCCTGGGTCGGCTACCAATGAGCTATGTGACCTTTGGCAATTTATTTAATCTCATCTATAATATCAGTATCTACCTCATAACTTTGTTTCAAGAAAAATTGACATAATTTATATAAAGTACTTGGAACAGTACCTGAAGTAAAGACAATAAATACCTGCTATTATCATCATTATCATTAACTGAAATTTTGTCTCCAAATATAGTACCTTTACGTTTTCATGTTTTTATATTTGACCTTATAGACCCAAAAGAAATTTCTTTCTTTTTTTTTTCTTTCCAATAAATTATTCTAGATGGCTGACATTTTCTGTAAATATGTCCTGTAACCAATTCCCTTAAATATGATGGTGAAATGCTATAAAAATTTAATTTATGGACATGCAAAGCCACACAGGGTAGACAGCTGGCTTGACTTTCAAAATCTTTCATAATCTGTGTCTTTCATACCAAACTAGCTTTATTTCTATCCTATTTCTCATCCTTGTTTACTCTTCCTTCTATAGTGCCCTTGATAGGCAGCAATCAAAATATTTTTGATTACTTTCTTCTCTCAGTAAGCAGTTTTCGAGAATGTTACTGTATGTACATTTATTTTAAAATAATGAACATGAACACCTATATTAATGTAGTATGTTCATTATAGATTATATTCAAAATAAAACTTACAAACAGTGAAATTAAAAATAAATACAAAAATGCTTTTCTTCTATACTCAATGGATCATTTTGTACACAAAACTCATATTGGAAAAATCATTGGTCTTTTTAATTAAAAAAAGGTATTTTTAAATTAAGGTATGTACATTGTTTTTGAGACATAATGCTATCACACCCTTAATAGACTACAGTATAGTGCATATAACTTTTATGTGCACTGGGAAACCAAAAAATCTGTGTGACTCACTTTATTGTGATATTTGCTTTATTGCAGTGGTCTGTAGTTGAACCACTGGTATAGACTATGTATGAACATGTCCAGTGATAGAAAATGAATTCCTCAGTGACTTGGTCCATTCTGTTGATGTACAACTCTAAGTTGTTTGCAAGTTATTGCTTTTGCTGATGTGAAAAAAATTTCTATAGTTAGTAGCCATCTACTATGACCAAGCCCTGGGCTTGGTGTTTTAAATACATTATTTCTAGTCTCATAATATCTGAAAACTAGATACAGTTTTTTCCCTTCCCCAATACAGATGAGAACGTTTAAGTAAAGAAATAATTTGTCCAGTAGAAGATAAACTGTTGTAGTCCTATCCTTTTAATATCATATGAAATAAAAGGGAGGTCATCTCTCTACTTGGACTCTAGCTTCCACATGGCCCTGTGCAATGCCATGTGCATTCAGATTTAGCTTTTTTCAGACTTTCTCTGAACCTGAAATATCCCCTTTCCTCTCTCTTACTCTCCTTATCTTCTTATCCCTTTGGTGTCAATCCCCACTTTCTCTATAAAGTCACTGCTCATCTTCTTTGCACAGTGTCCGGCCCTTGGGTGAAATAATAAGTGAAGCCTACATTATATCGTTTTGATTTTAACATTAAATTTACAATCATTGCTTGCTGTGATTTTGTGAAATGGCTTAAAGTTAGTTTACAAATTACTTTCTGTTGTGGATAATACCTTATAATTTCATATCTACCCCTCTGTCTCCATTCATCAGGCATTGTTTTAGTCACATGATAGAATTTTACTCAAATTTTTATATGTTTTTCTATTTTGAAGACATTCAAAAGTCAAGCAAAATATGGGAAAGAGAGTAAATAATGAAGAATCAGAGAGTAAATAATAAAAAATCACAGAAGGAAAAGATTCTGTTCATTGCAAACTAATCTCTTAGTTGATAGCTCCACATATATTTCTTCTCACTTATGATCAATTTTAATCAATCTAGGTTTCCATATCTAGTCCTAAGGGTCCATTATTAGGATAACCTTCTAGTTCTGTTCTTTTTGGGCAGTGTTTCATGCTACTTGTAAGACCTTTGTCTTTACCATGTATACATTTTCTTGTATATGGATACTTTTCAGTGGCCAGACCAGTTGCAGGTATGTATTACAGAGGAAGGAATGGTCTCTGTGACTTTGGGCAATCTCTTACATCGTTGAGGATAAAGTGTGTCTTGATCTGGACCTTATTAGTCAATGGAAGAAAAGGAGGAGAAGCATATTTTTTGTAAAGTTCTAGATGGGAATGAGTTTCTTGGGAAAAGTTTTTTGGCTAGTCTTGTTGGGGTAATGAGGAGGTATAAAACAATAGTGAGTGGGTTGAAGTTAGATTGCAAACCCCCTTGTAGGATTTTTATAGGTTTTTTTCTATGTAAAAGGTTATTGAAAATGAAGTGGTATAATAAAATAGTTATTTAAGTGCATTAAGGTGAGATAATATCAGAGGTGGATTAGATAAGGCAGCACGCAAATCCAAAAGCTTTGTTGGCATATCATGTGGTTCTTCAGCAGTGTCCATTCCTTCCTTTGAAGCTGTTGATTTTGATAGTTTCAGGTCAGTCAGAGATGACTATTTTCCAAGATTGGTTTGAACATTCTCTTCTGTTTTCATAAGCTGAAACAGGCTTTATTTCAACTGACAGTTGAATAACTTTTTATTTTTGTTTCACTTCTCACACCTTTACTTGTGGTGTACATTTTATACTTACTAAAAGAAAGCCCTTAAAGCTGTGGTCCCCAACAGGCCATTGACTGATACTGTTCTGTGGCCTGTTAGGAACCTGTCCATGGAAAAATTATCTTCCATGAAACTTAGGAACAGGGCTGCACAGCAGGAGGTGAGCAGCGTTTGAGCAAGCAAAGCTTCATCTCTATTTACAGCTGCTCCCCATTGCTCACATCACATCACCACCTGAACTCTGCACCCCCCTACCTTGCCCCAGTCCATTGAAAAATTGTCCCCCATGCAACCAGTCCCTGGTGCCAAAAAGGTTGGGGACCGCTGCCTTAAAGCAAGTATATGAGAAAACAGAGCCACAGAATGACCAAATTGTTTTTACAAAATTACCTAAATGTTTAGAGACTCACACAGCTAGAATCCAGTTCTCCTGCCTTCCAATTTAGGAATTTAAAATACTTTCCAGGTTTTCAAGGAGAGTCAATCTTTAAACTCAGCCAGAGGTGGCATGAGGGAGATTCCACAACACACATAGAAATACAATTTTTAGGGACATAGAGTAGTTCCTGCAGCAATCTATCCTGGATGGAATGGATGTGTCACTTTACTTGAGCAAACTGGAAAAAAAAATACAATTGGTTCCCACCGCAGGACTTGCATGACAATAAAGGAGGATTGCTGCTAACAAAGCCATAGCTTTCATCCATCACCAGAGGAGCGAACACGACCCTTCTCAGATGAGCTACTGATTTTCACCTTCCGTCATCCATCTCGCTAATGGTGGCTACCGAGATGCTTCAGCAGATGCAGTGAGATTGGTAGATTATTAGGGATAGCTTTGTTCCTTCACATTTCTGAAATTTTGAAAGGTCAAATGAGGAGACTTTGGCAATCTGGGGTGATAAAATATACACTTTGTGAACATTTAGCTTTTGAAAGCAGAGATTCTTTATCTGTCCTGCTCATTAGTCTCTGCCTGGACCATATTTCTTAAGTCATACATTTACAAAAATGTTTATTTAAAGACAAAGGGTCCCTGGAATGAAGGTGGTTTGCTATCAGACTACAATAGCTGCTACTGTTCTATGATGATAGTCACAGTGGATTCCTTTGACTTGTCTTAATTTTTTTTAATGTGTGAAATCAATATTTTCTTGTGTAGTGACCAGATATAAACACATTCTGTAAAGATTTCTGAGATGCTTAGCCTGGGAAATGTTACATTTTGAGTTATATTCACTGTGTTAGGACTAACGGTGTGGCACTCTGGAGTGATAAGGCATTTCAGGTCAACTTGTGTTCCCCTTGAAGAATGGCCTTCAATCTCTGCATAGCATGATAATAATATAGTGGGATCAATAACCATCATATATTGACCAGGATGATTAGCAGCTATGTCAGACATACTAATTTTGTTTTTGAAAGTTTATTATTTATATGCTTCAGATAATACATGTCTTGGATCAAAATAATTTCTCTTTTACAAAAAAATGTATTCAATAACCATTTTTTGAGTATCATATGCAAGGAACTGTATAAGACATTTTGGGATATATAGCAAAGCATAACAACCTTGGAGTTTAGCTTTAAAAATTGCCACTTCTTTGGAACATTCCTTAGCGCTCAAATTGGAATATGTTAATCAGTTCCCAAAGCATGACTTATAACCTTGTTGCAGACAAACTTCATTCTTTCTTATATTATTCTTAATAATTTTCACATCAGTCTTCTCTCCTAGACTTCTCGAGGAAGGTGTCTGCATTTCTAACAGGGCCTCTTAGTGCTTTGACTTAGGATGTAGAACCAATAAATGAAATAAATATGATCCCTGACTAGTTAGAGGAATAAAAATTTGTGAATGATAGGGTTGTATCATATACACATTTAACATATCATCAGAATAGTTTTAATTCTGAAGATGTCAGAATGTTTGGATCACAAAGCAATGTTAATATGAAGTAAAAAAGTGGAATTTTGATGGCCATCTTTTTCTTTTTTTCAATTTGAGTTACCTTTTGCTTTTTATTACTCTTAATGGAAATACAATGAAATAGAATTTTGGCTGAATTTTGACTGGTGCACTGTATCAAGCTATAGTTTGTTTAAAATGTTTCATTATTAACTTTGTGATCACAATTTTAGATAACCCACCATACCTTTTTCTTTTTTACTCTAATACATAAAATCAGGAAATATTTCATTTTTAAGTAGTTTAACAACTTTTACATGGCTTTTGCTTTTTTTTATTCTTGTAAAAAAACTCCAGTGATTTGGAGTTTTTTGAGCTGTTTCAAAAATGGCTGTTTAAGCCTCAAGGCAAATATTTTAATATGTATTTCCATTTCCAGTAAGAATGGGTTTATTCATAGACTGTTGTTTTTGTTGCATGAAATTAGTAGATCTCTGAAGAGTTGATGTAAATTTACATGCAGAATTTATTTCCACTTTTTTTCTGTTTTTCTCTTTCTCTCTGGTAGCCAGGTGGGAAATCAAAAATCTTGTCTCAAGAGATCAGCTCCTGTTAAAAAATGTAAGCTAGTATCTATTTGAGATTCCCACAGTTTCACTATTATAGGAATTGGATTAAAAATGTCTGCCACAAAAAGAAAAAGATAGTCTTGTTTACTTCATAGGATCAAACCCTTAAAAATAAAACCCAAGAACAAGGTACACTTTTCACAGTTCTAAGGCGGGCAAACACATTTAAGTTACTGTCTATGAAAATAGAAATAAAATACATTTATTTCCTTGGAATGGCATTTCTTTCTATTTCAAAGAAATGTTGTCATTATATTTTTCCTTGTTGGAACTAGCTTGTTTTGATTTAGGTAGAAATGTGTGTCATGACTAGGAGTAATAAATAGTTATCAGATACAGACTGTTTCTATAGAATAACTATTGGCTGAAAAGCCCTATAAGAAATATATTTTTTGTTAATATTAGAGACAACTGTAGAAATGATAAAAAATTGCTTTAAAAAAGGGAGTACAACAGGAACTGTTGAGTAACATTTAAACATACTAGATATGTTATTACAGAATTTTTATTTATGAAAATATTGAAAATTTATTGAACAAGTTTGTTATTTAAAAATAATTAATTCCCTGAATATTTTATTGAGAACCTGTAATACTATGTGGTAGGTACTTTATGACTATATAGAATAATCCTACTCTAATATAAGTGTTTTATGTTTAAATGTTTATATATCTCAGTTTAATAAGATAAAATATGTCTACAAATAATTTTAAACAAATATTGTAATCATATTATGTTTTTGAGAACAACTTTTTGTAATAAAAGATTGTGAGAGTACATGTGCAATGGTCTTAAAATATACATTTTGAACTTTAGAGGTACAACTCTTTAATTGAAATAAAAATTATGTTAACCAGATTCTTAGATTAAATGGACTGTTCCCATTGCTATCCCTTGGATCACAGATTTTGTATTCTGGCTGAGAGGACATCATAAAAAACTAGGTCGTATCTTATAGATGAGCATCTAAATCTCACAAAGTATTGTCTCCCAGTTGGCATTGTTACTGAGTCTTTAAAAAAACATTTTAGTATTCCATAAGGCCAGGTGTCCCTGGTGCACAAGTGAATCCCATGAACATTGACCTATTGCCTTATTTCTTTTGTTGTAAATTGAGCTTTCTTAGTCAGAAGTAATACTATTTGGGTTAACTTGATGAAGAGTAGACATTCAGTAGTCAACAGATGGTGTTGTTGGCAAAGTGTGGCAAGTAGAGAAGGCAAATCCAAATCCAGAAAATGTGTTTATTCCAGTAAGGAAAAATCCACTATGGGGAAAGGGTCCAAAATAATCAACCTGCTGCCAACTGGCTATCCGTTCTCCTCAGGATATAGGAGCCTATCCGGGGCACAGGGATGGCTCCTCTTGCTGGAAAATTGGGCACTCAGTAGTGATGACTGCTAAGCCAGCATCAGCAGGGAAAAGTCCATTTGTTCAGCCTATTCAAACCCCCCTTATACAACCATGACTGCTATTTAAATAATCCTGTTGACTAAACACTACTTGGGACTGGGGGAAAAAGAGCCTGACTGGCATCTACATGTTAGAACAACTTGTCCCCCTAATTATCAAGAGCATCCTCTTCAGTGGGAACTTTTGGCTAAACATTTGCATAGGACAAAAATACTCTCAAATTCTGAGTTAATTCTGAGAGGTCTATTCAAACCTCTTTGTCTCGGACCATCTGGTCAAAGCATTAGTCATTGCCCTTTAATTGTTCCTTGTGCAAACTCTCCTTCCAGGAAAAGTGGACCACACTATGTACCCTGCTAGCTCTGTCCACTGGGAGGATTATCTTTCCCATCCTTCCTCAGCACCACACCAAGTGGGGCTGTCAAGCCACAGCAGTCCACTTTAAACGAGTGGCAGAATATTGGGCAGAGCTCTCTGTGAACCAGGCTTGAAAAGTTTCCTTTGTGATCAAATAGTCATAAAAAACTTTCCATGTGGTCATAGGAGTGGGTTGAGGAAGTGATGACACTGCAGTGGGAATAAGCACATTGAGCAATTGACCCACCTGCTCAGGTAAATCACTTGTGTCCTCAGGAACTGCATTTGCTGATGGAATATTGATGGGTATGCTCAACTTAATAACTTGAATGTTTGGTGAATAACCAGTAGCTCAAGCTTCAGTGTGCCCTGGTGTATTAAGGTGAGTGTTCAGTCTCTAATGGAGACCAATATAAAGTCACTGAAGACTAACTTCTAGCCAAAGATAGCATAATTACTCTTTAACACTTGAGGTTTGGTTTCCTTATTGGGTCTTAATTTCCACAAAGTAATCTGAGCTGTCATAGATACTTCAAGCATCATTGGATCTATTGGGTCATATGGGCTAAGAGAAAGGTCTCCTTGCCCTGAAGATTGGACCAGATGGAGAGCTAATCCAAACTGTGGCCCCATTCCAAGTTATTAACACTGTAAGTTATTTAGTGTTTTCCCATCGCAGCAGTTACAGTAGCACATAAAACATGGATTATGAGTTGTTTTCCTTAAAATTTAATGAAAACTGTCATGTCATGTCTCTTTCTTAGAGGTGAGAATTGCAAAGTGCAGAAACTAGTCTTTAACTGCCCCCAGGTTACTATGCCCTCCAAAATTAATGGGACTAGCAGGCCTTTGAAATTTCATGTGATTTTTTTTTCAGACAAGCACTCATGTGTTTCCATGGCATTTAAAGTACTGACTTCTTTCTGTTCATCAGAACCCAGATAGATAATGTTATCATTATAGTGTATAGCATGATGTTCTATGAAATAATGAGGATGAAAGGTCTTCAAATTAAATTATGACAGAGAGTCTGAAGTTGATTTTCACAGAGATAAAATAGTGAAGGTATACTATTGGCCCACCCTAGAATAACAAACTGCTTCTCACATTCCCTACTTATTGGGATACCAAAATATTTGTCAGACCAATATTTATGGACTAGCAGGAAAGCAGGGGCAGTGTTTCTTTGCTTCCCAAATGAGAGCAAATTTTGGACGATTGCTGCAATGGGGAAATTGCCTGATTAATTATATGACAATCTTTGTCATTTTAAAAGATTCATTCATCTGGGAGACAATGTGGGGATGTTTTCCAGTTACTGCGTGTATTTATTCCAACTATACACTTTAGAACTAGATTAATAGTAAAAGGATTTTCCCTAAATGGGTGCAATGATATTTCTGGTTCCACATGTTTTTCCACATCCTGTCATTCACCCATCAAGAAGTGAAGTCTATATTCCTGCCCCCGAAACTCAGTCAGAACTTGGTGACTGCTTTGAGAAATAAAATGTGGCAAAAATGTCACTGCTTACTTCTAAGGCTGTGTTAGAAAAGGAGATACAACTTCCTCCTCGCTTTCTGTCTTTCTTGAGATGCTTGTGATGGTTGGAACACAGCCATCATGTCATGAGGAAGCTCAGAATACATCCAGTGGCCACAGGTAGGTGCTCTAGCTAACAGCTCCGGCTAAGAAGTCTCCTGCCAATATCGAGCATCAACTGCCAGACATATGAGTAAATAAGCCTACCAGTGATTCTAGCCCTCAACCTTTGAGGCACCACAGTTGATGCTAAATAGAACAGAGATGAGCTTTCCCTGCCAGTCCTGCCCATGTGGCAAGTTTTTAAGCATGATAAATATCATTGTATTGATATTAGTTTGGGGATGGTTTGTTACTGGAATAGGTGGGATAAGAGTTCCATAAGATCCACTTGAAGTAGTCTCTGGTCATAAATCAATTTTTTTAAAAAACCTCATTTTCACCAAAAGATGACAATATTCTGTGCCTTTGTGGACTGTCTGAGTTTAAAGCTAGTATCTAATCATCCCTGAAATACCTGGTTATGTTCCCTTCCCCAGTGCACATTAAGTCTGGTTAGTGGCTGAAAGTCCCTTTGGGAAACCTATAAAGGAAAATTTACAATAGGCACTTTGATGTTATCATTAGACACTCCCCAATTAACCCACAGTCTCCCCTTGTGAAAAGTACTCCAAGTCTGTGAACTGACTCAAGTGAACTAACTGCCCATCTTCTTAGGTCTTAAGGATGCAATGAACAGACACCCACCACAAAAGATTCCTGCAGATCAGATCGTGAGATAACCACAAGTGTGCCCCCCTTTCTTTTTCTGTTTATAAGCCACTACTCTGTCTTTGCTACCCAAGCATTCCATCATCATCTTTGCAGTAAAGAGCCCATTTCAAAACCACCATAACCACGCAGACTCCTGCTAACAGAGTAGCTGTCTCAGCGCTTCTAAAACACACTGGTGCTTTCCAAGGCAATGCCACTCTCAGTGCTTTCACGAAAGGCTTGTTATATGGGCCCTCTGAAGTCACATGGTTTGGGGGATTTTTTGCTGGTTTGTTTTGTTTTGTTTTTGGAGATTACAGGGTGGTGAAGACTGGGCTACCCGTGATAAATCTACTTCAATTTTTTTAGCTCCCTGGGATGTTGGATTCCTTCTTCTACGTTATACCAATAATTCCTTACCCTTTAACTTTATTTACCACCATAAGTATATGTTTTATTCAATCAACTTGGCAAACATTTAGACCCCTTTTCAGCTGTTTAAGCAGATATAGTAAATCTCTGCTAAGTGTACCCATCATAAGAAATTTAGCATATTTTAAAATAATTTCTTTTCCTTCTTAGTGTAATGTCAGAATTCATCCCCACACCTGTTCTCCAGGTTTTTGCTAATACAAATTAGCAAAATTTTGCAATTTTCTGGTGGGTAAAGTATTTACGGCTGGAGTTGAACATGTAGTTGAACCTGCCTCACCTCTGCCCCAACAGAGTAGACAGGATCAGACTCTGCTCCTAGATCTACAGATAATGAAGGGAGGTGATACATGAGAATTGACTTTTTTTATAAGCCAAGGACCCTGGTCCAGGGCATTGACAAATTGGCAGTTGTTTATATAGGGAAGCACTGCTCAGAAAAAGGGGAAGAGAAGCTGTTTCCACTGGTAAGGGAGGCTAAGTAAGGACTGGAAATCTGGAGTACTCAGAGCCCATATTGACTTTCAGAGCTCTACTCTTTCCCAGTTAAGTGGTCTGAATTTCACCTAAGAGACCTGGCAAGGATGTTTATTTAGATGATGTCATTTGACAAAAATTTTATTATTTGATTACCTTAGCCTTGTGACTATATGAGACAAATTCTTTTAGCCTACTCATGGAAAGTTCCTGGTTTTCTCACTGTATTTTGAGCTTAGAATTTGAGATTTTGAGCTTATAATATCCTTTTCTGGTGGTTCTCTAGTACCAATTAGAAATTGACTGTTTACCTCTACAGAGTATATTCTGTGTGTCCTTCCCACTGTTCTACAGCAGTGGCTTTTCAATACTCTTAAGACAGCCTTCAATTAGCCCTTCATTCCAGTTAACTGTAGGTGACAATTTAATTTAATATTCAATCACCATATTTCATAGGTTCCCAGAGGCTGGATCCTTACTACTTCCAAATCCAACCTTCCATATAACCAATCTCAGATTTCTATTTTCTTGGGGATGTGGTATTTGCAGTCATGCCTGCAATTAATTTAGTATCTGTCAGAATTCCGGTTGGAAATAAGAGAAGCTACTTAGCTTGTTTAAACAGAAAAGGAATTTGTTAAAACATATTACGTAGATTATATAATCTCTAGGAAGGCTAGAGATGTAGGCTGTGAAGCTGTATAGCCAGAGAAAATATGCACACAGTATTATGAATACTGCTTCAGCAAATACAACACCATTGTTGTCATTGGGAGACAATGCTGCAACTTGCACTGTAAACACTAGACATTAGACAGCAGAAACTGTGTTCATGCCACTTCCTAAAGCCTAATTTTTCTCTTACCATTCACAGTAGAAGACGGATTCTATATCATGGATACACCCTCCTGTTGCTCATTTCCAAACTGAAGTTTTCTGTGTATATATCTGATTGGCCTAGCCCATGCCACATGCCAGTGTTGTATCTGTAAAGGTAGCAGGGAAATGAGTTCTGGGTTCTAACTTTGATAGTGAGAGGTAGGGGTTAATGTCTAGACTAATTTCTTGCAAGCTGGTCTGCAGAAAACTTTGCCTCCTTCCCAGGGCAGAATGATTTAGGAAATAGATGTTGCTCCATGGTAACTGGCTATAGCTCATTGCTTGAAGTAATCATGCTTGGTAGAGTGCCGAGGTGGTAAGCCAGGTCTGAGGGCCTGTATGATGCTATATCCACGAGGCTTGCACCCTTGATTGTGCCAGCGAGAGTGCTGGTTTTCCTAATGGTGCAGCTTAAATGTCTATGGCTCTAAAACCAAAATCCTTCTTCCAAAGTTTGATGTCTGTCCTTGCTAAATCCTAGTAAGCCACTGTAGTGTGTGAAGAGCAATGGGAAAACAGCTCTCCTGCTATTGTCTTTATTAGTCTGACTTAATAAATACTATCCTAGACGGTCTAATATATATTATTTCTGATCATTTGCCTTTGATTATGTGCTGCAGGTTGGCAGGGCTCATTAATATTATGAAAAGATGATAAGCAGCTACAGGCTTAATTAATTTCTACTGCAGATAAATAAACCAATCTATATCTGATTTTCTTTCTTGTATTGAAACAAATACTGATTTTAATTATAAATAATTGGCTAAAACTACGGGGTTTTTTATAAGTGGTTATAAAGTTAAGATCCTTGATTTGGTATCTTAAATTGGGGCCTTTATATAAACTATAAAAGGTAAAAGGAAATAGAGAAATTTAGAGGAAAAATAAGTAAAAGATGTAAAATAATATATTTCTGTGATTCTTATTCAGCATGGTCTGGCTTCCATTTTGCAGGAGACAGACCAATTTTGTAATCAATTATTTTATGAAAACTTGTTTTAAGAATCCTGAATATGGCCACTCAGCTTGAGAGGCCAGCAGTGGCTGCATTGGACCGTCTGCTCTACAAAATAAAACGGCCCTGGCTGCAGCCTTCTAAGTGCTTTCAATTATTTTTATACTTATATGTCTGTCTATACGTATTAACTAGTCCAGCTTGATGTTTCAGCTTTTATTATAATTTGCTGCAGTTAAATAATATGGGTAAGAAATAGAGACGGAGAAGCAGAAATGTTTGTGAGTTGTTCAGATGATGGGTTTCTCAGGGGGACAGATTCATCTGGCTTCTCTGAGTTGTAAATTGATGCTCATATATTCTAGCTATCACCAACTTGTGACTTAATACTTTCTTTTCAATGTGCATGTGACCATAGTGAAAATCCTTGATTGCATAAATTCTGGGCTTATACTTGGTTCATCTTCCCAAATATTTATGGGGATTCCTGGGGAAAATACTACATTTGGTATTGATCATTCTCATGCTTTTCTTTGTATTTTTTCCTTATATTTTTATTGCATATAAATGCATTCCTAAGTAATACAGCCTATAATTATATATCATAAACTTTAAGTAAGTGGTATCATATTATATGTATATGTTTATGTTTAATTTTATAGTCAGTTTATTTTTTGAAATATATGTGTATTACACACACACATATATATATAATTTATTTTTATAGTTTTATATTGTTTCATTACTTAAGGATGCTACAAATGTTTATCTCTTCCTTTGTTGATGTATATTTTAAAATTTTTACCATTACAAAAACTGAGCTTATGAACTTGTGTCTTGGGCAATCGTCTTTCTAAGGTATGTAGGTAAGATTCAAATTGCTGGGTCTTCAACTTGACATTTGTTAAATTGTTTTCCGAAGTGGTTGTACCAAATCATGCTCATAGAAATGTATGAGATTATTTCTCATTTTTTTCTTCCACATTTTGCATAGTTAAAACTTAAAAATTTTGCCCACCTACCACTGGGATTATGCATCTTTTATTATGTTTATTTGGTCATTTGAATTTTTAAAATAAATTATCTTTCATAAACTGCCTATTTTTCTATTGGGTTGTGTTTTTCCTATGAATTACATAAATTCTTTTTATTCTATAATCTTATGTCTGTTTATATGACTTACAGCTATTTCCTCACTATTTTTAAAAAGTAATGGCATGGCATGTCTTTTCACTGTTTTTTTAAAGTAATGTTTAATTTAATGGAAGTTCTAAAATTTCTACTGGATGGTTTGCTCAAGAAATCCATTTCCAGGGCTTCTGGTTTAACAAAAGGACATAAAATCAGCTTTTATTCCTTTTTGTGAAAAATATGTGGATAATGAGAAACAGAAATGTTTTCTATACTTTATTCAGTGAAACTAGGACAAAACTCAAAACACACCAAAATATAGATCAAAATGAAGCCAAAGAGTGGTGACTTTCAAGTTAAGGATGTGACAAGAAGCAGAGAGAAAATACCTGTGATTACAAAAGGAAGAGGCAAAGAAAATATTTCAAAGTGAGGAGCCCACAACAATATGGAATATACAAAACTCTCTTTGTAACAATGGGAATTGGGTGCAGAGACTGATTTGAGAATTTTCCTGTACCTAATTGTTATGGCTGAAAAGGTAATAACAACAAAGACTGTCTATATTTTTAGCAAATAGTCTGTCAATGTGGAAAGGGAAGAGAATATACTTTGTAGCCTGGGAAGAAGTAAAGAACATATACAAAACTGGGTTATAATGAAAATTTGAACCAAAAGAAAAATGGGACCTGCCCCACTTCATGAATCATATGTATAATAACTATGAATGAAATAGAATGGATTGAAGAAAAAAAATGATAGTTACTGACAAAAAAAAGAAAGTCAAGAAATGCATAATTGAATCCTCGATAAAGAAAACAAAAAATGAGACAGAGTAACTATTTAATAAAACTTTTAGAAGTAAATGAAGATATTAATTTATAGATTAAAATGCTATATCTCAGGAAAAACTTGACATAGCCTAATAAAGATATTTCTTTGGACAGCAATGCAATTTGTTAAGTTATCAGAGAAAAAACATCAGGCTGCCTTCAGATTTTTCCATAACAATTTTCAGTTCTAGAAGACAGTAGAGTAATTTTCAGAAAATACTCAAAAAAAAAAATAGAATGACCCAATTTGTTAACTTTGTTAACTTTCTTCAAGGATAAGAGTAACACATAAATAGTCTTGAACATACAGGAAGATAGGTACTATTGCTATCATAAGTCCATTTTGATGAATCTAGATAATGGACTTTATACAACCAAAATATAAATGAAAAGAACTGAGACAAAAGGAATAATGTGAATCATTAAAAATCTACTTAACTGTAAATCTAAGACTAACACAAATGTGAATGCTATGGTTAAAACAAATGGGAGTACTCTAAATTTGACTTGAATTGACATATATTTCTATATTTTATTCTACATTTGAATATTTATACCTTTTAATACTAAATACAGCTCACCTGTGTTTGTGTGTTTATATATGTATATATAAAAATACATAGGAAATGCTAGAGGCATTCCTATTCATTGCAAACAACAGAAAGTGGTCTACTAATACCATGATTGTGTAATATCAGTCAGATAATACAATTAGAAAGAGAAATAAATTAAGGGCATAAAATTTGAAGAGCAGTGTATAATATTATTTGCATGGTATGATTTTGTATTCAGAAAAATTCAAGTGCATCAATAGGTCAACATTTTAACAATAATAAAATTCAGTAAATAACTGGTTACATAATTTATATACCAAATTTATGATTCTTTTTATATACAACTATCAATTAATTAGAAGGTAAGTGTGAAGAAAAGATTAACTTACAATAATTTCAATAAAGCAAAAAGGAAATACTTGGGAATATTTTAGATGTTAAGTAGGTTAAGTATATTGAAAAAGAAGTGTGCAAAATGTGTACGAAGAAAACTTTTAAATTCTCAGCCAAAATGTACTAATGCAAAATCAAAATAGAAACATCTAACAGCGTAAAGATGTCAATTCCCCAAAAGTAATCTTTTTGTTTTATGTGATGTATAAGTTAAAGGCAATGAAAACATCAACAAAACTACTAGGCAAGCTGATATTAATTTCATATATAAAAATAAACATCAGCCAGATGCAGGGCTGTGCACCTGTACTCCCAGCTACTAGGGAGGCTGAGGCAGGAGAGTTGCCTGAGCCCAGGAGTGTGAGGCTGTGCACCATGATCACACACCTGAGAACAGCCACTGCACTCCGCCTGCGCAGCACAGCAAAACCTCGTCTCTAAATAGGGGGAAAAAAAAGGGAGAGAGAGAAAAAAATAAACATAGAAAAATTATAAGAAATTATTTAAAAAAAAAGAATTAGAGAGTACTGGCTTTACTAGATGTTGACATAAAGTGTTGACACATGAATTGAGAGACAGATCAATGGAACCAAACAAAAAAGACAGAAATAGAATAAAATACATTTGGTGATTTATTTCATAATTAAAGTGGCATTTCAAATCATTGGGGTAAAAAGATTGATGTAATATGCAGTAAAAGTGTTGGGACAACTGGATGGTCATCTGAGAAAAAGTGAAAGTTGGACTCACACCTTATACCAAATTAAATCAACAGCAATCAAAGATCAATGGTAGAAAATACACTGTAGAAAACTTGACCAAAAAATGGGACAGGTTTTCCAAGTACCTCATAAAACTCAGAAAGCATAAAAGAGTGATAAATTAGACTACATAAAATATAAATATTTGATGTGACAAAGCTACAATAAATCAAAGCCAAAAAATGAACAGGGGAAATATTTGCAATTCATATAATAGCATCACAAACAGTGTGCTAATTTTCCCAAAAAAGAAAGAATCTTTGTATATTGGTAAGAGAATAACACAATAAAACAAAGGAACAGTCATTCATAGAAAAGAATATACAAATTGTTCTGAAACAAATGAAAATGATGACCAAATTCATTCAAGGTAAGAGAAAGCATTGACATATGTCAAAGAGCTTGACAATATCCAATTGGTGAAAACGTGGTAAAAAAAAAAACCCTTTTATATATTGCTTAAGGAAGTATAAATTGATATAGATACTGTGTATAGGGCAATTAGCAATTTTTATCAACATTATTATCACAATGTATCTATATCTACATTAACATATGTACTAAATGATGGGAAACAGACTAAATCTCATCAGTAGTGGAATATTTAATAGATAATTCATTCTTATGGTACAAAAATTTTTAAGTACAAAATTGTATTCAGTGTAAAGTCTTCCTCTCGTCAGTGATTCTCAGCCAAGCTATTTCCCTCTTGAAAGGCATGTGATAAGTTATCTTGTGCATCTTTCCACCAAGATCATATACTTTCTTGTGTATCCTTGAGTTTCTTGTATATCTTCAAAGTTAGATTATCAGTGCTTCTGTACCTTTGCACGTGTGTTGATGGGACTACAAATTAGTACAACCTCTACGCTTCCATTTAATGTTGGGGCTCTGAGAATTTTCCTTTCTTCCTTTTGAGTTTAACTTTCATATTTGTTATACTTTAACCAGTATTTCCAGTTCTTTGCTAGAGGGAGTTTTTGGGCTATCTATTTAGCTATACAGTGAGAAATTGTTGTCAACAGGACATTTTTGAAGTGAGGTAATGCTGGTAGCCTTGAGTCTAGCACTCTAAAATGTGTGTGAGTGTTTTTAAAATAGTCTTAACTTTTTCCTGATATATTTTGTGCAATTTTCTTTCAACTCTAGGTTCCTTGGCAGTTTTACGTTTACTTGCACACATTGTTTTGATCTCATATTAAACAAAAATCTTGATCTTTAGTTATGTGTGTACTTGATCCTTGACATAAAATTGTTTTAAATCAATAATTTTATAAAATCATACTGATTTTGACCTATACAAATATCTTGGTCCTTCCCTGACAGTGCTTCTATACTGTATTAAACTATAAGTTCAAGTTGTTGCATTTTTTCTCTTCTTGGAAATATTCATATTGATAAGACTTTTGCTGTATGCCAAAGTATAGCAGTTTTAATAAGGGATTCTTAATTTGAATTAGTCTAATATTACTAATGTGCTCAGCTAGAGAGATTTACAAAGGGTCAGTTAAAAAGAATAAAACTAATATTTTATGATACATAATTTGCAGCTTGGATAGCACAGGAAAATAACATTAAGTCAAATTTTTAAAATCTTTCTAACTTTATAACTGTGTTGTATATCAAAGCTATTTGAATTGGATAGGGAAACAATTTACTTTTAATATAAATTCACTGCATAATAATAAGAGCAAGTTTATATTGTACTAAGTATATGCAGGCGTTCTTCCAAGTACTTTACATTTATTAACTCATTTTATGTGCACAATGGCCACTTTATGAAGCAGGTATTATTAACTTTCCCAGTTCACAGTTGTGGACACTAAGGCATAGTGAGATAAAGTAACTTGTACCAAGTCAAACCACAGGTTAGTGTAGAGCTTAGAGAGTCAACCCGAGGCAGTATGCATCCACAGTCTAGTCCCTTAACTGCACTATATTCTTTCTTTTTCCCTGTCACAAAATATATTTTTCATGATTTCTATGGCTTAGACTGTATTAGATAATGTACTGAATGGGTGTAATGAATTTTAATATTCAATTAGCCTGTTTCTGGAGAAAGCTTGTATTTTTTTTCCATAGCAAGTTCATGTTCAAACTTAGTATGTAGTATAAGTTTCTTTAAATCTTTGGTGACACCCACTTTTTTATGTTATTAAGAACCTCATAAAATTGTTTCAAAATATGTATTGTAACTTGGCCTATTTTTCTTAATGAGTTCCTGCAAATTTCTTGGTTTATTCAGCTTTTATAAATCCTATTACCTACATAAAATGCAGATTATCATAATATATTCCAGATTTGTAGGCTTAGTATTACAGACCTGGAATGAACATTAGAGATTATCTTGCACAATCTCTTCATTTTGTAGATGAGAAACCTGAGGCCCAGAGGAATGGAGACAATATTTCATGGAGAGAAAATCTTAATATATAACAAACAACCAAGCAAACAAACCAAAAATTTTTTTAAAATGTACCTTTTCTTGGTTTGCATTATTATTCATGGATTGCTCTGTTGATCCAATTTAACAAAAAAATTAATTTCTTTTCTGCACTTTTTCCATATGTCAATCCTTATTCAATGCAGCATGCTTTCTTTTTTAATTAAAAAACTATAAGTGCTTTTACTTTTTCACTTCTCTTATCTGGAAATTGACCTCAAACAAATATAACTATTAATAAAACCTAGAGAAATGCTTTGCTGTGTAGGGCGTATCTAGAAGTTATGGAACATATTTTCACAACATTTAAGGTTAACTTTTTCCATTAGATGGTTTTAGGAAAACGTATTTCAACACAGTTTAGTTTATTCCCATCCTTTTTATTTAGGGGATTTCTTTCAAGAATACTTTCAT
Organism: Daubentonia madagascariensis; assembly: GCA_023783475.1. NCBI lineage: Eukaryota > Metazoa > Chordata > Mammalia > Primates > Daubentoniidae > Daubentonia > Daubentonia madagascariensis. The sequence goes on from JAKFHU010000322.1 coordinate 1,607,566, forward strand.
CTGTAGTTTATATTAGTGTTTTTGGAGTGTATTTCTTTTCTATGTCTGCCATCTAAAAATTAAGATTCAGATGTTGTACTGTCCCATGTGTATCCAATGTTGTATGGACTAATATCTGATCTGCTGCTATAAAATTAAGACAACTGAGTACTTTTAAAGCATGCCAGGCAAATCAGTTGAGCAAATGGAAAAAAAATATTTTCTGAAACCAAACCGAATATTTCTTGGACATATTTGTAGATGAGTTGTGCTTCTCTGCTTTCATTTGAACTGAACGTCATCCATGTGTGAGGAAATAAATTTGAAAGCTAACTGAATGCTCTGGCCCATGTTTCCAAGTATCTCCTGCATCATCTGGACTTTTAAATTTATTCCATCACACATGGATGGCTGAGCTCTCCAAATAAAGTTGGCAAAAGGCGATTCTTTTATGTTTGTGTTAATCTCAACTCACTGAGAAGGCAACTGCTTTTATGCAGAGTTTTACTGCATTTACAAACTCTTTCGGTTTTTGTAATTTCTTCTTTACCCTCAGGTTCTTGTCCGGATACTTTCTTCTTAATAGATAACAGTCACTTTCCTTGAAGATATAGAATATGTAAATGAATTTAAAAAATATAAGATTACACCAGGGAGAAAAGTAAAGCTTGGGCATGTTCACAAACCAAATAATTTCTGAAATATTCTGTTTGAAGAATTATCCTTCTTTCTGCCCCCTAATGAGCACGCACACACACAAGCATGCATACACTGGTCTGTAAAACTAACATTTGGTGCTCTAAAGCAAATCTGAATTTTGTTATCAGAGTGGGATAATAAGAAAGACCTTTAAACTTGTTCACACCAAATTAACAAGTTATGTTTGGAAAAATGTCTACAGAATTAGCATAATGCATATAGTCTATGCTTTGTTATGTAACAATATTTACTTACACATTGATTTTTATTTGTATATATTTTGCCACATTGCTATTCTCTTTACTAGAAATAAAGAGAGTGGGTGCAGCACATATTTCCATTCTACATATTGAACTGAATTGATCCACTTCAGTGTAATGTGGCATTTTCCTTCTTGTAATTGTTTTGGATAATGAAAGTGGGGTTAATGGTTGTGATATTTTAAACATGGAGAAAACGTACATTGTAATAATAAAATTTGAGATATGACATAGCATTTTCCTCTAACATAAATCTATAGAAATATATAGTGAGTTGCACAAAAAATTCTTAATTTTATTAAACATCCTATATTTTAAAAGATTATATATAGTAGATTTCAATTACTGAATGTTAACAATAAATATATTGACATAAGATCAGGATATCAGAAAAAGCCAATTTTCTAGTGAGAAATAATATAAGCAGATTGATATAATAAATTGATTAACCTTACATTAAATTTGTTTTAAGAAATTAATCATGGAGCAACATTTGAATTGCTTGTAATTATAACTATCCTTGATTCTTAAAAAAATCCAATTTATCATTATAAATTCATCTTCACAAACATGAGTCAGGCCCTTTGTATATAGTGACCTCGATTCTGTAGAAATTAGTGACTGATCAAAACAATTTGGTCCTCGCATAGTATTTCTTTCTTCAAGTAGACTTGGTAAAATATTTCAACAAGGTCAATTATAATAAATTTCTATTTGTAACATTGATAAAAACATAGCATTCCATTTGTACACGTTTTCTACCAAGAGGTTCAGTACTACATATTGTGTCAATGATTTCCATTTCTCTTAAATATTTTTCAAAGAGCTGCAAGAGACAATGTGAAATTAACATTATGATTTATAACATCAAAAAATAAAAAGGTAAAGGAAATTGACCCAAGGCCTTAAATTTCACTGTCATATCTAAATTATAGCATTTTTCATATCATGAAGCCATGATGTAACACTTTTATAGTGTTATGATTTTGACAGTGGGATGGGGTTGGGAGAGGACTAAAGGAAGGCGGGTGAAAGTAATTGCTCTTTTTCATTTTGAAATTTCTTCAAGTATGATGTTTATATTTTAAAAATAATCTCAAACTTTCAGAAAAGTTGCAAGTCTATTACAAAGAACTTTTTTCTCCAGAACCATTTAAGACTAAGTTTCTGACATGATGTCCTATTCTTCCCAATTACTTTAGTGAGTATTTCCTATAAATACATTCTCCTACATATGGAAATAAAGCCATCAGAATCAGAATAATAGCACTGATACATAATGCAACCTAATTCTCAGACTCTGTCCAAGTTTCACTAATTGTCTCAACTATGTCTTTTATAAGAAAATGATTCAGTATAGAATCATTTGCATTTAGTTCTCTGCTTCTCTCTGGACTAGGCCTTTGGCCTCTCTTTGACTCATGACCTTGATACTTTTGAAATGTACAGCCAGTTATTTGTAGAATGTCCTGAAATTTCTGGGTTATAACTTTTCCTTATAATTATATGCAGGCTATGCCTTTTTGCAGGAACATTATAGTAGTGATATTGTGTTCTTCACATTGCATTCTATCAGGGGGTGTACAATTTCAATTTGTCACATTACTGATGATGTTCACTTTGATCATTTGATTACATTGGTGTCTGCCAGGCTCCTCTTCTGTAAAATTGCACTTTTCCTCCTTTTTAATTTATAAACATTTTGTGGGTGTTGGGTCAGCAGTCTGTTCTTGGTTCTTGATGTGCTCTTGGCCAAAGAATGACCAGAAACGCTGAAAGCAAGGTAAGCACAAAACAAAGTTTATTGAGGAAAACCAAGATAGGTTTATAGAGCAAGAGCAAGATACATTCGCCACAGATGATGAATAGGCTCCCTATCATAACAAGAGGCCCTGGTTGTGGTCTGGGGTCTTGTTTTATATTGTCTGTATTGGGCCCTCCTTGTGGTTCAGACGTCACCATGGAACCACTTTGATGGACAGCTAATGACATGATAATTATCCTTAGGTTACTCTAGGTCATTTTCCAGACCTATTGTGCCTGAGCTGTCTGGCCTGCAGGCTGGGGAATTCCCTGCATTCTTTTGCAGATTTGCAGGGTGTTCTTCCTTCCCCCAGGTGTGGCAATTGCTTGGGGCAGGGTCAAGGTGGGACCCCACCAAGGTGGGGTGCCCGCCCTTGTCCTTCTTCCCCAGGTGTGGCAATTGCTTGAGGCAGCAACAAGGTGGGACACCTGCTTTTGTCTCTAGGAGAGGCAGAGATCCCTTACTATCTACCTAATATGGGGAGATACTTTAAAACTATATAAATATCCTGTTTTTCATCGAGCTCTCAATTTACTTATTTATTCATATGTTTCAGTGTGGATGACTGATTTCCTATTTTATCCAGTGGTTTATAATCTATTATAAGCATTATTTACTTTGAAGCTCATATTGACCCAATTTGGCCAGTGGGAGTTCCTTCAAGGTTTTTTGTTTGTTTGTCTGTTTTGTTTTGTTTTGTTTTTCCTATTGGTGCACTTTCCTACTTTCTGGCACAACACAATAGGCCTTTTGTACTTTTGTACTTCCTATACTCCAGTCTTGGGAATCAGCCTTTTTTCTGAGGATCCCTGATTTATTTTAGAGGAAAATGGCATTTATATACCAATTTGTTTATTGCTTTTGGGTGTCACTGCTCACAGAGCTAGATGGGGAAAAATAAACACACATACATACATATATATGTAGGGGAGAAACAAATTTCTCTCCACCCTACTTGGTTATTAGTTGGGACAGACCTCTATAAAAAAAGACAGATTAAGAGGAGAAAAACCAATAGAAGTTTAATAACATATATACCGCATGTATATATGGGAAATACCCAGAGAAATGAGTAAATCTCCAGGAGGTGGCATTGAATTCAGGTTTAAATACCATTGTGCACCAAAACAAAGAAAGAAGGCTGTGGGGAAACTCAGTAAAGGAGAGATAACCAGGAAAAGTGCAGTAAACAAGGGCAAGGTTTATTATGCAGATTTAAGTCAATGCTATCGTCGTTGATAAGAGTCCCTAGTGATTTAGAATCATCCTTCTTTTCCTAGTACAGAGAGGGAGACACACTTAAAAGCTGATATTTCCTTTATAGATATAAATTTCTCTTATAGAAGGGTAACTTCTTTACTTTCAGAGCTGCTCTATTGTCTGCAGTTTCTCAAAATAATAAGCCTAAATAATCCTTATGGCAAATAGGCATATTTTGCAGTCATATATTCTGGTCTCCTACATATACATATATATTGTATGTGCATGCACACACATATATTATATATATAGATGGGGTTCAGGACACACTAACCCAAAATATTGCATCTTAGCATTTGAGAGAACAGCAGAAGCAGGAAGGTCACTCTCACCTTCCCCTCACCCTTCTCTCTTGAAACAGATCATAAGACCCTCATCTGAGAGGTACTCTCAAATAGAGGCACCCTCTATACCCAGAGAAAAGGAAATCCTTATCTGTGAAGACATAGGGAAATAGAAAAGAAATCTGAACAAACAGGCCTTGCTAAATCTCCCCATTTATTACCATTAGATCATACTCTTTTTTCTTCCAATCCTATTACCCTGTGACTGTCCACTCTTCACTAAACTTAAGGATGAAACAAACAGATTTTCCTGTTTCAGGGGGTCTTAATTTCTGAAGGCTTCCATGTCACATAAAATTTATATTAAATACATTTATATGCTTTTCTCTTATTAATCTGTCTTTTGTTATAGGGGCTTCAGCCATGAACCTAGTGATGGGAAAGAAAGATATTTCTTTTCTCCTATAATATATACACACATTGTAATCTATATTTATATTATTACTACATACCAAAGCCATGGGTTCCTATCAATATATCCAATACAATTCAACACCACAGGGTTCATTCTGGATTTCTCCTTTTCTATGTTTGTAACTATCTTTTCCAACAATGAGAAACTTACTTCCATTATGTTTATTTTTAACTTTTAATTTTTTATATTCTAGTAATTTCATTTTTTTCCATTTATTTTTTATTTGTATACATTCATGAGGTACAAGTGCAATTTTGCTATGTTGATACATTGCATTGTAGTGAAGTCAGGGCCTTCAGTGCATCCATCACTGGAGAAATGCACATTGCACCCACCAAGCAATCTCCTATCATCCACCCTCCTCCAACCTCTCTACCATCATTGTCCACCATTCACACTGTGCTTCCATGGGTACACATTATTCAGTTCAGCCCCCACGTATAAGTGAGAATGTGTGGTACTTGTCTTTCTGTGCTCAAGTTGTTTCACTTAATTTAGTGGCCTCCAATTCCGTACATGTTGCTGCAGAAGACATGATTGTATTTTTTTATGGCCAAATAGTATTCCATTATGTATATATACAACATTTTCTTTATCTAATCCTCTGTTGATGGACACATAGGTTGATTCCATATTTTTGCTACTGTGAACAGTGCTGCAATAAAGATACAAGTGCAGGTATCTTTTTGATATATTGATATCTTTTCCTTTGGGTAGATACCCAGTAGTGGGATTGCTGGATTGAATGGTAGTTCTATTTTTGGTTCTTTGATAAATCTCCATATTGTTTTCCACAGAGGTTGCACTAATTTACATTTCCAGCAACAGTGCATAAGATTTCCCTTTTCGCTGCATCCTCACTAACATCTGTTATATTTTGTCTTTTTCATAATGGCCATTCTGACTGGTGTGAAATGATACCACATTATGGTTTTGATTTTCATTTCTTTGATGGTCAGTGATATTGAACATTTTTTCATAAGTTTTTTGCCATTTGTTTGTCTTCTTTTAAAAAAAATGTCTATTCATATCCTTAGCCCACTTCTTAATGGGGTTATTTGGTTTTTGTTGTTGTTAAATTTTTGAGTTGCTTGTGAATTCTGGATATTAGTCCCTTGTTGGATGCATAGTTTGCAAATATTTTCTCTCATTCTGTAGGTTGTCTGTTCACTCTTCTGATTGTTATTTTTTTCTGTACAGAAGCTTTTTAGTTTAATTAAGCTCCATTTGTATATTTTTATATTTTTTGCCTGTGCTTTTGAGGTCTTAGTCATTAATTCTTTGCCCAGACCAATGTCCAGAAGAGTTTTCCCTAGGTTTTTTTCTAGTATTTTTATAGTGTGGTCTACTCACATCTCAGTCGCAGCAGCAGTTCACAGCAGGGTGGTGGGGACATTCCCAGGGATATATAGGAGCTCCTGGTCTCCCCTTTCCCTCCTCAAAGCATTGCAGTGGCAGCAGCCAAATCTGTAGATTCCCTGTGTGTAGTCTCCCAGAATGGTGCCCAGCTGGTGCTGCTCTAGGCTCAGATGCCTGTGGATCTGTGTGGGTTCTTTTCCTGGAGCAATGTTTCTGTGCAATCTCTAGGCAGCTTTCTATGTTAGGTCCAAGGCCTACATAGGTTGAGGGGTTCTCCTGTAGCCAAGATTGTAAAAGGCCATTTTTGAGCGTGGAGCCCTGGGATTTTCTCTTTTACTGCTTCCCTGCATTCAGGAGCTTCTCCTGGCTCTCAGTTAGTCCCCGTCCAGGCAAGCTTCTTTGAACCCTCTCCTTACTTACTTTTAGTGCTTCCTGTTACTTCTCTGGTGAATTCTAGCATTCTCCCCTAGACAATCTATTTGAAATGTAGGTATCTACTTCCCATTCTGTTTCCTCTTCATTGAGGAGGCCCACACTACCTATGTCTGGTTGGCCAACTTGATCCCTCTATCTATTATGTTTAATATATTGACTTGTTTGATCAACCTTGTAAGTAATATACTTCCCATTTCTACCACCATCCCCTCATAGAAGCAGAACCCCCCACCCTGAGCTCTGACTACCCATTCTGGGATGCCCTTTTAGGAGGTCCTCCTCAACCAGTTTGGACTCTGACACCCACAATCAATTCATTCCTTCTACCTGAATTGAGTGCCTTTCTTACCTTGTTTTGGCTCTCTCACCTCCACTCAGCTCATGCTGCCCTGTGTGGATACTCTCCTTGGCTAGCTTAGGCTCTGAAACTCAGTGTTAGACTGCCTTCCTACACAGATGTCTTCTCTGCCATTTCTGGGCTCCTGCACTCCCCTCTAAGTCTCAAGCCAGCCACACCCTTGAGCTCTAAACCCTACTTCAGGCTATTGTGTCTGCCTCCCTCTTTCTTCACCCAGTGTGAATATCCACTTTGCTTGGCCTTATTCATGAGAGGAAGAAAGGGGAAGTGAAGGAAGAAGAGATTTGCATTCTTTAAACTCTTTTTTATGTGTGCTAAGTATGTTTCACTTCCCAAGTGTAAACCTCAGAATATTTACAAAAAAATTTTAAAAAATAAGATAAAACAGCAGAAGAACTTTTAACTACATAGCTGCAAATGAATGCTTTTAACACAGTAACTCCTTTGAAAAGAAACACAATTAAACAAAACAAAATACCTCTACAGTATCAGGAATCACCTCTTGCCCTGAAAATGATGTGTAAATATCATGCAACAGATATCGGGAACAAACTTGATGTCTGACTTTAATCTTTTTTCAAATTTTTTTTATTTTTTATGGTTTATTAGTTTTCTGAGTTTTGATTTTTTAAAATTATTTTTTAAATTTCAGGATATTACTGGGGTGCAAATGCTTTGCTGACATATATTGCCTTTGCATCACCTGAGTCAGGGCTACAAGTGTGCCTTTCCCCCAGACAATGCACACTGCACCCATTAGGTATGAATTTACCCATCCCATCCTCCCCCCCCCACCTGCTGGACACCTGATAAATGTTACTTCCCATATGTGTACATTAGTGTTGATCAGTTAGTACCAATTTAATGGTGATTACCTGTGGTGTTTATTTTTCCATTCTTCTGATACTTCACTTAGAAGAATGGACTCCAGCTTCATCCAGGATAATAGAAGAGGTAGTTCACCATTTTTTATGGCTGAGTAGTACTCCGTGGTATATATATACACCACATTTTATTAATCCACTCATGTATTGATGGGCACTTGGGTTGTTTCCACATCTTTGCAATTGTGAATTGTGCTGCTGTAAACATACGAGTGCAGATGTTTTTATTATAGAATGTCTTTTTTTCTTGTGGATAAATACCCAGTAGTGGAATTTCTTGATCAAATAGTAGCTCTACTTTTAGTTCTTTGAGGTATCTCTGTATTACTTTCTATAGAGGTTGTACTAATTTGCAGTCCCACTAGCAGTGTATGAGTGTTCCTGAATCTATATAGAACTCAGGAAAATCAACAAGAAAAAATCAAACAATCCTATTAAAAAATGGGCAAAAGACAAAAACAGGAACTTTTCAAAAGAAGACAGACTAATGTCCTACAAACATATGAAAAATTGCTCAACATCTCTAATCATCAGGGAAATGCAAATCAAGACCACAACAAGATATCACTTAACTCCAGTGAGATTGGCTTTTATCAAAAAGTCCCAAAACAACAAATGTTGGTGTGGATATGGTAAGATAATCTTGCTTTTTATCTTGAATAGTTTCTAAACTGTCCCAGTGCCAAATCACACATCTCAACAAATGTACTAATAAGGAAATGTGAGAAAGAAAAAATTATTTTATTTTTTTTATTTTTACTTTTTTTTTATATCCAGTTTACTTCTTTTCTGAAATTGGGATATTCATATTAATTAGACAACAATCTCTATAAATCAAAGAATTTATATCTGTGAAAACTCAAGTAATTCTTGATGGCAATAGTTTTCTTAATTCATTTAAACACAATGGAGTGCAGAAGGCCAAAAGGAAAAATAAACACTTCAAATTATCAAAACAAAAGAGATGTGACAAATAATATATTTAACAATGTAGAGGGAAAATTTTAAAATACAGATTCTGTTGAAAATATTGATATTCAAAGAAACAGCTTTGGACTCATTGCCATAATTTAGATTTTTCTCAATTACAATCAGAAGTGTTGATTTTATTGTTGGAAGATACATTAATTCTTTGAACTCAGAATAAGAGGCTCGACAATTAAATTTCTATATAAGTGATTGTTTGAATATACAAAGTATCGAATATAAACAGTAGTGTAGCAAGTAAATAAATTGACAGAAATAGTTGTTCAACCAGTAGTAATAATTAAGACCACCATTTCAAAATTTTCTGGACACAAAGAATGAGAAAATACTGTTATAAGATTTTATACAATTGAATTCAATCCTAATTCATTACTATTACACTGCTTTCTTCTTCAGTATTGGTGGACCCACATTATCTCCTGTCAATTCATTGTGTTTGTTATGTGAACCATCACAGGCAGGAAACGTCTTAGAATGCCAACACCTACAATAAGCTGCTTTAGTAAGACACGAATCTTCAATGTTTATTTCATTCACCACTTTGGGATTTTCCTTTTGTATTTTAAGATTAATCAAGCTATCCTTTTGTTGTTTTTTCTTCGGGAGGAATGGGCAAACTGCAAATAGCCAAGTAGTGCGAGTACACCAAGGAAAGGTAATAACAGAAGCCATTCGGAAATTGTCTCTAAGTACCCAGTGCTTAGTACAGTGACTTGCATAGAGCAGGATCTCAATAAATAACTAATTCACAGTTTATCTGTGGTATAAATCCAGATTTCCATATATTTGGAGTCAGGTTTCTTTTGTTTGAATGTAAAAGGGTTGAAGTTTCTTAAATTTTTTTCCTTAATTAAAAATTTTCATTTCTGATGGACTTTCTTCCTCTATCAGTGAAGATTTCCTGTTTCTGTGAGCCTGGTGAACCCGGTAATGCTCTCAGGTACTGGGAGCCGCTTAAGACAGGCGGGAGTCTGCACCTTCACCACGCGGGCCACGCTCTCCAGCACCATCCTGGTCGGCGGCGTCTGCTCCTCTACCGAACCCCTTCTGCTCAGAAATAAGTATTTTAAAGTAGTTTAAATGAATAGCATAATACATAATACCCTTTGCCCCTTACAATTTGGCAGAACTATAAGAAAGTAGAATGTATAACTGTTAGCCTAGTTTCTCCATAACCTGCGAACTTGAATTTTTCCATTGAATTTAAAATAAAAAATGAAATGAGAGGGCTTTAAAAGAAATAATTAAAGATATCGAATAAAAAGCAACTAAAACAAAGTTAAACAAATAATTGGCAATAATAATAAACCCCACATCACACAAACAAGTTTTCATAAGTATGAGGTCAATCTTAATTGAAAATGCCATTGCCAGTCATTGGCTTCTTTATAGTTTTGATATTATATTAATATTTGTGCATTCACAAACATACTTCCAGGAATTTGATCATGGTTATTGTGTTTCATATATCTGTTTTTAAAAGAAAATGAAGACCAGGGTCAACTATTGTCAATAATCTGGGAGTAATTATAGCAACTTTTATCATATGATAAATGTGGCTGCTCTTAAAAAAGTATTTGTGATTTCTTTCTGGTGTCCCCTAAGTTTTTATATTCATCTCCTCTATGTCTAAAGGCATGTTTTGCAAAAAACACCATTGTTTTCAGTTTCATGAAGATAAAAATAACAACATAACCTATTTAAGATGGTATTGTACCCCTCAATAAATTGTAAAATGTCATTTCCTTATTTCTTTCAATAATTAAAATTTCCAAGATCAGTTCATTTCCAGCATATATTTGGTTGTGTTCTTATGATAGGAGATTATCGGCTTTGTATAATTGTAGATTTCTGGTTGCTTTAGCAACAAAATGCCTGTTTTAAATTTAGAAACTCATTTATTTTCTGTTACTTTATTCTTTACTGTTAAGAAGACAAGCTGTTTTCTGTTAAATAAAAAGAGATACTGTTATAATGGGTGAATTGTTAACATTTGCTCTTTGTTTCCGTTTAAGCTAAGGGGAGAAGGAACAACAAATTCTGACAGAAATTAAAAGACATATATATATATATATATATATATATATATAGGCTCTCTGCTAGAGAGGTAAATGCAGCAAGGAAACAACTTTCTTAGTTATGGATTTCATGGAAATGTGATCAATGCCATTTAAGAAACTTGTTTTAACAAAGTGGAGCTTTAGAAATGTAGAGAACTTGTCTATAGAGGGGGCTTAGCTAGTGCTTCCTCAGGGAAAGGAGTATCCCATCTCTAAAAGCTTGATTTTTAAACTGTTAAAAACATATCCTCATGCAAATAGATAACCAGCATGTGTTGAAGTTTTATTTAACTCGTTAATGAGGTAATAAGCAGAATGACAAGGATTGAATTTGAGGAGTGTATGAGGAACCGGGATTTATGTAGTCAGTAAGGACGGGAATGATGAAATAAGGTTTATGTCCTATAGGACAATGCAACCATGAACTTTCTCTATCAGGCAGGGGAAAAAAATCACCACATATCAGTTTTCTATAAACTAGCCTCTTGTTTTACAGGGTTGTGAAATGCTTAGGACTGAATCACTTATGGATAATATGTCATGTAAAGTTACACATGAGAGTAAAAAGAATTAATATGATGGGATTATTAGAAAGTCCTCTATGATAATATTAAAAATCATCATCATCATCATCATTCTGCCTTATTTCTAATTTTAGATAATTTAACTGCCACGTTTTTCTATACTTTAATACTTTCAATAAATTCAATAAATATATTAGGAAAATAAAATTATTTTCCTAGGAAAGTTATTAGGAAAATAAGAATAATCCTGAGGTCCTCAGATTCTAGGGTTGTAAGATCGACAGACTTAGCTTTATCCTCACTTTCTAATAGTAGATTGGTTTATTTTGGTTACTGTTTAATCAGAGAACTTGAGTATAAAATCTGAAAGAAATGTTAGCAAGCATATATTTACTTTGATACAGTTAAGAAAACTGAGGTTCAAGAAATTACAAATTGCCTAAAATCTCATTGTAAGTTTAGTAACTAAATGGTTATCTCCTAGTAACCAGCAATGCATCTTTTCTCCTATTAACCCATGTATCAACTTGAATACCATAAATAAGTTTCCTAGAGTGCTTATTTATTGCCAAGGAAAAAGGAAAAAAAGAAAGAATCATCTTCTAGGGAACTAACAAAGAGTTGAGCATAATGGTGATCTTAGAGCAGTGGCCTCAGTATGCAGTGGCCTCAGTATGCAGTGTTGATTTCCAAATTTAGAATGCTTGGTCCCAGCAGTTTCTAGAGAGCATTGTGGATTTCTTAGTGGCAATCCGTGATCATTTAAATAATATCTTTTCCATCATAAGCGTTTTCAAACAATAGATGTTGCTTTATCAGAAGTCAAAAGGGGTCGTTTTTCCAGGCATATGGGGATAATAATACATACTCATTCCAAGAATGGCTAAAGATGGTAATTTGGAGTTTCTTTCATCCATCTGATGCAAGAAAGGATGGATGGTAGAAAGCACAAAAACATAACTAAATACTTTGTAATGGAAATATGGCACAGTAAAAGTCTTTTTCATTTTTTTAGGTAAAAAGGGAATTTTTTTTTATCTTAACATTTTGCCTCTCAAATATTAAACAAGAGATATAAGCCAAAATACTGTCTAGCTTCAGAATCCTAGAACGGCAGATAAAAATTATCGTATTCAATTGGAAATAAAATAGCTCACTTGTGCTACATGATGGCTTTGCTCAGTAGCTGTTATAAATTGTACTGAAAAAGTAGGTGTGCAAGAAATGTCACAGTACGTTTTGTAAATAAAAATGAATCTGAATATAATCTCTCATTCCGCTGGATTGGTGGGAAATTCAGTATTAGTCATTACTGGGATTATCCTCCTCCCACCTACTCTCCCACCCCAGATCTTGCAAAGGTCGAGAATGTTTAATGCAGAGTGAAGTATTTCAGTCATAATGGTTTGCTGATCCTGTTGTCTAAACCCACAGGGTCTCTTGAAGGCATCCTTTGCAGAGCACAAGGACTCCGAACAAGCATCTCTTCCTGTGCCATTGCCAATTCTCATCTCTGAGAAGGCACAGAAATTTGGTTACGAAACTTCCAAAACCTAAAAACAATGTCCTCTCCTTAATCTAGGGACTAATGTCTAACACAGCTCTGCATCTCAGGCACTTTCCTGTCTTTCCTCCCTCTCTGGCATATGACTAATACTATGGCATAATTCTCTTAACAAATCTAGATTTTCAGAAATGAAAGAACAAAGGTTGTCCCTCAGAAAACTTTAGATTTCAAACCTGGCTAATTTTTTTTAAATGGAAGAAAAAGAAATTTACAGGCAGCGTTAAATACAAATAATAACTCAATTAGCCTTCCATTATAATTATAAAAAATTATATGATTTATATGATTCAGAAGATCTTTTATAACAAAGAATATAAATGTAAAATATTGACTTGCTTTGGCAAAAATAGATGTCATAGATTAGTTTTCAAAAAATAATATAAATTGGTAATATCCAAATGACTTAGAAATTAGATTCTGCTACTGTTGTAATAACGTTCTTCATGGGGGAAAATTTAAGTATTTAACTTCCTTCTGACTGCTACATCTCTGAATGGTTTTACTACATTTATCTTATTCATGGAGCATGCTTTCGTATTGACCATCACAAAATGGTAAAGGATGATTATGACTTTTTATTATTAACTTGTTCCTCTGGCTCTTATCATTGTCTCAGAAAATCAGAGCATTTCAGTGCCTAAGGTGTAAGCAAAAAACTGCAAATCATCTTAAATTTATAAATAATTTTTGTACTATTTATCCTTATTAGAGAGACATTCAAGATTTATCCAACAGACTCTCTCAAAGCCTCTTATCACAACACAGAATTGTTTGCTTTTAGCTCTGTTCTTCTAATTTCATGCAAATATGGCAGAACAGACTCCTCTGGCTTTGTCAGCCTCTTTCACATGTCTGCCCTTATCACATACAGGAAGCCAAGATATATTTGACTTCAGTTACATTTATCTTTCCCAAACTTTCTCACAAAACTATCTGGTTTTACTGATGTATCCAGCTTACTTCTTTTTGTACTCAACGTTACATAAATTTCTTTTCAAAACCCATTTATATGACAGTTTCTAATTTGTTGCAACATGAACATTGGAGAACAAGGAAGTTAATGGCAAACATTCAAGTTATTTAGAATTTCAGTATGTGAATACCAAGAGGTATTCTGATTTAGCAACACATGGGTTGAACCAGTTGTCAACCCATGTATTGCTAAATCAGACGATCAGCATTTCTGTATTGTGATGGATGTATTCATAACATACTCTTAGAAACATTTTAGCATTATTTTTATTGGTGTACTAGGGAAAATCGTATTTGTATATGAAATTAATCCAAGCAATGAAGTTTCTCTGTACTGAAAATACTTAGTTTCTCTAAATATCTGGTGCAATGTCCACTTCATGGTTTGTGGACTCTACAGAGATGTTCTAATTATAGTGGAATTAAGAAATAGCATAGAATCATATTAAGATCTATGCTAAGCTCTTTATTTTCTTAATCAGAATCAGAACTTTTATTTTAACTGAGTTTATTAGGTACCTTGGTTTTCAGCCTCACCTTCCAATTCCTCCTTGAAAGAGTTTTACTTACTCTGTACTTCTGCCAAAAACTGCTTCTTGAAATTTTTTGCCTTTTTTATTAACCTTTGCATATTCTTTTTTATTAATCTTCTCCTTCATCTCTACCTGTTGAAATTCTACCCATCCTTTCAACTGAAGTTCTGTCTCCATGAGGCATCTCCTCAGTATTTCAGCTGGAATATGAGCTCTGTCCCCTCTGAATTCTTATAGCATTTTGGTTCCTCTTCTACGGTCACTTAATTGGAAGTTATTTAAATATAAGTAATATTTCTCTCATTAGATTCTAAGATTCTTGGTGGTCAAGAGAGTCTATTGTGTGTTTTGGTACAGATTCTATTCCAATTCCGTGAGTGTAATGGTCATTCAATATTTATTTGTTGAATGAATGGTAAAGAATACATTTAGGTATTGCCTTCAAGGCTATTTGCAGTCTAAGAGTAGCCCCCAATCTCAAAATCAAAACAAAAAAAAATTACAATGTATTGAAGACTGACCATTACAAAACAGGTTTCTACTCTACTTTATTTCAGCTGCTTCTTCACTTACCTGGATTTTTTTGACCCTGAACTCCTCTTTTTCCACCTTAGGCAAGAAGGATGAAAAGAAGGTCAAGGGCAAGAGGTCAATGTCTTAGTATTAGGATCAATCAGGATGTTTTTACTTGCTGGTCTCCCACATGAAGCTACTTATATATCTGCGTTCCTGACTCCTGCTGTGTTTGACCTTTAATTGCCATTATTCCTTTTCACCTTGATGGACATTATTAATCTTCATCTCTCTTGACAAGAGAAAGTTATTGACTCCCAGCCTGTGCATTGAGCTTCTGTCCTTCTCCATGACTTTTTTCAGAACGTGTTTTCCACCAGCCTCATACTCACCCCTCCCTCACTTGCCAAGCCAAGTTTGTTGCCTCTGCTTCAAATAAACCAGTGGGTGAAAGTGAGAAGCTGAGAAGAGAAGTGAGAAAGAGGGGTCAGTCAGAGAAATGGGCATTAAACCCTGAAACAGAGTTTATAGGTGATGTCACCGAGGCTCAAAGACATTCATGCAGTAACTTGCCCCACGGCACTCAAGCGGCAGAACCATGAGTTAAGCCCCCTGTACCCTTATTAATTAGGTAGAGAATACTTTTAAAAATCCTTTAGCACTCAACAATTAGAAATAATTTTGACTGGACAATGTTAACTAAGTTGCTGGGTTTTTCAAGTTTCTATAGGAGTATCTGAGCTGATTGCTTTCAGCTGAGATGATTGAAAGGGGCCTTGGGTCTGCTTAAGCGTTTTACAATAATAATGTCTTCTCAGGAATGTTCCAGAAATGTAAGCTGCCCTGGGGTAAGAGAAGAGGCTTCACTGGCAAAATTTAGGTGATCATCTAATGAGAATGTATGATATGCACAGGGTTTTTTAAAAAAATCTCAAAAATACCATTGTTTCTTTTGCAGGAGATGGGTTTTTAAATTTATTTTTATTTTTTTGAGATAGGGTCTCACTATGTTACCCAGGCTGGTGTCAAACACCTGGGCTCAAGCAGTCCTCTTGCCTCAGCCTCCCAATGTGCTAGGATTACGGACCTTAGCCACTGCACCCAGCCAGGAAGTGGGGTCTTATCTGAAGATCATGAGTCCTCAGTCTGGTAGGTGGTAAATCTTTTAGGATGTTTATGTGTCTAATCAAAGAAATGTGCCACTTAATCATCTCTTCTTTGTGCTTTGGCACACATTTTAAGCAAATAGGGCATATTTTTAGGAGGGTCCAGGGTAAACCTTCCTATAGTCATATACGGGCAAGAGGGCAGATGGTTTATTATATGAGTGTCACGATGGGTGTTTTTTGTTATGATATGTTATGGCAAAGGCTTTTAAGACAATCTGCCATCAACCAAAATGTAGAAAAGCTTGCTTTTCATATTTGTTCCCTCTGATTTTCCTAGTGTTGATGGTGAGTTTACAGTGCTGAATTCACCCTTGCAAGCATATCATTTTCTTGTTCATTACTAAATTCCATTGGATGAAGATGGTCAAGTGGAAAAAATTCCATTTGCATTTGTAAAATGTAAAATCTAAAAAGGAGAATTATCTTAAAAACATTATTTCTTTTGATATTTCCAGCAACCTAGAGAGTTAAAAAAGGCAGGGAGAGCTACATGTAGCAGGGAGAGCTACATTATTTTACATATCAAGAAACAGAATCCCAGACGATTATGTGGCCTGCTTAAGATAACATAGCATGTGACAAAACCAGGACAGGAACCACACCATCCGTAAAGACACTGTTGACTCCTTCCTGCTTCTAGAATATAAGCTTCACTAGGATAGAAATCTTATCTAACTTTTTCAAGATAGTACCTTCAGCCCTGATTTTTAATAATGACTTGTTGAATAAATAAATGAACAAATTAATTCTCTTTGCATCATAATATTAATACAAGTCTGAATATAACTAATTATTCATTCACAGTTGTTCCAAATAAGATTTTTCTTCCTCCTTCCCTTCTTCCTTCCCTTTATCTCCCTCCCCTCCCCTTTGATTCTTTTTTTTTCCGAGAACACAAGGTCTCAGTTATTTCTCAATGCTCAAATCCTAGCACAGTGCCTCATCTAAAAGACACTTAATGTTTATGGAATGAGGGAACAAAGAAATCCATTCTCACGTCCACAACCGTTTACACTGGAAGATACTATTTTCTGAGAACATTCAATTCCTAACTAGCTGCATTTATTTAATAACTGTGTCTCTTTCTGCAAAGCATGTTATAACAAATTCCAGAGCTCTTTATTAAGATCGAACACAGGTCAGATTGTGATGAATTGTACTCAACCAGCAACAGGCAAAAGATCATGGAGGAGGAATGTCCTCAACACTGTTCAACAGCTTTGCTTCCTCCTCCTTGGGTTCGCAGCTTGGATGATCTCTTCTGTAAATCAGTCTCCAGTAGCCTGAAAAGAGTTGAATAATCTGTTCATTCTGTGACTGTAATACTTGCTAGAGAACTACTCAAAGGACAACATGAGCCATGACAAACAGCTGAAATCTTATTCAGGAAAGTGACTGTGACTCATCTTATTGGTGATTGTTAAATATTAAAACAATCTTCCTTTTGACATTTATTCTTCCTCTGAGCTACTAGGGTAACTTAGTGTCTGTACCATTCGTTTGGCACTTATTTGCTGCTTTAGAAGTCATTTAGCTTTTCCTGGTTTTTCTTCTCAATTGTGATTTAGTTAGAAGTAGAAAAGGTATGCTATCCAGTGGAGGAAATGAAATAAAGTGAAAAGATAAAGGGTTTGGGGTTGTATATGGCATTTAATCCTGTCTTTTTTGGTTACCAGCTGCTGGAATTTAGGCAAGCTATTTTTTCAAATGGGAGTAAAATAATTCTATAAGACTGTTGTGGTATTAAATGATCAATTGTAAAATGTAAAGAGGACCCCAAAACAAAAATGGAGGTAGCATCTCTAAATATCTAGTTCTTCAGGAGTGTGTGTGTGTGTGTGTGTATGTGAAAGAGAGAGAGAGAGAGAGAGAGAGTTTCCATAGGTGCAGCCACCTTGAAATGGTAAGGGAGGTGCCCCTCCTGTGAACAGAATCAGAGAAACTATGGTAGACAATGGTCTGGTTTGCCATGGTACCTAGTCTACACAGAAAAGGAATGGATCAACAAGTGGCAGAATTTCAGGAGAGGTAAATAAGTTCCTTTCTTCAGGTCTAGACCAGTGTTTGAACAATACCCTTCCTAGTGAATGACAGGTCAGCCCATGGTGGCAGCCCTGATGGTGGTCACTGTACTAGGCTCAATAGTAGAGGAGGCAGAAGAGATTTTGAAGGAAGCCTGGGAAGGAGATGGTGGCAAGAAGTAGTTTCTGGGACAAACAAAGATTTTAGTAGATCGTAGGGTTAATACAATGGCAAAGAAATACCTTTGAAGCCACCCACCTGTTTATTTAAGAAAGTGTTTAGCTACAAGCAATGGAAAACATGATCAAGAATAACTTTGAATACTGAAATTTATTCTTTCACATGTTAAGAAGTCTAAAATCGGCAGCCAACAGTTCACACAACTGTTCGAAATGTCATCAGAAAACTAGATATTTTGTGTCTTTCCGCCTAGACATTCTTAATGGGTGGCTTTTTCCCTTATGGTTTCAAGATGGCTGCTGTATCTGCAAATTTCACATTAAGATTCTGAAAAGGTAGAAATAGACAAGGCAAAGTTATTCTCCTCCTGAGGGCTTATCTTTTTATTCAGGAAGAGAAGCCCTTTCCAGAGATGTTCACCTACAGAATTGTCCAGGACTGTCACATGACTACTCTAAGTGAAAGCTAAATTAAGTGTTTAGTTTTCCAGGCTTTCTAAGAGAGGATAGCAAGAGAGAAACTGGTTGGGAACAAATGTTGAGTGGGCAGGTTACCACTTCTGCCACCCAGCCCAAACATTAATGGTCTGTAAGGCACAAAGTACTTGAGGCAAAATGGTGCGGGTCAAGGTGGGTTTTTCCTTATTGTGGTGGTATGGAACACAAAATCTTAAAAAATTGATTTCATTGCCACTGGAGATGGATTATTAATACCTACACTCCTCTATTAGTTTGCTGATAATGACTCAATAGTTGCTGTCTCTCTGTCTATGTAGTTAAATATCAGATACAAGGCATAAATATACTGACATAGTACCTGATAGAAAGCAAGTGTTCAAAAAATATTAGCTTTCCTCCTCTCTATTTTGTGCCCCTGATACCTTTTTCTACTCAGTGTTCTTTTGATAACTAAGAACAAAAACACACTAAATTAACTCGAGGAAAAGTGAGGGTACCCCTCTTTTCTCTCCGCTATTTTGTCTTTCCCTCTCTATTTTACTCTGGCCCAGCTTTTTCTATATATGGTGTCTTAGTGAGTTTGGGCTGCTATAACAAAGTACCATAGACCAGATGGCTTATAAACAACAAAAATTCATTTCTCACAGTTCAAGAAGCTGGAAGTCTGAGATCAAGGATCCAGAATGGTTGGGTTCTGGTAAGGCCCTGCTTCTGAATTGCAGACTGCCAATTTCTAGTTGTGTCCTCACATGGTGGAATGCAAAGAGAGCTCTCTGAGGCCTCTTTTATAGAATATAAGTCCCATTCATAAGGGATTCACTCTCATGACCTAATCAACTCCCAAAAGTCGCATTTTCTAATACCATCACATTGAGGGTCAGGGTTTTAACATATGGATTTTGGGAGGGACTAAAACATTCAGTCCAAAACACACGGATATACTGATTTTTTAACCAGGTCCCACTGCACAACTTTTCCTATGACTCAATTAAAATTCTATCAATAAATGAAGGTAATATATACTCTTTCTTCTTCACATGTGATAATGAATGTATTCTTTTTTAAAAGTGTAAAGTTTTATACAAATGTTTGTCAGATGTTCTAGCTGCATCCACTGTTCATTTTCCTTTTTCTCCTTAAAAATAACTTCTAGCTTTAGTTGGGCATATTGTCAATGAGGTAAAAGTTTACACATCCCCTTATCCATCGCAACCAAGGCTCAGCCATAGGACACAGTTTTGACCAATGAGTTGTAAGTGAACGTATCATGTGTAACTTTTGGAAAATCTACTTAAAGGAAAGAAGAAGGCCATATGAGATCTGGGATAATGATATGGTACCTGGTGTTCTGGCAGCCATCCTGGATTAAGAGAATGGGGGGTTACCTAAAGGAAGTAGGACAGAGACCTGGCTGGTATGGGGGAGATCCCCTAAGGAAATTGCAGAGCTGCCATACCAGTTCATACTCAGAAAATAAAGGGGTATTGTTATTTAAGTCCAGCTGGAGATTCTCATTACTAATCAAATTGACAGCATAATAAGTACTACAGAAATTACAGCGTGGTCAGCATGTAGACTCTGAAGCTGGAGAATTTTTATCTGAGGCAGGAGCAGCTGGTACTATTGCATGTGATGTTCGTAGGGATGAGTGGTGTATAATGACAGTGTAAGACAAGATGCTTCAGCACAGTGAAAAGAAATCCTCTAAATGTGAATCCCTTGGCACAAAAATAAGAACTTATAAATTTAGCCTTTATAGCTAAGTGAAAACAAGGTAAAAGTCCTGGCCTGTCATTAATCCTAGAGATGAGCCATAAACTTAGGACTTATTGAGTGTTGGATACTTTATTTTTAGAAATGTATATCTAGCATCATCACCATAATTTTTGAAGTAACATATAATATAGCAAAGATTGAATTCATATCTTTCTTATTCATTAAGACTTATGTAATTTAAATATGCATTTTGCATAAAACACTTTGATGTCCTAGAAATACTTTTATTTTTAAATCCTCTAAAGCTTTATATCTTAAAAAAAAAGAAACTGGGATTTTTCCAGGAAAAAAATAAGTGAAAGTATTAACATTTGAAATGTGATATTTAAATAAATTTTAAAGGTGGCAAAACATTATTTTATCTTTAATTGGACTGACATATCCTTCAACTACTGACTTTGAAGTTTTGGTATCTTCGTGTCTCTAGAGGCTCTCCTTATATTTCCATGCACACAAGGTAGTTATGAAATACACATTTAAGGACATAAGAAAATGTTGTGTTTGTAAAAACAAATTATTTCCCCTAAACTCCATCACTCCTGAGCACCTAGATCAGACTACTTAGGAATATTTCAATGCTTAATAATTTAAAGGAAATGATTTGGGAGGGAGGAGCCCAAGACTGATACACTTTTTGAATCTCCCCCCCACCACGGGACTTTAGCATAGTGCTACCAATAGAACTGCAGCAGTGCTACCTATTAAAAGGAATATAATTATTTTAAGGCCAATGTTCTAGAAAACTATGGAAAATTATGTTTTGTTTTTATCTTTCAGGGATTATATGTATATGTTTACGTGACACTGCTGCCCTGTTCTCTCTTAACCAATATATGGCCCTAATTCTATCTGACAAAACTCATTTAATAATAAGTTTCCTTTTTGTTTCTTCAGATTTATTATATAGCAAGAGTTACAAAATGAGCACTTTATTCACTCAGTGATTCAACACCAAATTCCTATTACTTGATCTCAAATACTGAGGAATAGGCTGCCAACACTTTACGTAGTATAAACTGGTGGGCTTATGACTGTTTTCATAAAAATCTTGCTCTTCTGTAAATTCTCTAGCAGCATTCTGTTTTGTGCATTAGTCTATCCTCAGCACATAGAATATAGTCTAGTTCATTGTGAGTGCTCAAAAAATATTTATTAAATGAATCAATGAGGTGATCAGATATTTTGGGTTGAAAATAAAAGAAATCCAATTCAAACTAAAAGGCAAAAGGGATTTGGGCAAATAATCCAATCAAGTAAACAAGGAAGACTGCAGTGGGCCCCAGGCAGGGTTAATTTTAGGGCTCTATAGCATTGTGGGATGACTATAGTTAACAATAATAGGTAGTTTCAAATAGCTAGCAGAAGATTATTGAATGTTCTCAACATAAAGAAATGATAAATATTCAAGATGATGGATATGCTAATTACCTTGATCTGATCATTATACACTATATATATAGAAACATCACTATGTACCCCATAAATACATGCAATTATTATATGTCAATTAAAAAATAAAATAAAAAATTTAAAAGTGATAAGGGGGCACAGCAGTACATACCTGTAGTTCCAGTTAATTGGGAGGCTGAGGCAGGAGGATCTCTTGAAGCCAGGAGAGGCTGTAGTATGGTGTGATTGCATCTGTGAATAGCCACTGCACGGCAGCCTGGGCAACATTGTGAGACCTCACCTCTAAAATATAATAATAATAATAATTAACAACCTGAGTGTCACAAATACTGACTAAGCAGTATGGATGCTGGCTCAATCAGATTAGGGCTGAGCCATAAACACCTGGTAAGGTCATGCTGAATATTAATTAGCCCAAGCTCCAGGAATGACTTCAAATAGGGCCTTAGACACTCTTGGGAGTGTTTTTGTCTCTTGTCATTTCTTTACCTTTGTTTGTTTTCTTATTGTCCTTACACTGAAGAATGGCTTAATCCCTATGGCAGCTGACAGCTCAAGAAGTTCACATGTAAAAACTATTTTTGGACAGAGACTGATTTTCTTACTTTGTTTTATTGAAAATTTCCAGGGAAGAAGAGAGTATTCTTGAACAGATCAAATAATAATGTTTCTTGCAGTAGGTTTGCCATTAAAATTTTGGTAATGTGTTTCCCCTGAATATAAAAACTCTTAAAAGAGGACATCTAAGAATCCAAATATTTATTTTAAGCAATAGTTTATTTGGGTAGAAGTCAATCTCATCAAAATATCCATTTGTTCTTCTGCATTTCTCAGCCTGCCTTGCAGTCAGATTAGGTCCGTGTGACTAGTCTGGACCAGTGGGTTATATATGAAGTATTTGAGTGACTCTCAGTTGAGTCATTAAAGGCTTGTGTACCTTCTGCCTCTCTGCCATAGGACTTTGGAGTACATGTATTCCACATGGTATAGCTTCAGTGTGGAGCAAGGCCACCTGTTCTGCATCAGACAGCATTAGACTGTACAAAGATGACATACTTCTACTTAAGCCCCTGAAATTTTGTATTTTTTTTTCTATGTGGCACCTAGCATTAATCACCCTGATAAATAGATCTGTGTTTAATATGGTTTACTTGAAGAGATGGAGACTTTGGTAGTTAATTTAGATGAAAATCCAGGCTTTGCCATTTACTGTGATGTGCTCTTGGGCCAGTTCTTTGGTTTCTTTGAACCTCAGTTTTCTTATCAGTAAGATGTGGATGATAATGTTGCCTATCTCACAAGGTTGCTGTAAGCATTGGATAAAATAATGTAAATAATGTACTTTTCTTGGTGCCTGGTATAATAGCTAGCATTTTCATGGACCAAGCATAGGGAGGTAAATTCTTTATTTATATTAACATATTTAACCCTCAAAACAACCTAGGCCTTATCATTATCACACCCATTTTAATTGAGGCACAGTAAGGTTGAGTGACTTTATCCTAGGTCATGTAGTGGAAATTTGACCCTAAGTAGTTTGGTACCAGAGTTGACCCTCTAAATCACTGCCTCTAGGAGAGCATTTTAGAATTAAGTAATTGTACTATTTCTATTCACAATACTCTGACACCAAATGTGTGGGGTTTTTTTTTCTCATACCAACAAATTCTCCAACTCTCAAGACACCAACTGGGTGTCCCACAATTCAGTTCAATTCAATTCTGATATTAAATATTGAGAATTAGCACAAACCCCACAGGTTAAGGACTTAGTCCTACCAGACTGTTCCCACTTCAGACAACAGTCACAAGTCCCAGGTTTCCACCTGCACTTCTGACCAACAGGATATAAATCAGGGGTTCCATGACTGCCCCTCTAGGTTCAATAATTTGCTAGAATGGCTCACAAAACTCAGGGAAACATTTTACCTACATTTACCAGTGTATTATAAAAAGGCTCAAGAACAACACAATGGAAGAGATGCATAGGGGAAGGTATAGGAGAGGGTGGCACAGAGCTTTTGTCCCTTCTCTGGGTGTACCACCCTCGCAGCACCTGGAAGCTCAATGTCTTCATGAACCCGGAAGCTCTGAGAACTCATCATTCAGGGGTTTTTATGGAGGTTTTATTATGGAGGTATGATTAATTAAATCATTGTCCATTGGTGATTGACTCAATCTCAAGTCACTCACCCTTCCTCAGAGGTCAGAGTGTGGGGATGAAAGTCCTAACTCTGTTATCAAGCCTTGGTCTTTCTGCCAACCAGCTCACATCCTGAAGCAATCTAGAGACCCCCAGCCCCAGTCATACCATAAGCACACAAAAGACACTGTTATCACTTAGGAGATTCCAGGAGTTTTAGGAGCTGTGTGCCAGGAACTGGGAACAAAAACCAAATATTTATTTTTTATTATATCACTGTAATATTATTTCCTTAAATTTGGGTAATAGTAGAAGTATAGCAAGAAAGGAACTTTTGTAATAAAATCTACATTTGAATCTTGTTTCTAGCATGTACCAGCCAAGTGACAGTTAAGTGAGTTACTCAAACTTTTTAGCCTCGGTATCTTCATTTGTAAAATGTCTAACATTAAAATGGTGCTTATCCTAGATGGCTATTTTGAGGAATCAGTAAGGTTGTGTGTGTTAGGTTGGAGCCGAGAGGAAGACATGCAAGCCTGGGGGCATGTAAAATGCCGTTTATTTTGGGCACCTGGGTGCAGGTGGGTGGAGGACGAAAAGGGCATCCACCCCGAGGAGGGGAGAGTGGCGAGTTTTATAGAAGGCTTGGATGAAAGTTTGGGGAGGGGGAGTTCTTTCTGCAACAGCCACCATTTTCTGCCGGCTCCATCCCAGCCTTTGTACTTCAGAGTTATCTTTACAACCCGTGGACCTCTGGGGGGGGCCTCATCTGACTTCTTCATCTACCCCATTCCTTTCCATGCATTTTTCGAGTTCCCACCCTGAGCAAGCCCAACAGTATGTATCCTGTATATAAAGCACCAGGAACAATAAATGGTAACAGTAGATATTGAGTCCCTTCCTCTGGCTATTCTTTGATTAGTACAGTAAATATACAGAATGCATTTAATTCTACCTAGAAGAATAAGTCACATTAGGAAAAAAAATTAATATATGAACTTTTACTCATTAATGTACACATATTAAAATATACTGTTATTCATTTGCATTAGATTTCACATTCCATTGATATTTTTGCAAGTCTAAGCAGCCCTTCAGTTACCTTAAATAGTCATTAGACAGGCAGAAATGCTTTTTGAGCACTTCTAAAGTAATGCAAGGGAGGCAGCTCGCCCTGATGGACAAGTAGCTCTTAAGTAAGAGCCTCTCGTCTTTCTTTTTGGTGTCTATGTTCTTTTACACACAACTTTCTTTACAAATTATGATATTGTTGCTTTAGTACAAAGGAATTAGATAGAAAGAAGGATTAGAACTCGAAGGAATGTTCTAGATTATCTGGCCTAATGTTGCCATTTAACAGATAAGGAAACAGAGGCCTAGCAATTTATGAGTTGCCTAAGAGGAGATAATTAATTAGCACAGCAGTCTTCTGTAGTCCAGTGTTTTCTCCAGAACCACATTTCTTCCTGTATTGGTAGCTATTTTAAATCCTTCTACAGGGTAAATATATGGACTGAAATAATAATCCTTAGTAATATTTTAAAGCTCAGTGATTTGTCTATTTTTCTTTGGTTCAAAGGGACCCATATAGATTCATCTTAAACATTAGTTCAAACTATTATCAAAATGCATAAAATACCTAAAAGCAGGACTTCACTCAATACATACAATATAATATAAGGCTCAAAAATGATTGCCTGTATCTCCCAGGGAGGGTGGAAAGATTTCTGTTCTGATCTTTACTCTTATACCTACCTTCTTCATAGACGTTTTCACCAAGTGTTTTGATAGCACCCAGAGTCAATAGGTCTAAATTAGGATTCTCTTTCCTTCCCCAAATCTTCCCTTTGATCTGTCCTGACTTCCTTAGATCTGTCAATAATATCATCGTTGCTCTAGTTACCCCAGCTGGAAACCTTGATTCTGACATTCGTGTCTTTCTCCTTCAGCCACGTTTAATCAATCGATATATTGTACTTTTCACAACCGTTCCTCTTTCCTATATTATGTTAACAAAATTCTTACTAGATTCACTGCCCTCGTTAATATCTACTTGCTTTCAAGCCATCTTAAAAACGTTCTTCCAAATTGATCTTTCTCCTTTTTAATCATTACAAAACTCTCAGTCACTTCCTGCTACTTTTAAAAGATATTCAGAACTTAAGCATGAAAACAGCAATCTTCTAGAACGTGGCTCCAACTTGTCTGTCTCATTTTCCTTTTTCCATTTTCCCCCCCATGTATCTTTTACTTCCAACAAATTGTTCTAGTGATTAGTTTTTGAAAGTTCAGGTGCATTCCCAGCTCTGGACCCTTGCTCATATTTGTTATTCTAGGAAGCTCTTCCTTGCCCTACTCTTCTGTCCTGTCCTTGAGAATTAGCTTAAGTTCTGCCTCTTCTGTGACACTTTCCCCAATGGCTCCAGCATGCAATGGTCTCTCTTTCCTTTGAAATACTTTGGTACTTTTAATGTGTTCTATACATTTAGCACTTATTATGTACTTATTTTGATATTTTTAAATTATCTTCATTATTCACCAACTAGCTTGTTGATTCCTCATGGGCAGGGTCTTTGAAACAGCTACTATCCCAAACTTAGAGTCCTCTCCATTGTAGGTGCTCCAAAATATCTATTGACTTTTTTGAAAAAAAAGCAAAATGCCATAAATCATAATTAATTAATTAAGCTGAAAGAATAAGAGGTTCTGTATAAAAACACAGAACAGTTTAGAAAGCAGGGCAATTGTAAATTGAAAGTATCATTTTATTTCAACATTTATTGAGAACCTAGAATTTAGTGGCCACTGCGCTGCTGACAAGAGAGAGATAAACTAGATATAGACCTTGATATAAATGAAAGAAGAGAAGAAAGAGAAAACTGCTAAACATGAAACTGAGTTTGTGTGGGGGTAGAGATGGGTGGCAGAGGGAGGTCATGTGAGGGAGGGTTCTGGCAGACAGGTAGAAGACATTTTCCTTTCAAAAGGTAGTCACCCCAGGTTCAATTTGGTTTCAATATGGAGTAAAATGATGCTGTGTGAGGGGGTTACGTTCATCTTTATCAAGCTCTGAGCTGCGCCTGCAGTCAATGGCAGCAAGCCTAGTTTTGCATTGTTTATAACAACAAATGATTTAAAATGAACAAAAATACCCTAAGTTCTGTTGTAAGATGATAATAATAAGAATAAAAAACAAACAAAATTATCATTACGGTCGTTGTACTTGCCCATCTGCAACTGTGGCCATATTTCGGCATTTTATTGCTTAAGTTAGAAATAGGTAACCTCAGCTGCCAAAAACAATCGAGAATGTCAAGTGTAGGGGGACCATACACAGCATATGGGCTGTAGCTGTGCATCCTGGAGAATGACCTTAGTCACGCTCTTTCACTGCCTGAGAGTTAAAGGTCTCCAGCAACTTCTGGCAGTGAATAATTTATCTGCCATGAAAGAAACTTCTAATTCACTTTATATATTTGTTGGCTTAATAAAATTATAAAAATCATACTGTTTAAAATTCCAAGAGCAAGTTAATCACATCAATAGAGGCAAATATTTAATACCAGTGGTGATTGATTCAGCAAATAATAAGTACAAGAATAACAACATGCTGATATAGTGGTCATTCTGCTTTATAATAAAAACTTTAACAGTACAGAAAACCAACTTTATGTCATTCTGTGACTCTTCTAATATCTATGAGAGAATTAAACTACTTTTATACCCTACTTTCCTTTCTACTTCAACTGGAGACACCTGCTTGGTTTTCTGTGATGGCTTCTTTCTTCTATACCTGTCCTTCATGTTCTATTCAGGATTATGTGATTTAGTTCTCTGCTCCTCTTTCTGGGTAATCCCATTCAGTATCTAGGCTTTGAATGCCACCCATTTGCCAATGATATCCAAATTTATATTTCCAGCTCTGACTTTATTACTGAACTCCAGAATTATATTTCTAATGGCATTCCAGACATCTCCAGCAGAACTCATGATTTCTTTTATCCAGAACTATTCTTCCCCCAAGTACCACTGTCTACCAAATGGCTCAAGCCACCTAGAAGATACTTTTGATTTCTCTCTGCTTCTTACCCTTCCCAAGTGCTGTCAGAATCCTGAATCCACTCATTTCCCTCCGTATCTACTGCTGCAATTCTAGTCCTGCCACCACTATCACTCAACTGGATCCTGCCATGTCCTCTCATCATTTCTTTCTTTTTTCTTCCTGACCTGTCCACAGTTTATTCTTCACATAGCTGCTAAAGGGAATGTTGAAAAATGTTTATCAAATCATATCATTCACTTGCTTAGAGTTCTTAAATAGTTTCTATTTATACTTTAAACACAAACTCCTTACCATGACCAAGAAGTCCTTCTGTGATGTGGCTCCTGCCTTCTGCTCTCCCCACACTTCTGCTCCCTGCACCCCAGCAAGACGCACTCCCGCCGCACTGGCCTTTCTGTTCTTGGAATAAACCAGACTAAGCTTGCTGTAAGGTCTTTATACTTGTCGTCTCTGCCTGGAATCCTTTGCCCCTTGCCTCCGTATTTTCAGTGCTGGCTTCTTCAAGGTATCCAGGGCTCAGCACAAACGCTACCTCACCCACGGGGACTCTGCCGCCTGTCTAATCTCAAGTGGCTCCATTCCTCTCAGTTACCTCCTTCCTCTTCACTCCATTTAATTTTCCTCATGGGATTTAATATTTGAAACCTCCCTGTTTATTTATATTTTTATTTGTTTGGTGTCTGTCTTTTCCATCTTAAACAATTCTTCACAATTTTTTTGCATGATAGCACAAGTAGGAAATGGTAGTACAGTTTAGTCTCATTATTTGTTGTAATTATGTTCTATAAAGTCACCACGAACACTGGATTAGCAAATACTGACCCACTGTTCCTGCAGGAAATACAGAGTTAGGTTCTTACAAGCCTCTGGCCCAATATCTCATCAATTCATTAATATATAACTTTATTTTATGTGTGTTTCTCTTTAGAGACACCTTATTTAATATATGTTGGTGATTCATTAACACTGAACTCATAGCCAATGGCACTATAACTAGTATTTTAATGAAGCTTCTCTAACAAAAGGGCTTTTTTTGTTTTTCTTTTTGTTTGTTTGTTTTTGTTTATTTTGTCTATAAGGCACATCACAGCCTTCTTGCAGTCAGGAACATTAGACAGAACTTTGGCACTATGCTTTGGAGTAATGTGACATAGAAAAATCACCAACAGAAAGCATAAAAGTGTGAAAGACATGGCACTAAATAGACCACAGAAAAAATACTTGTTTATAGTATGAGAGTTGAAATAAGAAGGCAGACTGTCATCTTGTTTAGCCTCAGCCTGGAAATTATATGTCAAGTGACTCAAAATAGTCACCTTTCTGTTCATGTCTGTGAACCATTGTGAAAATACTATATTGATTTTGGGGTTACAAATAAATTTTAGCAAGTAGGTGATTTAGCAAATATGGAATTAGTGAATAATGAGAATTGCCTGTATTTGTATGGCTCTTAGGGATAAACGGACTAGTGCTTGTATGCCTAATAAACATCAAGTAGAGATGTCTATTATAGTACACAATTGGATATGTGACTCTAGATTTCGGTGCTACAGCATCACCAGACCCCACCTCAGCCACCCAAAGGGTTGAGGGGATTGATCTCTTGGTACAACTCTACCTCACTGGTTTACTCCAACTGGAAAAGAAAGATGTACTCTAGAATGTCATCCTCAGGAGAACTTGCTTATAGTTTTCACTGTTGTAACCCTGTCGCCTAGGACAAAGACCAGCACATAGTATTTATTGAACAGATAAAATTGAGTTGGATTCTCATTCTCTGATGCTGGAACAAAAATAAAGAATAGAGAGAAACTTTTTGTGAATATATTCCACTTTGCAGAAGAATTGAGATAGTTTGCAATAAAATTATTGATATTATAAGTCAAGAGTCCTTAATAATAAATAAAAGACAAAAGCCAAGTAACAAAAGAGGAAGGCAGAAAGAGAAAATTTTGTCTCTCTAACTATCCAACTATCATTTATCTACCTAATCTGCCTGCCATCTATCCATCTATCTATACAGCACACTGGTCAAGGTTCAATCAATTTCTTTTATATTAACACCATGATGGCTCTCTTTCTCTTGGAGCTCAAGGACAAAAAATGTTTCTATTTTAGTAAGTGGTATTTATTTATTTTGTTTTATAAAAATTATTTTATTTATTTTTGTTCTATTAAATTTGTGCTGCTTTAGTATGCTGCTTCATATGACTTTGAAAAGGGCTAGGTGTGTTTAAATGAATGGAAAAATAAAATTGCTTCTGTCTGACTTAAGGAAGAACAATTCAGCACAAACAACACTGAGATTTCTGGTAGCTAGAGTAGAGGGGAATACAATAGATTGCATAGCTTTCATTTTTTGGCCCAAGTGAATATCCTATTTATAATGAGAATCTTTTCCTTGAGTAAAATTTGCTTGTAGGATCTTTAAACAAGGAAACTTCAGTAAGTTATAAAAAAATCAAGGAAAAAATACTAAAGTGCATTGAATTTTACTAAGTGCCACATAATTTGCTGAGTCACCTTTAATTTCCTTCATCCCTCATTTAATCTTTATCATAAATCTGTGAAGTATGTACTAGTATCTCCCCAACGTATTGATGATGAAAGTGTAAAGGATTCTAGATAGATCTTCACTGGCCTTTATTGAATATTGAAAAATTAATATTAAGTCTCAGGTCTTTTCAGTTCTATGAGAAGCCAGAGTGATATAGTCAAGGTATATAGCTTACTGGGCTTTGTTAAATTATGGGGTTAAAGCTTAAAATGATTTCTGTATTTTCCAAGGAAAATATTCTTCTATCTGTCCATGCCAGGTAGCAGCAGAAATAGTTTCAGTGGTGCTAAGCCTGCATTAAGGAGACTAATGGCATTGGAACTTATCTTCATAAGAAGGGTGAGACCTCGCCATTCAAAATTGGTGTCAACTTGAGTGGGCGATTCTAAAATATCACTCCATTGAAAGCAGATGATTCATGGATGTGCCGAAAAGCATTTAGGAATCCTTTTCATCCAGCTTTCTTTTAAAGGCTGTTAAATTTTGCCATCATTGATATGCTGCTGGGCTGACCATGCTGAGGTGCATGTGTCCTAGGGTAAAATTGAAATTGAAGTGGATGTGACATGAGAAACTTGGTACTTATGTGCCAGGGAGCCTGCAGAAGAAAGGAATTATTTTCTTATATCAGAATTTTAGAGACATAGAGCTTGGTTGATTGAATGACCGTTGTGAGTAAAATAGAATTCTCTGTGTGTTTAGAACTCCTTCACTTCTTCATTTCCCTCTGTGAGAATTTTCACAAGCCAGGTATGAAACCCAATGACAGGGATCCCTAGAAGGCCTGAAATAAGATAAGATTTGCAGTGGTGATGGGTATCACCCTCTGCTTTGGAATGTAATGAAAGCATGGTACAGTACAAAAGAGCACAGACTCTGGGGCATTGTAGCCTTGGGGTTGAATCTTAAATCTGTTAGCTTTGTCGAGTTATCTGGGTCTTAGTTTTCTTCATCTATAAAATGCAGACCTCAAGGACTTATGTGAGACTGACAAAATACACATTGATTTTCTTGCTCTCACATCCCCCTGAACACACTTCTGACACCAGATATGGGGGAGGGAGGTTCCCTATACACCAAGTAGTCCTCCACGGACATCAGCTGGGTGCCCTGTGATTCAATTCAATTCTGACACAATCTATCTGGAAATAGCATCAAATCCCACAGGTTCAGTCCCACAAGACTGCTCCCACTTCAGATGTCAGTTTCAAGCATCAGGTTATGACCTGTGCTTCTGACTGATTGGCTATAAATTGGAGTTCCTATGACTTCTTCCTTGGGTTCAATTAATTTGCTAGAGTGGCTCACATAACTCATGGAAAGACTTTATTTATGTTTAGCTACTTAATATAAAGGATATGCCAAAGGATATAGATGAACATCCAAATGGAAAAGATGCATAGGGCAAGGTATATGGGAAGAGGCCTGGGGCTTCCATGCCCTCTTCAGGCATACCACCCTCCAGGTACCTCCATATATTCAGCAATCCAGAAGCTTTCCGAACACCCTTCTTTTAAGTTTCTATGGAGGCTTCATTAAGTAGGAATGACTGATTAAGTCACTAGTCATTGGCGATCAACTCAACCTTAATCCCTCTTCACTCCAAGGAGGTCAGCGGGTGAGACTAAAAGTTCTAACCCTCTAATCACATGGTTTATTCCCCTAGCAACCAGCCCTTATCGAAGCTTTCCAGGAGTGCTCTAAAAGTCATCTCATTAGAAAAAAAGATGATCCTATCACCCAGGAAACTCCAAGGGATTTAGGAGCTCTGTGTCAGATGTGCCTATAGCTCAGAAAATTACAAAGGTCATAGGAGCTCTGTGTCAGGAACTGGGGTTGAAGTCCAAATATTAGAACAAAAAATTCTCCTAATTCCCCTATATTCAAGAGTTTTAGGTGCTCTGTATCAGGTACCAGAGGCAGAGACCAAATATATATTTCTTCTTTTATCACAATATCACAGTGAGGATCCAATGGAACAATGTATCTTCAGTTTCTGTCATGTCACAGCAATTCAACCAATGCTAATGAAATTCCACTTTCCTTGTGAAAAAGTCTGGACTAATTTCAAATAAGCACAACCTTCCTCTCAAAGACTTGAGATTTTTGTATCAGATGGCTGCTTACTGTACTCTGAACCACTGATTCTCAAATGTGGCTACACACTGAAACTACCTGGGTAGTGTTAGAAACTATTGATGCCTGGACCTCACCTAGAGGGAATCTGATTTAATTCTTCTGAGGCATGTCCTAAACATCAGGAATTTTAAAAGCTTACCAGATGATTCTAATATAAAACCCAGATTGATGAACAGAGGGTCTGAAAGGTCATAAAAGGGGATGCCCTGATTATCATCTGAAATATATTTATTTCTGTGTTACCAAAAGTTGTGCATCCAAAGGGTCACGGTATTTTGCTTTCTCTGTCATAGTTATAACTTGTTCTAAAGCTCCTACTCAGGTCCTCTCTAGCCATAGGTCACTGACTAAGGCAAATGGTCCAGTCTTTTTGGGAGGAGCTGGCAGAGCCCCAAGAATTATGCTCTGCTTCATGCTTAGGGCAGGCAGTAGGTCACGGTGCAGGCAAAATAAAGAATATCCAGCCTACTTAAATACCAAACAGATATGACAAAAGGAGACACTGAAGCAAGACTGGAGATTTGGAGAATAAAAAAAATTAAATGAAAGCAAAACATATGAAAAGTTATGTTTAAGAGATTACCAAAAACAAGTTAAAACTGATATTTTCCTAAGAAAATCATCAGGCAAGTGAGAAAAGAAGTATGTATATTGCAGTATGGATTTTGTGTGTTTGTGTGTATATATATAAGTATATATATGTATATGTATATGTACATTAGAAATAAAGTGGTCAAAACCAATAAACTGTTGATTGTCCAGATGCATATTAAAAAGTTTACAGATTTTCCCTAAACACTCTTAAAAGGTGGTGTATTTTTGAAAGAAAAAGTTGTTGGTAAGTCATCAACATATCGGCAGGCAGCTCAAATTTGGGATTCATAGTAACCAACTGACTCTACTGGGTGCTTGCTACAATGCAGTAATGCTATTACCCTTTGATTGATAGAGGAAGAACTCAGGAGCACCTTTTCTTTCTGAAATTGTCTGATTGGTTGATATTGGCAACTGGGGAGGGGCTCAAGCTGAGGGTCATAAGATGCCTGAAGATCAGAAGGAGAAGACAAAAGAGGACCTTTTAAGACAAAAGTCATTGAATTAAAGATGAATGTCACAATGGCCAGCTAGTTTTCACCCATATCTCCTTATAGTATTTCTGCTATAAACATCAGAAAATTTTGATTAAAAGTAAGCTTGTAAACTGAAGGGGCATTGTGAAATTAAAAATGACAGTTTCAGATTTTTACTTAAATGTTCATTTTGGAGATAGGCTGAGTATATTCATGGTTATTGCCATGATGTCATGAGATCTTCACCATCTCCTAAGAGTCTGTGAACCAGACTACTTTTTGTCTTCTTTTAGGTTTTCCCAACACCAAATGGATATAAGAGGTGTGGGGACCACAACTATTTAATACGATTATAATAAGAATATTCCACAACTCTATTTGAAATTTGTGATTGTTTCTCTCTCTCTCACTCCCTGTAGATATATAGAGACAGAGAAAAATACACAGACATAGACAGACAGACAGACACACACATGCACACACATACACACGAAAGCTTTTGAAATCTTCATATATTTCTGCCTCAAATAGCTATGGGATTCCTTAGCTTATAGGTGCAACTATGATAAGACTCTTGAAGACAGGACATAGAAGAACATTTGGGAGTAATTTCCATGTGCCTCGGTTCATGCTAAGAGTGAAGTTAATTGCAGCAATCATGGAGCTAGAATTTCTTCTCTGGCCCTGCTGACTCGAGGTTCTTCTCTGGCTCTGCTCACTTGCAGAAGCTTGAGTAATTTCCCCCAATTTCTCAAGGAAACTTATTCCATTTTTAAGTAACACTATTAGAAAATTATTCCTTTGTTCATTACACTATTGTTGTAGCAGCTACAAAATGAGAAAAAACCAAAATGGCCATTAGTAAGAGAATATTGAAACAAACTATAGTATATCCAGTCAGTGGTGGAATAGTCTGCATCTGCTAAACAGAATGAAGTAAATGCATTTTTGCATAATAATAAGAAATTCTGTATAAAATATAAAGTTACAGAAAAGTAGGAAGGTGCAGGATGATGACTATAGTATCTTCCATAATATAGACATTAAAATTTCTAGAGAGATACACAAAATGTCTGTTCACTGCTTATCTCTGGGGTATGAAAATGTGGAGTTGAGAGGGGTACGGTTATTTCATTTTCTATCTTTTTGATATTTTTAAAACTGTACACATAAATTATCTTTTTAATGAGTAAAAAATGGGTTATTTTTTAAGGTTGAAACAAATATTACTCTATGGGTTCCAAGTTTTAATAGCTAAAGTGCCTAAAGAGGTTTAATTTCCAAATACAATTGATAAATTTACTTAGGAGTAATGTCTGCAAGGGCAGAAATTGTATTTTTGGTCTACCAAGAATAAAGTACAGTGTTTTGATCCTAATAGATTTTTAGTAAATGCTATTATAATTCATTGAAATTACCATTGGCCCATCAAGCACTTTTCCTTCAAATATTTGCCCAGTGGCACAGGATTTTAAGAATTTGTCCAGCCTGATCCATGGTGATAATCTAAACCTGGACTATTAGCATATGGGAAATAAGGTAGGTTTCAAATGTTCATTTATTAGTATTGAATTTATTATTGTATATTTTGGCAGGTCTCTGATTACAGTGTTCATATATTCTAACTATCATGAATGTAAAAGGCAATGTCAATTTACATGCATTCTGACAAGCTATTTGCAGCCCTCCAATCTTGAAGTCAGACTCAATCACATAATTACTCTGAAGATATGTCTGCTTTTAAATGATCTAATCAGTCAATCAATAAACTGAAATCTACCTCTAATTTTCATAGAGTGAAAAATGAAAAGCCTATTAAATGACTAATGTAAACCCACAAGGTAGAAGGCAGAGTATGTCTACTTCAGAACATTCGACCTCTTTTTCAGATAGGTAACAGGAACAACATCTGTTTGTCATGGCATGATGCCATTGGCAAGTGATCTTTCCAGCTTAATTATTGGATGATGTGCAGCCCTTCAGTAATTTGACAGTGCTTCATTATGAGAACTTCAAGTAGGCAGATGTTTCCCTGAAGAAATCAGGAAAGTGCAGTGACAACTTCATTGTAGACTGACAAGAATTCAGATCTCTTCTTGGCGATAGAGTTACTAGTTGAGCTGAAACATTAGCGGTTCAGTTCTTGAGTGTAACATTGGTAATCAATCACTTGATGGACATAGGAGGGAATAATATTAGACAGTGTCACTAATATTTCTAATTAGAACATCAAAACATCACCGCCTTAAAATTTCCCCCCCAAGGAGCACTCCAGTGGTAACGCTTTAAAAGAAAACTTAGAGAGAAGAAAAATAAAATATACAGCACTAGTTTAAGTACACCTTTGGGCATATACAGGATTTCTGCAGCAATAGATTTTAACTGTATTCCCAGTCAGTAATATTATTATTACCATTAGCTATTTGCCAGTAGCTACAGGCACAATTTTCTTTTTCTACTGCTCACTGGACCTGAGCCTACTCAATTTAGTGTAGTTGGCTGTGGCACCTCTCACTTCCTTAAAACACAGGGCTTTCCGATTTCCAAGAATGTTTATGGTATCAGAGTAATTTGAAACAGGTGTTTAAGCCTCACGTCTATGCTGTATAACAGAAGGTTTATTTGTCTTATTATGACGACGGTGAGACCTTTCCAATGCGTGCGATAGAGAACGGATTTCGCCACCTTGAAATGTCTCACCTCGCCTTACTCTCATGTTTTGGTAAGCAAGATTACTTGTTCTTGCTGCAGATATCATGAAACTAATTAGAAGCTAGCATTCGCTGGTGGTTTCGATTGTAAGCCATAGATGCATTAGCCCATGGATCCCGGTACTGTACCTAATCTCTTTCACAGCCTAAGCTCTGGACTTAGTCATTCTCTTGCAAGAATTGCTCTCATGTCATTGCCAACTCATGCCCACAGACCAGAATAATGTGAATTATGATCTGCAAACAATTGTGGCAAGCTGGAAAGAGCGTCATCTGTAAGGAGGGAGCAGTTAATAGATCTGCTGACAACTGCAATGCAGAAATGAAGGCCCAGCACCATCAGATCTATCAATCTTTTGGGAAAAAAACTAGAAATCTGTATTTTTACATGCTATCTCCTAATGTTTAAATAATAGCATTGCATTTTTAAAAATTTAAATAGCTATGTGGGTCAAACAAATATATATGCAGTCTGAGGTCTGCTAATTTAAAACTTGCTCGACTAAAAATCTCCTGATTAAAACAAAAGATCTTCTTTCAGAGTTAACAAGATATTTTGCCTTGGGGTATACACACATGATTTATTACAGCAAGAATTTCTCAACTAGATATTACCTTATTAAAAGCTTGCTAATGATAGTGGTGGTCATGCTGATGATATTTGACTTTCCCTTGTTGGTTGGCTAGTATACTCTGAGGTCATGTTCATAGTTACTCTCTCATAGATTTCCACATTACAGCATAACTTCTCCTTGGAAGAAAAACAAACAAGATGGTCTGGAGGTAATTCCGGAACTACAAGTTAGGGACACTGGTCAGAAATTTGGGAGACTGATAAAAAATCTATTATTTTAAGGATGATCAGGTAAAATTTATTCATTTTTTTCCCACTAAATATTTATAAATGCCTGCTATGTGTTAGGCACAGTTCCATTTATTTCTTCAACAAATATTTACTGAGTGCCTACTATGTACAAGCACTATTCTAGGAACTGAGGATATAGCAGTTAGAAAAAAAAATCAGACAATAATCTTTGTCCTAATGGAGTTGTAGGTGACAAGCAGTTGGCAAAATAAATAAGTAAAATATATAGTATGTTATATGGTGATAAGGACTCTGGAGAAAATAAAGGAGAGAAGGATATAGGGAGCAAGGGAGAGGGAGGAAGTTAGAAGTAAAGAATGATGCCAGGTTGGGGCTTGAGTAACTGGGTTGATGGAATTGCCATTGTTGAGATAGAAAAAGACTGAAGGAGAAGTAGGTTTGGAGAGGAAGATCAGGAACTCGGTTTTGGATGTGTTAGGTGGTGCATGCCTATTACACACGCAGTCACGTCAATGTCAAATAGGCAGTTGGATTTCAAGGGATGTGTCCAAGCTGGAGCTTTAAGCTTGAGAGTGACCAGATGGTATTTAAAACCATGAGGCTGCAGGGGAATGATGTATAGAAAAGAGAGGAATTCCAAGAACTGAGCTCTGTGGTATTCACAATGATTTAGTGGTCAGTGGATAAGAAAGAACCAGTAAACAAGATCCAGAAGGAATGAACAGTTGAAGCAGGAGAAAAACCAAGAGAGTTAGTTTGGAATTCCGGAAGGTATAAAAATTACCTTGGGGGCACTTCATAAAGTTCAGACTCTGACATTCCATTCTAAAACACTCTTTCTCTCTTTCTCTCTCTGTCTCTCTCACACACACAAACCCACACAAACACATACACACATACATTTCGACTCAGCTGATCTGGGTGGGGCCCAGCAATCCGGTGATTCAGAAGTAGGTGTTCATCAACCATGCTTTACCAAACATCAAGTAGGTGATAGTATTACGGAGGTGTGATGGCCTGTTCAGATGGGTCAGGGTCAGGAAACAGCATGGGGAGCTGAAAGAGGAGGGAGTGAGTAGAAGCTCAGGAGAACAGGACTTACCAGGCAGTAGATTACAAAAGCCAGGACACACTTGATGACATGGCTAAATTGAGGGAACTGATTTAGTTGGGCTCTTTACTT
This sequence comes from Daubentonia madagascariensis, assembly GCA_023783475.1. NCBI lineage: Eukaryota > Metazoa > Chordata > Mammalia > Primates > Daubentoniidae > Daubentonia > Daubentonia madagascariensis. The sequence goes on from JAKFHU010000322.1 coordinate 1,646,225, forward strand.
ATCCCAGGTATTGGGAGACACCTCAGTCTACTGGGGGGGCTGAGTAATTTCATATGCCAAGGTAGAGCATATGCTACTGGAAGTCATGCAGACCATGCTATAGAATTTGTCTGCCAAATCAATATAAAACCAATCCCAAATCAATGGAACAACAATCAAACTGTGTGCTCTACTAGCTTGACAATCTGCTCAAACTGGCTCATACATCTGCTGACATGTATGAAGGAGACAACTGAACCTTTTATATCCACGCTGCCCAGCTCTTAGCACAATGCCTGACATATTACAGGCTGAATCAGCATTTGCCAAGTGTAACGAAGGTGGACCCAGACAAATAACTGGACACACAATGCATTTATGAGTATAATTCTTAAATACTTTAGTACTAATATTTTGTGTATTTTCCATAAATTCTTTGCTTTTTTGATAAGATAAGTAGATTTGGTTGAACTTTGTATCCTGGAAGACCACTGTAATTTGAATTTTAGTTATGATTTTGAAAGTTATCAATAACTCTTTATAAATATGGTTTGCTACTGAGATAATGTCAACTCCAACAACAAATCCTTGACAGCTCTTTGATTATAATGGGCTCCTCCATCCATGTTAGTGTACCCTAGGCTAGGAACCCGCTTAGCCTGAGACAGGGAAAACTTTCGTAGAAGGAAAAAACATTGTTAATAAGCTTGATGTTCATTTGGACGTGGGGGAACTATGTTCCTAGTTGCTCCTCCTACACAATCTGATTGGGTATTTTTTAGTTCTAAAACAGAAACTTTTTTTCCCTCAGCTTCAGGCCTTATACACGATTGCAGTTCTGAGTCTTTTCTGTGCATCTTGTGGAATGATAGCATAGTTTTGAGTCTTTACTACTGAAAGGATCTAGTTTAGTGCATAGAACAACTCTGTGATCTACTTCTGTTTCCCAACAGAGCCACATTCCATTTCCTATAGGGGTGAAAGGTATTCTCCCTGGCCCTTGCCCTTCCTTCTCAGAGGCTTCCTTCTCTTCAGAAGGTTTCCTTCTATAGGTTTGACAGACTTTTTTCCCAATTGCTAAATGAAGAATCTTGTCTAATATACTTGGTTCTATATGCTGAGTTCTCTTATTTTTCTGTATAATGACATACTGTGTTCACTATAATTTAAATTTTGCCCTTCTACCAAACAGGGGTCCTCTTTAACCATGCTTTTGTTTTCTGCATTCCTGAAATTACAACATTTTATAGAGGAGCAATACTTATTTTAGCCAGAAATGATTTAGTAATAAATTAGTAACTTATGAAAATTAGTCCTCATCTCAAATGTCCCTCTTTGCTCAACACTGGCATCTCTGGCACATTGTTCCAACATCTTTGAGGGTCAATATCTTGAGACAAATTAGGACAATAAATAATGAATAAAAAGTAAATGATTATGAAGTAAAATTAAAATTTTTATAAGAGGTACAGGATAAAGTACAGTACACAAAAGTGGTACTGGCAAATTACTTAAATCAAAATAAAGCCATTGACAAGGAAGGATCTGGAAGTTAAACCAGATAACAATAAAGACATTAAAAATTGACAAACATGAGAACAAAATAATTATTTTAAAAGAGAATGATTTGACTTTGAATAGATTATAAGAGGCCCTTGGGAAAATTAATGAAGCCCTTTATACATCTGTGAAACTGACCCTTATTTGTGATCATGCTATGACAGTTAAATGTGAAGGAAATTCTTTTGTGCTACCAAGATTTTTTAAATCAACCCTGCCCATTGGTACTATCTTTGTTCATTTTAAGAATCCAGGATGGTTGTAATTATATGTCTTATTAAACACAAGAAAAAAATTAAAAGTATTTTGGTTTCATTTTGTTTAATATAAAATCTGCATCAACATTTAAAAATAGTTATAAAGTTTTGGATTTTCATTTTCTAGGGATTCACTTCAAGTATTCTGGCTCAGTTCTAATTATCCTTAGGAAACAAAGGCTTCCTGGGTATGTTAACCTTATTTCACTATTTTGCTGCTCATCAGGGTACATTACCCTTCCTCCCTCTCTTCCTTCCCTCTATCCCTATCATACAAGTGAAATAAATTTTAATAACATATTTTGTTTAACCCAGTATATCCAAAATATTATAATTTCAACATGTAATGAATGTTAAAGTTATTAATGAGATATTTGCATGCTTTGTTTCATGGTAAATCTTTGAAATATGGTCTGCATATTTTACACTTATGACACTTCCCAATTTGGACCACTTTTTAAAAATTTTTATATATTTTTTTAAATTTCAGAATATTATGGGGGTACAAATGTTTTGGCTACATAAATTGCTTTTGTACCATTTGAGTCAAAGTTATAAATGTGTCCATCACCCAGATAGTGTGCATTGTACCCGTTAGGTGTGAATTTACTCATCCCCACCTCCACCTCCCACCTGCTGGATTCCTGATGAATGTTATTTCTATATGTGCATATAAGTGTTGATCAATTAGTTCCAATTTAATGGTGAGTACATGTGGTGTTTGTTTTTCCATTCTCATGATACTTTGCTTAGATGAATTGTCTCCAGTTCCATCCAGGTTAATACAAGAGGTATTAGTTCACCACATTTTTAATGGCTGAGTAGTACTCCATGGTATACATATATCACATTTTATTAATCCACTCATGTATTGATGGCCACTTGGGTTGTTTCCACATCTTTGCAATTGTGAATTGTGCTGCTATAAACATTTGAGTGTGGGTATCTTTTTTGTAGAATGTCTTTTTTTCCTCTGGGTAAATACCCAGTAGTGGGATTGCTGGATCAAATGGTAGGTCTACTTTTAGTTCTTTGAGGTATCTCCCTACTACTTTCCATAGAGGCTGTACTAGTGTGCAGTCCCACCAGCAGTGTATGAGGGTTCTATATCTCCACATCCTCACCAACTTTTGTTGTTTTGAGACTTTTTGATAAAAGCCATTTTCACTGGAGTTAAACAATATCTCATTGTGGTTTTGATTTGTATTGCCCTGATGATTAGAGATGCTGAGCATTTTTTCATATGTTTCTTGTCCATTAGTCTATCTTCTTTTGAAAAGTTTCTGTTCATATCTTTTGCTCACTTTTTAATGGGGTTGTTTGATTTTTTTCTTGCTGATTTGCTTGAGTGCTTTATAGATTCTGGTTATCAGCCCTTTATCAGATGTATAGCATGCAAATATTTTGTCCCATTCTACAGGTTGTCTATTTGCTTTACTGATTGTTTCCTTGGCTGTCAGAAGCTTTTTAATTTAATCAGGTCCCATTTATTTATTTTTGTTGTTGCTGTGATTGTTTTTGGGGTCTTTTCATAAATTCTTTGCCTAGGATGATGTCTATAAGAGTTTTTCCAACGTTTTCTTCTAGAATTCTTATGGTTTTATGCCTTAGGTTTAAGTCTGTTATATATCGTGAGTTGATTTTTTTGAGTGGTGAGAGGTGTGGATACTGTTTCAGTCTTCTACATGAGGCTATTCAATTTCCCCAGCACCATTTATTGAATAGAGATTCTTTTCCCCAGTGTATGTTTTTGTCTACTTTGTCAAAGATCAGATGGCAATATGAGGTTGGTTTTATACCTGAGTTCTCTGTTCTGATCCATTGGTCTATGTCTCTATTCTTGTGCCAGTACCATGCTGTTTTGATTACTATAGCCTTGTAGTATAGCTTGAAGTCTGGTAAATTGATGTCTCCCAATATGTTCTTTTTGCTTAAGGTTTCATTGGCTATATGTGGTCTTCTCTGGTTCCATAAAACACAGAATTATTTTTTCTAGATCTGTGAAAAATGATGTTGGTATTTTAATAGGGATTACATTGAATCTGTAGATCACTTTATGTAGTATAGACATTTTAACAATGTTGATTCTGCCAATTCATGAGCATGGTATGTTTTTCCATCTGTTTACATCCTCTGCTATTTCCTTTCTCAGTGTTTCATAGTTCTCCCCGTAGAAGTCTTTCACCTCCTTAGTTAAATATATTCCTGGGTATTTTATTTTCTCTGTTGCTATTATGAAAGGTATTGAGTCTTTGATTTGGTTCTCAGCTTGACTGTTGTTGGCATATATAAATGCCACTGATTTTTGTAATTGATTTTATAACCTGAGACTTTGCTGAATTTATTCATCAATTACAGAAGTCTCTTGGCAGAATCTTTGGGGTTTTCTAAACATAAGATCATATTGTCAGCAAAGAGTGATAGTTTGACCTCTTTTGCCCCCATTTGGACACCCTTGATTTCCTTCTTTTGTCTGATTTCTCTGGCAAGGACTTCCAGCATTGTGCTGAATAGAAGTGGTGATAGTGGGCAACCCTGTCTGGTTCCAGTTCTATGTGGGAATGCTTTCAATTTTTCCCCATTCAGCATGGTGTTGGCTGTTGGTTTGTTGTATATAGCTTTAATAATTTTGAGGTTTAAGTCCTGTCTATGCCTATTTTGTTAAGCATTCTTAACATAAAAGGGTGCTGAATTTTGTTAAATGCTTTTTCTGCATCTATTGAGAGGATCATATATGGATCAGACACATTTTAAGTGTTCAATAGCTACATGTGGCTAGTGGTCACAGTATTGGACAGCAGAGCTTCAGAAAGATAACTCTGGCATGAGTATGAACAAAAGGATTGTTCTGAAAAGGGGAGGTGGTAGAGGCAGGGAAAATAATTATTGCCCTTGCAAGAGTTCAGTCAAGAAAAGATGAGCCCTTGGACAATATAAAGCCAAGGAAGTGGGGATAGTAGGGAGGAGACAGATTTGATAGATGTTTGGGGGACAATGCAATGCAGTGGAGCAAAACATGGCCTCTGGGGCTACACGTGTGGCTAAGAATCTTGGCTTTACTCCTGTATAGCTGTAACTCCTTGCAGGTTACTCAATTTATCTATCCCTCATTGGGTGAAATATAAAATTACAATAATAATAGTAGTGTGCCAGGATAGCAGGGAGGTTGTGAGGTTTAGATGAGTTAAGAAATATAATACTCTTAGAAGACTAACTGACACCTTTCAAGCACTCAATAAATGTTAGTTATCATGATTTAAATGAACAGGATTTGGTAACCAACTGGATATGGCAAGTGGGAGCAAGATAGGTGTCAAGAACTAATCCAAAGCCTAGACTATTTTTCTTATTGTTTATACCCAAGGAATGTTTTTTATAACAGTCCTTTACAGAGGTTCTAATCCAGTTCTCCATGTCGTTGCTTAATAGAATGATCCTGATGACCAACACATCAATTCCCTCCTCATCCCAGGACTTCTGTCCCTGCAGGTCCCTCTGCTGGGAATGCCTATGCCCCAGCTCTCCCTTGTTGGCTCATAGCTGGTTCTCAGGTCTCAGCTCAAAGTCTCAAGTCTTCAAAGAAGTCTTTCTTGGTCACCCTGCTCTCTGTCTCAGGCATCTCCACAGCTCTTATCAAGCTCCATATGTACCCTTCCTTGTTATTTATTATCAGTCTCCCCGACTAGTTATAAGATCTAGGGTAGCTATCTGTATTGTTTATTACTATGTTCCCACTGCCTAGGAACAGTCCCTGGTATAAAACTGATGATCAAAAATAATGTGTTCAATGAATGAATAAATGTTTAATTTTCTATGCTTTTGGATAGTAAAAAGTAGAATGAATATTAGAACAACAGAGGCAACTAGTGGGGAGTGGAAATGGTGGTGGGAATTGGGGGTGGAAGGAAGTCTTATTTCATTTCATTATTTGTGCATGATGTTTCCCTTTATTTTATTAAAGTACTAGCGCTGAGGAGAATATAATTAAAACCCTCGTAGTAAAGGTGTGTAGATAATCTCATTTATATACACCTTCATTATACAAGATCATGAAAACATACATTGTTAATACTGGAAGCCCATAGAGTCCAAAGTTCATGCTGTCCAGACATCTCTTTTTTCTGCTTCTGAAACTGAATTCCAAAGTGGTGGAGTGATCACAAGGCATAGAGTGAGTTAGACTCAGAGATGGTGGATTTAAAATAGAGATCTCTGGAGTCTCTAGCATATGTTATTTATATCATATCACACCAATATTCATGTGTATGTGTGTATTTCAGACACATGCAGTTTGAACTACATCGATATGGATCTATGAGTTATATATGTATATACTCAGATACATGTAATAATGAACTATGTTGGCATGGACCTATTACTACATTTGTATTTGATGATAATTTTGTAAACCATATTCATATCAATTGATTTTCACAAAATAGATATTATCCAATAGCAATGAACGTGGAAGGTTTTTTCAAATTTTGCCACTGGAGTATTTCTTAATATAAGGAAAGCATTCGTTTGGATTACTTAAGTAATATTTTTATTGCATAGCTATTTTTGCAGTAATGGTGTTTGTTAAAATATATTTGAATAATATTATTTTATTGGATAAACCTGGTGAATTCAGATAAATTTACCATATTGGCTCTAGGAAAAAATCTAGGTTTTCACCAGAAGCTTTTCCTAACTTAAATTGTATTTTGGAAATCATGATCAAAGAGTAAATAATTTGAGTTTCAATTTCTGAGCTTCTTCTTGTCTGTTGTGTAACTTAAATTATTTTTAAAAATTAAAGTCCTTTGGGGAATCAATTGCCTAGTCCTTCTAAATGGTATTTATCTCAGTGTAGGTAGAGTTAGGCTCACCATGCTTATTCCAGGTCAAATGGCTTTGAAATGAATTAATGATCTGAAGACTGGTTAAGAAATTTGATGTTTTGGCCTAAACCTATTTTTCCACCTGTAAGCATTATAAGCTTTGCATCATTTCTGAAGTGCAAGTGCTCTTTCTGAAAAATGTTTCCTCTAGTGAAGTCCTACAGTTGAAAGAGTTGATTAGTTCTTGTTACCTTGTTATTCATGATCACAGAAGCTAGAAAGGTAAATCCCAAGGATCCTAAAATGGGTATGGAAGCCCATTAGGTTTATTAATATTATTTTTAAAACTTGGGTTAGAAGATGCTCACTTCTGTTTCTTTTTGTTATCTATGCTGAACTGTTTATGAAATACTTCTTATTCGCTCACTCTCATTTTTACTGTTAAGTCTATTCTTTAATTTATGCTGTATCTAGCAGTCATCTCTTCCTAGTTGTTAAGTCTAAGTTTCAAGTTTGAGGTATAATTTCAATTCATTAATTAAATCAACAAAAATTTCCAAGTGAGAAATATTACGCTAAGTATTAAGTAGATGTGACACATGAATAAGGAATCATAGCAAATATGGGTACCTGAAGAGTGATGTATTCATCTATTACTGTGAGAATTCAATAGAAGAAGAGATTTCTTTACAAAAAGGATGGGCCATGAAAGAAGTAATGATGGCAGGTTTTTTGAGGAGATGGTCATGTTGGACATTGGAGGATTAGTAGAACTTACTGGCCAAAGATAGGTTGGATTGGGGAAGACATGAGGGGATGGATCTGTTGGGACCCAGAAAACGACATCCCAAAGCAAAGGCCTCAGAAGCAGCCTCAGAAGCAAAATCTCTCTCTCACCTTCCCCTGCCCTCCTCTCAGTCTTGTTTACCCCCAGGGCAGGTCATAGAAACTAGAATCTCTCTTGCCCAAGGCAGGTCATAGAAGCTAGAACCCCTTATCTCCAAAGCCAGACACAAAACCAAACAATATTACTCTAATTTTTTTCTCAATTTTCTGTGTAAAAAATGTCCACAAATAAATTCTCTGACTTATCTTTTTTTAATTTCAAAATGTGAAGGGGGTACAAATGTTTTTGTTACATGTATAACTTTTATAATGATTGAGTCAAGGCTATTAGTGTGCCCATCACCTGAATAGTGTTTATTGTGCTTGTTAGGTAGGTGTTTACCTCTCCCCTCCTCCTGCCTCCCCCTTCTTGATTTCCAATGACCTTTACTTCCCTCTGTGCCCGTGTGTGCCCATCGATCAGTTCCAACTTATTAGAGAGTACATGTGGCGTTTGTTTTTCCATTCCTAAAATACTTCATATAGGATGATGGTCTCCAGCTCCATCCATATTGCTGCAAAGGACATTAATTCATTTCTTTTTACAGCTGAGTAGTACTCCATGGTATATATATAAAACATTTTATTAACGCACTCATGAATTGATGGGCACTTAGGTTGATTTGCGATTGTGAATTGTGCTGCAATAAACATTTGGGTGCAGGTGTCTTTTTGAGAAAATGACTTCTTTTTCTTTGGGTAAATACCCAGTAGTGGGATTGCTGGATCAAATGATAGGTATACTTTCAGTTCTTTGAGGAATTTCCATGCTTTCTTTCATAGAGGTTATACTAATCTGCAGTCCCACCAACAGTGTTCCTTTCTCTCTGCATCCATGCCAGCATCTATTGTTTTGGGACTTTTTGATAAAAGCCATTCTCACTGGGGTTAGGTGATATCTCTTTGTGGTTTTGATTTGCATTTCCCTGATGATTAGTGATGTTGAGCATTTTTTCATGTGTTTAATGGTCATTTGTCTATCTTCTTTTGAAAAGCTTCTGTTCATGTCTTTTGCCCACTTTTTAATGGAGTTGTTTGTTCTCTCACTTATCATATTTGATTGTAGGTAATAAGACACCCATTCCAGAGAGGACCCTGCCCCACACCTGGAAGGAAGTAATGCTGCACAGAGAGGCCAAGAAGAATCTAAACAGACAGGCCTTGCTAGGTTTTCCCATTCAGTCTATTACCATCGGTTCATACCTTTTTTGTTCAGTCACATTTCTACATGACTGTCCCTTCTTCATCAAACCTAAGCATAAAATCAGATAGCTTCCCCTGTATCTTTGAGTCTTCATTCTGAAAGCTCTCATGTTATGTAAAAATTGTGTTATGCTTTTCTTTTGTTGTCCTGTCTTGTGTTATAGGGATGTCAGCTGTGACCCTTATGATGGAGAGGAAAGGAGTGAATAGAAGACTTGAGGTAGGAACATCCTGCTAAATTAAATCAATGGAAATGATCCTGTTGGTCATACAGAGTAGAGTATAAAATTCTTTATGAGATGGGTCTGGAAGGAGACGTCAGAAACTGGTAGTAAGGTACTTGAATACCATGTTCTCAAACATTATTTAGTGGGTTGTTGAAAGCCAACATACTCTGGGCTGATCCACTCAGTTATTTATGGTGTTGCTCTATGTGCCTGACATGTCCTTATGATTCCATCTTTCTCTGAGAATCTCAGAAGTGTAAATAACTCCTAATGATTCAGAAAAAGATGAAAAGGAAAGATAGAGGCTATATCAAACTTGTACAGGAATTTATATCTAACCTTGTCACCAATTTAGTTATATGGTTTATATATAGAATAGATATTTGGGTTTGACCAAGAAGATAAATTTGACAGGAATAAATGTACCATCTTGTATTTAGTTCATATAAGTCAGTTGCACAGTGCTGAATAAGTTTGACAGTAAACCATGGAAAAAAAGAAATTATTTGACCATAAACTAGATGAGGAGTGATGTTACTGCTAAAAAAACGACAACAACAACTATAGTTTAATCTGTAGAGGTACACTAACTGAAATGAGTACTATATTCTCCTATTATTTGTTGGAAAAAACCCAAAATCTTTTCAGAAAGACTTGACATTTACACATATTCATATATAATTTTAGCGATATGTGTAGTTAAGAGTACAAAACTCCTTAATACCCAATTTGTAGTGAACTAACCTGATTTCGTTATACCTGCTGAAGAAAAGAGGTATGTGTATCACAGAAAAAATACTATTTAGATGTGAAAAGTTCTAAACTATGAATTCTGACTGATTTTAGGTGTGGAACTCTAAGTAAGACAATCTCTCAGTCAATTTTCTCTAGAGATGCCCTACATTTGAAAGAGTTGATTAGCTTTTGTTGTGTTGTTATTCATGATCACAAAAACTAGAAATATAAATCCTAATGAGGTAGAAATGGTTGTGGGAGCCTATTGATGAAATATCTTTCCTAACTCCCTCAGAGAATTGTTGGGAGAATTCATGAAAACACTTTATATGCTGTGATGCTTGAAAAACCACAAGGTTTTCTGATTAATAAGAGGCCATTTGTGGCTCTTCTTTTGCCTCTCTTTTAGCTTTGGATAGTCAGTAAGGCGGTCAAGATCAGATTTTTGCATACTTAAGCTTTTCTGACTGTCTCTCCCTTTGCCATCAAGGTTGCTTGCAAATAAACAAATATTTAGTGGTTCTTAAAACTGTGTTTCAGGATTACATACATAAGAAACATCCAGGGTGGTTTTAAGAAGATAGAGAGCCTTTCAGATAGAGATCCAAGATAGAAATTTGTGGAGTCCAAATTTCTGGACGTGGGACCCAGCAATCTATATTTTCAACAAACATACCAGTGATTCTTAACTAGTGTTGATTTTGTCCTCACTCCATGTGACATTTGACAATGTCTGCAGACATTTTTCATTGTCACAACTGGGACAGGAGCAGGGAGGCAGTGCGCTACTGGCATGCTGTGGGTAAAGGCCAGAGATACCATTAAACATCCTATAATACACAGGACTGGCACCCTCCTCCTCAAGATAAAAAATTATCCAGCCCCAAATCTCAATAGTGCTAAGGTTGAAAAACCTTGTTATGTGCAAGACAGTTTAAAATATGCTTTCCTAGCAGGTATCATCTATTGCTGGCATTTGCTCTTCATTATTTCTTTTATTTATTCATATATTTGTTTTCAAAACTCATTTGAAATGGTCTTTACTGTAAAGATAGAAAGATGTAAAACTTTAAATCTAATACTGGAATTGGAATTAATTACTCTGGGCTCATTTCTGGATTTCATTTTTAAAAGTTTCCTTAAATTTAGAATTAATTCTTCTATTGGAAAATAGCAATCAAGATGAGATTTCCAGCCAGTTGCTTCTTCTTTTCACACATTACAAAACTTTCTTAATTTGTACTGCCTGAGAGGTTAATTTGACTTTAAGAAGAACCAAACTTACAGAGTATTTTAAAAAATATGATTTGGTTTTATTGTGCTCAAGGGCATAGAGATATTTTGTTGATAAAATTCAGGAAGGAAGACATGGACTATATTTTTAAGAACTTGTTTTTACACACAGATAACAATCACTTGTAATTAGCAGTTCATTGTTTGAATGCAAACACTACTGTTAAAGTGGTGATTGAAACAGCGGTTGTCTTTTACCCTTCAGTAGAAGAGGCATTTTCCTCCTTTGCACTATTGATTTGCTGACAAATCTATTTTATATTATAGTAGTATAAGGGTAAAATCTATCCAGCTCTTCTAAAATGTCATAAGTTCTTAGAGTCCTTAAAAATGAAACACAACACCCATATTTATTCACTTTGTTTTCATTAAGCAAAAGGGTCATTAGTATAACATCACAATTACCTCTGTTACATGTTTAAACCCGAATTCAAATTTAACTTCATAAGGTATCTCCAGCAGATGTCCTCTCTCATAATGATTTCTATGGTGACTTTCATTTCTGAAAAGCCTTGAATCTCTAAGGAAAATTTTTCAAAGTAATAAGATGGAAAAGAAGCACTAAAATATGCTCAGAGATAGAAATTGAAATCATTTCGGCTAAATGTATCAGGTTAGAAGTTGTCCTAGTCACTGATTGCTGCTATTAGATATTCCCCTTATAGTAGGAAAGCCAGTTATTGATTTTTGAATTTGAATTTCTTTTGAAATAATTCATTATCTCTATTATGGATCCTTATCTCAGCTATGAAAACCTAGTATAATAGGAATCACCTGCTATTCTGATGTCTGCCTAGTGTTTTGCTTAATTTAATTACCCCTGCTAACCTAGAAACTATTAGAGTATAGTATTCATGAAATGCATAAAATTAATGTGTCCCATTGTATATTGATATAGTGACAATATATTTCAGCCACTCTTAATGATGGGTTGATTCACTTTAAACAATACATTTCAAAATTTTAGTTCCTGTTGTGTTGATTCTATTTATAGATCTATTGTAGGGGTGAGGGGAAAGATCAACTCACAATTAAGGCAGATTAATAAGAGAAAAGTGTATTTACTGTGAACATGGGGAGAATCACAGAGTGACTACTCAATATCCCAATGAAGTTCAGATATTTTTATAGTGGTCCTTTTGTTGGGGGGGGGAGATGAGGAATACAGGTAATCCTGTTTAGGGGGAACAATTGGTGCTAGGGAGGATAAATGCATGGGAGAAATAGATTGACTTGTAAATGAGTCTCTTTGCAAATTAAATTAACCTGAGCAAATTAAATTAACCTGAGAGACAGGTATTCTTTTAAAATGATTTAGTCCAGGTCTGGTTGTGTTCTTGATCCTCCTTCCTGCAATATATTGAGATAACAGGGAGAGGAAGGGAAGTCAGTTGTCCCTTTGACCTTTTGATCAGTCAGTCTGGTTTATGTAGATGGAGGGAAGCTCCTTCCAGTGCTTTTTGATCTTGAATGGCCTTTAATTCAAAATATTCTTTATACCAAGCAGTCATATTTTGGGGAGAAATTTCCTGAGCTCCTTCATTATACATTCTTATAACACTACCCAGAAAAACATATATATGTGTAGGTCACTTGCTAAAATGTAAATAGAGGCAAATGTTCATCAACATGGAAAAAATAAATTCATACATAGTACTTCTATTTGTTATTTTATTGATGTCTCAGTTTAAGAACTATCCTATGCATTACTTATGAGGGTTTCCAATTTGGTTGAGACTGGGCCTTGGATATGGATGCCAAACAAATAAAACATGCACACTTATAGAGATGCAATTATTTTTTTTTTTTAGAGTTGAGGTCTTGCTCTGTTACCCATGCTGTAGTGAAGTGGTGCCATCATAGTTCACTGCAACCTTGAACTCCTGGGCTCAAGCATTCCTCCCACCTCAGCCTCTGCAGGGGCTAGTACTACAGGCACACACCACCACACATGGCTAATTTAAAAAAAAAAAATTTTGTGATGACAGAGTCTTGCTGTGTTGCCCAGGCTTAAGTTTTTTTTTATCTACAGTATTCTGTTTCAGTCTCAACTGGGATACTGCAATTCAATGCAGCTGTGATGCTAACCACCCAGAGCTAGTATCAGACTTTATAGGCTTAAAGGCATAGTCCCCAATAGGACTACAGTTACGCTTGATGTCAGCCACAAGTTTGGGGGTCTCCAGACCACCTGCATTTCTGACCAATTGGCCACCAATTAGGGAGTTCCAGCAACTCTTTGCAGGTTTGATGATTTACTAGGATAACCCGCAGAACTCAGGAAAGTGCTACACTTATGATTATTACAGTTTTATTATGTAAGATACACATAGAGGAAAGTTTAGGAGGGTCTCAAATACTGAGCTTCTGTACCTTCTCTCCATGTAGCTGGGTGTGCTTTACCCTCCTGAAACATTGTGTGTACACCAGCCAAGAAGCCCCACTGAGCTTCAATATACAAAGTTTTTAAAAATTTTTATTTATTTATTTATTCTTGAGACAGAATCTTGCTCTGTTGCCCCAGCTGGAGTGCAGTGGTGTCATCATAGCTCACTGCAACCTCAAATTCCTGGGCTCTAAAGATCCTCCTACTTTAGCCTCCCAAGTAGCTGGGACTACAGACACCCACCACCACACCCAGCTAATTTTTTCTATTTTCAATAGAGATGGGGTCTTGCTCTTGCCCAGGCTGGTCTTGAACTCCTGACCTTGACCAATCCTCCTACTTCGGCCTCCCAGAGTGCTAGGATTACGGCATGAGCCACCAAGCCTGGCCCAATATCCAAAGTTTTATTGGGATTCCATCACATAGGCGTGATTGATTAAATCATTAGCCATGTGGTTGAGTTCAGTCTCCAGCCTCCCTCTCCTTCTTGGAAGTTGAGGGGGCTGAAAGTTCCAACCCTCTAATCACATGCTTGATCTTTCTGGTGATCAGCTTCCATCCTGAAGTAATCTAGGGGCCCAGATGGGTCATATCATTAATATCAAAAATACTCCTATCACTCAGGAAATTCCAAGGGTTTTTGAAACTCTTTGCCAGAAACCAAAGACAAAAATCAGACAAATTCTTTATTAACCCACACACAGTACTATAAATAAATAAATAAATAAATAAATAAATAAATAAATAAATCTGATTCAGCAAATATTTACTGAGTGCCTACTATGTTCTAGGTGCTATTTCAGCTATAAACAAATTAAACCAAACCAAAATTTACCTGTAATCGCTTACTCTATTTAGTGGAAGGTTTGGGGTGGGTGGGGGCATACGCAATTACTAAATAAGTGAATAATTAACCAAGGGAATTTTAGAGCATAGTGAAAGCTATGCAGAATTAATGGTAGGGGAGATTAGGGAGTATCAGGGCTGTGGGGCTTCTTTTTTAACTAGGATGATCCTTTGAGAAGGTTTCTTCTGTGACCTGAAGGTAGTGCGTGAATGAGCTATGGGGACATTTGGGTGTTATATAAGAATATCTGGGAGAAGAATGTTCCAAGCAGAGGGAATGCACTGTACAAAGACCTGGATGCAGGAGCACACTTAAATTTTGGAATAACAGCAAGAAGCCAGATGTCCCAGATAGCTTTATAAGTGTTAACTCACTTTGTATAAAGGTTACAATAAGTACTTAGGATAAATCAATATGATATAAAATACCGTGAAAATGCCAATGCTTACAATAGAAGAAAAACTTTTTTCAGAGTTTAAGGTCACATAGACTAAATCAGTGACAACAGAGGAATAATAAAAGTTTATCATGGAGGCCATTGGCTTTAGAAATTATTCAAACTTTGTGTTATCCATCTTTGTTTCACCATGGCAGTGACTCCTGAATATAATTTTATATATTGAACTGCCAAGATTTAAAAGCTTTGAGAAGAAAGTGCTTATAAAATGAGTTATCATTATATTATAATTATTTCAAATCTCATTTAATTTTGTGAATCAGAATTTAATTTTCTAAAAGTCTGGGCTAGAAAGTGAGACAACAAAGGTTGGGTCAGAAATTCTGATCATATATAAATATTAATAAAACCTGCATGAAAATCTTCTGGTTCAACATTTATAAAGCTTAAGGTATTTCCATAATATTAAAATATACCACTATTTTGGGCTTAATCCTTATCCAACAACAATTCTATTCGCTATTTCTTTGACATTTTTAGTTGGTGAAAATAAACTGATATTCCTCAAACATGTACATAATTCTTTTCAGGTCTTATCCAGCTCTGCATGTAATATGTGAATTTAAACTGTATGGAGTTAGGAAAGTATTGAGGAAACTCACCACATGAGGAAATTTTCTCTCCCATATATTACATTTTACACACGATTAAAATCTATCCATTTATTGTGTACCATTTTTTTTTGTTCAATTTGTTGTTCTCTACTGCTGAAAATAAGCGCATTGACAAATAAGTACCTTTCCACAACATATGCATGACATGATCACTATTATTATTAATCTTTCAACATGCTGAACCAAATTTACACATTAAGTGCATGTTTAAAGCAGTCACCTTCAGATACTACTATTCCAACAAGTAGAATCAGAAAGTTTTTGGAACTTTGCTTATGAAATGTTTTTTCATGATTATAGCACATGCACATTCTTTTGAAGATATGTCAGAAGGTCATGTCTTCATTCCTGGAGTATAAATTTGACTTGTAAAAATCATCAGGAAAAAAACAGAGTCAAATGATTTAAAAAGGGGTTGGATGGTGATCTAATAAATGCTACTTTGGCAATAAAAATAAAAGGCTGTGACAGACTTTGTTATATGGCTTTTGGTTGGGCTCTGAACTGGTTTCCAAAATGGTCTGATCTTGGCCTTCTCATATGATGAGTTTAGAATCTCCTGTTTATACTCTGAAAGATACCAATCTTTAAAGAGTAGGTGTTTTGGTATTTTATTAAAATTATCAGGCATTGCTTTATAGTCAGAATGACTTTTACCAGCATGACATTAGAGGTACACTTCACAAAGATATTTATACTATCAAGTCTAATTTTGATAAATTTATTTTAAAATGGTTATTTCTTCTATGAGACAATAGTTCCAGTAATGACAGTGAATTCTTTGATGACAATTTGGATTTTTAAATGGCACATATATAATTAGACAATTAGCAGAAGTGTTTCTTGTTTCAGAAGGTATTTAACTTCAATCAGTTGATTTTATTGATTATCAGTTTGAAGAGTGCCATTTGTTACTTCAGTTTTCTTAAAGATATATGTGTATATATTTATTTAACCACATATTTGGATTAAATAATGGTTCTCTTACTTTTAGACTTCAAAAGTAAGAGAGTTTTGTTTAGCATTTTTTTAAAAGTTTGCTTCCATATTCCTCTTACTGAGGGATAGACCTGTTTTATGCCTGCTCTGTGCTAGATAGTATACCAGAAAATGCATGGGAGAGAAAATGATCAAGGTACATTGGATTCATTGGAGAAGATTCCATTAAATTTGAGAAATAAGACAAGGACACACTTACCTATACTGTGGTGTCATTAAGTGTCATTCCCCACACAAAAAACACTGCTGTAGGTATTGGAGAAGGGAGAGAGAATATCTGGTTGGGAATATTGGGAAAGGCTTGATATTGACCTTGATAAATGGACTATGGTTTTATAAGGTTTGCAAGTCAGGGAGCATTATAAGTGAATAGGTGGGTTTGGAGAACATAAGAGGTATTTGGAGAACTATGACTAGGTTGATGAGATGACAGTTTAAGGCATTAGGGATACAGCACAGATTAAGACTGGTAAAATAATTTGGGCTGGTGCTTATCAAGCACAGAATAGATTAGGTATTGTGGAAAGTTGAATATTTTATAATACCAGAGTTGTTCTTTGAAGAGATAAATATAATAACAGGATACAGTGGAACAAGGAGAGACCAGAGGCAAAGAGACAGTTAGGTAGAGAGTTGAGAGTTAATCCACTTCTAGACAAAGATGGTAGCTATCACAATGAAAAGTTTCAAAGCTGGATTAATCAGTGTTAAACTGGACATAAAAGGCAACAAGTAACACATAAATAGTTTTAGAGAAAGCAGTGGATAGATGTATCTTGATATAATATTTTATCAATGTTGAGACTCGGTCTGCATATTTATTACCCATAAAAAGGCCTTGAGGGGGATTTCTGGTTTCTGTTCAGGCTTGTAAGGAGCTTAGAAGTTGCCATTCCATCCTAAAAACAAGTAAAAAACTGAAAAAATTAGAAAAAGTAAACAACTCTACTTAGAACTGTCAGAAAAGTGAGGTCCCAGGGCAAACTGCTGTTCCCAAAATTGGAGAGACAGATAGGCAGATATAGAGAATCACAACTTACCACAGCAGAAACCCATGAGCAGAAACCTCTGCAGGAACCGGTGCTGGGGTAGGAAAACCTGACTTGTAATGGAAGAATTTCTAGAAGCTAAAAATGAACAAATTTGAGAGTTAAAATCTTTGGGGAGGGGGCCCCAGTCATAGGGAGCTTCCTGTTCTTTTGTGAGTTCTACCTCCAGGAGCTCTACCAGGTCCTCATAGGAGAAAAATCCCCTTATGCTTCTGGCAAGGGGATAGGAAAAGGAACCATTCTGAAATATGCAAGAGCATTCTGTTTTTCTTAACAAGGTCTGCCCTCAGGAGAAACCATTTTACCACAGCCTAATCTACTGGGATTTTATTAGAGCCTAACCTATCTGGGGGAAAAGAAACACCCCACTCCAGTCCCCTCTAGCCATCCTGCCCAACCTAAGTGAGTGTAGCGGGAGAATTGAGAAGCACTGGTGGAGTTCATAGTCTAAGGGCACAAGCTCACCAAAAAAATGAGACCTAATCATAGGACTATAGAAAACTTTCCCTCCCCTTACTCTTTACTATTCCATTATTAAAGGTCTCTTTCACCATAGTTCCTTTTACCCAGTACATCATATCTACCTTTCAACAAAAGATTACAAGGCATACTAAAAGACCAAGAGACATTTTGTAGAAACTGAACAAGCATCAGAACCAGAATTAGATATGGCAGAAATGCTGGGATTATCAGATCACTAATTTTTTTTAAAGATGGGGTCTTGCTATGTTGCCCAGGCTTGCCTTGAATTCCTCAAACAATCCTCCCACTTCAGCCTCTCAAGTAGCTAGGTCAGACCAGGAATTTTTTAAAAAGCTTAATATGTGAAGGACTTTAATAAAAATAGTAAACAACACACTGGAACAGATAGATAATGTAAGCAGAGATGGAAATTTAAGAAAGAATAAAAAAGAAATACTAGAGAGCAAAAACACCATAACAGAAATGAAGAATGTCTCTAATAGGCTCCTTGGTAGACTTGATGTGGCTGAAGAAAGAATCTGTGAGCTTGAGCATATGACAATAGAAACCTCCAAAACTAAAAAGCAAAGAGAATAAAGACTGAAAAAAAAAAAAAAACAGAACAGAATATACAAGAACTTTGGGACAAAAGGTGTAACATATGCATAATAAAAATATTAGAAGAAGAAGAAAGAGATGATGGAATAGAAGCAATATGTAAAGCAAAAATGACTGAGAATTTCCCTAAATTAGTATCAAACATGAAATCATAGATCCAGGAATCTCAGAGAATGCCAAGTAGGATAAGTGCCAAAACCAAGATAAAACAAAAAACTACACCTAGGCATATCATATTCAAACTTCAGAAAATCAAAGATAAAGAAAAAAACCTTGAAATGAGCTGGGGGAACCTTATCTATAGAAGAGCAAAGATAAGAAAAACATCCCACTTCTCCTCAGAAGCCACACAATCAAGAAGATAAGGGAGTGAAATATTTAAAATGTTGAGGGAAGAAAAAAAACCAACCAAGAATTCCTTACCCTGAAAACTATCCTTCAAAAGTGAAGAAGAAATAAAGACTTTCTCAGACAAACAGAATTGAGGAAATTTTTTACCAGGAGGCCTGCTTTGCAAAAAATGTTAAAAGTTCTTCTGAGTAAAGGAAAATGACATAGTCAGAAACTTGCACCTATATACAGAAAGGAAGAACAATGAAGAAAGAATAAGTAAATATAAACTAAAAATTTTCATTTTTGTGACCACGCTCGCACCCTCATCTTGGACTTCCAGCCTACAGAAAAGTGAGAAATAAATTTCTGTTGTTTATAAGCCACCCAATATATGCTGCTCTATTACAGCAGCCTGAACTGACTAAGACACCATGTTAACACTAATTAAAAGGAAAAGGGAATAGCTCTACAGTTGTATTTCACTATCCACAGGGAATTGGTTCCAGGACCCCCTGCAGATACCAAAATCAAACAGTGCCCAAGTCCCTGATATAAGATGGCATAGTATTTGCATATAATCTACACAATTTTCCTGTAGGCTTTAAATCATCTCTAGGTTATTTATAATACCTAGTGCAGTGTAGATGCTATGCAAATAGTTGTAATACTGTATTGTATTTCATTTGTATTATTTTTATTTTTGTATTGTTATTTTTTATTCTTCTGTTTTGGATATTACCAAACCTTGTTTGGTTGACTCTGCAGATGCAGAATCTGTGGATACAGAGTGACGGCTGTATTAATTTCAGACAGAGCAGACATCAAAGCAAAAGAAGTTATCAGGGATAAGGAGGGGCATTACATAATGATAAAGGGGTAAATACTCCAAGAAGAGACTTAACAATCCTTAATGTGTATGCGTCCAACAACAAAGCATCCAAATACATGAAGCAAAAACTGATAGAACTGTAAGGAGAAATAGATAAATCTATTAATACTACTATACTTGGAGACTTTAAAACTTCCCTATCTGAAACAGACAGATCTAGTAGGCAGAAAATCAGTAAAAATAGTTGAACTCAACAGCACCATCAGTCAACTGGATCTAATTGGCATCTATAGAATACTTAATCAAACTTCAGCAGATTACACATTCTTTTCAAGCTCACGTGGAACATTCACCAAGACAGACCACATACTGGGCCATGAAACACACGAACCAAGATGTTCTTCAATAATCTATGGTACATTCAGAAAATGGAATATTATGCAGCACTTAAAGGAAATGAGCTATCAAGCCACAAAAAGACATGGAGGAGCATTAAATGCATATTATTAAGTGAAAGAAGCTAATCTGAAAAGGCTACATATCGTTCGATTCTAACTATATGATATTCTGGAAAAGGTAAAATTATATATCCACAGTTATTTGAAGTGAGCTTTGGTTTTTGTGAATGGTTCTGTGTCCAGTTCATGCTGTTGTTGGTTGAGAATCTACTGTGCTAAAAATCAAACTGAGAGCCTGGGTTTCTTCCTATTTCTTTTATTTTTACATAATATCAGTAGAAGGGAAAAGCAGATGGAAATTTTTGACAGCTTGCTCTATCAATACTGAATAGGCACATTTTATTTGGGGGGAGGAGGGAAAAAAGGTCATGTATGCTGTGGGCCTTTAAAGCTTTATAATTTTCTCTTCTCAAATAGCTGGTTTTACTGTTTGGAAAAATTAATTATGCAATAAGATGTTTTGTGAGGCTTTTCCTACAGTCCAGGAAATTTAGCTGAAGCTCACATTTGAGAAAAACGTCTCTTGTACTCTGAATTCTAAAGGAAAGTACCAATGATATACAGTATTTGAATCCACACTGCAACCCAAAGGGCTTTTTATGTGACCTAAACCAATGCTATCACTCACCTCTCACATGCACACCCACTCATGCCTCCTCAACAATATTCCCCCAATCTGTATAAAAAGGAAATGGGGAAATGGTAGAGCAAGGAGAAGCCAGCCCTGAGGGGAGTGGAATTTTCCAGCTAAGAGGTTGTTTCTTTCCTGAAGCCAAGGGAGGTGTCTTGTATGGTAGAATGGATAGGGGTTCACAAAATACTGGTAAAGATTGGTGAATGTATGAGGAGGCTTATAAGAAAGAAAACTCTTTTCTTTTTCTAGCTGAGTGAATTTTGAGATAAAAGATATGTAGACTAAACCTGATATTTCTTCCTATTTTTCGGGGGGGAGGCTGATATGGAGCTCCTAAAATTGGAGGACATTTGTGAACATACAGACTTGCTCCTCCATTTATATTATATTTAAGAAGGCAGGAGAATTAAAGAGACTTTCCAGCAGGGCTTTAAGGGACCGCAGCATTATATTCCAGGAGTTGGGGGCAACCTTGTTCCTTCCAGTTCGCCACAATCCTCAGAATCCACAGAAGAGAACATCTACCTACCCAAGGCTCCCAGGTGAGGGAGTGTGCAGCACAGAGGAGGAACAGGATCTTTTGGGCTCCCCAGACTGGTGCAGTGACCAGGAATAGTCCTCTCCCTCTGGAGAAGGCATTTGGGGTATAGTCCACTGGCAGGAGACCAAGGGATGTCCAGCTGCCCCTTTCTGGAGAACACTCAGCAACAGAGCGGGTCAGAGTGAAGCTGAAGAGCATGAATACACTTTTTCAGACTGAACAAACCAGATGAAATCTGTCAAACCTTCCACCATGTACACACATGTAAAAATATCTCTGGGTTCCCTGCTTCCACTTACAGCACCCAACACAGCAGGAACTTAGACCCTGAAAAAAGACGGAAAGGCAGAAATCTGCCAGCACCACTCCAAGCAGACAAGGCCATAGCTGTAACTTGTACTGGGTGAGAAGAAGGATCTTTACATGGATCTGAAGTTAAAATTATAAACTGGACAGGACTAAGTTTCAGTAACTGAACTGATCAAAACATTATAGAACCTCTCTAGGACGGAAAGGGATGGAAAAGGGGATATGTATGAACTAAGGTGGGTGCTGAAACAATAAAAAATATATTAGCTTTCTATTGCTGAGTTACAAATTATCACACATTTAGGAGCATAAAATGGCTTGTGCTTATGATCTCACAGTTTCTGGGGGAGGCTGGGAGTCTGAGTGTGACTTAGCTGGGCCCTCTGCTCAGGGTCTCGCAAGGCTGCCATAAGGGTGCCAGCTAGGCTATCCTGTCAGCTGGAGCTCAGGGTCTCATTCCATGCTTGGTCAGTTGTTGGCATAATTCAGTTCCTTACAGTTCTAGAACTCAGGTCTTCAGCTCTTAGATGCTGCCCCTTTGCCAGCTATTTGAGAAGAGAAAATTATAAAGCTTTAAAGGCCAATAGCATACATACTCTTTTTTCCCTCCTCCCCCCAAAGAAAATATGCTTATTCACTATTGATAGAGCAAGCTGTCAAACATCATGACTGTTTGCCTTTTCAATACCAGCAGGAAAGAATCTCTGCTGCTTCAGGAAGGGCCAAGACTCTCTTTTAAAGAGCACAGCTGATTAGGTCAGACCCACCTAAGTTCAAGTACTTTAGAATAACTCAAAGTCAACTGATGAGGAAACTTAATTGCATTTGCAAAAGTCCCTTCACCTTTTCAATCTACCCAACTTAATAATGGAGTGACATTTGTCATATTCACAGGTCCTGGCCACACTCAAGAGGAAGGTGATATACAAGGGTATGCCCCAGTGGGTGAGAATCTTGAGGGCCATCTTAGAATTCTGCCTACAACAGGAAGTATGGGGCCTGTGGCAGTGTGTGTCTCACCTAACTTCAAATTCAATTTTATTTTAAACACTGCAGGTGAAACAAAATACTGCTTTGGTCTATAGGCTACTAGTTTGTAACTCTTAGAGCAGATATTGGAGAAAATGAAATCATTTCATGTTTATAGTCTATTGAATTGTGACCCCTCCATAAACCTGTTACAACTAAGTGAAAACTGATGAATTATTGGTCAAAATGATTATGCCATTTGTTCACATTTAAATAGTCCACATGACAATTAGACTGAGCTTGATAAAATTTATCAGGTCAAAGCTCTTCCAAAATCCAAGTTTTTTTATTAGTTATTTTGAAGCCCTAGGTCTGTCTTAATATTTACAGAGTACTTAGCTCTGGTGAGTTAATGTCCCTCAAAAATCTGAGCTCTATGCCTGAATAATAATGGAGTGGTCTTATCGATTGCAATTCTTCAAACATTACCAAGCACCATTTTGTTACTGGATGGATACCAATTATTTCAAAAAAATATATTTTAGTATGTGAAAGAAGAGTTGGAAGTTTATTTCAGGAGCAACAAAATAAAACCGGAGTCTGGAAATGCAAATTGTGTGTTCAATGAACTTACTCATTCTTTCCTGAAACAAAAATTTAGATTTATCTTTGCATTTTTTCTGGAAAGAAAAGAGTTAGTCACAGTTACTTATTATAACTGATTTCTGCTAAGCTTTTCCTTAATTAAAATAATGTGTTTATGACTACCAACAGTTATTAAAAGCACATAATTTAAATACATTCTCATATTTATTGCTCCTTTTTGTTGTTTAGAAAGAGCACCAGATTATTACCACATAATTTATTCTCTTATAATTCTTTTACTAAGGGAATAAACTTCGGGAAGTGCTTTAAAAGATATTATGGCTGAAAAGTGTTAGTGAGAAGAAGGTACAGACCTAAACAGCTTTTCCATTTCTTTGGATTTTATGTTTTTAATAATAGATTGAATAGTTAGTTGCCTGTTTGACAAATTTATTGTCCTTATCCAGTTTCCAAGAGAGAGACATTTCCAAACTGACAGTGGGTATTAAAAACACCTACAAGTGATTCAAGACATTAAGAACTCATAAAACTTGAGATGTGGTGTTCACTGGGCTTTGCTCTGTTTTCCAGGCTTTTCCTCAGAGCACTGGCCCCCCTCAGCATCAGTTTTTAACTGAAACGTTCAAGCTTCTACCCAAACAAAACAGAGAATTTTCTTTATAACTAAATATTTAAAACTGATTTATCAACTAATCTGAATTAAGAACAAAAGGAATCTGTGTTCCTCTGAAAATATCCAAAGTACTCATAAAAAGCAGTTTTTTTGTGACTTGCTGAACACATCTTTTTCTTTTATATTTTGTTAGAGTCTGTAAAAGGAAGGTATCACTTCAGATTTCTTTGTAATGTAGATGCCTAGCAATTTTTCTATCATTTTTGAGGGCTGAGTTCATTTGAAAGGCTCTGGGTCAGTTTGCTGAGAATACCATACAGGCATTGTGAACTCAAATTACTTACGGGGTCCAGGAAGATAACATAAATATGTAAATCAAGGAGGAGTTTGAGGCAATCAGGAGTATGGGATCCATTGCAAACAGGACAGGACACACTTCACCTAAACACATGTTCAATTTTATTTTAAACACACAAGCCAAGCAAAATACTGATTAGGTGTACAGGCCACAAGTTTGAAACTCCTATTATAGTAGTTGAAAGGACACCCTGATATCCTCTGCTAAACTGGCCAATTTAGTGTGCATAAGAAAATCAGACGATGGGATGAAGGAAATGAATTTAAACAGAACTTCTTAAAATACTTAAAAGATTTAAGTATTTACTTGCTGGGGGGCAAATTACTTCTTTCACTTTGAAACAGGTTAAGATACATGACTTTGAAGGATTGTTTGGCTAGAAGTCTTAGCCAAGGGCTTCAAACTTTTTTTGGAGCTATAAAACCCTATTATTAGACTTATTTCAAAACACTCCCTTAACTTTGCATCTACTAGTACTATATGGAAAATCTTCTATATTACAAATGACAGATACATATCATTTCATGTAACCAAAGTAATTGAATTTTAGTTAAAAATGATGAAGACATACTTATCTCTGCTCCCTTGCAAACCCCGCTAAAGTAAAAGCACTTATATTTTTAAAACTACACATCCACAAGAGGAAAGGGAATGGCAGGGGGCAGGTCATGGGGGGTGAGTGTTGGCAGGATCTCAACACATTTTTTGAAGATGGGAAGTGGACTGTTGGGTGGGAAGTGACAGAGTGGAAGAGGCTGAAACCTAAAAATATACAGAGAGGTACTAACAAATGCAAGTTGATTCAACAGTCAAACCCTGGAATAACTCAGAAATCCAAGGAAACAGGTCTGCGGAAAGATAGAAGTAAAGGATGTCATGACAATGGGAGGGGGAAGGCCTGAAAGGACTATTTAGAATCCCCAGATACCTACTCTATTCCATAAAGTAATTAGCCTGGCCCTGCCCTTCAGAAAACTGGCTTGTTTATTGTTTTGGAGCAATTAGGCTCTGGACTCTAAGATACCAGACACATTGGAGGGAGAAGTTGAGGTACTGTGCTGAAAACAGGTGTTTGGCTTTAAATATACTGGCAGCCAGATAAATTCCCCAGGCAGGAGATTGGAGGTTTGGAGATAAATCTCAAAGAAGAGATGTACAGACAGTGATATCTGGGGGTCCCTGACTAACCATGTAACAATGAAATGCAGCAGTTCTAATAGTTTTTAGTGCATTTTTTTAAAAATCAAAAATAAATACATTTTTATAGTTATTAAATATTTCAAGCAAATATAAAAGCAAACAAAATAGCACCCATGAGTATACTACTAAAATTTAAAAAGATGCTAATCTTTGCCACATTAGCTTTAAAGTCTCCTTTTTAAGAGAAATAAATTATTGATTTTCCTAAGTTCTGTATAGATTCTGGTTATCAGCCCTTTATCAGATGTGTAGCATGCAAATATTTTCTCCCATTCTGTAGGTTGTCTGTTCACTCTAGTGATACTTTCCTTGGCTGTGCAGAAGCTTTTAATTTCATCAGGTTCCATTTGTTCATTTTTGTTGCTGCTGTGATTGCTTGGGGGGTCTTCTTCATAAATTCTTTGCCTAGGCCAATGTCTGTAGGAGTTTTTCCAACATTTTCTTCTAGAATTCTTATGGTTTCGTGTCTTAGGTTTAAGTCTGTTGTCCATCGTGAGCTGATTTTTGTGAGAGGTGAGAGGTGTGGATCTAGTTTCAGTCTTCTACATGTGGTTATCCAGTTTTCCCAGCACCATTTATTAAATAGGGATTCTTCTCCCCAGTGTATGTTTTTGTGTACTTTGTCAAGGATCAGATGACAGTATGAGGATGGTTTTATATCTGGGTTTTCAGTCCTGTTCCATTGGTCTATGTCTCTGTTCTTGTGCCAGTACCATGCTGTTTTGGTTACTATAGCCTTATAGTATAGTTTTAAGTCTGGTAGATTGATGCCTCCCAATTTGTTCTTTTTGCTTAAGATTGCTTTGGCTAGATGGGGTCTTCTCTGGTTCCACATGAAGTGTAGAATTATTTTTTCTAGATCTGCAAAAAATGATTTTGGTGTTTTGATAGGAACTGCATTGATTCTGTAAATCACTTTAGGTAATATAGACATTTTAACAATGTTGATTCTGCTGATCCAAGAGCATGGTAGGGTTTTCCATCTGTTTACATCCTCTGCAATTTCTTTTCTCAGTGTTTCATAATTCTCTCTATATGTGGTATATGTATACCATGGAGTATTACTCAGCAATAAAAAAAACTGTGAATTAACACATCTGGTATTATCCATTCTTCGAAGCAAAGTGTCACAAGAATGGAAAAACAAGCACCATTGGTACTCACCATCAAATTGGTACTAAATGATCAATACTTATGTCACACATGGAAATAATATCCATCGGGGTGGCAGGTGGGGGCAGGTGGGGGGATGTATGATAACTCTCACTGAATGGGTATGGGTGCACAGTTTGGGGATGTCCCCTGATTGTAGCTCTGACATGGGCAGTGCATAGGCAATATATACAACCAAAGTGTTGTACCCCCATAAATATTCTGAAATTAAAAAAAAGGAAAAAAAAGAAAGTGGAGGGAGCAAGCATCAGGTGTGAAAGTTGGTTAAGTCCATCAGGGGATTGGGAAAAAGCTATATGAGGATGAAAATGATGTCATTGAAAGTATGATTGTTTGGGTTTCACATACATGAGAGAGTATAGAAAATAGACTCATCATAGTTAAGTTCTCATTAAAGAATTCAATAAACCTGTAAAAAAAAAAAGAAGAAAAAGAGAAATAAATTAGATACTGCAAAAGTAGCATCCTTTTCCTTTCATCCTCAATCTCTTTATCATTGTGGTCTTTCTTCTTTGAAGATTCTATCAGTTTTACTTTTATATTCATTAGTTTACTTTTTGGTTTTGTCAATTCTGCTATTTAGCTTATCTATTGTTTCTTTTAAATGTATCAATAACTATTTTTTTCAAATAATTTCTCAGGTCTCCAATTCAGCCTTTTTATTTGACTCTACTTATTTAATATTTTGGCTGCTCCTATCTTACAACTTCCCATTTTATTTTGTGGATACTACATACACTTTTATTTATGAGGGTTTTCAAAGAAACGTACTTTAAAAGTCTGCAGATTTCTTTTACCCCTATTTTCTTAGATGGAAAAACCACTTATTTGTAGATTTTGAGTACAAACTTTCATAGTGCAGGTGTTTCTCACAAACTTTATTATTATATTTTATAAGCTTAACTTCTAGAGAATATTTTTCCTTTGCGTGCCCTGGATCGGGACAATTTCTGTGTGAGGTAGCCCTTCGTTTTGCTCTTCCCTCTTCTCTTTCTCTTTTCCTCTCTCAATTTTTCACTTAACTTTTCACTCCCTCTCTGCTCCTTCCCCCCTTCCCTTCTCTCCCATTCTCT
The DNA here is from genome assembly GCA_023783475.1 of Daubentonia madagascariensis. NCBI lineage: Eukaryota > Metazoa > Chordata > Mammalia > Primates > Daubentoniidae > Daubentonia > Daubentonia madagascariensis. Next base: position 1,673,715 of record JAKFHU010000322.1, read on the forward strand.
GTCTCTTTGTTTCTCTCTCTCCTCTCTTAAAAGGGGAAACATTGCTCTTCTTAAACTACAGAGATTTTCTTTTTTTTTCCTTTCAAGGACAGCTGGATAATTAAAAGTGTTTAAATATATTTTTAGTATTTATTATTCCTGGGTTTATGCAGAAAGAGGGAGCTTTCCAGATATACCTTCTTGACCCAGAAACAAGACCACTTTGCTTTTACACTTAAACTAACAGCATTAATATCAATGACAAGAAGGTAAGGTATAGATGTTAGAGAAGTCTTAGTCTATGGAAAGTTCTTCAAATACAGGCTGCTTTTGAAATCTCCTGACGTTTGGGGCGCGTTAGAAAACTTATACCTTTATATTTTAGCCCAAGAGATCCATGCACATGAATCAATTTGTGGTATAAATGATGTAATGTAAAGAGATAGTAGTGTGAGAAGAAAAAGTAGCAAAAACAGTTCCTATTTTCTCCTTAGCCAGGGACAGCTGTTGGATTTTGTCTTTTTTAAACTCTTTAAAGGACAAAAGAGTATTTTATGTGGGATTTTGGGGCTGACCATTTAATTCTTGATTAGAAGCAAGGAAAAAATGTATGTTATTTATAATGGTGTCATGAGTGGAGGGATTAGTGGCAAAGACTTTTTCTCTTTAATATTCTTCTAAAAATGAAGATGTGAGAATATAATGTGCAAAAATAGAGTAAATGTTCTCAATAATTATAACAATTTGAAGATTTCCAGAAGGTATTATTCTAACCTTTCAAATATGACTTGGATTATCTAATTGAAATTTAGCAAGAATTAGCATAAAATATCAGCATTATTGTAAAACTAAGCAGATGAAACACAGGACAAAAATGCATGAGGTCAGTGTTCAGTCTAATAAACTTATGGGATTCTTTAAAATAATTATGTAAAGAAATTGGTAAAATTTTTCTGTCTAAATAGAAAGTTTTCTAGCTGTTGTACATCACTAAATTCACTTTAAAAATATTAACCATGCATGCTTATTAAAATAAATGCCTGGGCTTAGCTGTCTACTCTAACTTTGAAGCATCATTCACAGTTAGGTTTGAAGCATAACGCTCCTACGTAAGTAGCAAAGTGTACCCATCCTTGGAAGATTACAGGGAATGAAGATTAGAACAGTCTTTTCTTAAATTTCCCACCAGCATATTGCTGTTTTAGGAGTCATACAACTTTACTATGCATTACTGCGGTGATTTAAAACTCTCCATCTTGGCTGGGTATCTTGTGTTCTTGAGCATATTTTGACATTGTCAATGGAAGCTCATGTAAACAGAGATTTAATTTCTATTGCAGAATTCCAGATTTCCCTCAATAAACGATTTCTACCTGAAATTTCAAATGGGTTTCTTTTGCAAACTGGTACAGTGAATCAGAACATGCTTCTGTATGTTATCCCAAACTTTGAAATGTTGCATACTACTGATAAATGAATAAATTATGAGAACTAAGGATTTGAGTATAAGAGAAAAAGTGTTCGTTAAGATTCTTGCGAAGGTCACTTTTTGGGGGGACCCTAATTATTCCTGCTTTTGTACTTTTAGGCCTTCTAGATATTTCTACTTTTTCTGGTTTCATCATAGCATGAGTGCACACACACACACACACACACACTAATTGTCCAATTTATTAATCTATGATCATAAATATAACTACATTTTATGACCTGGTATATTTACTACCCATAAACCAATCTTGCTGGGAAGCAAAATGTAATTAAAAGCTGTCAGGCAAGCATAGTATCATGCAAGGGAAATGATTTCGATATGTTTAATAACTGGTGCTATTATCAGAGTAGATCTGATGGATTCATTTCTATCTACTACTACATGGGAAAACCTGACATAGGAACCAGATACTCATGTTCATGCATCACAGCACATTCTTCCCTAAAGATAGACTCTGGAGACACATTATTTGTGTATTTATGTGTTTATTTTTTTAAAGGTCCCTAGACTCCATATAGGCATCAGATTATATATTATGGCCTTCTTCCTTGGTAAAGTGATTTTTATACCAAATTCACTTTATAACTTATAACTAATAACTAAAATATATATGTCTCTTCTCTTACTGTGTATGTCATATACTTAGGTAAAAAAAGAAATTCTCTATCAGACAGTGTGTGACACTGCACCATTTTAATCAAACTCAATATATCCTTACGTGCAACTTTTAAAAGGATTGTAAAACAGTTAATGTCCAGTTCGTTTAGAACAAGGTTAGAACAACTTCGACTAGATAAATGCAATAGCATATTCCACATTCATAACAGAACTCTTATTTGTTTAAATTTACTCCTCGAAATTCAGATATTATAAAGGTAATTTAAGGAATTTTTTTGTCTAAATAAAATTAAAGATAGTTCTAAGTCTCCACACAGCAGTGTTGTTAGGACATTCTTAATTACTTAGTATTGGCTCCTTACACATCTCAATTGGCTTGTAAGATCATCTCAGAGCTTATGTGCCCTAAAATGGCAATAGCCACATTAAGTGTTAATATTATTTTACCACCATTGCCACAGTTGAACATCAGCCTTCTGAAATTTGTGGGGCATTGATTTGTTCATATATGGCCTTAGACATATAGCAGATTTGGGCAATTGGGACATATAAGCTTGGTCAGAAGGGACAACTGCTGGTTGACCTGACTCATGGTGTTCAACCTCTATCCAGCAACTCTCTCCCTAACTGGACTGCTGCGTGCATCTAAGACAAATTCATAGCTTTTGTAGAACCTGCCTCTGTTTCCCACATCTTCAGGAAGCCCAGCCACTATTTGGGTCATTCACTCCCTTCTAGTTATCCAAGCACTAGACACTTCCCAATCTCTTTCTAGGGATGTCTAGATTAATTTCTTCATGTGCCTAACCTTGTTATTAAAGAACTCAGCAAGTTTTTTCTTCAGTTGTAGCTGTGAATCTTAAGGCAACTAAAAATTTCCCTCAAAGGGATTAACAATAAGGAGCTTAGACCTTGAACACAAGGCTCAGCTGTGCTTCTAAGAAAACAGTAAAGGAGAAAATTTATTATTCTTTCTCTCCTACACCAGCAAGACCAAGGCAGAAATATCGTACATCCTATCACAGAATTGTTGGCTCACACATGTAGATCATAAAGCTCATATTTTTTGTGAGCTTACCCTGGGTAGGACTGTTTTTAAGTGCTTTATATCTATTAACTTCACATATATTTACGTTACATGTGTTAACTTATTTAATCCACACAAGATCCCAATGAGGTAGATAATGTTATTACCGTTTTATGAACAAGAAAGCTGAGGCAGGAAGTAGCTAATCTACTTAGCCAGGTCCCACACTGGCAAATGGTAGAGCTGGGATTTGAACCCTGGAAATCTGATGCAGTGTTAGGGCTCTTGCCCACCATAGTAGATTGTCTACCCAAAGATCTCTGGTGAAGCTTGATTGGATTTTAAAAGGTCAGGTACTCTTCATCCATTATTTTCTTTGTTTGCCAATGAAATCACCTTTTCTTTTAAAAAATATGAATTTGCCTTTTCAAGGAATGAGTATTTATTGAATGCTTTCTATGAGCCTAGTACTAACTATGCAGTTTTACCAATATTACTTATTTTGACCCTCCTAGCCCTATCTTGTAGGTGGTGTTACTTCTGATTTACAGAAAAGAAGCTGAGATAAAAACTCATTATTGTTTGTCATCCAGTCCTAAATCCTCAAGTAAAGATTTCTCGCCTTGAATTACATAAAGACAGCATTCTGCTTTCTCAGATTCTGCAGCACTTGGTTCCAGTAGCATTTTGCTGTTTTCTTTGCATTATCATCTTTTCATCGATTTCACTACACTCATCCTCAAAGTAAGATTTTGATAATTATCAAAACTACCAGTGAAAAATAATTGAAATGCTTAAATACCACAATTGTAGTTTTCTTTAAAAACAGATTACTCTTAGCTTTCATAGCTAAGGTGTTAAAATAAAAGTAGAGAAAAAAAGTAAAAATGTATTTTCCTGAAGTATTCTCTTTTAATATATTTAATAAACAAAGAAGTCCATATTATGTTGTTTGATCTATTAAAATTAACCTTTTTAGTAATAAGAAACTGGTTCCATACTTCTACAATGGTCCTAATCACTGGTGTTGTCTGCCAGTCAAACTTTCCTGGGTTATGCTGTAACCCCGGCTTTGGGGATACTTAGGTAATGTGGACAGCCTTAAAGGTGAATCTACCTTATAAGAAGGTCCTTAGGCTTAATTTCTATCCAGCATGAATATATTCATGAGTGTACATTCATTCATTTTTTAAATTGAATCTTGATTAGCTTATGTAATGAATATGAACAACGTGTGAAAAATACCTAGTATATGTCACAAAGCATTTCCAGTGATTCCTATTTTCCTATTATGGCTTTGGATCCTTCTTCATAATCACCTTGGCTTAAATTTCTCTACACCGAATCTAGGTGTCGGATTTCCCCAGGGTTTTTGGTAGTCCTCCTTTCTTTTCATTCCATTTTGTCTCCTTGGGTTCTCTCATCCATTTGCATGAGTTCGGTTTCTGTCTACAGCGTGGTGGTTTCCAAGTTCCCACCTTCAGCTTCAACCTCCCCTCTGGAATACACAATCGTAATTACCTACTTGCACTACATCCGTATTTGGATGACTTTCAAGTACCTCAACCTCAACTTCCTCACGACTGAACTAATGCCCTTCTCTCAGTGTTTTCTTACTCAGCGTATTGTGACACCTCTATCCCACTGCCCATGCCAAAAGCCAGAAATCCATTCTTAGCGCTTTTCTTACTTGCACATCCGTGAAAGCACCAAATCTACTGAATCCCAACTTCTGATTAACTTTCTCAGCTCTGATTTTCTCTCCATTTCCACTGGCACATCTCTGGTTCAAGGTGACGTCACCTTTCTCTGGCACTTGGCAGTTGCCACTTTCACCTCTTTCTGATTCCTTTTTCATACAGCAGCCAGAGCGATCTTTCAAAATGAAACCCAAATGTGGTTACTCTTTTGATTAAAACCCCATGTCTTTCTGCTGCTCTTATGATGAAGAGCAAAAATCCTTACAATGGCCCCCAAGATCCTGGGTAACATAATCCTTACCTGCATCCTCTGCAATTATGTCTTTTTTCTTTTATTCCCTTTGCTTCAATGATGGTGTCTTCTTCCTCTCCCTTATTTCCTTAAATGAATGAAGCTCTTCCTACATGGTATCTTCAGAGAGCAATTCTATATAGGCAACTTGTAAGACATTAGTGATTATCCTAGCATGCATTTTTTATTAAAAGCAAATACCATGCATTTAATTTGTATATTTACTTATATTATTTACAGAGATGACAAATTGGGTTATAACTAAATTTAATAAAGTGCGACCTTTACTTTTTCTCATAGTGCATACATTGAAAGTCCTGCCAATATATATAATTCTGTCAATTTTATCCACAACTGCATTTCATTATGGAAATTGAATGTTTTTTCAAACTTATCCTAACACCCTTTGATTTGTGATCACTAGTGGGGTTTTTCATTTTCTAGAACTCCTTATCAGCACAATGTTTCTTCAAACTGTGGTTCAGTGTGACTTTTATATTTTCTTCCTCATTGAGCTTTTCTTCTTCATTTCGATGTGTTATTAATGCTCTAGGTGAACATTACCTTGCAGTTTATTCCACCAGCTCAGGGTATAACAGCTACCTGGAGGCTCATGTGGGGAAAGTGGGTACAGGGAAGAAACTTGGAAACAGACACTAGAAGTGGTATTTCCCCTCCAAACTAAAACTTACTTCCAAAGATCTATTGATTGTTTCCTCCTCATCTGCTAATCATGGCTTTCAGTGAAGGAAGTTACTTAAAGGTAAGACCTATATGCTCAGGCAGTTGACAAATTCTCATAAGTTGAGGGTAGTGAATTAAAGACTCAGAGGGAGGCTGACTGCCATTCTGCTGTCTCTGTCCTATTATAAGGTTTAGTCTCTGTGAGAAGTTAACCAACTTGAGAAAAATTGGTGCAGTGCGATATAGGGGCTAAGTGACTAAGGAGTCCAGTTTCCTCTTATAAGGGAATATTGATACTCAGTTCACAGTACTGTGATAACAGTAAAATGGAACCAAAAATATTAAGTGTTTGGCACACAGTTGTGAACTAAAAGTAAAATCCTAAGCCCCCCACTGACTGAACGGACTCCTCTCAGCCAAGCGGACCCCAGAGACACCTTAAAACTGAGTTCCCAGCTATAATGGGGTGGGAGGTATAAAACACAACTGCACATGTGCATGTTTTCTCTTTTCATAAATATTCATGACTCCTCCTATAGCTTGTTAAATATGTATATTTAGCCACCCCTCTCAGTATAAAATCCTGTTCCCATTGTCTGTCCCTTGAAGTACATGTTCCTGGCTTGTCACTGGGAGCTCTGTTTCCCACCCTGTTGGAATGGCCACTGTGGACTGTAAACCCTTTGTGAAAAATAAAGCTTTCCTTTTCCAAATTATCAACCTCATTACTCTTTTCAGTTAACATGCTGTACACTCTCTTTCCCTCCCCTCCCCTCCCAACCTTATCGTCTAGAAATGCCTTTTCAGAAGCTCTTCTTTGTCCAAGACTTGGAGAGTGTTGAGTTTTATTTTAACAGGGACCTCGCTTTCCTAAATAGCTCAATAATAGTTGATTGGGATTTTTCTAGCCCATTTGTTGCATGAAAATTGTTCTTTCTTTAGGACCTATCTTGGTGTTTTGATATATCCATTGCATGTGCCTGGGGTTAATATGAAGATGAAAAAATGCTATATATCACATAGCAAAACTGCCTAAAATTCTGATTAGACATCTCTCCCCATGCCATGTCTGTCATAGCAGTGGCTCTTTAATAACTTCTGAAATTTTAGCCACCTGCCTCTCTCTCTCTCTCTAAGTTCCTTCCTATTTCTTTCTGTCTCTGCCTCTGTCCCTCTCTTTTTTCCTTTCCCTTTTTCTATGTATTGAATTTATGCCCTCAAAATTCATATATTAAAATCCTAACCCCCAACGTGTTGGTATTAGGAGGTGGGCCATTGGGAGGTAATTAGGTCATGAGAGTGGAGCCCTCATGATGGGATTAGTCCTCTTATAAATAGACACAAGAGAGCTCACTTTTCTTCCTCTCTGTTTTCTGCCATGTGAGGATACAATATAAAGATGGCCAACTGTGAACTAGGAAGAGGGCCCTCCCCAGAACTTGACCATGCTGGCTGGCACCCTGATCTTGGACTTCCAGCCTCTAAAACTGTATGAAATAAATTTCTGTTGTTTATATGCCACCCAGTCTATGGTACTTTGTTATAGCAGCCTGTTTAAGTTGGTTATATCCAGCTATAATTTTTTCGCTACAATTCCATTTTAGAGACACTTCTTTGAAGACATGGACTTTGTAGTGCATTATTTTTGTTACTTTCCTCAACAACTAGTAGGACACTGACAACCAAAACTACACACCCTCAAGGCAGCTTACTGTCTACTTAACATGACTTTACTATTTTATTGCCTTCAGCCATATAACATTACTATTCCAGGAGATTTTTGCTAAGGGAAACTCCCAGAAAGACCCATTAGTTCTTCAGTAAGAAGCATCCTGCAGTTTAAGCCCTAAAATTCTTATTGGTCTCAAAATCTCACCCTGCTGTTTTCAGCAATTCTAAACTGTGATATTGTGCTCTTTACAGGATCCTAATCAATTCTTCTGCATTGAAAGTCACAGCTTAAACCAAATTTCAAATTCTCAATAAATTATGACCTTGCCTTTTTCCCTCTGAGGCACTAAGAAATCTTTGTCGGGCCAGTGTTCTTCTTTTATCACAGTGACCAGAAAACTCAGAATTGTCTTATTACAGGGTTGTGTTGGTGATATTTGGGGAGCTAGCATTCCATTGCACTTTACACATAGCTGATGCTACATACATTTAGTTTAAAAACAAAACAAAACAAAACCCTCAGTATTTACTAAAAGATAAGCCTTATGAGTCTTGATAATTATAATATGTTAATGTATTTGGACTCTGAAAGTTGAAAATTGGAGCATAGACATCATGGTTTAAGCTGACATAGAGCTATTTAATGTTAGTGTTTAAATGCTAAATAACAGTGAATGTTAAGTGACAGAACAGCTTATATTTCACTTTATGATTGGAGTGCACTTTGATACTTGTTTTATGAAAGCCTTTATAAGTTACAGGCAGAGGTTAACAGTAATCACATTTTTTTCCTCCTCTGGTTTTAATAAATGACTTTAGGGCATTTCATTCTGTTAAATCAAGCAGCAGACAAAAATGTAATGCACTGCTAACCTCTAAAGTATGTGAAAAACTTAGTTCATAAAATATGTATGAAGAACACAGTGTTACAATGATAATGATACTTCCTGTCTGGGTTATTCTGCCAAAGGAATTAGTGCATTAAGGTCTCTAGTCCTTGATGTCTTTTGATTGGAGTTGCTTTTACTTCATTTTGTGCTAGTTACTTTAATAAATTGTCTATTAGCATACATATATACAATAATTCTTTGAGGCCAGTTGTCATAGCTTAAATGAGCAGTATTAAGAACTCTTATATATAGCATTCTTCTCTAGAAATGAAATTTTAAAAAAGGAATTATTGCATATTGAAACGTCAAATTTGTGTGTATATGAGCAAAATATGTCATTGTTTTGAATTAATACTATCATTGTAAATGTGGATCATATGGGATAGTTTCTTATATACACATACTCTATCAAGAACCATCAGTGTCTTTTATACAAATTAGTGCTATACATTCTCCACAATGTATCCTTTTTATTGGTGAAAAAACACGAAACTATAGCTTATGCTTCTTCCCTAGTCACTTGTTATATTGTCTCCACAGCAGACAGATACACTATTTGATGGTGTCTTTGGAATTGTAAATATGCCGATCCATTTTAAAAACATAGCAAAACTTAATTGATGTAGGTGTCACTAATTTAGTGAAAATAGGAACATGGATGATGTTTTGATAAATTCTTTATTTCAAATATATATGTGTAATTAAAGGATGCATTTTAAAAAGTAAACAGAAAAATTTCCAGTGAAACTTTAAAGGAAAGATTAATAGTGAGATCAGAAAAAATTATTCCTGACTGTGTAGTAAAGAAGAAACCTTACCCAAAGAAAGGTCTGGCTTTTGCCCTCAGCTCCTAAGAGGTGATCTCTAAGTCATTCCTCGTGGGTAAGAATGTCTTTGTTTACCTGGGGTTCTTGGACAGTACCAAATAGTCTAATGATATGATTTGTGGTGGGGGCTTTGGGCCACATGGTGTCAGCTTGACCAGGAGATTAAAGGTCAGCTATGTGGGCAATCAACCATGTTTATGTGTTGGAGCCCCCCAAAAAACTCTAGACTCAGGGCTCAGGTGATCTTTCCATGGTTGGTAATACTCCATGTATATTTTCACTCATCAAAGCTGGGAGAAGTTAGTGCTGTCCGTGACTCCCCTGGAAGAGGACAACTGGAAGCTCTGAATATGACACTTTTCTGGACTCTGTCCTGTGCTTCTTTTCTCATTGTGGATTTTAACCTGTATCCTTTCACTGTGATAAACTATAATCATGAGTATAATAATTTTCAGTGATTTCTGTGAGTCCTTCTAGAAAATTATTATACCTGAAGATGATCTTAACTTGTAATTGGTGTAAGAAGTGAAGGTGGTTTTGGGATTTCCCTAACTTTGTTGGTGGTTCATTAGAACAGGCCTTCCAGGGACGTAGCAGAGACACTTCCCCCCTTCAATATTTATTCTAACCATCTAGCTTTAAGATGGTAGTTTAAGATCTCAACATTTTCCTCAATGAGAATGGCCTGGAATTTAGTTCAAATTACTAATGTTTCTCAATATTATGGACTTTCACATTATAGATATACAATGGTTTATATAGTAGCAAAAATAAAATTTCTGATGCTACCGTGATATGTACACTAGCATAATGTTTTGAGATGTCTGATATTCATTTTATTTAATTAAAAATTTCCAAAACTTTGTATGATAATTCACTCCTAAGACTTTCAGAGTCAAGGTCACATAGGGCTCTCATCTCACATGAATGGTGAATTGCATTATTTTATGGCAGTTGGCTAATACTATTTTCAGCATATAAAAAGAAATGTCAAGATATCATTTCAATTTCTTACATACATGTACCTATTCCTTACTCTTGGTAACTGATCAAAATGATTTTTAAACTGAGACTCAAAAGAAAAAATATGCTGATGTTGGGTGTGATGTCTGCCATCATGGCTTTCTAGTAACTGATAATTTCTTAAATTTTCTCTCCATCAAGTTCTCCAAAAGCTGGCACATTTCTTTATTGATACTCCCTGATCTTAAACATATCATACAACTCACCTCTGTATTCACATCCCTGCTTTTTCCATAATTTTCATATTTGTATGTGCCCATAAATTAATAAGTTTAAGATAAACTCATAGTTGTTTGCCACTGAGATGGAAAAGAAAGAAGTTAGCACATCAGAGCCAGAATCAGAGTAATTTGGTGAAGAATGTACAATTTCTGAAATGTTTGGAGGATTAAAGGAGAATTTTTAGAAAGTCATTAGCTAACCTTTGAAGGTCATTTCCCTGAGAAACAGGAGAGCCTAGGTAATGCCAGTAAAGCCAAATTAGTCATTAGGAATCCTTGCTAGACGGCAGTGTTCTATCAAATCCAGAATTACTGATTTGTTGCATTTCAAAACCAAAATTGCAGGCTTTAAGATATTAAAAAGGACAGCTATTTTATTTGTTTTTTAAGTCTTGCTACAGGGGCCTGGTATTAAGTGTGAGAGATTTTGCCACCTTAATAAATAGATTTGTTTTGAACTCCCCTTTCCCAAGTACATTCAAGAGATGTAGCAGGTATATGGTTTAGGGAATTGGAATGGGTATGTGTGTATATATGTGTATGCATATGAACATACATAGTGAGAAAGAGTTTGAAAGATTATAAATTAATGATTTGTTGTAGGAAGAAAAATAATTAATAAGAATTTTATTAGGAAAAACAAAAATTTATCAGGAGAATTTTGCATGATATATATATTAGTCATTACTATTAAATTATATTAAATGAAAATTAGTTATGTTTACTTACAAAGAAAACTGAATTTATAGTTTTAATTAGATTATTGGAGTATTGATCAACTAGATTGTTATTAATCAGTAGAGAAAGGCATTTTATTCTTTTATTCAACTATCAATGAGAATTTTTAAAATTGTATAAAACACCCCAATTTTAGGCAATGCCAATGATGCACATGGATAATGACCTACATCAGATCTAGAAATGCTAACATTTGCTTACTTATTCAAAATTGAGTTTCAGTTAACTTTAAAATGGAGGCTGAATTTACTGGTAAATTCAATGTAATCATGGAGGCATTGAAGAGGATTATCTAAGCAAATAAGAGATTACTCTTTACCAATAGAGGAAAGGGAAGACCAAGAATTAGAGTTAAAGAAAGTTGTTTTTTCCTTCCCGTGGCTTAGGTCAGAGTGACAATTTTTTTTTTTTATTATAAATGGTCAATGCTCCCCATCACTATTATCAACATACTTTATCAAAAAATGACTATAATTCAGATTGTTTGAGTTATTTATTCCATTTTCACAAGAGAGGCAGGGGAAGATAAAAAGATAAAGTGACATGAGCAGCACAATGTGACATGGCAAATGGTAAAGGAATAAATGCTCCAGCTAAAATACTCTCTTTGTGTGTGTGGATGCTTTAAGAAAGCTTAATTAAAGTCTTCATGAGTGGGAATTAATAATTAAGTTCCTAATATTTTTTTCTCAGTTGGCTAGCTACCCTGCAATGTAGTTCTGGCAATACTACCTGCAGTTAGCACAGACTTCACAGGTTGAGGGCACATTTCTCCATAAGACTTTTCTTTCTTCAGACACTGGCTACAAGTATCAGGGATCCCTAGACCATCTGCACATCTAGTTAACTGGCTACAAATTCAAGGGTCCCCACCACCCCCTTCGGTTTGATAAGTCACTAGAATGACTCACAGAACTCAGGAAAGTGCTGTACTTATAATTACAGTATTATTGTAAAGGATACAAATCGGGACCAGCCAAATGAAGAGACATACAGGGTGAGGCCTTGGAGGGTTCCCAAATGTGAAACTGCAATGTAATTCCAAACCTTTAGACACAGTGTTCCAGGGACCTAGGATAAATATCAGGCAAATTCTTTATTATGCAAATCCTCTAACATTTTATTTTCCTGATATGTTGTTTTTTTATAAGAAATGGTGTTATAATATAAAAAGAAAACTTCTTTTTATAGATACACATATGCTGCATATATCTTCTCCTGTTCTTCTTTAAACTTTCTTGTAAGTACTATAATCAACAAAAACAAGAATCCAAAGCAGAAAATTTTGTCTCAAATAGTTCTATCTGAATTTTCTATCCAGTCTTTGATATATATTTAACTACTTTTCATTTTTAGTCATTTTTTATTCTCTGTATTTCATGATACGTTTTTGCTGAGGAAGCTTAGCTCAGCTCCTGAGTTAGTATGCACCAGCAGGGCTTAGATTTGGTCTGCTTAACCCAGGAAAGCTGTGGGGAGGGTGCGGATGTCTGTGGGAGTCAGGACAGGCAGCTCAACTGTCTATTGGCCACTGAGTGTGATCTTCTCTTTTTAAAGTTAGTGGTTGGCTATTGATGTTTTTAGGATCTTGGAGTATGATTGATTCTTGGAGCAAGGAAATAATTAAAGGGAACCTTTTTTATTTTCATGATTCTTCGAGAATATATATATATATTTTGGAGACAGTCTGTCTTTGTTGCTCTGGATAGAGTGCAGTGGCATCATCATAGCTCACTGCAACCTCAAACTCCTGGGCTCAAGTGATCCTCTTGCCTCAGCCTCCCGAGTAGCTGGGATTACAGGTGCATGCCACAACCCTGGCTAATTTTTCTATTTTTAGTAGAGAAGGGATCTTACTCTTGCTCAGGTTGGTCTCAAACTTCTGAACTCAAGCTATCCTCCCGCCTCGGCCTCCCAGAGTGCTAGGATTACAGGTGTGAGCCACCTTTCCTGGCCCTGAAAATATTTTAAAAAGAAAATTACATCTACAGTCTTTGGAAGAAAATGTCTTTCATGAAGTAAGAATTTGATATCTGACATCATTACTCAAGGCCTGAGAGTGACTTTCTATTCACAGCATTAAGTCTCAACTTCTAAATCTGATATTGAAGGCCTATATCAAGGTTTTACTTCCTTTTTTTTCTGATACAGTATATGACAATAACCTTTAACCTAAGCATACATTGACACACATACACACAATGCGTTATTTATTGAACACCTACTATGAGCACACATTGTGCCAAGTACTGTAGAGAGTAGAGGGGATGAAAAATATGCACAAGAAGGAGGTTGAGATATAGTGGGAAAGTAAAACTAATGTAATACATGGGAGGAAATAAAGAGACAGAGATTGGGTGTTGTTTGGGCATGAAATTGGTGGCCTCAAAGTTCCAAATAAAAACACTAAAGTTTTGTTCTATAATATTTTCCAATTCCATACTAGCAATATGGTCAATGGCAACAAAATTGCCTTGGCCAATGGTCCAGAGAGCAGTATGGAGGAACAAAGAGTGACATGGATGATAATAGTGTTTGGCCATATACAACATACCTTATGTTAGTACATATATGTGATGACCTATGCAAAAGTGTGTGTATTTAATCTTTTTAGTTGGCATTGGATAATATTAATGTTGGATTTCAATTAGAGTATGCACAAAATATATATGACAAAGGTAAGAAATATATCCTGTTTTAAAAAGTAACTTTTAAGAATGAGTAGAATATTTAAAAGAAGTAAATGTATTTTACTTTTTAAAAAATTGTTGTTTTCAACATTTTTTCAAGGAAAGTGGAGTCTGTTAGGTTTCTTCTCAAAAGTTTTATCTCACCTATTGCTCTAATTGAATCCTTGAATGAAAGTATAAGCTTTTTAGTGGAATATTAAAATAACAACTTCAACTGAAGGGAAGTGGTAATTTGATTTTATTTAAACATATTTAATTTATTGAGATTTTATGGTAAATAAGTAATTTAGAAATGAAATGAATTGAGGCAGGTGTATTTCTTTTTCTATTTGAAGAAATATCACGTGTTCATTTTATTAATATTATCTATAATAAAATTAATATTAGGTTTTTTAAAAACTGAAATTTCCCTCTGATTTATTCCCTGACGCTCTCTCAAATGGTTAAAAGAGCAGTAGTCATGTAAACTAGAGATGAATAAATGTGCTATACCACTTCAGGTTACCCAAATCACCTCCAAGGCTACTTTATTAAAATAGTGAACAAGATACACATTTAGATTAAATGAAGAGTTGCTTCTCTAACCTCCATTTAAGAATTGCCTGTCAAATTAGCCTCTTCTTGTCCTTTCTGGTTTCTTTCTTTATTGAGCTTCTGCTTTATGGATGATATAGTTTGATTTGTTGTGAGAGAGATAAAAAATGTAAAATTCTGTTCTCTGTCCACAGTGATTTTCTTCCCATGCCCTGGGAATGTTCCCTAATTGAGTGTGTATCTATATGTATCACTTTCTCCCTTCAGGATCTAACTCTTTTTCTACTGAAAGACATTCTCCTCCATTAATTTACAGGTAGACCCCATTATTTTGCATATATCCTTATTTAGGATTAGCTCTTTTTAGCATTTTCCACTTTTTCCACTCCTCTTCCCTTTACGCTTTAGCAGGGCTTCAATTCACCTATTTGCCAACAATTTTCAACTTTCAATCTCTAGGTCAAACTTCTCCTTTGAACCCTAAAACGCCATAGTAAACTGCTGACTTGACACATTCACTTTCACCCAAATTCAGTATGTCCACTATAAAGTCCCCAAAAACCCTGCTGCAGTGATCCCTGTCTCAGTAAATAGTACCACCATCCTCGGCTACTCCTTAACCTCAGCCCCATATTCAATCCACATCAAGCCATATTTTACCTCTTAAACATCTCTCCAGTTTTTTTGTTCATCTTTATAAGCACCATCCTATTCCAAACTAAATTGATTGTCAAGCGAATGGTTGTATGTATTGTGCCTTCTAAGCATTCTGCCTATACCTACTGTCCCCACTCTCCAATTTATTCTTCATCGTGTAGTCTGTGTAATTATTTGTGTGCTCAAACGGTTTAAACACTTCCATTTCTTCCAATTGCTCTTTCTTTTAAGATCAAAAACTTTATCATATTCTAGAAGGCCTCTCTGGTGTGGTTGTTGCCTATCTCTCCCACTTCACTCAATGCCACACTTGCCCTTGGTCCCGTTAATACATTAGTCCCCCCTTATCCATGAGGACTATGTTCCAAGACCCCCAGCAGAAGGCTGAAACTGCAGATAGTGCCGAACCCTATATATACTATTGAAGGAGCTCAGGAAATTCCACCTCAAAATATGACTCCTTGGTATAAAGAGTATTTGGAATAAAGAGTATCTAGAGATCAACAGGCCCTTGAAAGGGGCTTTTCCTCTATCTGCACAACCAGACGGACCCATCAAAAGAGCAGTGGACTTCCCTTCCCTGTTATCTCACTATATTGCAGGTAAGAAAATCAAGAATGCAACCAGACCTGGCCCAAATCTTTTAAAACATAATACCTGCCTCTCAGGTTAATTTACAAGTCAACCTGTTTTATCCCATCCATTCACTCTCCCAAGTATCCATCCATCCTCCCTAGCAACCATTTATTGGTCCCTAAACAGAATTATCTATACTTCTCATCTCCCACTCCCCTATAAAAGGCAGGTATAAAAATATCTGGATCATATTGGGATATTGGGAAATCACTTTGTGATTCTCCTTATGTGCGTGGGAAATAAACCTCTTCCTCCTATTAATCTGTCTTAATTGTGAGTTCATCTTTCAGCGAACTTTTGGGGGAAAGGGGAAGTTGCCCCTCAACCCCACACCATGATTTTTCCTATTCATACATAACCATGGTAAAGTTTAATTTATAAAATAGGCACAGCAAAAATTTAACAACAGTAACTAATAATAAAATAGTACAATTATAACATTATATTGTAATAAAATTATATGAATGTGCTCTCTCTCACTCTCAAATGCCTTATTATACTATACCCTTTTATATGTTCTCATGCCATCTTGTAATCTCCCTAGAGACCACTTACCCAGCTTGCATATTATCTGTGTAATCTCTGTATATTTTATTTCTCTCTCATACTAGATACAAGACTTTCTGAGGAGAGAGGGTTTCTGGTTGACTCAACATTCTATCCGTTATCCATGAGTATTTATTAAATGTAGGAAAAATACCCCTTCTCCCTTCTAATTCAGAATTTACTTTTCTTGTTCCATCACCGATTTTCCCCCAATGGTTCAGTATACTCTAGATTTTATGGGATTTTTTCATACAGCACATTATTTAGACAGAGTTTATAGAACACACAGGATGAAGTTTTTTGTTTGTTTGAACAATTATGAATAACCTCATACCATGAATTTCATGTACCATAATGCAACTGTTAGGTAGAATCTGGTGGGCCCTGGGGAGCTGCACCAATCACCCTGATAAGTATGTAGAGACATTTCATCATTTGTGTCTAGGCTATGACTTGGCTTGGAAAGATGTACACACTATTCTAAGCCAAACTTTAAATGATTTTGAGAAATCCAAGTCACAGCACCAAGATGTCAGGTTGGTAATCTTGTCTGCTCTCGGTTCTTGGTGTGCTCTTGGCCAAACAATGACCAGACACACTAAAAGCAAGCAAGTGTGAAACGAAGTTTATTGTGGAAGGACAAGATAGGTTTACAGAGCAAGAGCAAGATATGCTCACCTCAGAATGATGAACAGACCCCTCTGTCATAACAAAAGGGCTCTGAATACTGCCTGGGGTCCTGTTTTATAGTGTCTTGATTGGGCCTTCCTCAAGGTTCAGACGTCACCACTGAACCTCTTTGATGGGCAGATAATGACATGATAATTAGCCTTAGGCTAATTATCTAGGTCACTTTCCAAATCCTACTGTACCTGGGCTGCCTGGCCTGTGGGCTGGGGGATTCCCTGTATTCTTTTGCAGATTAGCAGGGGCTCCTCCTTCCCCCAGGTGTAGCAGTTGCTCAGGGCAGGATTAAGGGTGGGACAGCACCAAGTCTGGGTGCCCGCCCTTGTCCTTCTTCCCAGGTTGGGCAATTGCTTGAGGCAACATCAAGGCAAAATGCCCACCTTTGTCCCTATGAAAGCTGAAATCCCTCAGTATCTACCTAACAAAACCACTTAGTATTCACGTGATCTACAAAGGATCTCAAAGTCACCAAAGGGAAATATTATACTGATGGCAATATTATACATCTTCACTGTACTGTTAATCAACTCACAGTCCTGTGGCCCTTTGAAATAAATCTTACGTGATGGCTATCATTGTTCTGTGTTTCTCTCTTGCTCTCATGGAGGAACCCAAACCAAGATGGGTGAGAGGACTGACGAGGAACTAGCCAATAAACAGAAGATGAAGGTGCGTCTGTGCGTGTCTATGAGTGAGTGGTGTGGATACAGATGAGAAGATGCTGAAGAAAATGGGATGGAGGTAGAACCACCCAGTATCCAGAACGGTTCTAGACAAAACAGGCCTGAAGAGTAAATACCTACTTATGTACAGTGAGCTAAGAGTGGATAGAAAGGCTTCCTGTTCCCAAGAATTATTCAAAAATACAGATAAAAAGGAATCTAAAATTCACCATTAGGGATTTATTTAGTTAGTTTAAACACTGAAAATGTCTTTGGGAGAGACAATGCATTACATATTTATCCTAATGTATATGTGCTCATAATTTTCCCCACTTACAGAAGGGATTTCATAAGAACACCCTGGAGAGAAAGAGCAGGAGGAGGACGAGGGGCAGAGGAGGAGAGGGGAGGGGAGGGGAAGGGAGGGAAAGATCAGGAAAGAACGTTGGAAAGGCACACAAAGGCAAATGAAGAGCCCTAACTGAGAAAGCCTTCTTAAATTTTCCAAGAACAGATTCTGCCTCAAGTCAGCTTTCTTCCTTTCTCCTCTCCATGCCCAGGGTTTGTGCAGCCCAAGGGATCCGGTTAAAGTACTTACAAACAAGTACAGCAAGGCTCTCCTAGTGTAGGGCCTCCTACTGACTTGTACTTCAGCGCAGTTCCGTGCCACACAGGCACAGAGTTACACACCCAGACACAGTGACAGAAATAATTAGATGTCTGTAAGCGAAGATACAACCAAGGAAACTCACAAATAATGAATAGGAGGAAAGGAGGAAGGGGGCAGAGAGAGAGAAAGGAAACACCTCTTTTGGCATTAGAATTAATTTGTGAGTTTTTAAATAATTCTACCTTTTAGCTTAAGGTGTTCCACTCCCTCATTATAGCTTTTCAGGACTAGAAGACAGATCTAGGAGCAATTCAATCCAATTAGAAGGGAAAAGAGAGATTTTCTCTGGCAATTGCTATGCAAATGTGTGTGTTAGGCAATAGAAAAGGTGACACTAGGAACACATTTGATTGTTGACAAGAGAATTCCTCTTTACTTTCTGTGTTCCAAAGCATTTCAAAAGAAAACTTAAACTAATAGAAAAATGTTCTAAGTAGTTCTGCCAAGGTCGGTGCCAGCTTTCATCATCCCCTGCAGAAGTGCAAGCTGGGCCAGGCGAAACTGCCTATGGGCAGCTTCCCCCCTCAACATTAGATTCAATTGTCATGTTCATGTTTTCAGTAATAGGAACTGCTAGTGTGTGACACTTTTTGAAACTCTTGGTATTGTGGACTTATAAAACATTTCAATGGGTAATAGTGTCAGACAGTGGTAATTAATCTTGGAGGAGAAACTTGTTTCTGAATTGGAGCATTGCTTAAAGGTATGACAATTTAGTGTCTACTCATTAAAAGTTGTATTTGGACTTCTACTTCTTACCTATAGTTTTAAAAATAATGTTAGAAAGGTCTCACCAATAGGATTTTCAATGTTATAAAACATGTACTCTGAGTGGCCCCACCTAAACTTTTTCTCAGCCCAGTGCGTGGCAATGAGGGGTGGGGTAGGGTGTAGGAAGACAGGAAAAGCAGAGAACTCAGAAGGTTAAAGATGGAGATGTCAACGGAAAGGAAGCCAAACTCTAAAATAATTTTAAAGGGGTTTATTCTGAGCCAAATTTGAGGACCATGACCCAGAACCACACCAAAGAAGCCTTGAGCAAGTGGACTCGCTGTGGCTGGGCCACAGTTTGGTTTTATTCATTTTAGGGAGATAGGGGTTACAGGTAAAGTCATAAA
Organism: Daubentonia madagascariensis; assembly: GCA_023783475.1. Lineage (NCBI taxonomy): Eukaryota > Metazoa > Chordata > Mammalia > Primates > Daubentoniidae > Daubentonia > Daubentonia madagascariensis. The sequence continues at coordinate 1,693,077 of JAKFHU010000322.1, forward strand.
TCAATACATGGAAGGCATATATTGGTTTGGCCCAAAAAGGCGGACCATCCTGAAGTGGGGACTTACAGGTTATAGGTGGGTTTAAAGACTCCTTGATTTGTAATTGGTTAAAAAGGAAGCTTTGTCTAAAGGCTTGGAATATTTTAGATAAGGAAGAGACAAGTCCCCCACACATATTTGTTGTGTAAATTGGGGACCTGCAGGTTTGTCTTGCATGGCCTTAGGCCTGTTGATGAGTTACAAAGAATATCTCTAAGAAGGGTGGAGGCACATTTTGAGTCATGTCTAACCTCCTACTCCTGGCAGACAATTTAGTTTTAGGATATCCTCTTGACCAGGAGTCAGCCGGTTGAGGGGGAAGGCTTTTATTTTATTTTAGTTCACAAAGAGAACCCTGGAGATCATTGGATCTGGACCCAAACTCACTTTATTAAGAACGTGAAACCCAGAGGGGTTAGGGGATTGCCCAAAATCTTCCAGCTAATTATTTGCAGACAGAAATCCAAGGTCATATATTTTAAGCCCTCTCGGCCCCAGGGCAAATTTATTATTTTAGTCCCGGTTTTCTCCTCAAAACCAGTTTTTCAGAGGCAAGCAAGAGAATTCTTGTACATCCATAGATAAAATCGAATAGTACAAGCACAACAGAGCAACTGTATTTCTATATAAGCACTAAAGATGGAATAAGAACCAACATATAACTAAAAGAAAAAAAAATGCTGAGTGCTTACTATGAGCCTTGTGAAGTCTGGGTGGGCAGGGCTCATAGTAACATAAGAGATACAGATATAGACATGAGAACAATATAAAAAAATATAGAGTATTGCAAGATGAACAATAGCCACTAGAAGTGTGTATTGAAGGTACTCGTAAATTAAAATAAAAAAGAACACAGTTTTCCTAGTGCACAACCAGTTTGGTGAGATTTTTATGAACTTCTAATCTTTCTGATATCTTCAGTATTAGAGGAGTGAAAACAAAGGTGTAGCTACTTTAATATCCTTTTGCTCTCTTCTTTCTAGAAAATGTGGTTATATAATCTCTATGGATGTTGTGACCTATTTGGTAGAAACTACATGCATAAGTTATTTCCCTGAGCCTTTTTTCACTTCCATGTTGCATGAACATTTACCAAAATGTATTTGTAGAATACGCTGTATAGCTCTTTTGTTTATCAAATAGATATATTTTCTATTCAACAAATATGTCTAGAATATGGGCAAAAAACCGATTGATTCAGTCACTTTTTCTGCTTCTCTTACTTATCCTGTGAAATTTTTGTTAGTGCAAAACTTTTGGAGAGCAAGATTTCAAACCCTTCGGGCTAAATAAATGTAGAAGAAAGGAAAATTTTACAAAATTCTGTAGCTGACAATCCTGTTGCTGTGGAATCAACCCTGGGATTCGAGCCCAAAATTTCTTTCCAGCAAAGCCAGGACACATAAGCAGTTCAACTGAGCAGTGAGCAGAAATGGAAAATGCTAGTGGTGGAAGCTTGTTTCTACCAAGTGCAGGTGATTTCAGTCTGTGCTTTTTAGTCAGCAGCTAGGGTTTAAATACCAGCAAAAAAATTTCTGTGTTTACAAAGAGTCTACTTTGATGGAAATGGTTATTGCAGTGCCTACATTTTATAAAATTCAGCTTTACAGTAAACAAGAACAATTTGGCAAAACAAAAAAACTGGTTGATTAGTATATATCTGTAGCTAGATTTCTATCTACATCTATGCCATCTCAGCGTTGCAGCCATTTTAATATCAAGCTACAGCTTTTATACTGGGTGGTCCACAGAGAAAAACTTTGGCATTTGGAATTAATTTGAAATTATTTTTAGTTCCAAAAGGAATATGTATTAGAAATCTCTTACCATTTCATTACTAGTTGTTTGCTCTTCTGTACCTATGCTAAAAGTAAATAAATAAATAAATAGCCCCTAAACATTTCTAAAACGTTTATGGGAATATTTTTTATTATTATGTCACAGATTTGTTTATATTTTTTGGTAGTTATTTTTTCTTTAATTGAGAATGCAATGCATACATACACAAGTGTGAATGATTTCAGATCCAGTGAACATGATGCCTAAAAACAACTTTATCAACTAGGGGTTTATGTTTTGTAGAACAGAGATTGATTCTCATACTTTAATGTGCATATGAATTCTTTGGAGGTCATATCAATATGCTGATTCACATTCAATGGGGTGGGGGGCAGAGGGGTGCTGAGCTTCTGCATTCCTAACAAGCTATCAAGTGATGCTGTTCCTGCTGGTAGTAACACACTTGAGGTCTTAGCTAACAAGAAATCAAGGTTCTGACTTTGATTTGCTGGCTCCACAATGTTAGGATCAAAGTTTCTGTGGTTTTGTTTTTGCTCTTTCTACACGGCTATAGGATATTTGCTCCAGCTCCAGCCATCAATCTCCATTTATGGCAGGAAGAAAGGAGAAAGGGGAAGGGCAGTGCCATGCAATCTATCTCTGGATCACTTTTTTTTTTTCTTCTAAGAAATGAATTACATACTCCTGCTAGTTCTAATGGGGACTAGGAAGTCAGGGGACAGGACTGTCATGAATAGTGTAGATCATTTGAGATCCTTCACTTGGGGCTGGGCACATTGCTGTCTACAACAAAATAAGGGTTCTTTTTAGCAAGAAGGGATGAGTGGGTATTGAATGGCAACTAGCAGTGGCCACCACAATGCACATGGCAAGAAATAAAAAAGGTTCAAACAATATAAAAGATATACAAGAATAACTTTTTCCTATCCTTAATGCTTAGTATTTTCCTCCAAAAGAAACCACTTACCATTTCCTGGTTATTTCCTCTAAAAATTGTCTGCAAACCTACATATATAAACATGTTCATGTTTTCTTCTAAAACTCAAGAGATTTCAAAATAACCTTTTAAAAATGATGCAAGGTATGATTTTCCCCTTTAATAAACATGACTTTGCTTTTTTAACAGAGTACATGTTGAAATTTTGGGTAATTCAACACAATCTTCATCCAAAGGTACATCTTCCCTTTCCCTTTCCAGGTGGCTTTCTGCCTTCCAGGAAGGAATGTGGTTGTTTTTTGCTTTCTCTCTCCATAAAACTCCTCCCTTACTTGATAGCTATTGCTTTGAGTTCTGACAAAATTTTAGAAGATGGGGAAGGCTGATGAGAGAGAGAACGGATAGGATAATTATTGGCTAAGTGACTTTGTGCTTTGAGTTTAGCGGATGGTTAAAGATGATTCTCAGGGCACTTTCATGAGTTCCCGCTGCCGTACTGCCTTCCTACAATTCTCTTGACCTGGGCAGGTGCCTGTCTCTTCTACATAGCCATTTGCAATACCTTTTTCTGGAATCTGGCATTCACTTCCATGTACTTACTACATGGTCTCACCATCCTTCTAAGGTTGTTCTGTCAGATAGCAGCCAAGATCTAGTCACATTTGCCCTCTTCCTGTGGCCAATGCTTACTGTAGGACACATTCACATATAACGTGCTCTTAGGAACTTGGAAAGTCAGGACAAAGTACGCATTCATTTCTATTCTGCAGCTATAGGCAACTAAAATTTTCTCGATGTAAATCAGGGATAAGTCCTCCACGACTTCAACTGCAAACTCTTCAAGTGTTCCCGGAAGTCTTCCTACCCACACGCTTCAGATGAAGCAGAAAGTGCTCCAGCTTCCCCACCAAAGGAGGGATGGGAACACTTATGTGGCAAACACTCCCTCCCCCGCAAAAAATCTGTAGCAAATCCTCCCTCTTATGTCTCTGATCACTTTTTATATCTGATCACTTTTTATATCTTACCTGGTAGAGGGTGCAAGAAGCATGCAAGTATTTTAATAGTTCTTGACCATTTTCATTATAAATGTTGTACATGGGAATCTAATTCTTTAGTATCTAACTATTGTATTGGTGTTTTAGTTTTAGCTTCTTTTTATGTGATCCAAAGGGCTTTCCCCATTTCCCGTGTTCTTCACTCCTGTGCATAGATGCACATTTCAATTTGATACCATTGTCTTATAGTCTGAAGGATTTTCTTTAACATTAGTTGCAGTGCAGATCTGCTGGTGGTGAATTCTTTCCATATTTTTATGTCTGAAATGGTAATTATTTCTTCTTCATTTTTGAAAACTAATTTAACTGGGTATAGAACTCTAGGATAATAGATTTTCTTTGTTCTTTCAGCAATTTATAGATACTGCTCCACTGTATTTTGTATTGAATTTTTTGAAATGAGAAATACACTTATTCTTTGTTCATCTGTACAAAATATGTGCTCTTAAGATTTTCTTTTTGTCATTTCTGAAACAATTGGTTATATTACCCTTGTTCAAGTATTAGAGGTTGGTTGAAATTTTTGGATCAGAGGGTTTATAACTTTCATAAAATTAGGAAGCAATTTGGCTATTATTTCTTTAAATATTTTTTTCTTCCATCTCTGTCTTTTATGGGAACTCCAAGTCCATTTATAGTAGACTGCCTGAAGTTGCCTCACAGATCACTGATGCTCTATTCTTTTTATATTCCATACTCCTTTTTTTCTATATATTTTTGGTTATTTTAAAATTTTTATTTATTAATTATTATGGGCACATAATAGTTGTATATATTTATTGGGTACATGTGATGTTTTGATACAGGCATATAATGTGTAATAATTAAATAAGGGTAACTGGGATATCCATCACCTCAGGCATTTATTATTTCTTTGTATTAGGAATAGTCTATATTTTATTTTGAATAGTTCCTAGTACTATGTCTTTAGGTTAACTAATCTTTTCTTCTACAGTGTCTAATCTACTGTTAATGCCACCCAACATATTTTTTATTTCAGACATTGTAGTTTTCATTACTAGAACTTTGATTTGGGTGTATATCTTCACTTAATGTGCTCAATCTTCCTTCTACCTTCTAGAACATATACAATATAGTTATAATAGCTGTTAAATAACTGGTTGAATGTCTACAAACTCTATCATCTGTGTAATTTTGGGGTCTGTTTCTATTGACTTATTTTTCTCCTTGTAATGGGTTGCATTTTCCTGCTTCTTTTTTTAATGCCTCATAATATTTGATTGGATGCCCTTGGTTATCAACCAAAATTGAATTTTATCTTGTTGGGTGTTGGATATTTTTGCATTTCTATAAATATTTTGGGGCCTTGTTCTTACATACAGTTAAATTTCTTGATCCTTTGGGGTTTCCCTTTTCAGATGTGTTTGTAGGACAAGATCTGTGTTTAGTCTAGTCTAGAATTTTGCCAACTGATGAGGGATCCTATATCCCACTCTGAGTACTTTGTTTGATATTTTGTGAATTATAAGACTTTCTGTTACTGTGGCTGGTGAGAATACAAACTATTTCCAGCCCTGTATAAACTACGGAGTTTGTTACCTCTGATCTGTTCATGTGGTTCTCTGGCCTCCAGTAGTTTCCTCACACTCAGTAGCTGATCAATACTCAGCTAAACTGGACTCAAAGGCCCTGCAGATCCTCAAGGTTTTCTCTTTATGCAGCTCTCTCCATCATGCCCTTCCTCTGCCCTTCAGACTCTAGCCACCTTATCCTCTCTGGATTCCCACCTCTGTTCCCTCGGCTAAGAAGGAAAGCCAGGTTCTATCTGGTCCCTTTCCAGGTACTGCAGTTTGGAAAGTTTTGAGACAGTAAGCTGAGGCAATCATATGGCTCATCCTGTTTATTTTTCTCTTTCAGGAGTCACAGATCTGCACTGCTAATGTCCAATGTCTAAAAACTATTCTTTTAAATATTTAATCAGGATTTTTAGTTGTTTCAGTCAGGAAGGTAAAAAATGTTCCTCTTATTCTATTTTGGAAAGAAGAGGAAGTCCATTTCATAGATCTTAAACACATAACAATTTAGTACATCAGGCAGGATCATTTGACATGTAAAATTTTGCTTTGATTTGGCATCATTGGCAAGGGTATTGTTTCTTCTCCAAGTAGTGACCTTACATATTTTTTTTTTATTTTTTGGAAAAGATAAAATATACATAAATAAGAGCCTAAAATATGCAGTAGATGACACAAGCAGAATTTCACCCTTAAAGTGTATAAAATTTAGAATTTTTAATTTTACCCATTGGCAAAATTCCGTTCTGTGTTATCGGTATTTCCTCATGTTAAAGGTAAGTGCTCCCGTTAAATTGAAAAAGTATCCATATCTCCTTTGAAGGTGCAATGGAATTGACTCCACTGATAAGTTCAACTCAACAGTTCAAAGGCCACCTGACAAAGAAAAGTTCCCTCCTGACTTAAGAAATCTCTTTCTCAGTCTGGGATTTTCTGTGTCAGAATTAAGTTTATCTCAAAAACTTTAGTTCCAAGGGGAAAAAATCAATCAATCCTTTCTTTGGTTAAAATATTATAATAAAAATTTCCTATTCATTTTTCTTTGTCTGTTGCTTCCTTTTGTTATGTTATAGTGCAATAATCCTTTCTAATGATCTCCTCCAGAGAGCCTGGTGATTTTGATCATTATTGTTTTTATTCACCACTGCATGAAAGGCTTTTTAATTTTAAGGTCTTTGAGTGTGCATGAGGGAGGAGTTGGGGTTGGATAGAAAGAAAATTGCCATAAACTTATAGAAAGTAGAAGCATGAAGAAATGATTATGACCATAAATCTCAGTAGTATTTGTCCACCATGGTGCATCTCTGTGGCTAATTGATCATAAAGCTATTAAAAACAACACAAAAACAAAAATCCACATAACAATAGGAAACGAAAACTTGAATTATCTAGCCTGGCCAAATGTTGTTGCTGAGATGGTTTACTTAAACATTTGACTATTCCTGGAATATATCGGTTAGTGGAAGCAAGTTAGTGTGATGGGAGATTTGTTAAGACTGTCTGTGAATTTTTGTGATCTTTTGAGGTCCTACAGAAATGGGTTCATCTACAGTCTTGCCTTGTGTCATAATAGGTGGAGTGGTGAATCATGGTACTTGTTAGTTCCACTATCCTGTTTGTTTGCTTGTTCTTACTCCCTACTAGACTAAACAGATCTATTCATTAGGCTCTGAAGATCATTGACTTTGTTTTTGTAATGCCCAAGTATAGTGCCTGGCATATAATAGGTACTTGATAAATATTGATATACAGTTGTTAAATGAAATAAATTAATACATTTTGTTCCATAGTTTAATTCCTGGTTAATTTTGATGTGGAACATGCAGTTCTATAATTCATTTCTTTATACTTTTGGTATGTTTAGGATCATGTTCCAGGAAACTATTGTGTTTTTATATAGGTAAGACTTTATTTCACTTTTTTTTCTGGATACTATATTTTGTTTATAATTGCACTAAATTCAGTAGTTATTATTCCCTAAATATTATACTTTTCAGGAATTATACAACCTGAAGTAACTAATTGTTGATAGTCCAAATTTTTTATTGTCAAAATTTCAGTATATCCCTATATTTTCCCTTCATGGTATAGCACTAGTCTAGTAATAATTAGATTATAGGATATGTCAAGGAACATTTTTTAGAAGAAAAAGCTTTAGGTTTTTTTTTTTTTTCTTTCTACTTCAGTGATAGCCACATTCATACTCCTATGGTGATCTCTCTTCCTCAAAAAAGAATAAAAATAAAAAGTTCTGTCTATACTATTTTCAACTTACTGGGAACGTATTAAAAATGTTCTCTTAAAATCACCAATAGATTTTGCTGAGTTAGGAAAGTTTTACCCACTTCAAAAGATTCAAGCTCAGGCTGCAGTAGGTGGGAGTAATATTTAGATCTATAATAACATCTTGTGGGGCTCTTTTTCTGAAGCATCCTAGTTTAGAACAGATATTCAATCCATATCAATAAGAATCAGATTAAAGACTGGCAGCACCTGGAATTGTACTGAGTGTCTAAAAGGTGAAAAATATAGATTTCCCTATGACTATAATAAAAGCTATTGTCCCTATATAAAACTAGTTTTAAGCAGAAAATGTAGAGGTTGGGGAATTTATCCAATTTAGAGAATAACACATTTGCTGCAGGTAGATGTGATTGTTTATCTGGCTGAGAAAGGTGAATGCCATCGAAATAAGCTTCCATTACCATGAAGAATGAATAAATTCCCAACCTATGCAAGTATTTCTACAGTGGGGCAAGTTGTCAGAAGCAGAAAAATAAACAAAGCAGATGGAGGGATTCAGTGGAGCTAAATTCCAAACAGTAGATTCTGTAGATAGCTATATGTGAGACTAAGAGAGACTGGGAGACTGGATCCTACACTTTTTTTCTGCTTAGGAAGAGCACAGAACCCATTTTTTTCAGTGAAAAGTTTGCTGGGAGAAAAGGCAAAGAAGAAGCGTCCTAAAGGATGAGTTAGAGTTAGTCAAATAAAGGTAGGAAGGGACTGGGTATGGAAAAGCACGTGGAGAGGCACTAACCTCCGCAAGGCCCAGAGTCCAGAGAGAGAGAACGTGGGGAGACTGAACTAAAGTGATGGGTTGAAACATATGAAATGGACATTTCTATAGCTCTGAGACTTTAAATACTGGCAATTTCATGCAGCACAACCCAATAGGTTATAATTATGCAGCAGAAATAATGAGAACAAGTGGCAAGAATTGAGATAAAAGAGATTAGAAAGCACCAAACACAGAGCCATGTAAGTCATGTGGAACTTAGCTTTCTTTCTGAACAACTCAAAGCCAAGTGTCAAGTAGGAACACTTTAATAATGTAGAAAAATAGCATTCAGTATTTCTCTACAGGGAGTGCTATTCCTTTATCTTATTAATATTTAACTTATCTTTGCCTTATTTCACTGTGTCCACTCTGCACAAAGAAATTTTTCCAATTAGAAGATTGTGCTAGCATTTTATCTCTGTTTCTGTATGGGACGTGAGTCCAGATAGTGGTGTGTGTGTGTGTGTGTTTATGCACACGTGAATCTGTGTGTGTTAGGATAGAAAGGGCAAGTGTGGCATGATGAATCTTTATTTTTACTTTATACATTTTCACAGTGAATCAGAGATGCTAACGTAGTTCTCTTGACCTGTAATCTATCCAGATTTCCCGCATAGACCCTGGGTCATCAGCTCATGGGAAACCCTGACACTTACCTTGTACTGCCATTATTCTATGGACATAACTTAGTAATATTGCTCTATCTATAAATGGAGAATATATATATCCACCTTATTACAGGAATACTTGAATAAATGTTGTAACATTGGATTAAAATGACTTTCTTCCCTCTCCTATTCCTCATTTCCTTTGGCCCATAATAATTTGCAGAGAAGAGGCATGATTTAAAAGATGAGAAAAATTGATCCTTAGTAAATAAAGGGATCTTCAGATAGCTCAGAGAAAATCAGTGCCACAATTAGATGAGAATCCTAGGGGCTGAAATCTAAGACTCTGAGATATGAAGAAGAGAGCTGAAAGGTTATCATCAGCAAATCTTTCAATGACAGTTTAATAACATTGTTAACTCTGTGCATTTAAAGTCAGCAAAAAAATGAAGTTTGAGGCTCTCTCTCTTTGATTTTTTATTTTTGTTGTTTCTTAGCTTTTCTGAGTCTGAGAAAAACTTCATTTTATTTATATTACTCCAATAAATGCTGATTTTTGGCAATTATCTGAGTGCATCAAAGTAAATAGAGAAGCATTGAAAATGTATTATTCTTTTAAAATTTTGCCTAATAGTTATGCATAACTTCAGTATGTAGTAGCATCTTGTGACACATGTCAACCCTCTATGACAAGCAGCATGCAAAATAGATTTGAAATCTAGAAGAAATACATGCAGGAATCAATGACTTCTGGTGGCTGCAGTGAACTGTGTAGTCCTCCACGCTTGAAAATTTCATGTTTTATGCAGAAGAAAAACGCTTGGGGAATACACTGGTGAGTCTATAGTCAAAGTCATTTGCAATCAATGGAACAAAAGATACAGGCATGTGAGAAATAACGTCACCTATTATTTCCCAGGGACTTTGGGAGATGTATATCTCAGTATACTAAAAGGGGAAAATCTCCCGCCCCCTTTTATTTTCTGGGGATGTTGCAGGTTTACATAGCTTATGAATGTATCTGTTTCTGATAAATCTGCTGTAACAAAATATAAGGGAAGAATTATATAGACCATACTGGCCCTTAGTAGAACTGGAAATAAGAGAAGCCTAAATTTTGTCTCCCTCTTTCCTTTACCCTAGGTTCTTGTTCTGTCCTTTAGCTATGATGCCATTCCTGGCTTTTATTCTAGCATACAGGAGACAATGGATTTTTTCCTGAAGCACTGACTGAAAATGAAGGCTTCTTCTCCCTGATAGGAACATGAGGTACAATCCGCTCAAGGGTGTCAGCTTTAGTATAGTGTATTCTTAAAGATAGAAAAGTCTTCATAACTCCAAAGACCAAAGCACAGTGCTATAGAATGGAGGTTTTGTTTCCAGTTTCATCATTTTTGATTTGTTAAGTAATTTGTTAAATTTGTGTTGCATCTTTGAGCCTCAAAGTCCTCATCTGTAAAAAAATGGGATGACCTGTTCAGGATTGATATGAGGATTAAATGAGATCACCTATAAAAACTTCTGGTTTGGTACTTAACATAGTGATCACTCAAAAATGTGACTTTCTTCTCCATTCTTTCATTAAAAGGTGAGACAATATGTGGCAGAATTACTCCTAGGATGCAGAACACAACCCCATGTAGTACCCATTTAAATTAGACAATATGGTCCTGTGGTTCCCAAATACCAGCCTTCTTTCAGCACGGTTCCTAGAAAATAGCAGACCCTCCATAAAGTGCTTAAAGACTGAGTGACTGGCATTAACTCCCTGGGAACATGTCTCAGGATTAGGCAGGTGCACCCGATAACTGTACGTGACCACTTCCCAGGTCTAAAAATCCACAGGACAGCCAAGTTACCTTATATTTCAGTGTAGACAATCTATAAGAAACCGATCAACCTTGTTTTGTGCAAATATCATTCCATGGTTAGATTTGTGAAAAAAAATTGCCAGGAAGATGATTTCAAAAATAAATACACAGAAGCACCTTCAGGATTTGAGGAGAGACTCTAATAATATTTTAAGATAGAAGTGTTAGGCTAAGAACTCATTTCAGATTTATGCAATAATTTGGTGTTTATTATAGACTGCCAAGATGATTATCTTTATTCTATAAATTTTTTTCTAGCTTACTTTATTCTTTGTAATAGCATTCTAGGTAATAATTTGCCACCTTCACCTCTCCCCTGCTCCCATTGTTTTTCTAAAAATTGAGAAAAATTGATGATTTTTTTGACATGTAGAACTGTATCCAGACTTTCATTTACTGCTCTGGGTCATGATTCTATTTCTGACTCATATTTCCTTAAGTAGGTTCTCTCTTTTGTGATCTCTCCTTCACTTCATATTCAGGCACTCAAGACTAAGACCCTAAACAATATGAGAAATGGCCCATTGGAATGCATGGAAGAGATCCAAAAAAGGTAAAAAAAATGGGCTTGAGTACCATTATTTCATTCAAATATAATTTAACTAGTTTTAGTGGATGGTTGAAGCAACTAGGGATTTTAAAAATGATTATTGGTGGAGTATTAATACATTAGTAAGAAATGCATAGATAATTGTGCTAATGGTAATGCTGTCATAAAGTTATAGTCAAATGATTACTGATATTGAACTCTTCCACTCTGAATTTTAATATTTACAAATGTGGGAAATGTTATTCTCTTGCTTGTGCAAAGAACCTACAAATACTTTATTGTTCTGTTAACATGAGAAGAAATAGGACAATTGCCAATTACTTCCTGTCTTACCAATTCCCTTTTTTAAATAAAATTAAAAAGAAAAGATAAAGTTAATGATAGATTACAAAGAGCATCTTAGAACCTATTAAAATAAAGTAAAAATGAGGATAAAAATATGCACAATATCAAACTCTTCAGAATTGGATAGTTAGAGTAAAGAAAAGGATGATGAAAAACTGCCTTTAAGACATGATTTAAAAGTCTTTCTGTCACATACTGACTGGAATGATTGATGATGCTACCACCATTGACAATGAAAGTTTGAGAAGAGGTGAATCATTTTTAACACTGTAGGTTCTGACTCAGATCATCTACAAATGAACTTGAGTTGCTGTTTCTTAATTTTATACATTGAAAATTCAATTCCAGGAATATAAATTATTTGTGTCAGCATTGAGTTTCAACTTACATTCTGTTGGCAGAGGCATGACAAATGATTTGTTACATAGTTATACTGTGATCTGAAATCCTGAAACTACAGGGGACAGCACATACCCACAGTTTCCAGCATATCTTTAAAAATATTAGCCTTCTAGAAATCAATCTGTGGTACTTCCTCAAAATAGTCATTCGTTAAAGGAAAACAAATAACTGCCTTATGATGATAGTGACTTATGGTAATGACACAACTTTGTTCGCAGCATCAATAATTACAACAGACTAACATGAATGTATTCTTTGACAATTTCTATCTTGCTCTCACACGCATTTCAGCCTTATGCTAACTCTAAGGAAATGGGGGATATTTTTTTTGTTTGTTTAATCTTCATCCCACTTGCCCAATGTTATGTGTCCGGGAGAACAGATTAGTTTGAGAAGATACAAATGGGAGCAAACACAAGTCAGTGTTGCCGTTTCCTGCATGAGCAGACAGAGCTACAAAAGTCTGGCCTATGTACCTTCCCCAAGAAGCTGAAAACAATTGGAAAGGGAGCAACTATATTCCATTCTGCTTTGTGTACCTGCTACCTGGCAAAATTCCTACAATATTAAATGGTTTGCCAAGTAAATGAATGAGTGAAAATCATTTAGAACCTACATAACATGAGCAATTTAGGAATAGCGTTTTCTTTCCTGCCTTGGTTCCTTGGACCCTTGAAAATCAGCATCTTCATCTTTCAAATCAGCATCTTAATCTCTTTTTGTTGGAAGACTCCCTTCTCTTCATCTTCTAGATCATGCAAAAGTTTGAGCACAAGGTCTACATACCCTTGACATATTAATGAAAAATAAATTCCAGGACTTCTGTATAATCTAAAGAATTTTATCTAAGGAAAACAGAATTTGATCTTTAATATTTTCAAATAAAGTTGATCCTCATTATTTATGGATTCAATATTTGCAAATTTGACTATTTGCTAAAATTTGTTTGCAATCCACAACGTTAATACTCTAAGCACTTTCAAGATCATTCTCAGACATGCACAAAGTCATGAAAATTTGAGTCTCCCAATGCACACATTCACAGCTGAGGTAGAACAAGTTTATACTCTGCCTTTTTGTTTAAGCTCTAATACAAAAACAAGTGTCTTTTTACTTGTTTAATAGCGGTCTATTTAGTACTACATTTTTGTGCATATTTGTGCTTTTTTTTGATGACTTTACTGTTTAAAATGGCCCCTAAGCATAATGCTGGAGTGCTGACTACTGTTCCTAAGTGCAAAAAGTCCAAAAATAAAGGGGGGTTAGATAAGCTTTGTTTAGGTATGAGTTAGAGTGCTGCTGGCCATGACTTGAATGGTAATGAATCACCAATATATATTGAATAAGATGTCTGTAAACAGAAACACAAATTTTGAAAAGGTTATGTATTCATAAATATTTTATGACCAGAGGTTCACAGGAACCTAGCTCTGTATTTCCCCTAAGTGCAATGGTTCAGTATTTGCCAATTCAATCTTTGTAGTGACTTTATAGAACGCCATGAATAATGAGAGTTGGTTGTAGATGGTACCGTTACCGTCTCAATTTTACATAAGAGGAAACAAAGTCAAATTAGGTAAGTGGTGGCAAGAGATTATACCATGAGAAGTGGCAACTAAGACTCCCAAAATATTGCTCTTTTAACCACAAGAGATTCCTTTACGTGTGAACAGTGCGCATGTGTGTGTAGTGTTGTGTGTGCGTAGTCATATTCAGGGCATAGCACTTTTAGAAAATATTTTTTAAAGGTGAAGAACAAGAGATAGCAAATCTTACAAAAAATAATGAATAGGTACCTCAATAGGTAAGAATTATTTGGGTAAAGCTGAGTCAGTATTTGTTGTGAGCTTTTATACTGTTTTGTAAACGAATGTTAATCACTGCTTGGCACTCATATGTTCTTTAGAAGTCAGATATCCCTTGGATACATAGTTAGAGAGTTAGGCCCCGGAAATACTGTGGCATTTTCCATGGCTTATCTTGTGAAATTCCTTTGGAAATAAGAAGTGGGCTGAAAATGCACCCAAGTATTTCTTTAAAACTACAATTCTTTTAGTGAAACACATTTCAATAGACTCATTTTCTTTCACACACAGGATGATGGATAAACATATCTGCCTATGGGTGGAGGAAGTTTTTGAGATGAGTGTTTCAAGGTCACAAGGCTTTAAGAAGACATATTTTTCTGCCAGCTTGCTTGGTAGGGTTAAGACTTTTCTTGGTGCTATAAAAACTTAGAAGACAATTAAGCTATGAACCATTTGACTCCATTTAGTTGTCGGTAGCCATGGGGTCTGCCTTGTTAGAGAATACTCCACATGGCAGATGGCATGTTAAGGCTTTCTGGTGGCAATAACTTGAACTGCACCTCCCCCCATCCATTGCATTCATTTTTATTTTAATAAGGCAATGCTCCTTAGAAAATAAAGCAAGATGCACAAGCAAATAAAGAGTGCATTTCAATTCAGTAACCGTTTATTAAGAATCTGCTGAATAGCAAGCCCTATACTACTTGAAACATACTTTAACATTAGAAATACCTTTTTTTCAACTGGGTTGAAAGGTTTATAATATTCCTAGAATGCTAGAACACAAAGAGAATGGTTTCTTATAGAGTATTGGTAAGAACTGGAGTGGCTTTGGTAGAAATGGGCTGTTAGTATAACTAGTTCAAAAGCTAGCCTTGGAACAAGTAACTTAAGATATGTTATCCTTGACAAGTTTCTTAATATCTCTGACCCTCAGTTTCCTTACCTATAAAATGGGACAATGTTGCCTACCTAACAGAGTTATTGTAGGGAATAAATTAAGAGACACATACAAAGTGCTTAGTACAGGGCCTGTCACATTATAATTGAACAATGCAGGTTTGTTTTTTATGTTGTTAACAATTATTATCAGGGGAGTAAATATGAACAGAGGAACAGCAGTTCAGCCCAGCTTCTTTCTTTACCGAGAAGGATATTTAGTGCTTTTCGAAGCTCAGGGTATGAGAAGAAAAAGCCTTTTATACTGCCTGGCGTTAAGATATCACAATGAACAACATTATTTATTTTATTTATTAAATTTAAACCTGGTGCCACTCTTGATTGACTTGCCTTAGGGCATGGCTGAAAAATAAAAAGCTTTTATTAAAATGCAGGAAGCAGAGTGGCATTAGCAATTGGAAATTGTTACATTATCAGTTCTGAGGTGACATTTCAAACGCCCTCTTGTACTATGCCTTGCATATTTGCCAATTGGAGTTTTGTTAAATCCTGATGGATTGGTCATTTCTTGAGCTAGAGCCACCCAGAGGAAAATTTCTGACTCCCAGGATCTGTAGGCAGACAACTCAATTATCTGCTGTGGCCCCCATTGTGCATAGACATCAACAATCTCTTAGGTATACTTAGAGCGGGTATTATAAATAAGAAAAGCAAGAGAGCTTTCCTATATTCATTTGCAATATTTTACTGAATGATTGAAAAGTTAAAGGTTATTTTGCTGAAAGGGTATAAGTAATGCCATGTGAAACTATTTTTAGAAAATAATCTTGGTCATGACATTATTATAAAAGCAGTAAAAAATTAAGAACTCAAAATGTGAGCTCAGGTCAGCTGAGTCACACGACCCATTTTTTTGGTTGATTTTCACAATATACTTCAAAAGTGTATAGGGATTTTTTTTAAAAGACACCTTTTAGCTTGTTCAGTCACACCAAAGTTCTCCCTCCCTTTTTGTTAATCATTTCCCTTCAACACTTCTCCATTTATTACCCTTATTTCCTTCATCTCTCTGATTTTTTTTTAGCATGAAAATGAGGTTTATTGAGAAGAGCAAGGTAGGTTTGTAGAGCCAAGAGCAAGATACCTTCACCACAGACGATGAACAGGCCCCCTGTGGTGACAAGAGGGCTCTCTGATTTCTTTCCAATTATTTTGCCTTACCTAAAGGGTAGCTTTACAGAAGAAATTAAATGAAGAGCGTGTATACTGTGTTTTAAAAATTGCCATTGATTGACAAGAGAATTATGTCTGACACTTGGTTTCTATCCCCATCATCCTTTCTTTCTCCTGCCAGTAAAAGCAAGATAATATTTTTTTAGTTTGCCTTGCAGCTAGATGTGGCTTCATAATCTACTTCTGGTTAACGAAATATAAACTACATTCTTTAGGAAAGCTTCTGGTAAAGATTCTTTTTCTAGATAAAAGAGATAGGCACCTGATAAGTACTGGTGGCTTGCTGGTACTGCTACTTCCCACTTCTTTCCCTCTTGAACAAGGATGTGATGCCTGATCTACAGCAGACCTCTTATCACCATGAAGTAAGAAAAAGTCATTATGGAAAAGGTGGCAGAACAGAAACCCAGGTATTTGATGACATTATTATGTTGCTAAATCAATCCAGAGACCACCTACCTCCAGACTTCTTATTGAATAAACAATAATTATCTTTACAGTTTAAGTCCCTAGTAGTTGGGTTTCCTACTAATTGTAGTCTTAAACATTTCAAACTAATATAAATACTCAATTTATTAAAGATCATATCTGGAGCTTCAACATTTTTGTGTACAACATCATTACAACATTAAGGTGAGAGTCATAAGGTAAGAAAAATATAATACATGGTTCTGAGACACACGCTATCTTATTGGGCCAAATCTTATGCTGCATAAACTCCAGCTTTGATGAGGAACAGGATAAAGTAGGTAAAAACTTAAAGGCTTTCCACAAAAGAGGAACAACAAAAAAAGATTTAAAAAATCTTAAAGGCTAAGTATAGTTTATATTAGAAGTTTATAAATAAGTTATAAATATAAGGAAGAGAGAAGTGGTAGTATAATCCTCTGATCTTTCTTTTAGAGAGTTTAGTCCTCTTCTGTGACATTTATAATGTTCGTGTATATTTATAAGTATGCAGAATATAGGTATGATTTTGATACATAGTGCCATTCATGCAGCTCACAAGGAGCATACTCTAATGATGTAGCATTATGCTAAGGGGTTGGACCTACAGTGAAGGTGACTATTCCTGGCTCTAAAATTGACATGCTACATGACCTCAGGCAAGCCACATAATCTTTCTGTCTCAGTTTTGCCCATCTTTAAGAACAGAATGATAATTCTTGCATGAAGTTTTTGTTCAGAGGGCTATTGGAAGGATTATTAAAAGACCACCTTGAGTACATTGGAGAAAATTTTACTTATTTCCCAGGAATGGAGAAAAGGAGACATATTTCAAGGTTGCCTAGTACCTTAAATGGTCTGTGGTACCTTCTCAGAAAAGAATACTCTAGGAATGGAGTCAGTTACAGGTCTGCTGTCTGGTCACTATTTTTGCTACAGTGCAGAGCAGCAGAGAATACCATGCCCTGTTCCTAATGTGGCACTGAAGGGACCAGGCAAGAGAGTTGCCATCTTAGGCTTTTCCACTGGTATGAGGGAAAGGAATATGATAATGAGTTGGCATGCATGAAAGGAAGAGATTACCTAGCTATTTAATATGAACACATCCATCCCCTTCACAACTGCTAAGTACTTAATTGAAAAAAGTTCTGTAATAGGTATTTTACCATGAGAACTGTGTAGTACCACCTGGAGGCTTATGTTTCAGGCCCTCATTAATTATTTTCTGAAATAGGACTCTATTGACATCCCAATAGCTCATCTTTCCCCATTACCATATTGCCTTCCCATTGCTGCTGGGGTCATCCTTTTAAGGCCAAATGGATTTTTTTTATCATATTATTTCCTTGTTCAAACACTTCCAGTGTTTTCCCATTGCTTGTAATTTAAGGAGAAAATCTTACCTAACCGTTCAAGATCCTCTACAAGATGATCTACATCTACTACTCCCTACACATAAATTTCATTCTGCTTAAATTGTTCCCCTTTCTTTTATACCTATTCTTCCCCAAACCCAAATTTTTTTCCAATTTAAAGGGAGCCTATGCACACATCACAGCTCACACCAAATGCCATCTCATAGAAGTTGTTTCTGGTCCCCATAATACATAAAATTTTTTAGGATTTTCTTTTTCTCACATGGTACTTGTGCCACTTCATCTTATATTTCAATCATTTGGTTATCATTTGATAAGAGTTATCATTCACCATTCTAGAGTGCAATCTCCTAGAAGGAAGAGACAGCATTCTGATGATCTATTCCAGCACTTAACATATGGCGTATTGATTATCATAGGTGCTCAATTAAAAAAATAAAGTGTTAGGTTAAACTACACTCTAAAGCCCCTAATATACATAATATTATGATAGTGGAAATGAAATATTGAACTAAAACATGAGAGGAAAATAAAGCATTTTATTTTCATTCTGATTGATTCACAACTATCCATAGTAGAATCATAAAAGGGGGAGAGAGGTGCTTAAGGAAAAGTGAAACTTATGTCCACATGGCCATGTAAGCTCAATGCCACATACCCAAAAGACTCTTGACTTGGAAGCTATTCACAGCTGAGCAGCTTTTACTGTAACTGATCAACATAGAGAAGGAGACAGAATGATAATCTTTAAAAAATTGCTATAAGTGGTACAATAGCCTAGATTTTTATTCTATGACTAGAAAACAATATTTTGGCAAGTAAAAATATTTAATAGGTGAATTAAAATAGTTATTAAAAATCAAATAACAATAGCTAATACCCATTGCATTTTCCAATGTGCCATGCTCTGTTTTAAGTGAACTACATACATTATACCTCTTAATCATCTCAACAACTCTATGAAGTAGGCATTACATCCCTCCATTTTACAGAGAAGAAAACTGAGGTTAGGTCACCCAGTGGGTGATCAGTAGAGTCAGGATTCACACCTGTGTCAGTAGCACTCCAAAGCTCATGTTCTTCCTATTTTATTCTCTCCCAAATGATCTAAATTTTCTCAGAAGTTTTCCATGGTTTTTCAATTTTAGAAATTTATAGGTTGGAAATATGAGAGCCATGCTCAGGCATCTGCCTGGTGAGGATTAAAAAATGACTCCTTCCAGTTTGGAGTGAAGTTCATATTTCCTATGCACCATGGACAGACCGATGTACTTATCTGTTGTACATTTAAGCTCCCTCACTTCCTTTTTGCCAGCCTATGTCTCCCAGGTGTCCTCCATAAACATTAACAAATTATGACAATAAGGCTGGAGTTTACAGCTTAAATGCAGATAGGAGGAAAGAATTTGGGGTTCACTGTTTGCCAGGGGTGCATGATAGGTAAATCACCAGGGGGAGGGAAAATTCATCACTGTTGGTGTGGTGGCTTTTAAAATGTGACCTCATCATTCCATTTTGGGGATGCAAACTGTGTTCAAGGACTTATCTATCATGTCTGGAAGTATAAACCTCCTGGAGAAACAAAAGTGATCTTTTTTTTTTTTAAAAGCAACTGGAAAATTAGAAACACTTAAAAAAAACCAATCCACTTCAGCCAGGATGACATCATTATGTAATCATTGAAAGCAATTTATTTTATAGAATCAGAACAAACCTTTCAAATTGACTTCTACTTCCTTTTATAAGGAGATAAATTGAGGCTGGGAGCTGCTATGCTAAATATTCAGCCAGATAAGAAGTGCGTTTGCTTTGTGACAGACCCTTGAAATGGGGTTTGTTAAAATGAATGCACTGCATTCACAGGAACAGAAACGCTGCTAAGTCCTGCTGGCAATAAATCCAGCAATTCGATTTTACTTGGATGTTTATCATCTCTCCACTTCTGTGCACTGCGATGCAAAGGGGGAGGGGAGGCAGCTATGTAGTTCAGCTTGCTGGCTGCTGGTGTCATCCCATTACCGCAGAACAGAGAGGGTGCACGGCATGTTTCTATTCAAGCATTTAATACATTAGTCTGTAATTTTTGTCTTGGAGGTAATGAGGCCTGACAGCTTTGGCTGGTGCACGATAACAAACCCACACTAGTATCTTTGAAATTCTTCATTGCCAAATTCATAAAGGAAGAAATGACTTTTGCAAAATGACAGTAAACATGCTTCATTTTATAAGACATTGTGGTTAACAACCTGAAACAATGAAGCGTTTTTTCGAGCTATAGCTAAACTAATTTGAGCTATATTAAAAGTGCTGGTGTGGATGCTAAGCTACTGTATTTTGTTTGTTTGTTTGTTTTTGTTTTGTTTTGTTTTACTTTTCGTGTGGGGTGGAGTAACCTTAGGAAAACATATATGGCCTAATTCTCAGAGTTTGACAATGATAATAATGATGATAATGATAAACAGCTCTTCCAATATTTTCCCTCCATAGTGCCTTATCTTGAAAAATAAAAAGAAATCAAGGAGGATGGCTCTTGGAAAGACTGGGCTTGCTGCACCGTGTCAGTTCAGTACACAGATCAGCTGCCGTGGAAGACAGGAGACATGGACTGCTGATGAACACCTCACTGAAGTGAGTACCACGGGTTTTCAGTGACAATGAAGTACAAAGGGGCTTTAATGCACCTGCACCGGGGAAACCTTTGGAAAAAGTTAATTTTAACACCGTCTGACAATTAACTGGTTCTTAAGAATAATTAATGGAAGAAACACACTGTAGGAATCATTTTTAGCTGAAATTAGCTGACATTCCAAGGCTCATGGGGAGTTGCTGGCATTTGAAGTGTGGACTGTTGCCAAATTCAATGAGAAGTGCATTTACTAGGTAAACTCCCTTTAAGTACTCTTGTACCCTGTCAACCAGAGTTAAAGAAAGGAGCTCACTGTTCAGATACAAAGTTTCTCCTTTTGAAAGCTGTTCAGTCCTGAATGCAAAATTCTAAAAAAGAACACCAGAATAGTAATAATGAATAAACCTCAGGTCTGAGAGGAATGGCATTACCAGTTAAAATAATAAAATTGTTCCCTCTCTTCAGAATAAAGCTGTGCTATAGAGATGTGAGAAATTTGGGGATGAGAAAAGATTCAATGATTTGAGTATCTATATTTATAGCTTAAAAAGTGATCCATTGTGTTTTATTTTATAGTAATGATAGGAATTAATCCTTGCTTATAATTATTTTAGGAAAGTAGAATTAATAACTTTACAATGTAAAATCGACTTTGACAGTCATGGGATTATAACTGCTTTTTAAAAGATAATCAGATCCCTGTAAATTTATAGGCTAGGAGTCTTTTGACAGAAAATAGGGAAATCAAATTGGTCAGCTAAGCAAAAGATCATGCAATAAGTGGGTTCCTTTTTCTAATAGAAAATATATTTGAAAAAGATGACTTTCTACCTAATCAAATTTTCCTTTACTGCAGACAATACATGACTGTTTAGTAAATTGTCTCTTTCAGAGCTGTAAATGTTCTAGAGGATATAACTTGATGCAGCAGACCAGAAAATGCTCTACAATGTTTCTAGGAGACGTAAAAGGGTTCACATCAAATGAGCAAGAGTTTGTGCTCAAGAATAATTATTAAATGTAGCAGTTGTCCAACTATTTTCATACTGTGCTCTATCTAAAATCATAGCCTTCAAGAATCCAAATCCAAAGCCATCATACCATATACTCAGATTTTAGGCAATTTTTTACTTTGTCCTTGTTTTCCTTATGTTAAATAAGGACAAGTATTTTTAAGTAATCCTTTTTTTTTTCATAATATTCACTATAGCATAGAAAGTTCACCTTGTACAAATGTATAGCTTTAGTTTAAAGTTGTACTTACAGTTCAGTTTATGTTATGTAATCATATTTGAAGATAACTTGAAAGCAGATGTTAGGACCTACTTTCCTTCTTCTGAGACACTGCTGTGACTCAAAATGCTATGGACCTCTTCCAGTAGGCTATAAGCAGGATTCCAAGACTTCCAAGGAATGTCTATTAGGAACACACACACACTCAGACTCGCAGGAGGCTGGGGACAGGTTTTCAAGTTGATTTAGATAGTCTAAGGAAGATTAATGTCATACTTCACTACAAAGACACAGTGAGAGGTCTTTGAGTTGCATTTTTTTCCATACACTAATAAATAAATGTAAATTTGGAATAAGAAGATTGACCTGTAATTTCCTATGTCTTAGTTAATATTTTATTCCAGGGGCTTATTTTATGAAAGACATTGGCAAACTGGCATGCTTATAAAGAACAATTATTAATGTGCTGAAAGGATAGGTAACTAACTTTATGTTACTAAGCCCCGTGGGAGTACAGGAGTTTAAACAGAAGCTGTAGTTCTTAGGTGTGTTGGAAACACTGCTTGATTTAGGAGAGAAAATGGACTAAAGCTCTTCTCAAATGTAAGACTTTATCACTTTTAAGGTCATGGTGTGAGTAAAATTGATAAAATTCTTGTTTTTCAGTTATAATGATGAATAAAAAAATTTTAGAGCATTAATTGAGATACCACATTTGTCAGGAAAGAAGGCATTTATGGTGAAAATGGTAGAGAAAATTTAAAACCATACTGATCCAGAAACCTTGGAAATATGAGTATTATAGTTGCATTGTTTTGAATTGAGATAGGATTGTATTTTGCTAAAACCTGTAGAGTGACTCATGGAATCAGCTTAAGGAGTAGGGTGGGTGGTTGGTGTTTTCAACCCTCATTTCCTTCCTTATCCATACTTTTTCCTCTCTTCCTCCCTCTTCTCATCTTCCTCTCTCTCTCCCTTTCTCTCTTCTTTCCTTCTGATTTTATTCACATATACTGCTTGCCAAGCACCATTTTAGGTGTTGCGGATAAGTGGTGAAATGTCTGGCTTGGATCCTTCAGTCATGCAACGCACAGTCTCGTTGGGAGGGCAGGCTGTTAACAAAGGATGACTATTTTAAAAGGGTGCTATGTGAGTATGTAGGCAGAAAAGTCTTCTCAAGGAGAAATGCCCTTATGTTTCCTTATTTATTTCCTTTGGATTCCATTAATCTCATCAATGAATATTTACTGAGCACCAATAACAAGCTTTTCACTATTCTTGGCACTGATGATCTTCCTCCTTTCCCATTGTGCTGTAACCCTCCTCCACTCTCAAATTCCCTTCCTTTTAAAATGTACTTTTGTTTCCCTGACTTAACAAATATCAAACTCTTCTTTGAGGACCTTACAGCTTTTTTTATTTCTTATTTTTTGACTATTGCCTTATTTCCTTGCACCCTGGTATCCCAAGAAACAGAAGTGGTATTAGCACATTTATTCATTTGTTAATTCGCTTTTTCAACAGACATCTATTCAGCAAACATTTATTCAACAAACATCTATGAATGTTTAATCTTTGAATGGCGCTGACTTAGGTTCTGCTTTTGATGTTCTCTTTGCTCCTGTTCCCACTTTTATACTCTTCTGCTTTCAGATACATGCTGCCTGAATACAGCACCCAGTGACCTCTGGTTGCTGTTTTCTTTTTTTTTTTTCTTAATTTTTTAAAATTTCAGAATATTATGGGGGTACCACACTTTGGTTATATATATCGCCTATGCACTGCCCATGTCAGAGCTACAATAGTGATCGTACCCAAAACTGTGCACCCCGTACCCATTAGATGAGAGTTTTCCCATCCCCTCCACGCCCCTCTCACCTGCCCAACCCCTGATAAATATTATTTCCATGTGTGACATAGTATTGATCAGTTAGTACCAATTTGATGGTGAGTACCAGCGGTGCTTGTTTTTCCATTCTTGTGACACTTCCCTCTAGCTCTAGCTCCATCCAGGATAATACCAGATGTGTTAGTTCACCATTGTTTTTTATTGTTGAGTAATATTCCATGGTATACATATACCACATTTTATTAATCCACTTGTGTATTGATGGGCATCTGGGTTGTTTCTACATCTTTGCAATTGTGAATTGTGCTGCTATAAACATTCGTGTGCAGATGTCTTTATTATAGAATGTCTTTTTTTCCTTTGAGTAAATGCCCAGTAGTGGTATTGCTGGATCAAATGATAGTTCTACTTTTAGTTCTTTGAGGTATCTCCATATTACTTTCTACAGAGGTTGTACTAATTTGCAGTCCCACCGGCAGTGTATGAGTGTTCCTATTTGTCTGCATCCCCATCAACATTTGTTGTTTTGGGACTTTTTGATGAAAGCCTACCTCATGGGAGTTAAGTGATATCTCATTGTGGTTTTGATTTGCATTTCCCTGATGATTGGGGAAGTTGAGCAATTTTTTATATGTTTGCTGGCCGTTATTCTGTCTTCTTTTGAAAAGTTTCTGTTCGTGTCCTTTGCCCACTTTTTAATGGGGTTGTTTGATTTTTTTCTTGTTGATTTTCCTAAGTTCTGTATAGATTCTGGTTATCAGCCCTTTATCAGATGTGTAGCATGCAAATATTTTCTCCCATTCTGTAGGTTGTCTGTTCACTCTAGTGATAGTTTCCTTGGCTGTGCAGAAGCTTTTTAATTTGATCAGGTCCCATTTATTTATTTTTGTTGCTGCTGTGCTTGCTTTGGGGGTCTTCTTCACAAATTCTTTGCCTAGGCCAATGTCTGTAAATGTTTTTCCAATGTTTTCTTCTAGAATTCTTATGGTTTCATGTCTTAGGTTTAAGTCTGTTATCCATTGTGAGCTGATTTTTGTGAGAGGTGAGAGGTGTGGATCTAGTTTCAGTCTTCTACATGTGGTTATCCAATTTTCCCAGCACCATTTATTAAATATGGATTCTTTTCTCCAGTGTATGTCTTTGTCTACTTTGTCAAAGATCAGATAGCAGTATGAGGATGGTTTTACATCTGGGTTCTCAGTCCTGTTCCATTGGTCTATGTCTCTGTTCTCATGCCAGTACCATGAACATTTGGGCCTAACAGACATCTTCAGAACACTCCACCCAAATAGCACTGAATATAGGTTCTTCTCATCAGCTCATGGAACTTTCTCTAAAATTGATCACATCTTAGGCCACAAAACAGATCTCAACAAATTTCAAAAAACAGAAATCATACCATGTGTTTTTTCAGACCACAGTGGAATAAAATTAGAAATCAATTCCAACAGAAACACACATCTCTATCCAAAAACATGGAAAGTAAACAATCTATTGCTGAATGACTATTGGGTCAAGGAGGAGATTCAGATGGAAATCAAAAGATTCTTTGAACTAAATGATAATGGGGATACAAGTTATCAAAATCTGCGGGATACATCAAAAGCAGTCCTGAGAAGAAAACTTATCGCCTTATATGCCCACATCCGAAAGACAGAAAGTTCACAAATTAGTAAACTAATGAACCACCTTGAGGAAATGGAAAAGGAAGAGCAAACCAGTCCTAAACCCAGCAGAAGAAAAGAAATAACCAAGATCAGAGCAGAAGTAAATGAAATTGAGAACAAAAGAACAATAAAGAAGATTAATAAAATGAAAAGTTAGTTCTTTGAAAAGATAAACAAAATAGACAGGCCACTTACCAGGTTGACCAGAAGCAGAAAGGAAAGGACTCTAATAAGCTCAATTAGAAATGAAAAAGGAGAGGCCACAACTGATATCACAGAAATACAAAGCATCATCTTTGAATACTACAAAAACATCTATGCCCAAAAACATGAAAACATGGAGGAAATGGACAAGTTCTTAGAAACACACCACCTCCCTAGGCTCAATCAGGAAGAAATAGAATTCCTAAACAGACCAATATCAAGCACAAAAATTGAAGCAGTAATAAAAAATCTTCCAACAAAAAAAAGTCCTGGACCAGATGGGTTCACACCTGAATTCTACCAAATCTACCTAGAAGAACTGGTGCCTATACTGCAGAAATTATTCCATAGCATCGAGAAGGATTGAATCCTCCCATACTCATTCTACAAAGCCAATATCACCTTGATACCAAAGCCAGAAAAGAACACAACAAAAAAAGAAAACTATAGACCAATATCCCTTATGAATATAGATGCAAAATTTTTCAATAAAATCCTAGCAAACCAAATTCAAATTGTTAAGAACTCTTAACAATATAGGCATAGATGGCTCATACCTCAAAATTATTAAAGCTGTATACGATAAACCCACAGCCAATATCATACTGAATGGGGAGGAAAATTGAAAGCATTCCGCCTTAAAACAGGAACCAGACAAGGTTTCCCACTGTCTCCACTTCTGTTCAACATAGTGCTGGAAGTCCTTGCCAGAGCAATCAGGCAAGAGAGAGGAATCAGGGGTGTTCAAATGGGGGCAGATGAGATCAAACCTTCACTCTTCATGGACAATATGATATTATATCTGGAAAGCCCCAAAGATGCAACCAAGAGGCTGCTGGAATTGATAAATGAATTCAACAATGTTTCAGGATACAAAATCAATTCAGACAAGTCAGCGGCCTTCGTGTACACCAATGACAGTTGAGCCAAGAAGCAGGTCAACGACGCAATACCTTTCACAATAGCACCAAAGAAAATTAAATATTTAGGAACATATCTAACTAAGAAGGTGAGAGACCTATATAGAGAGAACTATGAAACACTGACAAAAGAAATTGCAGAGGATGTAAACAGATGGAAGACCCTACCATGCCCTTGGATAGGTAAAATCAACATTGTTAAAATGTCTTTGCTACCTAAAGTGATTTACAGAATTGATGCAATCCCTATTAAAATACCAACATCATTTCTTGCAGATCTAGAAAAAGTAATTCTATGCTTCATGTGGAATCAGAGAAGACCCCGTTTAGCCAAAGCAATCTTAAGCAAAAAGAACAAATCGGGAGGCATCAATCTACCATACTTCAAACTATACTACAAGGCTATGGTTGCTGTTTTCTTCTAATCTCCCAGTTAATCTGCCTTCTTCTTTGTGGGCCTTGACCTCTGACATACGGTAACTAGTAACTAGTGTAAATGAATTGATTTTTCAATTTTTCTTGGTATTAAAAATGTACTTAACAATGCATTACTCTAATTTTGAAGCTTTTTATATTTTTAGGTGACCTGAAAAATATAATACTTAAATCTTTTTACAGTGTATCTGTAATTTTCCCAAGATGATTTGAACAAATATTTCAGGTAAAAATATCAATTAGGTTTATGAACATTTCAAGGGACAGTCTTATTATTTTATTTTCACCAATAAAGAAAATAAAACTTGATTAACAACAGTATAGTATATGTAGCCATAAAACTCTCAATTGGTTAGTTACAAAGTTACAATTAATAGTTCATTCAAAATCTTAATGGGTTGTACTATTAAATTGGTCTTAATTATAATTTATTACTTTGAAGACTCGTATTTGGTAAAACCTACTAGAAAATTTTAGTGACTATGTTAAAATTTGATTACATGATATATCATTCAATTAATTAACTCCAGAGAAATGAAGTTTCTTTTATTATAGAAGTAGTCCCTTTTGAAAGCAACAGAATTCAGTTTATAGCTAAATTAATTTCATACCATATTTTGCTTGAAATATAAACTCAGCTGTTTCTAATAACAGAAATGTTTAAACCTACCTGATGTTAACAGGTTTAAATGTGGCATTGTTATCATGTTTGTAGATAATAAATTCTGGCTGTGGAGTAAGATGATGATATCTTGGCCGTTCCCTTATACCGGGCAAAAATTAGATGTATGTCCCCCAGGTAATATGAGAGTGCAAATATCCTTTCTTTTTGTGGGCAATAGCCTAGAACAATTTTTGTAATTCATTGGAAATTTATAAATATGACTTATTTATAAGAATGACCTAATCATTGGATTTGTTAAAAAAAGATGCATTGTAGAGGAATCATAGAATACTTCTGGGGAATATTATATCAGTTACTTTTGCTGCTTGAGATAAAATGCAACAGCAAACTCAAGTTAGACATGAATTTGAGATTACTTTTTAGAGCAAGTTTTGGCTCAAGACCTTTGTACAAATACACTTTGAGAATATTTCAGAATTAATTTTATTCCCTGATTTAATCTTTTTGGCTTTTATCAATATGGTATACTTTAAGTTAATTCAGAAAGAGAAATTATAAAAGATTTTTAGAAAAAATTACATGATAAACACCACAGTCCCAGAACTCAGGTGTACAATAAATGTATCATTATTTATTGTTTCTTTAAATCAATTTATCACCCTTGCATTCTTTGAATAAACTTTACTTGATCATGATGTATTATCCATAATATGTATTTCTGAGTTATATTTACTAATATCTTATTTACTATTTTTGTAACCGTGTTCATGAGAGAGACTAGTTTTTAATTATACTTTCTTTGTTCTCCATTAGCTTTTAGAATCAAGATTGTGCTTTCTTCCAAAAAAGTTGAGAAAGTTTTTCTTTTCTTATTATTTAAAATATTTTATGTTAGATTGATATTTTCTCTTCCTTACATGTTAGGAAAAATTCATGGATAAATCCATGTGGGCTTGGAGTAACATTTCTGGAAAAGTTTTAAATAATATAGTCTACTAGATAGTTGTATGTTTTGATTTTCTATTTTCTATTTGGTCAGTTTTAGTAGCTGGTATTTTTAAAAGAATTTGTTTCATCCAAATTTCCAAATTTATTGGTGTAAAATTATATATAATATGTTTACTTTCCTTTTAATATCTATAGTTCCCTTTTGTCTTCTTTATATTGGCAATTAATTTTTTATTCTATTTTTCTTGATTGATATTCCTAGTGATTTGTGAATTTTATTAATCATTTTTAAAGAATCAACTATTTTAAAAAAATATTTACTTTATATTAATTATCTGTTTCATTGATTAGTGCATTTCCCTTTGTTATTTCTTTCTTCTATTTCTTAAGGTTTGATTTGTTGTTCCAGTCTAGCTTCTTGAAATGGAAGCTTAGATCTTTGAATTTGCAGCCTTTCCTCTTTTCTTGTATATGCACTTAAATCTATAATTTTTCCCTTTGGCATTGCTTTGCCTACACCTTACAATTCTTGGTATGTTGTATATTCATTATCCTTTGAGTTAAAAATATTTTAAAAATTGCTTCAGTTTTTCACCTGAAAATTGTTTTTTTTTCCTCCTAATTTTTCTTTCTCCACCTATTTGACCAAGTGTTAATGAAGTGTTTGTAAGATATATTTTCCGACTTGATCAAATTTAGCTTATTATTATAAAAGTCTTTATGATTTTCTAAATGAGATGCCTATGAAAAATTCTATTGGCAGGTATCAAAAAAAGGTAAGCAGTATACATTGCATAGTATGAACTATTGATATTTTTGACTTATCAGCAAAGTTTTACTGGCATTGGGAAGTTTTGTTTTGCTTTTGTTTTGTATCATTTCAGAAAACACTTTCATTAAATGTTATAAAACAGTAATGATATTAACACAAATATATCTTTCTATTATGAGTATGCACCTGTTTTTAAGATTTTTAGATGTATGTGTATATTTGTATTAATCTTATAGGGCTGCCATAATAAAATACTGCAGACTAGGTGGCTTAAACAACAGAAATTTATTTTCTCACAGTTCTGGAGGGTGGAAGTCCAAGACCAAGATGCCGGCAGGGTTGGCTTCTGGTAAGGCCTCTCTTTCTGGATTACAGATAGCTGTCTTCTTGCTATGTCCTTACATGTCCTTTCCTCTTTGTGTTCACACTGCTGGTGTCTTTTCTTTTTATAAGGCCGCTAATCCTATTGGATTAAGGCCCCACATTAAGACTTCAGTTAACCTTAATTATCTCCTTAAAGATCCCATCTCAAAATATACATTGGGATTAGGGCTTCAATATATACATTTTTAGTGGGGAGGGGACACAGTTCAGTCCTTAACATATACAGTAGTTCTGTCTTATACATGGGGGCTACATTCCAAGATGCCCAATGGATGACTGAAACCACAGATAGTACTGAACCCTATGTATACTATCTTTTTTTCCTATACAAACATACCTATTATAAAGTTTAATTTATAAATTAGACAGATACAGTAAGAAATTTACAATAACTAATAGTAAAATAGAACAATTATAGCAATATACTATAATAAAATGTATGTGAATGTGCTTTCTGTCTCTCTGTCTCTCAAAATATATTATTGTACTGTACTCACCTATTTTCAGACCATGGTTGACCACTGGTAACTGAAAGTGCAGAAAGTGAAGCTGCAGATGAGTGGGGACTACTGCATCATTACATCTTCTATGTGAAACAGTATCACTATTGTCTCAGTATAGTAGCATAGCCTCTATATAGTAATGCATTATAGTTATCTTGCAATGCTGTACATTCTATCTTATTTTTTACTTTTAATTTTATCGGTTTGAGAAGAAGGCTAATATAAGAGCAAAGAATAAGTTAAGAGAATTTATATTGATTCTTTTTTTTGATTCTTTTTTTTTTTTACTATAACCACATTAAAAATGTTAAATAATTCTGCTAAACAGAAACATTGATTTAGATTTCCCTTTTTAGCTATCTAGCAGAAGTGATATTATAATAAAATACTTTTAAAACATCTTAAATGCATGTTTTGGGAGCATAAAAATAAGAAAACTTGAATTCAGAAAAGTATTGTGAGTACTGAAAGTATTGGATCCAGTGTGTGTCCTGGGAGTATCTCTTGATCACTGAAGGCCTTTTCTGATTCTGGTAGATTTAGAGATATTCTTTCACTGAACATAAATCAGGATCCTTTGAAAGATGATAACCATGTGGTGATCTACAAAAATACCTGCCTTATAGAGAGTATGGAGAAAAAATGTGCCTATATCATCCTTGGTTTGGGGTAGAGTAGGAAAAGAAAATGTTACTCCAGAGCATTTATAACCTAGTTTGTTAAGGACTAAATGTTTATGTCCACTCCCCCAGCCCCCAATTTATATGTTGAAATCCTAACCCCCAATGTGATGGTATTATGACCTGGGGCCTAGGGGAGGTAATTAGGCCATGAGGATGGCCATGAGGATGGAGCCCTCATGAATTGGATTAGTGTCTATATATATATATATAAACAAAACAAAACAGAGAGCTTTCTTGCCCCATTTGCCATGTGAGGACACAGAGAGAACACAGCTGTCTATGAACCAGGAAGCAAGCCCTCACCAGGCACTGAATCCACTGGTGCCTTGATCTTGGACTTCCCAGCCTTCAGAACTGTGAGAAATAATTCCTATTGTTTATGAGTCACCCAGTCTATGGTACATTGTTATTGCAGCCTGAACTAAGACATGAATTAGCTGGAAATTTAGTTTAAATTGGTCTGAGGTCAGATATTTTCTCAGATGCTTAGAACAGCCAAATGCAAATCCTCTCTAGAAGGAAACAATTTAAGTCCAGATCTCAGAAACTTATCACAGATAAAGGCACAGGATTATGAACACAAATTTAAAAAAATCACAAGGCATAAGAATGAATTATCAGGCAGAAGCATCAGCTAGAAGAGCAAATAAGAATCTAGACTGCATAAATGGCAAATATCAGATATAACAGACATAAAATATAAATGTATATGTTTAGAATAAAATAAGGTATCAAAAATAACTAAAATAAAGAGAATGTAAAAATTAACAAGACAGTTTTAAGAAAAGAATCAAATAAAACTTCAGTATTAGAAGGTATTATAAATAATACTTGAAGTTATAAATTCAAGGCATTGTTGAAATTCAGAACGGGTCAGATAAAGAGTATTAGTGGTTTGCAAGCCAATTTGAAGAAGATATTCACAGATAAGAAGAGACAACCAAAGAAATAGAAAATGTCAAAGGGTTACAGAGACACGGAGGATATATTGAGAAGATTTAAAATACATCTCATCAGTCTCCCATAAAGAGAGAACGGAGGAGATATAATACTGAGAGAGAAAAAAAGGTCAGTGCACATTTTCTATAACTGATCAAAAACAACAATCACCAAGTTTAATGAATTTCAAAAGAGGAAAGAGAATATCTAAAAGTGATCAGAGAGAAAAGAGAGATTACTTAGCAAGGAACAGCAATTGGCCTCAGAGCTAATTTCTTAGTAATAATAATGGAAACCAGCAAACAGTGGAAAAGCATTTTCAATGTGCCAAGCAAAAGTAGTTATCAATTTGAAATTTTATACCAAGTGAGACTATCTTTCAAGAATGAAGATAAAATAAAGGTATAATTAAATAAATGAAAACTGAGTGTATTTACAACCAATAGACCTCATTAAGGGATTTTTTTTGCAATCTATTCCAGGAGGAAGGAAAACATAACACAGTTGATTCTTGTTATTCTCCAGAGTAATTATGTTCCATGAAGTTGCCATGAGCACTGAATTAGCAAATACTGAACCATTTCTTTTAAAGAAAATACAGAGTTAGGCTCCTTTGAGCCTCTGGTTATAACAATATCACCAGAAAATCAATATATAACCTTGTTTTATAAGTGTTTCTGCTTAAGGACACCTTATTTAATATATATTACAGATTCATTAACATTGAACTCATGGTCAACAGCTGCAAAACTCATGCCTGAACAAAGCTTACTGAACACATGTATTTTCTCCATAAAGTACATCACAGCCTCCCTCCTCTTACGAACACTAGACAGCACTTCAGCATCATCCATGGGGCCATTTAAACAGTGAAATCACCAACAAATGTGCAAAAATGTGAAAAATGTAGCATTAAATGGACCGTGACAAGGGCACTTGTTTACAGTGTGAGAGCTGAAACAAGAAGGCAGAGTGTCACCTTGTTCAACCTCAACCGGGAATTTGTGCATTGTGAGGCTGAAATTCTTTTAATGTTCTGAGCATTTATATATCCTTGAACTACTGTGAAAGTGCCATATGTATTGATTTTGGAGTAACAACTTTTAGCAAGCAGTCAAATTTACAAATATGGAATCCATGAATAGTGAAGATCGACTGTATAAAGAATGCTTGAGAAGCAGGAAGATATGACAAACATGTAGATAAATTTCTAAGCAAAAAGTGAATATGTAAAACAATAATGTCTAATGTGAAGGAATATAAAATAAGCAAGACAAAACTTACTATTAATCTTTAGTACTTAAAGAGGAATAATTGCAGTTAAAGCCCTATAATGTCCTTGTTAAAGAGAACAATAAATACATTGATTAATCATAGATTCTGTCAAGTTAAATATGTATTTGAATATTTCTATGATAATTAGAGTTCATTATTTCCTTTATGCTAGAAAAATTAGATAAGTTCAAAAATAACTTTGAAGTTGAAAAATTAAAAAAATAATAGGGAAACAAAGTGAAAAACAAGATGGTACAGAGTAATCCAAGTATATCAGTAATTAAATTTAAATAAAGTACACTTTCCAGTTAAACTAGTAAGACCTACTTATATTTAAAAAACCCAGTTAAGTTCTATTTATAGTGAAATAGTAAGATTGAAAGTGCAGTGTTGTTAAAAAAAAACCAGGCAAATATTAATCAGAAGACTATTGCTATAGATATACTACTATCAGATAAAATTATTTTAATGGCAAAAAGTATTGCTAATGATAGCAAGTCCACTACATATTATATATATTAACTTTAAATTCAAGTCATCAAGAGATATAACAATTTTAAACTTGTATGTAACTGACAATATAGCTGTAAGATATGTAAAGCAAAAATAATAAGTACAATGATGAATTGAAAAATTTACCATTGTTATGAGAGAGATTAGCCTACATTTCTTAGTAGTTAATAGATTAATGAACAAAATTTTAATATGGATCTAGATAATTTGAACAAACTAATTAAAAAGCTAGATCTAATGGATATAAATAGAATCACATAACAAGCATTTGGAGAATAAAGATTCTTTTCAAGCACACATAGATGATACAAAAACATTGATAATGTTGTAAGTCATAAAGAAAGTCCAGGCTTTTTTTCAAATATATGCTATTATTTATGCCAAGTCACTCTACCACAAAGAAATTAAGTTAGCATTAACAATGAAACAAAGTACAAAATGACACTTATTTGGATATCAACAAACAAACCTCTAAATAATTCAAAGGTCGAAAAAGAAATTATAATAGCAAATAGACATACTTGCAATTAAATAACAGTGAAAATTCTGCATAAGAAAATTATAGGATGCAGCTAGAGCATTATTTAAACCGCAGGTTGGTAACGGGTCAGTGGGTAAATATTTTAGTCTATATACAGTGTCTGTCACATATATATATTTTTTAAATTTACAAACCTTTAAAAATTCTTAGCTGCAGGGGCACAGAACATGGCTGGATTTGGCCTACAGGCTGCAGTTTGCCAATCCCTGATTTAGTGGCTTATACATACAGCTTTAATTTTTATAGTATAAAAGGAGAATGACTGAAAATTAATGAGCTCTGCATCCAACTTAAAAATTAATGAATGAACGAATCAAAGAAGATAGAATTAAATTGTACAGATAAGAATAAATTGAAAATACATGCAATACAAGGATTGGTATGTGCAAAGGATGGTCCATTTGAATTGACTATTAAAATTTAGTTAGTGTATGTCTATTTAATTTTATCAGAACGCCAAAGTAAAAAATGACAGATAAGGATAATCCACTTATCAGATGGAAACATATTCTGATATGCATTTAATCCTGGGTGTGTTGTAATTGTAGAAAAGGCTATGATTTGGGTATCGGGGAACATAATTATGCATGAATTATTGTGAAAAAGAACACTTTACGTAAGGCCCAATTGATGGTATAATACAACCTGAATTGCTTCTAATATAGTTTGACAACATTGTAATCATATTACAGAAATTATTGTTTTGGCTTAATTTTTAAAAAATTTGTTAGAAATCAATAGAAATATGTCAAATTACCAAGATTCCCTAGAAACAAGCTGGGGGTGATTTATAGTGAATTTTTCAATAAACCATCAGCAGATAGATAATGCTTTTGTACCATGTAGCAGGAATCAAACTAAGCGCATTGTATGTAGTAGAGAAGAATTCAAACATGGTTTCTGATCTCATGGAGCTTATAGCCATTAAATGTCTAAATATAAACTTACAATCTATTTCCAAAAAGTGCAAAGTATTAAGGAGAGAAATTTAAGGTGATTTAAGAAAGGAAAATAATTGGGAACAGAGATTTACTGGGAAGCAGTTATAGAAGATATCTCTGTGGAAGAGATATTTAGGTGGAAATTTCAGATATGAGTAGGAGTTAACTAAGTTAAAGGTGGAGGTAGGGATGAGATAGGCCAGAGGTCTTCCCAGCCAGGCGAAGCAGCTACGGGAGGATCCTGATTTGTGGGATGACAAAGTTTGAATTATATTGTGAGTGGAGAAGAGGGACATGCAGTGAATGAGATTTGGTAGTTAAGCAGGGGATAGATCACACAGATCTTGAAGGCATTGGCAAAGAGCTTGGATGATATTTTTAATGAGATAAGAATTAAGAGAATGTTTTTACCATTTGAAAAAAAATTCAGTCTACATGCTGGGTGGAGATTGATTTAACAGGGAAGTGAATGGAATTAGGAAGGCAACTGGGAAGCTCTAGTGATTAGGCGTGTGATGAGGATGGCTTGGGCCAGGGTTGCGGCAGTGGAGATGGTGAGACATGGTCAGATTTGGGATATCATCTAGAGACAGGATTGACATAGTTTTGTAGATTTTCTGTATAAAGAAAAAGGGTTCTTATTTAATGGCTTCTACTTCTCAAAGAAGTTCGAGACAAGGTCAGCAGCTAAAAGTGATAAAGGCAGTGTTTATTTAACCTTGGCTACACATTAGAATCATCCAAGCAGTTTAAAGATACATTAAACTTTGCTTAACCCCTGAGGATTGGCTTAATTGGTCTGGAGTAGGACTCGGGCATCTTTAAAATTTCCCAAATAAATTACTTGGGCTTATGGTAGACACATATTTGAGGCAGAAGTGGAATTTGAAGTGCATTTGATGTTGGCAGCCACAAATATAAAGTGCTACGCCTTTTCTCCAGTTTCAAGAATCAGGATTTGAAAAAGCAAATGGTTGAGTTTATTGGGGGTTTTGCTAAGCAAGTATGATGGGAAGAGACAGGGTCAAATGAGGTATTAACAAGAGCATGATTATGACGAGAAGTAAAGGAATTTAAGCTGGGTGAGGAAGGAAGACACAAGGAACTGATTGTCTATGAGAAAGTGGTGGGGTCACTGGATGAGAGGTCTTAGGTAGGTCACTAAATGACTCAATAAGGAGTAGCAGGTGGTGATTGATACCTGCTTGTTTAATTTCAAAGAAATTGGAGATTTGAGGGAGAAGAAAATATTCAGTCTAAGAGTGATTTAGAGGAGCAAGGTTAGACATCTACTTCTAGGACAGAAAGTAACAGCTACAATGATTGAAAAGAAAGAAATGCCCTCAGGGAATATCTGTGTATCAATTAAAGCAGAAAGTAAAGGGGGACATTTGAGGATGAAAGGGATTTTGCTGTATGATGGTTATTATTTTCATCGTTATTAGTATTCTGAGGCGCTTCCTAAGGAAAATTCATGTAAGGCACCAGAGCACACTTACTGAATTCCTTTATTCACTGGGAAATTAAGAAATACTGGAAAGTCTAGAATTCACCATACTTAATAATAGTGTCGGCCCATAAGACTAAGAAGTGGAGTAAATTCTATATTGATTCTATGGGATCTGATTTGTGCTGCAGGGGTAGGATAACATCGGTAACCTTAGACTAACTGGTCATTGAGCTCATGCTGTATGGTATAGTGGTTAAAGAGCATGAGTGCTTGTCTTGAACTCTTGGTCCTCCCGTTCGACAGTCAGCCGCATCTCCTCATGCAGCGCCAGCCGTGTCCCGGAGCCACCATGTTGAAAGTGAAGGTCGGAATAAACGGCTTCGGCCGTATTGGGCGTCTGGTCACCACGGCTGCCTTCAACTCTGGCAAAGTGGATATTGTCGCCATCAACGACCCCTTCATTGACCTCAACTACATGGTGTACATGTTCCAGTATGATTCCACCCATGGCAAGTTCCATGGCACAGTCAAAGCTGAGAACGGGAAGCTTGTCATCGACGGACATCCCATAACCATCTTCCAGGAGCGAGATCCCACCAAAATCAAATGGGGTGATGCGGGCGCTGATTACATTGTGGAGTCCACTGGTGTCTTTACCACCTTGGAGAAGGCTGGGGCTCACCTAGAGGGGGGTGCCAAAAGGGTCATCATCTCTGCCCCCTCTGCTGACGCCCCCATGTTTGTGATGGGCGTGAACCACGAAAAGTATGAAAACAACCTCACCATTGTCAGCAATGCCTCCTGCACCACCAACTGCTTAGCCCCCCTGGCCAAGGTCATCCATGACAACTTTGGCATTGTGGAGGGACTCATGACCACAGTCCATGCTGTCACTGCCACCCAGAAGACTGTGGATGGCTCCTCTGGAAAGATGTGGTGTGACGGCCATGTGGCTCTCCAGAACATCATCCCTGCCTCAACTGGTGCAGCCAAGGCTGTGGGCAGGTCATCCCCGAGCTGAACGGGAAGCTCACTGGCCTGGCCTTCCGCGTCCCCACTGCCAATGTGTCGGTTGTGGACCTGACCTGCCGCCTGGAGAAGCCAACCAAATATGATGACATCAAGAAGGTAGTGAAGCAGGCATCAGAGGGCCCCCTCAAGGGCATCCTGGGCTACACTGAGCACCAGGTGGTCTCCTCCAACTTCAACAGTGACACCCACTCTTCCACCTTTGATGCTGGAGCTGGCATTGCCCTCAATGACCACTTTGTCAAGCTCATTGCCTGGTGTGACAATGAATTTGGCTACAGCAATAGGGTGGTGGACCTTATGACCCACATGGCCTCCAAGGAGTAAGAGCCCCGGACCACTGGCCCCAGCCAGAGCACAGAGGAAGAGAGAGGACTCCAGCTGCTGGGGCATCCCTGCCTACTCAGTCCCCCACCTCACTGAGAAACTCCCCTCCTTGACACAGTTTCCATACCAGACCCCCTGAAGAATGGGAGGGGCCTAGGGAGCCCCACCTTGTCATGTACCATCAATAAAGTTCCCTGTACTCGGCAAAAAAAAAAAAAAAAAAAGCATGAGTGCTTCAATCATATGGTTTGTGTTCAAATCACATCTCTGCCACTTACAAGGTGTGTTATTCTGAGCAAGTTACGTAATTTTCTGTGTCTCAGTTTCCTTATCTGTAAAGAGTTACAGCAATAGCACCCACTTCATAGGTTACTATGTAAAGCTCTTAGAATATTATCTGGCACATAGTAAACATTCAATATGTGTTAGCTATCATATGCATATATACACATTGATATGTATTAAAAATCTTAAAATGTATGTTCTTTTAAAAACACATTAGATCACATCAGTCCCCTACTTAAAATCCTTGAACATATTTTTATTTATTACTCCTGGAATGAAATCAAACTCCTTTCTGTGATCTGGCGCCTTCATACTTCTCTAGTCTCATCTCTCTACAGTTCTCCCCCTTACCGTCCCTGAAGGTCAGTGCTCCAATCTCTCCCAGCCATTGGCATTTGCAAAGGTTTATGCTCCACAGAACTAATACTCCTCCTTGGGGTTCATTTGTGTTCATAACATCCCTGGTGCATTCGATTGAGCGTCACTTGCCCTTTTTCTTAATGCTCCACATTTGAAAATAAGAAGAAACACCCCTGGCCCCACATAGAAAAAAATCACAGCTTGAAGCATGAAGTTCTCAGAAGCAGAATAAAACACTTCAGTATTTAAAAGTTAATCAGCATTTTAATTACTGAGCTTTAAGCTTTTCTTTCAAAAGGAGAAGCAAAGCACATTCATGCTGACAAACTAAGTTTTAGGCTGATGTTACTTGAAATGTCAATTTAAAACCCTTGAAAGGGGAATCAAAAACCATACAGTAATAATGTGGTAAGAAGGAGGAATCCCTTGGGAGGAATCCCCTTATCTGATGGCCTGTGCATGTATGTGGGTTTCGGGGTTCCCAGGTCCCAGTAAAGAGGATGCAGGGTTTTACAGGATGCCTTGGAAGAGCAACAGCTAGACTATGTCAGGGTTGTTCTGCCAGCAGAGCCTTTTGTTTCTGGCATGCTAGGAAGCTAAGCTGGCTCCAAAGGAAAAGTGACATGAGCTCATGGAAATGTGGGCTTTGATTAAACCATTATTCTAAATAAAGCTGCCTTTGCGCCTCCAAAATCCAAAGTTGAAGCTCAGAATGGGGAGGAACCCAAGTATTCCTCCCCTTCCCTTGCCACCATCAAATAATGGCTTGTTTAAAATACCCATTTTTTGTGAAGTTTTGACAGTTTTCAACCCAGCAGGCAGTTTGTTTCTTGTCAGTTCCCCAGCCCATTTCTGGCAGTCTGAACTATTTCATTGTGAGCTCTGTTCTGCTAGTAAGTCTTGACTTGAAAATTCTTCAGGGTCATAGAGGCCTAAGTATTTTCAGTGTTAATGACAGAGATTTTGAAATGAAAAATAATCTGTTTTCTTTTCTCAAGCAGTGGAAATATCCTAGGGCTGTTCATTATTTGGTGCTTTGTTGATCGATTTTTCATACGTAGCCGATTTAGCCAACTTGTTAATCCATTTCCCTTTAGGAAGCTTTGTCATGGCCCTTCATTTACATACTGTAATGTTGTTGGCTCTGTCATTCCACTTACACTAATCTGTTTCGTAACCTTACAAAAACATTTGACAGGACTGAGGCATTTTCCAGAAAGCAGAAAATCATAAATGCAGTCAGGTTTTTGCTGGTTTATAAAAGGTCAGACTGAAATCTCAATTTCTGGACAGTGGTCTGTAAATCTCTCACATGACCTAATAATAGTGTTAGCCTTTCACAATAAAAGAAAACAATATAATTTTCTTTTAACTTCAAATGACTTAAAGACATAGAGCTGAGGAGTTAGAGGGAAAAATCAATAGCAAGAAATACAATATCAGAAAGATTTCATAAGATATGAAAGTAATCTTAGCAATCACCTAGCAAACCAACTCATTTTGCCATGAGACTCAGTTAATTGATGCTAGAAATGGGCTAGCGGCTTGGGCCTTCCAGCTCACAGGCTCATATTCTTGGTTTTTTCTCTAACAGCTTCTGGTCATTAAATGTTCCAGAGAGCTAGCAGCAGCTGTAATTGGTCTATGGGGCTCTTAGCAATTAAAACAAATCAAACCAACCAAACAACAAATTAGCCACTTCCACTGTCATGTTCTAATAACACCTTGAAAATAGTTGCAACACATGCCACATTTTAACTATTTGTTTATTGTATCTATCTTCCTAATTAGCTTGTTCCCCAGGTGGGACCCATTTTAATCTTCTTGGTATTCTCAGGGCGTGTACATTTTCTGGAAGAAAGGCTAAACTCAATAAATATTGACTGAATGGACACAAATTTTATATACCACAATAGGAAAAAGATAAATCTCAGTCCCTATGTATGGTAGATATTTCAGAAAGTTTTCCCACGTCTACTAACTTGTGTATTGTGGACTCCGAAGTTACAACAAGGACCCCTTCACTCATGCAGCTCTTTCTTATGTAAGTGAAAAGATGTAACAGGGAAAAATGTCTCTAAAACAACCACTGAAGGTCTCAGTATCAAAACCAAACCAAACCAAAACAAAAACAAGAACTTATAAATTATTAAGTGATTGCACTTTAGGTATATAGAGCATGTTTCATCTCAGGAACTCCCTGTGCTTTTGGAGAATCAATTCCTTTATCTTGACGACATTTTGGAGATGGATGGGGGTAACATTATTTTGCTGATGGAAAAAATAAGGCTCAGTGGGGTTAAATGATTTGCTTGGGGTCACACCAGGCTCATTCTGTATTTGTTATTTGTTCAGAAGTAGCTTCTGAAAAGCATTGCAGCTGCACTGTAGAGAAGCTATTAAGTAGCCATGGGTTGGAATCTCATCCCTGGGATTTCCTGTATACAGGAAAAGTTAGGATGCTAGTTATGGGTAAGGCTGGACATTTTGTCCACTACATCTTAATGAAGGTTTCAGTTAGCAGAGAGACAGAAACCAGAACAATTTTGTTTCTCTGATCCTAATCCCCTTCATCTTTATTTTCCCCCCAAACAGCTGGAACTCTCTGTCCTCTATCCTAAATTCCTTTGTTTTTAAAGCTGCTACATACATATAGATTCTTCCACATAAAATTTGATTTTAAAAATGATTGTCCAAAAGTACTTTCTAAGTCCTTTTCTCTAGGTGTTATTCCAATGAGGTATTATTTCTGTCCATGTAACACTTCACTGTTAAAGCAAATATTACTGATAGCTGAAAAATTCTCACAAGATTACCTAAGTGTCCCCACACCCAACCAGTGATAAATTAAAATTCAATGAACTTTAATTCAAAGCTTACTGCATGGTTGTAATGGAAAGGCACAGTGCCATGAATTATGGCAACAGAAAACATTGGTGCATGACTGTACAGTATAAACAGCACCATCATAAACATAATTTCATTTGATCCTCCCAACAGTCCTGGGAAAAGGGCACCAACATCTCCATTTATAGATGAGGAAAGTAAAGTTTTTGGATTTAGTATCTTCAATATCATTGTTATTATCATCATCACAGCAACAATACCAAAACCTTTTTAGCAGTTATCATGTCTTTCATATGTCCTAGGTACTTTGCTAAATGTTTTCCATTAATCCCTAGCAAACTTTTAAAACAAAAGGATACCATTTATTAAGTGCCATCTATGTGTCTGGCACTGTGTTAGGCATTTGACATTTATACTTTTATTTAATCTTTACAACCACCCCAGGAAACTGAAGTCAGTTAGGTAACTTGCCTAAAGTCACAAAGTTAGGTAATGGCAGATAAACTATGTTTTCATTTTTACTTATTTTTTATTGAGGTAAGATTGACATACAAAAAAAAGCTGTACATATTTAATGTATACATTCTTGATAAGTTTGAAGACAAGTGTACCCCTGTGAGATAGTCACCATATACAATGCCATAAGTATTAATATAACCATCACCTTTAAAGATTTCCTTCACTCCCCTTTTTTTGTGGTGATAACATAAAATCCACCCTCCTAATCAATTTTTAAGCAAATAATACAGTATTGTTAACTATATGTACTAGGCTGTACAGTAGGTTTCTAGGACTTATTTACCTTGCATAACTGAAACTATGTAACCTTTGACCAATACCTTCCTGATTACCCCTTCTACTAGCCCAAGGTAACCACCATTTTATTCTGTGCTTCCATGAGTTTTATTATTTTAGATTCCAGATATAAGTAGGGTCATGTAGTATTTGTTCACCTATGTCTACTTTATTTCACTTAGTATAATGTCCTTCAAGTTCATCCATGCTGTAGCAAATGGCAGGATTTCCTTATTTTTGTGGTTGAATAATATTCCATTATATGTACGTACCACATTGTTGTCACGGTCTAGTGTCCACGGCAGGACTTTGAAGTTTTGCCCCAGTTCTTGGGCTCCTGGCTTGGAAGAATCGTAACCCGGGCCCGCACGATGGAGGGGGATGACAGACACTCAGCAAGTATGCGTGAAGGATTTATTGGAAGTAGTGAAGTTATAGGATAGTACAGGGAAGGAAGCATAGACGTTTCCTAAGGGGAAATGGGTCTGTCCCCATGAGTGGAGAAGACCCTAATTAGCTCTAAGCTTTCTCCTTTTATATGTTAGCAATTTATGTTGATGTAAAGGTTAGTCACAAGGTTAGTCATAATCACCTATGACTATATGTCACAAGGTTTGGGGACTGAATTATATGTGTGATGGAGAAAGTCACTGTTTAGGGTGTTTTTCTATTTTCTGATTGGTGGTCAGTGTTCTATGTTTAATTACCCCATTCTTTAAGACTGAAAAAACTGTTTCTCCTGGTTATTTTTCTGTAGCCATTTCCTCATTATTGTTTTTCTATAAATGCTTTCTGCTTTCTGCTTTTCTAATTTCCATTACCTCTGACCTATTTTTCTGTCCCTAACATTGTCTTTATTAATTTGTTGATGGACGTTTAGTGTTTCCATGTCTTTACTATTGTAGATAATGCCTTAATGAACATGGGAATGCAGATATATCTTTGGGATCCTGATTTCAAATCTTTTGGGTATCATACAGTAGTTCTAATTTTCATTTTTTGAGGAACCCCCTTACTGTTTTCCATATTGGCTGTACCAGTTTACATTCCCACTAATACTACATAAGGGATCCCTTCTTTCCACATCTTCACCAATGCTTGTTACCTTTTTTTTTTGCTAATAGCAATCCTAACAATTGTGAGGTGATATCTCATTGCAATTTTTATTTGCATTTCTCTGATGATTAGTGATGTTGAGCACATTTTATATACCTGTTGGCCATTTGTGTGTCTTCTTTGGAGAAATGTCTATGCACGCCTTTTGCCCATTTTAAAATTGGGTTATTTGTTTTTTTGCTACTGAGTTATAGGAGTTCTTTATATATTTTGTATACTAACCATTTCTCAGATATATGATTTGCAAATATTTTCTCCCATACTCTTAGTTGTCTTTCCACTCTTCTGATTATATCCTTTTAGTTTGATGTAGTCCCACTTGTCTATTTTTGCTTTTGTTGCCTATGCTTTTGTCTCACATCCAAGAAATCATTGCCAAGGCCAATGTAAAGAAAGTGTTTTCCTTATGTTTTCTTCTAGGAGTTTTACAGGTTCATGTTTACATCTTTAATTTAATTTTGAGTAGATTTTTGTGCATGATGTAAGATAAGAGTTCAATTTCATTCCTTCTAATGTGGATATCCAGTTTTCCCAGCACCATCTATTGAAGAGACTACCCTTTCCCGACTGTGCATTCTTGACCCCCTTGTTGAAGATCAGTTTACTGTAAATGTGTGGGTTTATTTCTGGGCTCTCTATTCTGTTTCATTGGTCTGTTTTTATGCCAGTGCCATACTGTTTTGATGACTGCACTTTTGGAAATCAGAAAGCGTGATGCCTCCTGCTTTGTTCATCTTACTGAAGATTGTTTTGGCCATTTGGAGTTTTTGCAGTTTCTTGTGAATTTTAAGACTTTTTTCGTATGTCTGCAAAAAATGCCATTGGGATTTTGACAGGGATTTCTTTGAATCTGCAGATTGCTTTGGGTAGCATAGGCATTTTGACAATATTAATTCTTCCAATCCAGAAACACATGATATTTTTCCATTTATATTTGAAATATATGATATTTTTCCATTTATATTTGTGTCTTTTTCAATTTCTTTCATCAGTGTTTTATAGTGTTAGTGTACAAGTCTGTCAGCCCCTTGGTTAAGTTTATACCTAAGTATTTTATTCTTCTTGATGCTATTGTAAATGGGATTGTTTCCTTGATTTTCTTTTTTGATAGTTTGTTGTTAATGTAAAGAAATGCTACTATTTTTTATGTTGAGTTTATACGTCCTTGACCCAAAGAACCTGACCTTTGTTTGAGGAGATATGATACATACTCTTCAAGGTGGCTCCTAAGGAGAAGAAGTCATTGATATCCCTGGAACAGTGTGAAGTTGTAGAGACTATAAATTCCTTGAACTCAATAGAGAAAGAAACAGCACCACTGTCTCTATTTACCCTCATCTGTGCTGGGAATCACATTAAACTATGGAATTCAGTTCTGAAAGCAGCAATCAGTACTGAAATATCAGGTGTAGAAATGTCTTGGTTGAAGACTTTTTCCCCCTTAACTCTAAGGAATACAGTTGTAATGAAATTTCAAGTGCCAGTAGTAGAATAAAGAAAAAGAAAGTCCATGATGTGACTTATGATACAACTTTAAATAACATTTGCAAATC
The DNA here is from genome assembly GCA_023783475.1 of Daubentonia madagascariensis. Classification (NCBI taxonomy): domain Eukaryota; kingdom Metazoa; phylum Chordata; class Mammalia; order Primates; family Daubentoniidae; genus Daubentonia; species Daubentonia madagascariensis. Next base: position 1,737,867 of record JAKFHU010000322.1, read on the forward strand.
AGAAGGGAATAAATGCCTTCTATACTTTGGCTCATGAGAAATTCTGAGAAACCTCATATTATTCATATGAGTAGTTACAAACAGGTAATTCTTTCTAAGGACTTCGTAAAAATTGTAGACAAAGAAATTGAGCCCCTACACTAAGAACAGGTATAAACAGTGCCTATTTAGATGGAAAAAAATTAACAAACTACTAGCTAACCACATCCAGCCACATATAGGAAGAATTATACAACTCTTGATAAATTATACAGAGGCATGTCCAAGTGGAATTTATCACAGGATTTCAAGTTGGATTAACATCAAAAAATCAATTAATGTTGTACACCATATCAATAATGGTTAAACATCATATGGTCATCTCAATAGATGCAGAAAAAGCATTTGACTAAATCCAACATTCTTTCATGATTAAAAAAAACTCAAAAAACTAGGAATAGAAGGAAACTTCCTCAACTTTATAAGGGCATCTATGAAAAATTCATGGTTAATAATTCATACTTAGTGGTGAAAGACTTAATACTTTTTCCTAAGATCAGGAACAAAACAAGAATATCTGCTCTTGCCACTTTAATTCAACATTGTACTGAAGGTCTTAGCTAGGACAATTTGGCAAGACAAATAACTAAAAGCAACCAGATTAGAATGGAAGAAATAAACTGTCTATTTTTAGTTTTGCATATGACATGATCTTGTATGTAGAAAATCCTAAGGAGTCCACTGAAAAGATATTAAAACTAAGAAACGAGTTCAGCGAAGTTGCAGAGCACAAGATAAATATACACAAATCAATTGTATTTATGTGTACTATATAACATTGAACTAAATGATTTCACTTCTCATAGCATCAAAATAATGATATAATTAGGAATACATTTAACAAAAGTATGCAATACCTGCCCATTGAAAGCTATAAAACATTGCTCAAAAATTAAATAAGACCTAAATAAATGAAGATACATCTTTGTGCATGGATTAAAAGACACTATTGTTAGGATGGAAATACTCCCTGTAGTAGGCTGAGTTTGTGGCCCCTTCAAAATATATGTTCAATTCCCAATCTCTGGAACTTCTGAATGTTATTTTATTTGGAGAAAAATGGCCCTTGCATATGTAATTAAGGTAAGGATCTTGAGATGAGGAGATCATCCTGTATTACTTAGATTGGCCTTGGATTACTTAGATTGGCTCTAAATCCAATGACAAGTGTCCCTAAAAGAGTAAGGTGAAGGTCACTTGACATAGGTCAAAGTGGAGGGGGCAATGTGACCATAGAGGCAGGCATTGGAGTGATGTGGCTACAAGTCAAGAAATGTCAATAGCTACCAGAAGCTGAAAGAGGCAAAGAATGGATTCTCCCTAAAGACTCTAGATGGAGTGTGTTTCTGCCAACACCTTGATTTTAGAATTCTGGCCTTTAGAACTGTGAGGCAAAAAGCTTTTATAGTTTCAAGCTACCAAGTTTGTGGTAATTTGTTACAGCAGACACAGGAAATGAATACACTCCCGAAATTTATTTACAGATTTAATATAATCTCTATTAAAATCCCAGCTGGCATTTTGCAGAAATTGACAACTTGATCCTAAAACTTGTATGGAATGCAAGGGACCCAGAATAATCACAGCAATCTTGAAAAGGAAGAACAAAGTTGGAACAGTAACATTTCTTGATTTCAATACTTGCTACAAAACTACAGTAACCAAGACAGTATGGTGTTTGGCATAAGGATAAGCATATATACCAATGGAATAAAATTGAGAGTCCAGAAATAAACCCCTACATTTATGGTAAATTGATTTTAGATAAGATTTCCAAAAACAATTCAGTAGGGAAAGACTAGTTTTCAAAAAATGGTGCTGGGGCAACTGAATATCCACACTTACAAAAGAATGCATTTGGATCCCTACCTCATACCATGTAAAAAAGTTAATTTGAAATAAATCAAAGACCTAAATGTAAGAGCTTCTAATATGATAAAAATCTTAGAAGAAAACATGGAAGTAAATTTTTGTGACCTTGGGTTAAAAAATGGCTTCATAGCTATGACAGCAAAACACAAGTGACAAAAGAAAAAATAAATTGGACTTCATCAGAATTAAATCTTGTGTGCTTCAAAGGAAACAATCAAGAGAGAAAGACAACACCCAGAATAAGAGAAAACATTTCAAATTCATACATTTCATAAGGGACTGGTGCTTAGAATACATAAAGAACACTTATAACTCAATAATAAATGATCCTAATTAAAACATGGTCAAAGGATCTGAATAGGTAGCTTAACTCCTAAAGTTTTCACTAAGGAAGATATATGAATGGACACTATGCACATGAAAAGATGTTCATCATTAGTCATAAGGGAAATGTAAATCAAAACCACGATAAGATACCACATCACACTGTCTAACATGTATAGAATCAAAAGGCAGACAAAACAAAGGTTGGTGAGGAAGTAGAGAAATTGTAACACTCATATATTGCTGTTGGGAATGTAAAATGATTCAGCCACTGTGGAAAACAGTTTGGCAGTTCTCAAAAGTTAATCATAGACTTACCGTTTGACCCAGCAACTTCACTCCTGGATATATACTCAAGAGAATTGAGAACACATGCTTATACAAAAACTTGTACATGAACATTCATAGTAGCATTATTTATGCTAGTCAAAAATTGGAAACAATCCAAATGTCAAACAACTGATGAATAGAAAAACAAAATGTGGTCTATTCATAGAATGGAATATCATTTGGACACAAAAAGGATTACTCTTCAGAATATTATGCTAAGGAAAATAAGCCCATTATAAGAGACCATATATTGTATAATTTTATTTATATGAAATGTCCCGCATAGGATAACTATAGAGAAAGAGTGTAGATTAGTGGTTGCCTATGACCGAGGGTGGGACAGAGTTTGGAGGAAATGGGAAGTGAATGCTAATCTGCATGAGATTTCATTTTGGAATTATGAAAATGTTCTGAAGTTTTGGTGATGGCTATACAATTTATTGAATATACTGAAAACCATTGAATTGTGACATTTAATTGGTGAATTATATATTACATAAATTATACTACACTAAAGTTGTTAAAAAATCAACTACAACTACAACAACAACTAAAACAACATTAGCCCCTTCTAATGAAAGCACCACTGGAACTTCATGTAACCTTTATTCTTTTTGTTTATAGTCATCAAGAAAAGGCTACTGTTTTAGGTAAATTTGAGTACAGAATCTCAAAAGTATATAGTTTATTATCATAAGTTAGTAAGCGAAATATTCAAAGTGCAAGAGACAGACCTATGAGTTAGATTTTCTTACCCAAAGGGAATTTTGGACTCTGCACTAAAGCTACCAGACTATCAAGCCTGAGTGCCTGCTGTCCAAGAACCCGTCAACACTAGCCACCTTGTTTCTTATCCCCATTTTCTTTAGCTAACTCGTAAAGTGTACAGCAGCCCTTCCCACATTCCAGTGATTTAATAACTCCTATTATTCTCAGCCAGATCACCTGCACAAGTCCTCCCCTTAACTAAACTTTAATCATATCAGCATACCACACATTGATCCTGATATTTTCTTCGTAACCATCTGCCTTCTCCTTTCGTCACTCCTACAACTACCTAGGTCATATTCATGATAATGTTGATGAATTCACTCTTTATAAGACCCTGAATGCTCTAGTTTCCTGTTCTTTTGTTTTACCCTATTAGAAGAAATAGGCATTTGAGGAATCGAATGATGTATCATTTTTATATCTGCACATTTCATCAAGACTCAGACTACCTCGGGATCTTGGTAACATAGAAAGTCTGATTCAGGAGATCTGCGATGGGCATGAGATTCTGGTTTTTTAAATAATTTTTTCTTTACGAGACAGGGTCTTGCTATGTTTTTCAGGCTGATCTTGAACTCCTGGCCTCAAGTGATCCTTCCGCCTCAGCCTTCTGAGTAACTGGGCTTACAGGCATGAGCCACCACTCTTGGCTGCTTCTGTATTTTTAATAATCTCTCAAGCAAGGCCACAAAACACACTTTGAATTCCAAGGTAGTAGGAGAGCACTTCGCAAAGGAAATCAAACTAGACAGATTTAAATGACTGTAAAGTCAGTCCCCTCTCTATTGAGCCTACACCAATGCCTGATTATTCTGGTATCTCTCTGTAGAAACTCTTTCCAGCATCTGCATAGATTATTTGAAAGCTTCTTCACCATTCCTTGTCTGCCCTCTGCCTTTCTTTAGCCAGCCATCTTTCTTCCTGACCTCCTAAATGAGTGGTTCTCAACTTCGTTGTGAGTTGCAATTACTTGAGGAATTTAAAAAAATTCCAATGTCTAGGCCACATTCCAGAACAAATAAATCAGTGTATCCAAGATAGGGTGTTAGTTTTCAAAACCAGCCAGGTGATTCCAAAGTTGCAGTTAAGTTTGAGAGTCTGTGATCTAGAATGTAATCATCTGCTAGCCACCAAATATTAAAATTACATGCACCATAACCATGTTTAAGTTCTTCCCTATTTAATATCAATTTCTTTATGTGTGTTCTTGTTCATATACCCCCCACTTTCTCAACAATCACACACTATTATTTATTAAATATTGCCTGATATTTTTCCATCTTGAAATATATAAACAAATAAGCTTGTGATGTATCTATTAATGATGGAGAGGGAGAAGTGAGAAATTTCTTAAAACATTAAAAATTACATAGAGCTTAGACATATTTGTTTCTGCTTAATTGTAGACTTATAGTTATTTTGTTAAAATTAAGAACATTAGAGTTACCTAATATTGAATTGAAAATTGCGTGTTTCATTCTGTTGCTTTAACATTGGGTAGATAAATTCTGTGTTTTGGGTGTCTGTTTTTAACCGATGTTGGCTGTGTTTTTTTATAGTGACAGCCTGGTTCTCCTTGTGTAATGCCCATTAGAGCATTCTCTGTAGGTAAGGACATTTACACAATTTTCAGCCCATTTGTACATCCCTTGTATCTCTCTATTTGGGATTATTGGAGGGGCAGTGAGTTAGACACTTAAGTTACCTAAATATCTTTATAAAAGTCCTTTATATTATTATATAAGGGAAAACTCATGGGTGCGTAGGTTTGAAAATGGTTTAGAAAACAGCAATATCTATCTCTTTATAAATCCATCTCTCCATCTATTTTTAATAGAGGAAAAGAGAGAATTTCAGAAAACAATGTGTAATTTAAATGCCACCAAATATTAAGAGCTTTGTGTTGTTGGATAGATATGCAGGACCCTTTTTTCACTAAAGCTACTAGTTTTGGGATGTGTTATATATACAAGTGCCCAAGGGTGAGTGTGCCTATATTAATAGAAAATCTGCAGGCAGTAGGATTTCCCTCTAAAGTAGCTTCACCTTGAGGCAGCTGGAATCTTTCTTAACATGGTAAGGAGTAGCATCAGAAAAGAAGTTAGATTTTGCCACCTTTTGGTTCTTAGAATAGAAACTAGGCCAAACTGGCTAAGAAAGGCCACTCTTTTGTCCAAGCAAAGAGGAGACTTTGCTTGGAGACTCTCCAATACTAGGATTTTTGATTCCAGCATATTCCCCATTCCATACAGGACACTGCATTGATGGACTTGCTATTGCAAACATTTAAATTGCCTCTGCTTCTGAGCTGAGAAGAAACTTCTAATGAGTTTAAGTGAATAATAACAAGGGGAGTCAATGATAATCTACCCACACTAGTTTTGGGTAAATGCCAGTTCTGAATAAATTCTTTTTCAAGAACAAGTAACAATATCTCGCATGTGGTACCTACTGAAAGTTACTGCAACATAAATGGAGATAGACATTGCATTCAAGGGGGAGAAGAAAAGAATAATTTGAAAAATAAGTTTTTATTACAGGAAACAGCAGTAAATTTCAGGATGAGTTTGTGCCTTTAAGAAAAAGAATTAAAAGTATATTTTATGAAATGCTATAATAGATGATATACCAAGAAAACAAGCTGAGATACAAAAGAGAGTAGGCTTGTAGAGAAGACAAGAAAAAAGGCAACTAAAGAAGGAAGAGTATATCTAAAAGAAGATAAAAAATGAATCACTGAATTAGTAACTGTATAAGAAACAAGGGCAAACTCAAAATAAAGATGTGTAATGTAGGCTTTTGAAATGTTCCTAGAACCCTGAAAAAAAGATATTGGATCTGAGAGAAGATGATTGATGGGTAGTGTCACCAGGTACATATGATGAGTTTGATTTTTTAATACTGAGTTTGTGGTGTTTATAAAACACTTGACGGTTGGCCAGGAGGCAGAGGAATATGAGATGGCCCTTACACAGCATGAAAATCAGGAGAAAGTGTGCCACCAGAGAAACAAGTTTGGAAACAATGGCATATAGAATAGAAAACAGGGGTAGCAGTTTCAGCCTTGGGCTTTCTCTGTCATGCTTTATTGTAATCACTTGTCTAGTTATTTATTACCCTGATTAGACTGGAAGCTTCATGAAGAAACATGTCTCTTGTATTCACAGTTGTATTTCTGGGGCCTGGAAAATAGGGTTAACAACGTGTGTCACATAAGTGAATAAAGAGAACAGAGCTGAGTGAGCCACAGAGAACACAGGCCTTGGACAGTAGGTATAGAAAGGGGAACTGTTGGGAGGGAATAAAAGAGGCAGCCAGAGTGATAGCGGAAAGTAGGAGGAAATGCTACTGGAGAAGCCACAGGAATAAAAAGTTTCAGGAATAAGAACAGGCAATGTCAAATCCTACAGAGAGGTCAAGAAAGAAGAGAATTTTAAAGAGACCTTTGAATTTGGCAAGAAAGAAGGCACTGGTGTATTCTATATGATTAAAATCTGTCAGAAGCAGAGTTGGAAACTGAAGAATAGTGGGTTAATCGCTGCCTTCTGTAGAACAAAGAGGTCTTCTGTGTTTGACTGGTTTTTGGTAAAACATCTAAATATAAAATGTTTTTTGGGGAGAAAGGGAATAGGAATTATCTTTAAAATTTTAATTAACCCACTGTCTTTTAAATATAGAAAAAGAAATAATAAGGTTCCTTTTAACGTTTATTTGTAATTATTTTCTAGTGTTTTCATATATTTTATATCAATCTTTTTCTTTTACCACCATGAAGAATTTTTGTAGTAAGCATTTGAGGTAAGAAAACAGGACAGTGATCATTTTGTTGGTCATCACTTTGTCAGTATGAGGCAGAGCTAAAACTGGGCACTGGGACTTCAGACTTCTGTCCTGTTTCCTGTAGGCTATACTTCCTGCCAGCACTCCCAGAAAATAACAGGGGAAGCTACTGTGATGGTTTTACTGCTGCATATACAGATTAGAAAAATGATATCATTGACTCATTACATGAAGAATAAAAGAAATAAAAACAAAAACAGTATCAGTATCTATTGGAAGAAAAGGCTGAATTTTCCCCCACTGTGGGAAGTAAATGCTGCATCCCCCACCTTCATCTCTTTCTCCGTTTCTCCTCAGCCCTCTCTCTCTGCTTCCCTCCCCCTCCCGCTACAGACACGTTCCATCCATAATATTAGGTTTTTCAAGTTATAAGTCAGGGAGCTGAAAACATAGTTAAAAAATAAATTGATGTAAAAGAAACAAAAAAGAATACAAATTACTTCCCTAGTTTTTCAAATCAGACAAGGTGCTGACAACTCGGGATGATGAAGAAACGTGTCCACCAAATGCTTGTAATCACCTGAGTGATCTAAAACTTTCATTATCAAAAGATAGTCATGTTCTATCTCATTAACAAAATGTAGCTCTTAACAAAACCAATCAGTAAACCAACAAATAACTGACAAACAATCCAGAACATTTAGATGCTTGATGTTTTAAAGGGATAAATTATATATAATATTTCAAGAAAGCTCTATTTTATGAACACTGCTTCACCAAGTAATTGTCTCTTCTTCTTTTTCTTCTTCTTCTTTTATTTATTTAATTTTACACATTGACCGTAATAAAGGTGCTTTGAGATGTGGTTGTTGTTTGCTTGGTTGACTCAGTATCTCCTGTTTGACAAACTTGTCAATGATGTGGTTACATTGTGCTCTTTGAGAAAATTATAAATTACTATAGTTCTGGAGCCTTCCAAGGGTACTTGCAGGTAGTTGAACCTAAGAATCCAAGAATTTTGAATGCTTGATCACTTGATTCTTAGGCCACTTCTCCAGAACATCTGGTTCATTGTTGTTAACATGACCCAGTTTGTGAACTAATTTAATCACACATTATTTGTAATATTCTTTTTCTTAGAGAATAACTTTAAAAAAAATGTGTAGACACTGGTAAAGTGAAAGTGTCAATTTATCAAATCTTAGTAGCCATAATGAGCTATAGAACAATAATACTAAAATTTTTATAGAACAAAAATTACCAAGGCAAGCAAGTAAAAATACCAGTTAGATAGCATCAGTTCTGGGACCAACATATACCAATATCCAGCTCAATGAGCCTTATAGAACAATTTATGATATAAAAATATTCCTTTATTATTCCTAAAGTAATAAGTTAATTTGACGTTTTAATAGATACACAAACACAAAAAAGATTGAGTTCCCAGCATTTCTTGGAGTTAGAGGGGAGCCGGAAATCATACCTATTGGACTTCTGCCTTCTAGTAGAATCTCTTTATCTCTTTAGGCTGATGGAAAGTTAAGCCTAAGTATTTAATTTTGACTTGGATTATAGACAGAATACATTTACTTTCAACTTCAAAATGGGTCCTTTTTTCCTAAAAAGCGTAGCCTCTCCTTCCCTAATTTTAAGTGTTAGTCATTTTTAATACTTTATAGTTTTGAAAGCATTCTGCCATTTTAACTCATACTGTACCATTTCAGAACTAATGTGTTTCCCTTATGGTGAGTACAAGGAAAAAGAAATCTGCCAAGGAAGCAGAAAAGCCTCACTTTAGTGCCAGATCATGAATTTCCCGGTCTCAGTACAAATTTGCCTACTCCCTGCTGCCCACTACTATGGCTCCCACTCTCTCAAGGATTTTAGTGACCTTTCTTTGACTTTATATATCTAGGGTCTTTTTATAGGATGACAGACATTATACAATTCTCCAAGATTACCCAGCTCTGAGGTTGCAGAGTTAAGGCTTAAATTTAGAACTATTTCTGTTCTTAATTTTATATTCTCTTTATTATAGGCAGCAAAGAGTATCAATTAATAAAATATCCAGAAACTGGTAGATTAGTGACATCTTAGGCATTCTATAGAAGACATTCCCACATTGGGTAAGATCTTGAAGTGCATATGGTTCTTGTGTTATTTTGATTTTTGCACATAATCATTATTTGTACAGTAATGAATCAATGATATCAGATTCTGTATCAGAATTCAACTCAAGAGCAGAACCTGTAGGAATTTTTACAAGGAACTGGTTAAAGCAATTGTGAGGGTTGGCTAAGCCAGCCTGAAATCTGTAGGGCAGGCATTCAAGAAGGGAAGATGGCACGTAAGCCAGCTATAAACTCACAATCATGAAGTGAACCTTAGCATCTCTGTGAATTCCAAGGTCCATGAATAAATGTGTATAAATCACATCTTGGAAAACTATTTTTCAAATACTTTGTCTTCCCTATTTATAGATTTTATTATGTTTTCCTTAATAAATGCTGAATGAATCTTCTTATAATTCATAGACTTTACAATATGGTGCTGGCATATTATGGCTACTTAGGAAGTACAGCAACTAAATTAGTGAAATTAAGCTTTTGGCATAAAAAAAGAGTATGCCAGCTTCCACAAGAATATGACTCTGTGCATACTGGATGTTACTATTGCCTTATAAGTCAATACTAAATGGCCCCAAAGAAAGAGCGCTAAAATCCTTGAGAAAGTGAGAGCTGTAGTGGTGGGCAGCAGGTAGTAGGCAAATTTGTACTGAGACCAGGAAATTCATGATCTGGCACTAAAGTGAGGCTTTTCTGCTTCCTTGTACTCACTATAGGGGAAGTGCATTAGTTCTGAAATGGTACAGTATGAGTTAAAATGTCAGAATGCTTTCAATGATTAATACTTAAAATTAGAGAAGGAGAGGCTATATTTTTTAGGAAAAAAAGACCCATTTAAAGTTGAAAGCAAATGTATTCTGTCTATAATATAAGTCAAAATTAAATACTTAGGCTTAACTTTCCATTAGCCTGAAGAGATATGTATTTCTATTTCATTTATTAGCATTTGGAAAATATGATGAAAATAGTTCATGTGGGAGATCCCAGGACAGTATCAGATGTGAACAGTCAAAAAGCATTTCTATCAAGATATTAGAAGCCTAATGAAGAGAGATCACAAATTTGTGCAGCCTTGCCAAATTTATAAAGGAAATGTTTCATATAAGTGTTTCTGCTTTGAAACTAAGAAACGTTTTGAAATTAAAATTTTAAATCCACATTGGGAAATTTATATCAAGAATTGTTATTTAATATTTTTGTATGCAATATTAATGGTTGAAGAGAAATTTAGACAGATACATTCATAAGCAGATTACCAAGGTGTATGATGGGATCTAAAAGATGGATCATGAGGCCTATTCATATGCAAAGTGATAACTAATTTACTAAATACAAATGACTCACATGCTATTTCAAATCCTAATGTGAGTTTCAGTAAAGCAGTAAAATTAGTTTTTATATATTCTGAATAAGATGGCCTGAAAATTAGTTTTAAAAATCTACCAGTGCTTCAAAATCAGGATTTTTCACATGTTTATGGACTGCATATAGAGACTGATTTGTCATTTAACACCTAAAGAGAGAGAATACCTCATTACAATAATGGCTAAGATATAATATTTCCAAAGAAAGAAATCACTCATATATAAGTGAAAGGAGCTTTGAAAATTCCATGAACGAATTAAAGTAAATTTGATTAATTTTTATTGCATGCCTATTATTTGCCAGGCAGCATGCAAAGCTCTGGAAATAAAAGATGATTATGATTTAGAGATTTTTAAAGAGTTCTTACTCAAATAAGGGAGACAGACATGGAACCGAAAAAATTGCAAGGTAGTGTGGCAAATCCTCTGGCAAAGACATTCACGAGATAGAGCGAGCATTCAAGAGGAGTAAATTGAGATGTGCAGGAAAGAAGATTTAAATAGTGAGGCAGGTTCATTACATAAACTGCTGTCATTCCTCCTGGCATTACATACTGATCACGGGTGGGACATGTGTGTGCTGGAAGAAGTGAAATATCGGTGATTTTTCTTGCACTTCAGTATGGTTAACAAATGTGACCTTGTTTTCCTTGATAGAGAAAAATGTACTTTTTATCCATGAACACCTTGTACCTTGGAGTGAGAATTAAGATCCACTTTATCTTTATTCTAAGTTACATAGATTTGCATCTATTTAGTGGTAGCCTCAACTATTAAACAATGACCTCATATATAAAATAGATTTCTTGAATCTTGTTTCATCTAAACACTGAAATAACACTTATAATAAATTGAAATAACAACCATAATACAGCCTATAATATCTATTGTGTACTTATTTTGTGTGAGGCTCTTTGTAAACCACTTTATATATGTTACCTTACTTAATCCCCGTAAGAATTCTACAAAGTAGATAAACACATTATCCTCCTTTTTCAGATGAGGAAACAGAAGTAAAATGGTTATTTAATCTGTCTAAAGCCTCACATTTGAGAAGTGATGTAGCTGGGATTGAAATTCAGGTTTACCTTATAACAAAGCTTGTGTCCTTAGCCACTTTCCTTTATTAGATTTAATTTAAATGAACTTCAAAGCAGAAAGCAAAACATGGACTAAGAAGAAAACTTTAGTACAAAGTCTTTAATTTGGCAAGACTCATTGAATTAAAAGATAAACATTTTTAAAATGGCAAATAGCTTGAATTTCAAAAGAAATTATCACCCATCCCCCCAAATTCCTTTGTATTTATAATGTATTTTTTCTTTATGTTTAGCTTATGGAAATTTATATAATTACTGGTGATTCTTCTCTTGTCTCAATGTATGGGAACACAAGGACTACTATTTCTAGTTGTATACAGAATGGATTATTACTTTCTATGCTTTCCTAAAAGTTGGAGTGAAAACCAAGACTAAGACCTAATATTCTTGGCTTTGGTCCACATGTATTTCCATTATTCAAAAAAAATTCTAAACAATATTTTCCATCTACCTTATGATGACACATTGGTTTGTAAAGAAATATTATTTTTTATTCTAAAACATTTGGATAAGAATGATAATATTTCTCTATAATAGCATTATTTATATGGAATTTTTAAAATTAAAACTATTATACAGTGATGTATATTAGTTGATAGTTGTTAAAGTATATGCTAATTAAAATATTTTCCAATAGTACTACATTTAATAAAATATTTAAATAAATAACAATTTGCCAAAATTTTTTAAATTCTTACTTTTTTAGCTTAAAAATACAACAGTTTTAAAAATGCTTTAAGGTACAATATAAAATAAGACAAAATAGACTTTTCCAATTATTGCAAAGCATATGCTTCTACATACACAGCAACATATAATGCTTTTCTGTGCTATTTTTCCAAGGACAACTATTATAAAATTAGAAAAGTGTTCTTTATATGGACTTTTATCTCATTTCATTGAAGTTTTCATTGAAATTTATAGATATTTTTTATGCCCTTAGATCTATTTTGCATTTTGTATCTTTTTGCTTTGCTTGTATTAAAAATGCTCAAAGGATCCTCTGGTTAAACCTCTTGCACTCAGGCAGTTAGATGATGTTTCTGTTTTGCAGATAAACCCACTTAGGCCTTGGTGGTTAAGAAATTTTGCAAGGTCATATAACTTGCAAGTGGTACCATGGAGATTTGACATCAATCTTCCTTTGCCAAAGTTGCACAAAGCCATTTCCCCACAGAAAATTGACTTAAAATGTAGAAATTCACTGGTTTTATGTAAGGTGATTATTACAAAGAAAACACACATTTTTTTCCAACATATACAGAGAAAATGTTCTATAACAATCAGTTTTAAGTAGCACTAAATTTGAAAATAATTGTTAGCTCCATTTCTAGGAGAAATATCACACTGATTTTTGTAAAACCTGGCATTTAGCACAGCTCACATACAATTGCATGATACATTATTATCATGCAGCTCAACCTCAACTGTGCATAAAGCAGTTTCTCTTCCTGTGGGATCTGGCAGGGTCAGATTTTATCTGTAGGATTTGTTTCTCCTATTCATGAGATGCAACACCTGCTGCTGTATAAATTGTTTAATATAGCCCTCTGTGTTGACTGTAAAAGTAATTGTATACTTGGCAGTCAAATATGATTTTTGAAAACAGCAATCTCCAAATACAAAGTGGGCCCTAGAGGGATAAACTTTACTGGACTGTACCCAGGATGTCTTCAATGATGGAGATTGGGCATGTAGTAGACATCTGTTGTTTTTGCCTGACTATCATCCATTTTCCATTCTTCTCATAGCAACAACTCGATTTTCTCCAGGGAACCATCTATTTTCCATTCTAAATTACTCAGTTTTGGCTCAAATCCAAGCCAGACCTTCCAAACCTTTTCAATGGGCATTATCCCTGGGGATTTTTCTGAAACTGTTGGAAAGTGGAAGCCCTCATTCTGGTGGGGTAGCTGATGAAAGCCTGGCCATAATTCCACCATACGAGGAGATCATGCCTACGAAAGAAGCCAACACAGAAGTAAGTTGAAACAAGAAATAGAAAGAGACAGGTTTCTGATATCATTTGGGTACATTGATTCATCTGTGCCTAAAGCCAGTTTATGTCTTGCTCTAATAAATTCACTTGTGCACAAGTCAGTTTAATTGGGCTTCTGTACTTATTAATGAAAGAATTCTGACTATTTCATGTCATCTTTCATGGGGTGACTATGTTGATTCCGAGACAACTCAGTGATTTAGAGCAGGCAGCTCTGGGTTCTACGTAACAATAGATACGTCAAGATCCATCACTCTGACACTAGAAAATCCTGTTGTGCTAACTACGGAGTTCTTTGCATTGGAGTTAGTTTAGAGACAATGTTAGGCTTCCCGGTATAGTAGGCAGCTGCCTATTTCTGTGGCAACAGAAAGGCTCTCTGGGACCCCAAACTATACTCTCTATTCACCAGTCTTTGACATCTTAAAAATATTTTGACATTTGTAATTACAGAAAATGTTCAATATGTACAGATAGTACAGTAATTTAAACCTGTACTGGTATGTATTCGACTAATATAATATCACAGTACTGTACCATTTGTATAATACTCTTTCATATATCTCCCCTGTACCAACCCTCACATAATCTGGTGAGGTAGATTTTACCTACTTTTCATGGGTTAAGAATTGAAAAGGCAAAGTAACTTCTCTAGGGTTACATGGCTAATAAAATCTCAGCTTTTTGACCATTTGTTAAGAGTTTTTCCTCTCATTATAAGAAATCTGACACAGACGTGGCTACTGGGATAGGAAAGAGGGTTTGGGCAATAAGTTCTTGGCTTTGTATGAAATTGGTACCTTGAAATGAAGACAACTCTTAGAAAACAAGACTGAGTATTCTAAAGATTGAATTATCAATTTCCTAAATTTACCTAGGGTCATCCATGACTTGAATGGATTCTGAGGGTAAGGGTTTAGTCTATATGGGGTTAGGATTTCTATGCTTATGTATATTTTCTTTTACATCCCTCATTGCCATCCTCCAGCTGTCAAGATAATTAAAATACTTCTTATGATCACATGACATTTTTCTGTTTATATTTCTAGACTCTAGAAGTTTTGTCCTCCAAAATGCCTTATAGTACCTGTAGAAATAGGAAAAGTCAAATCACTTCTACTTGTTGAAGTTTTATGAGCTTTCCTGAGACAATTTTCTGCTGTATGCTCATCAGTTCCAAAATCAGGATCTGCTTGTGACAGGGAGAGAACACAATGGCAGCAATGTCGTGCTTTTTATGTAGGATGATTATAATAATTAGTGCCAGTCAACAGAGGCAGCTCTCCTGAGAAAGAAGCTATGGGAGATTCTGTTGCCTGAAAACTTGGACTGACAAATTTAGGTCTATACTAAGCCTGTGTCAAGTGTATGCAGATATTTTAACATCAATTACAGTATGGTAACTACTGTTGATCCATCAGCAGCATATGCCCCATGGGATTTTCCTTATAACACAAAGTTGGAAAACAGGGAGAGATATTAGTGTGTAAAAATGTACCTTCCACTTTCTCTCTAATGTAGCATTTAAGTACTTTGAAATATTACTTTGACCACTGCATATAGTACAGGAGATTTGAAAATAATAAACTTAGATGAACTCTTACTGTCCTTCATTCTTCTTAATAGAATGAAGTTAAAATATACTTGAAAATATGAGGATGGTTTGGAAAGCAGGAACCAAATTTTCTGTTTACACAGAAAGAAATTTATGATGAGGTTGAGTTTAGATTGGGGAAAGGTATGGTGGTATCATTTTATATTAATGTGGCCCAATATTAATCTCCATTCTTAATCTGTATTATAGAAGGCTCTCAAAATAATGGGTTTTAGTAAGATTATAATTTTTTATAATAAGATACAAGAGCTAAAATAAAAATAGGAGTATACAGGCAGAAAGCCTAAATTTGAGATCCATTATGTTACTCAATATCTTGGTAAACTGGGCCAAAAAAATTTATTTGGGGAAAGGACCAGTCTTCTTATCTGGCAAACTGAGAGGGTACAAATAGATGCTCTTTAAAATCCATTCCAACATGAATAGTCTATAGTTCCACGAGTAAAACAAGGGAAAATCTACTTGTAAATCATAGTTTATAAAGGACCCATAGGAATAAAGTGCTAAACCAGAGGAACAAGTGATTTTTTTCCTTTTGTTGTTACTGAGGAGGCATTTGGGAAATCTTAACTCCCAAATTGTGCTATAAATGGATGAGCTGGATGCATGTTGTCTGTAAAAAGCAGTGAGGATATTTTGAACCACTAATAGGCAAACCAAGTTTAAGGATTAATAATAATGACCTAACTTTTGTTAATGCTTAATACATTCCAGGCTTGTGCTAGGTGCTTTGCTCCATTATCACATTTATAAATGATAATCTATGAGGTGTAATCACTGTTATTACTCTTTTGTATTTAGACAAAAATATTAAAGAAAAAGTACTCATGACTCTCTTTTCCCTTTCCTTGTAATGAGAGAAGAACCTTTTGTTTGTGTTGTTTTGTTTTGTTTAGGCATTATCCAGCTAAAAATGGAAAGAAAACCCAAAACAAGAAAGATGGTAGAGTAAGTTATATTAGAAAGGGCATTTCCTCTTAACAAGATGGCTTAGTCCATGTTCAGCTGTACCGCTCTACTTCAAACCTATAACAATGATAGATAAAATATAAGAATAAAAAGACAAAACATAACTGAGCACAAAATCAAAATAAACATGTCCACGGACTAGAAACAGAACAAACTCCAAGTACTGGGTAGGCAGAAGCCACAGGCTTGGCAGATATGGGTCCAGAAGAGGGCAAGTGAGTCTGGAAACCAACACTTTAGGGTAAGAACATTAAAAAGAGCTCTTTGTGAGACTACAGACTATAGCCAGGTTCACTGATGGAAGTCAGGAGTCTGGTGGGCACCTGTAGAAACAGTGACTTAAAAAATTAACTTGTTGCCTGGGGCTACAGCTTTATAGGCAGTTGTGGAACACAGACATAGCCCCACATCTAGGTATGAATTGCAGCCCTCTTTGTGTGACCTTCACCAAATAGATCTGAGATATTCCACACAGTATCATGGAAAAGGAAATCTAGAATGCCCTTATAAGATAAAACTATACAACTTATTTACAGGGCCATATGAACAGAGATAAAGAGAAAGAAGTGAAACTAAACTAAACAAAAAATATAAGAGACAAATGAAAATATATCAGATTAAAAATAAGGTTGCAACTCCAAATTCCAAAATATATAAATATATCTAATGATTAAGAATTACTAACAAAGTGAACAACCAGGACTTGAATACATTACAGATGAAAGCAATTTTTTAGAAAGGGTAGAAAAAAAATTAAAATAAGAATATTTAGAATACTCACAAAGGTAAATGAAATATTAATTTCATTAGATAGAAAAATAAAGATGCAAAATGGGCAAAAGTAAAACAAAAATATGGATACATATGTGTGTATATACACACATATCCATACACACATATATCTATATATCTGTATGTATATATGCATACATAAGTATATACATGAATATAATTATATACATATACATAATATATGTGTGTATATCTATATATCCAGAAATCTTTAGGATAAAATGAATGGCATTTGGAACCTGCAGATATCAATAAATAAATAATAAACTCTAGAGTAGACACCATTAAAGAAAGGATTCATGAACTAGAATATAGTTCTGAGAATCCAGCCAGATTGCAAGAGAAGTAGAGAACAAGATGAAATACAGAAGAGTTTTTAAGAGACATGGAAGACAGATGAAGAGGCTCCAAACAGGTCTGGTTGCAAACAGATGTAGAAAATAGAAGTTAGATCAGAGAAGTAATACTTAAAGAGATAATAGCAGACAGTATTTCAGAATTGAAGAAAAACAAGAATCTTCATATAAAAGACCACTTTGAATACTGTGCCAAATAAATAAAAACAAACCCAAAACTTGACAAATCATTGTCAAATTACAAATTGTGACAGAAAAATGGAACTACTATAAATATCTCCCAGAGAGAGACATATTTCTTATAAAGAAATAGCATTTAGATTGATTCTAGGCATTTCTTCAACAACTATAGAGACTAGAATAGAAGAAATCAATATTTTCCAAGTGCTGAAAGAAAATAATTGCCAAGTTAGAATTTTATTCCCAACAAAACCATCTTTTTAAAATAAGGTCAAAACAAAACAAAATGAAACAAATAAGGTATGTTAGTTTTATGTTTATAAAGACTAAGGTATAATACCACAAATAATCACTAAACAATTATTAAAGGATAGTCTAGTCCTAATGGTATAATTTTTTTAAAAATTTAAAATGTTTAACTAAAATGCTAAATTTTAAGTGACTAAAAGGTATATTTTAATAATGGAAATTTTAAATGTAAGCAGAAAATATTAACTTATTGAAAGAAATGATTATATTGTCTTTCAAAAGCTCATGTTGTTTATAAATGGCACCTCTAAAACTAAATCACATCAAATGGTTAGATAAACGAAAAGAGAAATTATGTGATCATTACTAACAGTCAGCTTATGTAAAAATCTTATTACAAGTCAAAATACAACCTCATTTAATCAAGATTTACTTCATAAAATAATTTTAAAAACATGATATAGCCATCGTCGAGAGCTTGTATGCACTTAACAACATAATCTTAAAATACATGAAGCCCAAACTGTCAAAGTCATGAGAAAAAACAGCTAGTTCTACCATATGTTAATACATATTATAAAAGCTATGGTAATTTAAAAAGTGCAGGGATAAAAAACCAGAATATTTGAACAGAATGGAGAGCTTAATTAGGTCATGCATATGCAGAAATTTGTTATATTGAACAAGTAGCATAGCAAAGCCATGGGAGAAAAAAGGGAACTTTTCAATAATAGATGTTGGGTGCAGTGATTTTGAAAACATAGAAAGATTCTTTTAATAAGTAATAAAATATCTCAAAACATAAGGGAAACAATAAATTTGATGTCACCAAATTATTCTCAGTGAAGGCAGAATCAAATGTGATAAAGAGATTTCTGAGGAAAGAGAGCTGGGCAGGGCTGGAGTTTTCTAAAGAAGAAAGGGGAGGTTTTATGGAAGTAGCTTTTGGAATGACCAGGAATTTGAGGAAAATGAAGAAAAATAATTCTTAAAGGTTTTCCTTCTGTGTTACATAATGCCACACCTTACTGCAATAAATACTTAGAGATGAGACACCTACATATGAAAAAGGTGCTATAATTTTGTCTATCAAAAATTTATCAGACCTAAAATACCTAAAGATTAAGATTATAAAATCATTTTCTATAGAATGAAAAGATTTCATATAGAGTGGATAAAAACTTTTCACACTTTTCAAGTTTATTAGTTTTAGTAAATTTAAGAAAAAATTTTTAAAAAATTTCAGTTTTACAAATTTAATAGAAAATTTGAGACTAATTATCTCAAGGCACTGTATAAACTGAAAACCTAGAAAGGTTATTTAAACCCAGTCATGTTTAATATATTCACATTTAGTTCATTGTTGATACAGAGGACAATAAGTTGATTTCTCATAAGCTTCTCTCAGTGCTACAGTCAAAGATTAGACACGATTTCACAATTTTTGTCTAATAGTGTTTATGGGCTTCTAGGAAACCCATTTAATATTAATATATGTTATCTATAAATATATCTGAATTTTTAATCTTTTGTATATTGTTCTTGCCATATTGAACTTACCTTTTTAAACTCTATTTCTGGTCTATAACAGTTTAGTATATGTGTGTGTGTTTACCTTGTGTTCTACAAGCTCTTTATATGCCATTCTCTAACTTAGTTGATCTCTAAAAATTATTAAAAAGCAGTATCTTACTTGGGAGTTGGGCCAGAATCTCAGTGAGACCCAGTGCCACTCATTGCTTGTCGCCGTAGGATCCATCAGCGTGACCGTGGAGCTAGAGCAGGTCTGGGCTCTGATGCATCTGAAGTGTGAGTAATCCAGGTCCTACCACCCCACCCCGAGGTAGCCGGGAACCATCAGAGCTGAGAAATGAGGAATAGAAGGAGGAGAACAAGGAGAAGAAAAATACGTTTGGAAAAGAGAGAGCCACGAACTAGAAGAGTTACATCGTCAATTTAAAAAAAGGGCAAATATCTAATGGGATCAGGCCTACATGAGGCTTTGAAGAATGCAAAGATTGTCCTCACTGTCTTTCTAGCCTATTTAACTGTTTCGTGTTTTTCTCATTTCTTTCCCATTCCAGACAACCAAGGCTCTCAAAACATTTCTGTCGCCTAATAACTCCCTCCCACGCTTCACCTTGTCCCAGGGGATATGTCATCTAGGCTTAGCTCTTGACTTATGAGTCATATTCTTAATATCACTGGCCTCTTTTTTATTGCTTAAGAGCACTCTTAGATAACTGGTTAGATAATTGATTATGAACACAAACAAACCAGTGGGCCAGCAAGGTGAGGTCAAGGTGAGGTCAAGGTCGCGTTGGCTAGCACTCACCAGCAACTTGGGCCAATTTACTTTTATCTCTCTGGACTTACTTGCCTCAACATTCAAACAATCATATCTGATGGTATTGAGTGCTAATATATACATGAAGTTGGGAAAACATTTTATATTTAATCCTCATAACAACTGTATTATATAGTTACAGATATTATCTACATTGTAAGGTGAGGAAACTGATGCTTATAAAAATCAATGCGACTTGTCTGTTCCAAGGTTACAGAGCTTGTAGATGGCAGAACTGTCTTTGAGCGTAAACCCTGGGCTCTTAAACTTCGTATTATACTGTATTTCCCCATATCACAGGGCATTTGGGTTGGAACATTTCCTAATGTGTTTTCATGGATCAGTATGACTATGGGAAGTTGAAAAAGATTCTCTTTAAATAATTTTGGGAAACATGGATTTAAAGAAAATGAAGCTATGCTCTTTACTAAGAGTCTTCTCAAATCATTTACTATAATATTTTATTAGGAATAATTATAAGGAAGAAAACATTATGCCTGGTATTCCCTAAACTCATTTTGACCATGGAATCTTTTTTCCCAAAAATAATCTGTGAAGCTTGCATTCTACAGAAGGTATTTTGTGAATTGCTGCACTAAAAAGTTTCTACAGTTCTTCTAACTCTTAAATTTTATAGCCTATGATTTTTAAAGTGTTAGTGGACCAAAGAAGCTTATTTTGTCACACCTCATGGATGGCAATTGCATTTTAGTAAGCATGTAAAAACTAAGTAATTATGTCAGTCAGTGCAGCAGGCCTTAAGCTTTGGGGGTAGGTGAGATTTCTGATGTTCTTAAAATCACAGTAATCCAGTTCATGGAAAATTTATAGATAATCTGCTTTGTGAAAATGTTAAACTAGTCGTAGCTGCAAAATATGAAAGAAATCTGAAACATTATCCCTGTATTCAAAGAGATGCACTTGAGGTTTCAAAGCTCATTCATCTGAAATATACATGAGCATATTCACATACTTATAAACAACACAAGTGTTATATAACTGCTAATTGGAGAGGTGAGTGGTACTATGCCCACAAATCATTGCTCCTTTTTTAATTCACCTTTTTTTTTCCTAAAGCATACTTGCAAGCATCATATTTAGCTGTGACAATCATCTTCTATTAATATAATAATTGTGTGTTTTGGGTAACATTTCTCTTGTTAGGTTATTTTTCTTTCAAATACTTCTGTGTTTAGAGTAGAGATGATTGTATGCTGATACTCTTGGCAAAAAGTTCTGAACTTGTATTTTTTTATCAGCTGATTTATATAGGTGATAATCATGTGACTCAGATTTGAAAAGTGTACCTAAGCAAGTGAGATAGATTTTAAGTAATTCATTTATTTTACCTAAGTTCGTTTTCCCTCCCAAGCTTGAGTTTCATACACTATATATGGCTGTCCCCAGTGTCTGTGGGGGATTGCTTCCAGGACCCCTAGAGACACCAAAATCTGCACATACTCAAGTTCTGCATTGGTTCCTGCAGAACCCATGGACAGGAAAAGTTGGCCCTCCATAGACCAGGGTTTCACATCCCATGAATACCGTATTTTTGATCCACGTTTGGTTGTGGTTGTGGAACCTGTCAATAGAGAGGACCAACTGTGTTTATTGAAAAAATCTGTGTTTAAATAGGCCCTCGAAGTTCAAACCCATATTGTTCAAGAGTCAACTGTAGTTGAGCGGAATCTGTTCAGGAATTTTTACTGTCTTGAAAAAAAAAGTCATGATTGATTGCACCATTGAGAACAGCCTTTTTTGGGTCTTTTTCCTCAATGGAATAAACGTACAAAGCCTTTGTCAGTTGCTCAAGATTATTTATGGTCTAGTTTTCAACTCTTATTTCCCTCTTCCATTCCCAAGTTACTTCCCACAATTCACCTTCTCATACCCTATGTTTGAGCTAAACTCAGTCTTTTGATCTTCCTCATACAAAGACAATGACATCCAATCAGTCTGAATGTTCTTCACCTGTTTTCTAAATATTTGCCATTAACTTATAAAGGTTCAATCGTCCTCAGTTGAAAATATTCACTATCCCATAATCTGTAACCCTCAATTTCTTAAAAAAATAAGCATCTACATTATCATTATTTAGTGTAGTGGTCATGTATTTTAATAAACTGTAAGCTCATTGATGGTAGAGTCCATATTTATTCATCTTTGCAACTCCTATAGCACTGAGCAAGACTATTATGAATATAATGGATGCTATATAAATGTTTTTGAATGTACTATGTATAATAGGAAAAGTCAGTAAGCTTTGTGTGCCTTTGTTAGATGTAGCAATTTACTAGTATCAAAAAGATACAAAAGATTGAAAAATGTTTATGTTTCATTCATTAGATTTGATAAATAACTCTAATAAAACTAGTGATCTTTTAAAACTATTTCAACAACTCTTTTCCTTCACAGTTATTAGATCTAGAAATCACATTATGTGAAAATATTCACAGTGATGCTGGGAGGTATTCATAATATACAATTAAACATTTTAATGGGTCCATTTGCTACAGCCTAGGTTATTAGTGGTTCTTTGATATCTTGTTTTACTTGGTACTTTTTAGTTTGTCTATTAGCAATTTCATACCTACTCTAAGTTATATGTACTTGAGCTTTCTAAAGCTAGATTTTAATTAAACAGAATGGCAAAAACGAGGTTTCATTGTTGTAATCCTTTAATGTTTTATGAGAATAGTTTTTCTAATATATGAAATTCATTTCTTAAAGAATATTCCTCCAAAGAGAAAAATAAAATGTAAACTTGCGTCTTTTGAGTGCTTGCCAGGTAACATTCAGCCTATAATATATGCCTTCCAAAACTAATTAAGGAGCTACATTATTATCTATACTAACAGAATAAAAGCTCTGTGCAAGCATATACTCACTATGTGGAAATTCTGTCTGGACCAGCTGTCAATTTCTGGGCTCCCTTTTTTCCTTTGAAGACTATTCATAAAATGGAGATAAACACATTCCCTGTGTGCAATATAGGTGTACCTGCAAATATTTGATGCATCAGGGCATTTGGGAAATTATTTTAATGGATTTTTACCAAATCATGTTTTGACAGTCAATTTAAATACATTTAAGTTACCACTTTCACCTATGCCAAAATCCAGTGGGAAACAGGAAAGTTTTCTTGTGAAATGATGGAGGAAGCTGATGATAAAAGGTTCCATTCAGCATTAAAAACTCAATAAAAGAAACATGAGTTAATCAAATTGTCATGACTGAGAAAATATCCTTTCCTGTGCAAGTACCCAAGTCTAAGTCATGTAGATAGAGGGAAGCAACTCCTGCAAAACTCATGCTGAATTCTCTTGATAACTGGTGAACTCTTGAACCACTGTACTATGATAGTATGTAATAACAGTAAATAGAAAATATTCTTTTCTCTTTTACTAGTGAAATGAAACATGGCCGGTTTTTGACAAAGTTCTTAGCTTCATGAATAATATTCTTGTTTTGTCTATTTACCCACCTGAAGTAAAAGTCACAGGACCTTTTTAGGTTACTTCCATTCATTGCAACAGCACATGCTTCATACTAAGGTTAAATAGATGTCTGTTTGTCTCTGTATTGTGAACAGTGACTAATTGTTAGGAGGAGGGTACTGACATTTTAAAGAATGAAAATAGTTATTTTAAAATGCTACTTCCTTGGCAGGCTGACTCTGAAAAAACAAAAAAGCTGAGAACAAAGTGAAAATGCCGTGAAAAACTGTAGAAGTGAAAACAATTAAGTTGTCTCCTCCTTAGGATAGTAAGGATTTTAAAAATATTTCAGAATGCCTTACAAGTCTTAACTACTGATTCTTCACCTTTGCATAAAGTAGCATTATTAACATTATAATTAATTTGATGAAGAAGTTAAGGAGGTGTTGAAATAATTTTATGTGGGAAACTATCCAGGTTGATGGCCCAGTTATAATCAGGGCTTGAACTCATCTTGCCCCTTATTGCGGGCTTTGGAATTGTATGTGTATACGAGTGTGTGTGTGCGTGTGTGTGTGCGCACTTATATTAATTTTTCTTAATGACCAAGATAGGTAGGCAAATGGATAATTAGAATGTGCAACAAACTACTTTCCAGCTAAAATGTTTTAATGTTTTTCTATTTTATTGATAAATATCTGTATACAGAACTTGTTCATATTTAGTTGTTTAAAAATATAAATATGAAGATAATAATAATATACTGCATACATTTGAGTTCTCAATATGTACCACCTTCTATGTTAAATGATTTAGGTACATTACTCCATTTAATTTATTCAATAATTTAGGAGGTTGGCATAATTATTTTCATTTTACAGAAGAGGAAAGAGAGACTTAGGTCTAAAATGTACACAAGGCCACACTTTTAGTGAGTAGCAGAAGTGAGATTCAGGCTTGAGATTGCCTGACTTCAAAGTCTTTGTACCACTAATACCTACATGCAGTTTACTGAAATAGGCTCCTGTTTTGTTTGCTTCTTTTTAGAAATTATGCTACTTGTTGGAAAAATTTCATTATTACTCCATCTTTATAGTACTAATCAGTATTATTTCTATATTAGTAAAACAGAAAGGAATAAACATCAATTTTATTCCTGTTGTTTATGGGTATAGTTTTCAGGTTATGTCTCCCATGCTCATTCACTTTGGAGTAGAATGTATAGCTCATTCTCTTTAGAGTAGGATGTATAGAGTAGAATGTATAGAGTAGAATGTACTTGCTTTAGAGTAGAATGTACAGCCATTAAGCTTAAATAGCCCTGTACATGTGTTTCTCCATTCCATTCCAAATGTGGGCTACAAATGAATTTGCAGTAACTAAACTTGTCCTCTGGTCCTACACCCTTCTTACATGTTCAGACCCCTTCAGGACCCTCCCTGTGGCAGGCCTCACTAGCAGCTATTCACAATCCAATTCATTCATCTTTTGTGCTAACAGGACCCAGATTTTGTTCAAGTTTTTTGTTCAGAATATTTCCTTGAATGACCATGGTTAAATTCTCACAGCTATTACATGGTCTTTGACAGTTTCCTCCTTGTCCGTTTTGGCCTCCATTTATGGCTCCACTGCTGAGGCCTCTGCTGCTTGTGGAAGGAACCTCAGGTACTGGGTCCCACCCTCACTGCTGTGTATGTAGGGCTGTTCCCTCTGCAGCATTACACCTCCCCCTGCAGAGGTGCAATTGAGGGCCAGCTCTTGCCATTGTTTATCTCACAGCCTGCAAGGTACTAAAACTGTGCTGTCAGGTATGCTGGAATGAAAAGAAGGCCTTCCTCCTAGACAGAGATACACTCTTATGTAGATTTTATTTCTCAAAGTTTTAAGAGAAATTTCAAAGAAATGAGCCATGTATGTTTTCAACTTCAGCAGTCTTCCTCTAAAAGTTTAGATGTAAATCTATGAGGAAATGGAACAGATATGAATAAAGAACCCTATTTGGTCATCAGAGTATATTTTTTGTTCAAGGATAGTGGTATTGCTATTAGAAACATTTGAATGCTTAGCTCTATTATAATGTTTCTTTCCAGAAAGTTGTTTAATTTCATACAAAGAAACTCCTCGTCAGCGGACTTCACATGCCCACTATTCATATTCTGATGCATTTGAATTTTAGTGGTGAACACCTGATAGAGGTCAAGCTGAGATTCCTGTGATATTTACATTTGGCAAAAATATTACATGTGTGTAAATAATAGTAACATCTCTAAATTTCTAACTTATTTTTCTTTGCTTTAGAATTCACTATTGTATGCAATTTTTTTTTTTTGCAGACAAAATACCATTTTGCAAAATATTTTGTTGCTAGATTACCTTTACCATTTTATTCTCTATAGATAATAGTATTTCCCTTACTTCTAAGTTCTTAAGAGAAAATCTTATTGTAAATCCCTTCAGCCTGACAACAGAGAGAACTGCAAAAGGGAAAATAAAGTATTGTTACATTTCATGGTATTTTTAGGGAAGGAGGAATAGCTTCGTGTCATTGAAGTGGGGGGATGGCTTGCTTTGACCCATCATTCAGTGTGCAGGGTATGTACACGCTTCCTCTTATTGTTCACTTACATAACCACTTTTGTCTAGAGTCATTAATCATCTATAAAGGACCCACACTTAATGTATGTTTTTCTGTTAGTTGTTACTTTGATTCCCCCCACCCATTATTTATATTTGATAGTCACTGGATGTGATAAAACAACATATGTGAACAATGTATGGTATGTGAGAGTACAGTATAAACAGAGTGCAAAAGAGACCAGCAGTTAAGCATTTACTACTTGCCAGGTTCTGTGTTAGGTGTTTTTCATGGGAGATCCATAATTTCAGAGTAAGCCTAATAATTAGATGGGGTATGTTAAGAAAAATGATAAGTACAAATGAACAATGAGCAATCCTACCCTCTCCCTCACCACTTTCCCCTTCTCTTCCCAGGTGTCATCTTTCCAAGAGGGTTTCTGCCTAATCTGGTTCCTTCTTGGCATTCTATTTTACAGATTAGGGTAGTGAAAATGAAGGTAAACTGGAAAACTGGAAAACTTCAAGACCAGCTAGATACCCACTGGAAAGGGCAGAGAGATAGAGGAGGCAAAAAAAAAAAAAAAAAAAAAAGACTCATAAAGGAGAGTACATTTGTAAGATATTAGAGATGGAGAGGGAGAGAGAGGTAGTTTTAGAAAGGCGTGTGTGTGTGTGTTATGACTGTAATGGCAAGATGCCATCTTTCCAAATGCCATAGAAAAGATTAACTCTTTATACAAAAATAGAAAAGACACATGTGCCTCCAGGTATCTACCATTCAGCTAAAACAATTATGCACTTACTACCATCTCTCTCCCTAGTTATTTTGACAAAATATCAGATATATTTTATCTACACATATTTCAGTATGTACATCCAAACACTCTAAAAATATATATCCATAATACTATTATGTGAGATAATGGTATTATAGATATAGTTTAAAAATGTACAACAGACTAACATAATACACACTCACATACACACACAGAGATACATGCTTCCTTTTATTATCAATCCCACTTTGTCTTTCTTTCTAACTATATATAGATATAGTTATGGATATAAATGTAGATATCTCAGATTGTTTTATTGAGATAAAATTTATCATAGCTCTGACACGGGCAGTGCATGGGCAATATATATAGCCAAAGTGTTGTACCCCCATAATACTCTGGAAAAAAAAAAGAAAAAAAAATAAAGCCTGGATAACATTAAAAAAATTTATTAATTTATTACATTATGATTACAATAATTACTACAACTTATTATAGTCTCCCATAAAGTTAATTTGTTCCTTTTTCACTTCTTAAAACGTGGAAAAGCTTTACAACAGGCTTTCATTTCCCCCATGCTGCCCTTTGTCTTATATTTTAGTTTTATATGTGTGTTAAATCAATGTTATTTTTACTATTGCTTTAAACAGTCAATTTTCATTTCCATTTACTTCCATATTTACCCTGCTTAGTGCTCTTAATTTCTCTATTTCCTCTGAAATAATTTCCCTTCACATCAACAAACTTTCCTTAAAATTTTTTCAGGTCTGCTGACAACAAATTCTTTCAAGTTTTCTTTTCTGGAAATATTTTGATTTTTGACTATATTTTATTTGAAAACTAATTGTGTTGGGTATAGAATTCTAAGTTGGGATTTTTTTTTTTTTTTTTTGCTTTGGTTTAGGGATGTCATTGCACTGTCTTCTAGCTGCCTTTGAAAAATCATCAGTTGGTCTTATTTTTGCTCCTCTATTTCTTTTCCTTTCACTATGATGTGCTTGTGTGTAATTTTTTTCATATTTATTTTTCCTGGGAGTTTGCTGACTGTCTTAATTTTAAGGTTTTATCTTTCATGAGACTTGCAAACTCTCAGTCTTTATTTCCTCAAATAAAGTTTCTCTCCTACTTTCCCTCTTTCTCCTCTTTTTCCTGGGCTCCAATTAGACATACGTTAGACCATTTGACCATGCTTTTTGTGCTCTGCTTTTTTTTCCTTCTGAATTTCACATTAGATGTCTTTAACTCAAATTTAGTAATGCCATTTTCTGCTATGCCAAGTCTGCTGTTAAACCCATCAAATGAGCTCTTAATTTCAAATTCTTTATTTTACTGTTTTAGAATGTCCATTCTTTTTCTATTGTTTTCTATATTTTCTTTAACATAATCATAGTTTTTTGAAGTTACTATCTCCTTCTAACTCCCTTGCTCTTTTTCTATCGTCAGTTTTATTTCTTGATTAGCAATCACTTCTTCTTGCATTTTCATATAACTAGTAATTTTGATGACATATTGGGCATTTTGGTTGATATGTATTCAAGGCTTTTGATTCTGTTATCATCTTCTAAAGAGTGTTAAGCTTTATTTTGGCAGGAAGATACATTACTAGTGGATCTCCTTGATACTAATCACACAAACTTTTAGGTTTTTTTAAGGTAAGCTATTCCTTATAAGGTAAGCCCTTAATTCTAATAACTATCCTTCATACCTATGTGGTTCTTATTCCTATGAGTGTTACAGCTATAGTTGCTGGAGGTATCAACTGAAAGACCAGGGTGTTAATTAAAGCCTTTTAACTCTGAAATTCTCCAGTACTGCATAGCCTCTCAAATCTCTGCTAAGCTGTCTATTCTCCCAATGGCTTTTATTCATTAGGACTCCCTAAGTATCACTTAGTATTTAGGAGTTGGCCAAGCACCAAAAAAAATTTACACATATTTTTGGGGTGTTCACTCTGTGACTTTTTTCCCTCACATCTCAGTCACCTAGACAGCTCTGAACTCTAGTTTTTATTCCTTCTGCTCAGTTGCTCTTTTTGTGGGTCCTTGTGCTCTCTATTGCATTTTTCATTTTATTCTTTGTATATTTCAGCTCCAGGGTTTTGTTTTGATTTTTTTAAAAAAATTTCAATGTCTATTAACTTTCTGTGGAAAATTTCTTGATTGAGTCTCTGTGTTTTCTTTAAATTTCTTGAGCTTTCTTTAAAAAAAGCTATTTTGAATTCTTTTTCTGAGAGATCACACCTCTCCATCACTTTAGGGTTGGTCTCTGGCACCTTATTTTGTTCATTTGGGGAAGTCATATTAATATTTCCCTAAATGTTCTTGGTGCTTGTGGAAATGCAACCAGGGATTCTCAGCAGACTGACTGTTGGTGGCCCAGATGGACCTGGGGAAGATCCCAGGATGGTAGTGGGGCTCTGTGGGTTTGCTGGCCAGGGACCTGAGTCCAGATGACTCTCTTGGTAGCCCAGAGGAGTGTGCCTCCCAGCAGGTCCCTGCATGAACAGAATGTGTCCCCAACTGCAGTGAGAGGGGTTGGAGTCAAGACAGAGTCCCCCCTTGGGATCTGCTGTGGAACAAAGGCTGTTGGGCCCATCCTGTTGGCTCAGATAGGTGTGCATCATCCAGCAGGTCTCTGCACAAGCAAAGTAATTCTTCACTGCAACATGAGGGGCCAGAGATAAGATTGGTCCCCTTTGAGATCTGCTGTGGAATAGAGGCTGGAGAGCCCAGTCTTGGCTCAGAAGGGTTTGCATTGTTCTGAAAGTTCCTGCACAGATAAAATAGTTCCTTGCTTGCAGGCGGAGGAGCTGGAGCTAAGACTTGGCTCCCTGAGGATTTACTATGGAGCAGAGCCTGGAGTGACCATCTCATTGGCTCAGATAAGCATGTGTCTCCCAGCAGGTCTCAGAACAGACAGGATAGTTCCTGGACTGCGGTGGGAGGGGACAGAGCAGAGACTGGGACTCCTTAAGATCTGCTGTGGAATAGAAGCTGGAGAGCCCAGTTTCCTCAACTCAGAGGGCACACATCTCTTGAGGACCCTGCACAGATGATTTAGTTCCTTAACTGCAGCAGGAGGGGCTGAAGCTGAGAATGGGCCCCCTCTGTATCTGCTGTTGATCAGAGGCTGGAGAGCACAGTCTCATTGGCTCGAAGGATGGTTTTGGTTGTAGGTTCAAAGCCAAACAGGAGTGTAGCCAAGCCCCTTGGAGGACTGGGCCATTTCTGTGCTTGAACCTGAGAGCAAGTTTGGTGGATCAGCTACCTGGATATCAGTGTGAACTCTCAACATGCCTCTCCTAGATGTTGGGCTCCACCAGGGTTTTACAAACTCCTACCTGAATCCTAAGTCTCCTGCAGAGAGACTTTTAACTGTGAATGGGTGCAGAATTTTTATTGTTGTGGGGGGATATGAGTGAGTTCCCTTCTATTCCACCATCTTGGTGATGTTTATACCTGGCTTCTTCTATAAATCTTAAAACTAATTAAGTTATTATTGTTATTAGTTAATAATAACACTATTATTAGCATTATGTATTAATTTATATTGGTACCTGCCATTGATAGGAGTCAGGGTAATGTTCTGATCTATTGTTTGAGAAAGTAGCTCCCTAGAGATCAAACTTTGAAATTAACAATAGCTTGTTTATGGAGGATCTCACAAACCTAAAACAAAGTAGTCAATTTTCCAAAAATAAGAAATGTTACCATGTCCACACAACTCAATTCTTGTGTATTTTTTTAAGATTTCTCTATTTTGACGAGCTACTCAATAAAAATATCTTAAGTTGTTGATTGTAACTGTAATTTGTAATAATAAAATATATTTTTCTTTAGGCATATTTCCAAAATTATATTTTAATACTTCTTTTGTGTAAATTTTTCAGTGAAGTTAGTTTTAGGCAGAATGATTTATATAAAGAGGCAGATAAGTGAGTATTGCTTTTGTTGTTTTCCTCATCAGATTCACATGCACAAGAGTAAACCTCACAATTTACCAGGTGAAAATCACAAAAAGAAAGGTGTGAAAGCAAAAGTGAGTTTATGGAAGCAAATCTATCATCCTTTTAAAAGGTGAGTTGATGTAGGTCACAAAATTGTGTCTCTGTCATCTCCGTATTAGATCTTCTGGAGCCACTGGCCTATACTAATCATTAAGATTGGTTATATGAAGCCAAATTTGGGGCATTTTTTTCCAAGAAAAAGTATTAAATGTTGACTTACTGTTTTAAAAGAATTCTTTCCTGGAATTTTTTTGGGAAACTTTTTCAAGAAAATATATTTTGACACAAATAGAAGAGATTGTCATGCTTTTAATACCCCTTTTGGTAGGTGAAAATGTACAGATAATAAGGGGCTAGACTAGAATGCCTTGTATAATGCAACTGAAAAAAAATTGGGAGGAAACTGCTTTTATATGTAGTTAAATGAAAAATTTTCAGAAATTTTAAAACGGATTCAACTACAAAGATTTAAGAATGGATTAAATGAAATAGGTCCATGCTATGGTAACCCTGGAGCAAAAGACACATTGTAGTGTGATTTATTTATCACTAAAGTCTTTGACAGTCCCAGCATTATAATTCGCCAGAGAAAATGGTTGTGAGGAGGTGAGATGGTTGAGGTTTCCTAGGGATAACTCCTCTCACAAAAAATATCTTTTGTAGGTGCCTAAAACTTATGTGGAGAAGGACTATGCTTTCAGTTTGCAGTATTTTCATAAAGAAAGTAGTGCAGTAGAATGTCAGACAGACTTGGGTTTGAATTCTAGCTCTGCCTTAGATATGACCTTAGATAAATTACCTAACCTTTCTGAGGCACAATTTCTTTATCTGTAAAATCTGGTTAACAATACCTAACTTCTAGCCTATTTTTATGAAAATTAAAAATTTCATTAAATATAAAACATCAAACATCCTTTCTGGAAAGTAATTGTCCCTTAACAAATTAAAAAATTCTTCAAGAGTTTATAATTTGAATGATTTCTTCCAGCAAACTAGTGGACAGAATTGTGTCCTTCTTGATCTTAATGCAGGATAGTGATCATTAAAGTTAGTGCAGGTGATGAGTCTAGAGTAAAAGGAAGAAATATATAAGGGCAATTATTGATAATTTCATAATAAATATTTTTCTTGACTTTATACAATAATTTCCCCTCTGAAATTTGATCTTGAGAAATACCTATAAACACAAACTACATATAACAAGATATTCATTGCATAATTTTATAGTAACAATAGCAACAAAATGGGAAAAATATATGTTTAAGAATAGGAAAATGTTTAAATATACCATAACATAGCTATCAGATAGAGTATTATGCAATTATTAAAAATGACTATTATAAGAGGAAAAGGTTACTGGTGAATATATTTACATACACAGAAATACAAGATTGGGAGAAAATGGAGCAACATTCCCATAAAATGTATTTATGGAAGATATTTTATTCTTACTTTTCTTTCTTTTCTGAAAAGAGCTTTTATTGCTTTTACATAAACCAAACAGAATAAAATAATGAATGAAGGGCGAATTTTTCAGAGCAAACATTCACAGCTTTGAAACTAAGTCCATAGTCGTTGTGATGTCAGAACAGCCACGGGACTGTGTGACTTGACAATAGAGCGTATTAGTTTCCAAGCTTCAAGAACCGAAATTCACTAAGTAGACCCTAATAAAAGTAGTAGGTCTATGGTACTTGCTTTTTATTTATTTTATGCATTTAGACACAAAATTATACTACAACAAAATTCAAGATGTTCAGAGCCAAGTATCATTGATTAACTTGAAACAAATGGCCCACTGAATTTGAAAACAAAATTAAAAAGGTTGAATTAAGGCTCAGGCTATTACTCTGTTTTCTGAACACCATCCTTTTACCACTTGCTGGTTCAAATGAATTTGACCTTGAACTTCCCTTGCATTTTTTTCACATGACACTTATAAACTAACTATAGCCAAACTTATAGCTCAGAATCTCTGGAAATATGTAAAAGTGAGGTGGAAAAGATGATCGTATTTGCTTGATCTTATGATGTTCTTATTACTAATTCACAAATCACTTAGGAATCTCAAAATATGGTATCTTTCCTTCATTATCATTTTGAGGAAGCTGTTGGGAGATAATTTCCCAGGAGTCTCTCATGCTTCTTCACATTTTGTGAGCAAAGGTGCTGGCTGTCTTTGTTCTAGACTGTCTCTTATAGGACAGTTATATAGCAAGAAGTTTTAGAGTGCCTTCTTTGAAGCAGAGGGCAGGTTTGTTTTCTGTCCAATATAGTAAAGATAGTGTTTCTATCTGGGGCCAACGTCAGGCAGGTTTGCTTGCTTCCTATTATAACACCTTGGGCTTGATAGTTTCCTCAGCTATGAGCAAAAAGACTACATGCAACCTACCCAAAACATTCACCTGGCTCACTCCGTGTTGACCCTATGAGAGCTGGGGTGCAAGCAGAATGGATACTAAAATGAAGCTCATGGTGCTTGTTGTGCTGTGTCTTCTGCCAGTGTCCATAAAATTGTGGCAGGCCAACTTGTGAGCTTGCAAGCAGTGTAAAAATCCCAGACCCTTCACATTTTTTGGTAGAAGGTTAAAGTTAAATTTGCTTACCATTTTTAGCAACAGCACAGCACCTATTGTTTTATAGTTTTATGTCAATTCTTACATGAATATTTTTATCTCATTATCTATTTCTTTAGACTACCTAAGGAATATTTATAATATGTATTACTTTGCAGTAACAATGTAATAGTATGTATGTATAATATATGTGTAGATATGTAAATAAATAAACATTGAAATGTAGGTTTAAGACATAAACATGGATTCTTTGGAATGTGTTTCTTTATTGGAGAGGAATGGTTTTGATAATAAGAAAAAGGATAAGCAACAGGAGAAGATAAATACTGGGCCCTAGTTTCCTTATTTCTTCCCAACTCTATACCTCCGATATCTTTGTATTTTTAAGTGGCCTAGTTTTATTTTGTTAATTCTAAAAAGAATCATTGTGATAAAGACTTGCAGACCCAAAGAAGACAGAGTAAAAGAAGAATGACAGAGAGATATAAAGGAAAAACCGAGAGACAGATTAGAAATTGGATTCTCTCCCTTCTGTCTTCTCATGGTTCTTTATTGTGCTTTCAGTCCTGGGACAATGAACTACAACTCAAAGCTTAACTTTTTACCAAGTTGCTGTTTAGAGTGAAAGTGTAAGTGAATCCTTTCTGACTCAATAACTTTCTACATTTGATAATGCTTATTGTCTTGCATATACAGATTATTTCCCGTTTCACTTGGGAATCTTATTTTACCTAGATCTGAAATTTTCTTTGCTAGCTTAGGAGAAGCAATTTTGGGAATATAGACTGGAATCTACATGTGGAGTATTTTGTTGGACACAAGCAGTGAATAAGCCTTTTCTAAGGTTAAGGAATATGAGAAATAAAGCTTAGGCGTTAGTAAGAAAGAACTTTGTCGATTGACTAGAGGAAAGTAGATGACGTGACAAGGGCAAAAATAAAAGATTGGTGAAGGCAGGTGAAATAAATAAATGTAATACTTGGAAAATTACAGTTTCACGGTTGAATTGTTTTGGATAAAATGTATAAATAATTAATAGTTGGTGGCATAGAAATGCAGTCCCCAACCCCCGTGCTGCAGACCGTGTGGCCTGTTAAGAACTCGGCTGCACAGTAGCCAGTGAGCAAGGGAAGCTTCAGCTGCATTTACAGCCACTCCCCAGCGCTCGCGTCACCACCTGGGCTCCGCCTCCTGTCAGAGCAGTCACTGTCCCCATCACCCCCACATGGGACCATCTAGTTGCAGGAAAACAAGCCCAAGGCTCCCACTGATTCTGCATCATGGTGAGTTGTATAATTATTTCATTACACATTACAATGTAATAATAATAGAAATAAAGTGCACAATAAATGTACTGCACTTGAATCATCCCAAAACCATTCCCCCCGCCCCGGTCAGTGGAAAATTTGTTTTCCATGAAACCGGTCCTTGGTGCCAAAAAGTTGGGGACTTTTTGTCCCCAAAAAGTTGGGGACTTTTGCCAAAAAGTTGGGGACTTTTAACGGCATGGAAGATAGAATATTGTTCTATTCATAACAATAAAAACATATTTTATTCATAATGTTAAAGAGAAACTGTGAGGGGGCAGTGACAAAAAATTATAAATTATGATTGATAGGAGCATAGATTGAGGAAGCAGAATGAGTTTCCAGAGTCAAATGACACATTCTGAAGAAAGAGGATGTTTCTTTCTCTTACATTGTTATTCACAGAGAGGAAGCTGTTCTAGAGTTGGAATTATTTGCATACTACCTGTATCAGTTTCAAGTGGATGCTGCAACAAATTACCACAAAGTTGGTGGCTTAAAACAACAGAAATTGGATCAGCAAGGCTGTATTTCCTCGTAGGGGCCTGGGAGAGAATCCATTCTTGTATCTTCTATTAATAGATTCTGGTGGCCACTGGCATTCCTTGACTTATGGCCACGTCACTCCAACCTCTGCCTCTGTATTTACATTGTCCTCTCCTCTGTGTGTCTGTCTAATATCCCTCTGCCTTCCTCTTACAAGGATACATGTGATGGCATTTAGGGCCTACGCAGATAATCGAGGACAATTTCTTCATCTAAAAACCTAATTCAACTACATCTGCAAAACTTTTTCATGTAAGATAACATTCACAAGTTCCAGGGATTACAACCTAATATTTTTAAAGCCCACCAGTGAGCCTTCCTCACTGCCCAATGGTGACCAGCTAAGGAGACAGCTGGAGACTAAGAATTCAATCATCTCTCTGCTCAGCAAGCTGAGCCACACAGAGAGCAATGCACTCTTTAATAATTTGCACAATGGGCTTTATTACACCTATGGACATTTGGAAGAATATTTGAAAAGTTGATAGAAATAGCAGATTTTCATTAGATAGGGTTTCACCTAGAAGGCAATCCCAAAGGAGTCATTTGACTATGAAGGTACAATTGATTCCCAAAGAACATTCATAGAAGATTAACATGAATGGTAATTAGGAAGAAAAAAAGTCTTTAAAGGAGAGAGGAATTTCTTTGGTTTTAACCATTTTTATAGAAACTAAACTAAAATACTTCCTTTTGAAATATTAATTCTGCTATCTTTATATTTCCCAAGTGAGCACTGATTTTTAAAGAAACATGTTTGAGTGAAAACACTTTATGGTAAGTATCCACAGCAATTCATTGTCTCATATATTAAAATAGAGGCCATAACTGTGTAAAACCATGGGGATTAGCAGAAACATGCTTTCCACTTTCACAGAAGCTGTTCATAGCTTAATGTAAAGAGGACTAGATTTCAAATTATAGAAAAGCTACTTAACTGGCTATATCACTAGCTGTGATTTTGTGCAAGTCAGTAAATTCTTTGAGCTAAAGTTTTCTCTATATAATAGAAATTATCATATCTGTATCATAGGGATGCTGTCAGTGAAATAGGATCATAAAATGAAAACACTAAACACGGTGTCTAAAAACATAAATTTACATCCTATGCCTTTTTCTTTTTTTTAGGGAGAGAGGACTTATGTAACAAAAAGCAGAATAATCACACCCAGAATGAGCAGTTAGGCAGGAATTCTATAAGTTACAATCTAACATAGCTCTCTTTTGTTGTTTATTCAAATGTTAAAAATACCAATTATTACAAAGTATATTAGTGGATATCAGTGTTTTCCTTTTGCATCTACGTAGCAATATCATGCTAACTCTAAACTATTTCCTTTTTTCTTTTTAGCACCCAGTGCATGATATTGCCCTATCTTGCCTATGGTTAGGTAACAATGATGCTGAATTATGGCTAATAGAATATTAGCCTACGTGATATATGCCACTTCTAGGTTTGGACCTTAAAATCTCTTATGAAATACTCCATGCAGTTTTTACTCCCTTGCCTGCTAGGCAGATGTAGAAAATTTAATAGAAGTCTCTGAAGCCTTGAAGTAGAAATTGGCAAACTACAGTCCATGGGCCAAATCTAGCTGGCCACCTTCTTTTGTAAATGTTTTATTGGGTTAAAATTTTAGATTGTATTGTAAATACATTTTGGTAATGTTTTATTAGAAAAGACCCAAGCTTATTCATTAATGCTGGTTTCTTGCTGCAATGTCTGAGTTGTGCAGTTTGGCTGAGACTGTATGACCCGCAAAGACTAAAATATTTACTATCTGGCTTTTTACAGAAACTTTACTTACCCATTCCCTACAGCATAATGGACCTGCAAGATAGAAGTAGCTTAGGTCCCTGAACAATTGCACAGAACAGAAGTGCCTATGTCTGTTCTTCCCAGCAGCTCTGTGCTGACTCACGTTGAATTGTAATATCAATGAGAAATATAATTTAATATTAAGAGTATGGGGTTTTGTATTTCTGCAGCTAGCATTTACTTTAATATGGAAATTAGTACTTGCAATAGGATGATGCTTTAAATTTACAATATGTGGCATACTTAGCTATGGTGTGGTAAATTGCACAGAAACTGGTATCAGAGGCTGGCCAAATGTCTATCTGTGTTATATAGTGGCAAGACATTTGGTAAGACATTTCCTACAATAACGTAGAAATCAGACCTTGTACCTCCTTGAGCTGATTAATCTATAAAAAGAGGACAAAAATAATCAGAATGTAAATATGTATTGGCTACTATTTCTTGCCATTGACAAGATATTACAAAAAACAAGTGAGCTCAGAAAGGACTGTGCCAATTTTCAAGCAGAGGTGAAAAGTAATAGAGTCCAGAAATTCAGGATCTTTTGGTGTCATAAAAGGTTGGATCACAGATAGCAAGGGTTGTGATTTTCAAAAAGCTCTGAGCTATGAAGACCCAAGGAGATTATTCAGTTGAACAGTGATTTAGCACTGTAACAAATTAAATCCATAGTGTTACAATCCCACTGAAGGTTATTGTTTCAAATAGTTTCAAGGTAGTCACCATTAAATTGAAGGAGATGGGCATTTGGGTAGGGTAATGAAGCAAGGAATAAAGAAGATTTGAGAATGATCCTCTGGAAAGAACTTTTGAGTGTGATTACCAGTTCATAGAGCTGATTTGGAAGCAAATAAATCAGGAGCCTACTAGGCTTTTGAGATAACTATTTCTTAGGGACTGTGTAAACATTGACTAGCAAACAAACAAAAACCACAAAGAATGGATTGTAGGCTTTAAAACAATCTCCATGTGGGAAGAGGACGGGTAGAACCTTGTAGCCCTCAAGGGTAGAAGTAATTTCCTAAAGCTTCTTGGGTGTGACCTTGGAGATTTTAGACAAGGATTGGCCATCCAACTAATATACACCAGTGGATGGATCATGAGGCAGGAGGGAAAAGGGGAGGGCAGATTCTTTTTTTTGTGTTTTTAATTAACAGGTCACTGGATCATGAGGAGTCACATATGAAACTTTGAATTTTCTTCAGGGGAAGGAACAACAGGCACATTCAATGACCATAACAACGGTCTGAGTCAGAGATAATGCTAGGTTTTCACCAAACTTCATTTCCTTTTCCTCCAGGACACCCAGCTAAACTGTATTTCCCAGTCTCCCTTGTATTGAAGTGGGGCCATGTGCCTAAATTCTGGCCAAAGGCAGGTGGGCAGAAGTGATGTATGTCCCTTCCAGGCTGTCACTGAATTCTCTGCACCTCCTCCACCTACTCTCTCTTTTATTCTCCTGTCAACCATTAAAGAAATATGTAGATCTTCAGGATGGTAACAGAACAGAGAGGAAAGATCCCAGGTTTCTGAAATACTGCATACAGCAATGTCCCACAAAATTGCACTGAAATGGGATATAAGTAAGAAATTAACTTTGCGACTTTATTAAGTCACCAAGATGTCCAGATTTATTTTGCTCCAGCTAGTGTTTATACTTACAAGTAAAACTTCATGAGTTGTCACCTTTGATTTCATTTTTGAATTTTTACTGGTCTCTCTTTTGTTTTCTGTTGTATAATTATATAATAGCTTTCCCCATTTTGCTGAACAATTTGCAAATTTTCACAGATCTCTCTCTTAGAACTTTTACCTTTGTTTTTTCTATACTTTATATTCAGTCTTATTTCTAAATACATTATAAAAGAACAGAATAGAATAAAACATTACACAAATAATTATGTTCCCTTGAATATAAGTTATTTTAGGTCTTATTTAAAAATGTTTCTTTGGATGGATTTTATAGACTAATTTTGTGACCTAAAAGATATGTCACAAATTTTTAGATATATGACTTGAGATTCAGGATCATCTCTTCCCAATATTGGTAGATATGAACTTGTTTTAGCTTTAGTTCTCTTTGTTTCTGCCTTTTCTATGTTTGTGTCCATTTTTCTTTGTTCCTTTGCTTTCTAAATTATTTTTCTCCCTTCTCAACTCCTGCATTCTTGGGGAGAAAAAAAAATTCTAATAGAGCCATTTCTTATGAACACCTCACTTCCAAATTTTTTTAAATAACATAGTACTCAATCTTTCTCCTAAAAATTTGCATCTTTTCATTTTTTCCTTTGTTTCTATGACTTCATAAAAACTAAAATTTGTTTGAAAATGCAATATTTTTGTGTAGAGTTTAAAAGTTACAAAGCACTGCTATGTAAAGATAGGCTTCTTATTAATTGGCTGAAGATGAAATTAAAAATGTTCATTAGGATGTGATTTTTAACGACATATGTTTCTCTCTTCAATCCCAAAATGTAATTCTTTGGCTGAGAGACTTTATAATTTTTTAGTAGAATAAGTTTAACTGGATGTAAACTAAGAAATATTTCTCTAACATGCTTACTAGACCTCTTTATTACACTTACTACACTAGCTTTATTGTGTTAGTAAATAATGTGAAAATACAAAGAGAAAAACCTATGAATTGTTTTTGAATTAAGCACAGTGGCAGAGTAAACAAAGCTCATGAGAGTGGTTGACTTCTAAAAATTAAGCTCTTTTATAATTACAATGGTGAATGGATTGTACATTAAGAATTGTTTTTGTAATAAAAGTAAACTTATTTTGATGATTTGTTAAAAATAGAAATTAAGCTATTATCAGATATACAGCATATGAATGAAGTATTATTATAAGAAATATATCTAAATGATTTAACATATTTTTGAGTATGTTAATTTTTAAAATTTAAAATTTAAAAATCTAAAAAGAACATTTGGAGAGCTTTCTCACTGGCTGTTTGACTATTCAGTTTTTTTGCTCTTGGTCTTATTTGGATAATGGATACATTGATTATATTACTTGATATCCTTTAATTTAAAATGTTTTATAATATTATTGTCTTTATTTTAAATTATACACTACAAAATTCTATGTGGCATTTTATTTGTAGTTTTTTAAAAAGTTTTTATTTTAAAGTAATACATGCTTTTGATAGGTTGCAAAATGTTTACAGATCCTTTTTATTGGGCACACAAATTCCTTTGCATTGTGACAGTTTGTTATTTTCTAATATACTTAAACAAAAATATTCTCATATTTTAATATAGTATTTTCATGGTTTTAATCTTTGGGTTTGAATCTTGATTCATCTAGAATTTATTTGGCTTTAAGAGGTGAGATAGATTTCAAATTTATTTTTTTTCCCAATGGCTATTACTTTGCCCAAACACCACTTATGAAACAATGCATATTTTCTAGCTGATTTGATATTTCAACTTTGTCTTAATAAAATATATTGGTGTTTATTTCTGAATAGCATATTTTGTTCCATTTGGTGTATATGGCTTGATACTCCACAACTTAGAGCATTAGTGATTATAGCTTAATGATATGTTTTAACATTTGGTAGAGCTAGTTCTCCCACATTACCTCTCTAAAGTTTTTCTGGCGCATCTTGTTTGTTTATTTTTCTCATACATTTAGAGTCAATTCATCCAGGTAAAATAAAAAATCCTAGCGGCATTTTAATTTTGATTCCATTGAAATGTTAGATTCACAAATTGACAAAAATATTAATATCTTTATGATAGTGAGTTTCTCTATCCTTTCCATTTATTCAAGTCTTCTTTTATTTTAAAACTTTCTTAGATTTTGTTTATTTCCTAATAAGTTTATTTCCTAATAAGTTTATTTCAAGTGTTTTATCTCTCTCTTGTTATTTTTCTTTATTATGTCCTCTGACTGGTTGATATTTGTGTTAAGGAAGACTATTGATTTTCTATCGAATTAATCTTGTACCTAGACACTGTAACAAATTCTCATTATTCATAATAGTATTGCTGAGTTTATTATTTGTTTTTTAATTTTATGGTAGTTTTTTTCATATAAAAATTTTACATACTTAGGGTATATTTGATCTTTAGCATAAGTCATATTTCATGTAAATGATAGTAATTTATCATTTTCTTTCCAATTATGATGCCAATTGTTTATTTTTCTCATTTAATTGTCCTGTCTGGAATATCCAGTTAAAATAAAATCATACCATAAAAAAAAAGAAGCCCTCAAAGATGATTCTTGAGTCCAGGATAAATTAAAAAGGCATTGTTATAGAATAGTTAGATAAATAATATAGTGAAACTATGTATCAGATCCTTAGAAGCATAGCCAAACTAGTGATTGGGAAGAAAAAAAGTTAATCTAGAATATTCATATTTTTAAAGAAGAATAAACTAAAATTAAAATAATTAGGCAACCAACATAAAAAATTATAGAAAATAAAACAAATTTAAAGAAAGTAGAGTGAAGAAATTAGATATAAAATAATGAAATAGAAAAGAGAAAAACTTGTTAAATAAATACAGGAACAAATTTTTAAAAATTAATGATTATAATAAATAATATAATTAATAAAAAATATCTGAAATATTGCTAAAAGCAAGCACTTATGTGGAACTTTCTGTCTGCCGGGCAGTATTCTATATTTTGGCACATAGTAACTTATTAACTCCTCACAAAAACCATTATAGGAAGGTACTTAATAATTCTCATTTTTCAATGGAGGAAACTGAGGACCAGAGAGATTAAGTAATTTGTTCAATATTGAATAATCAATAAGAAGCAACATTTGATTACAAAACCCAGGCAATCTGGCTCCAGAATTTATGTGCTGTATCACTATGATATATGGCCACTCAAACTTATATATCTTGCTCCTCGTAATGAAAGAAAAAAAATTATGATAATTTAAACTATATTGATAAAAAATTACAAAGACAAAATTTTAAACAATCAACTATTTTAATGTGAATTCTGGATTTTTTGGTAATCTGTTATACAATTGATCATATGCTGGGTTGCATTTGTTCATGGTAAAACAGATAAAATCCTATATGAAACCATAACGTGGCTTCAGAAGCCCTGATGAAGGTGTCGGGGCCTAATTCTAACACAATCTAGCAGTTGTGTATCACTCATGTTCTTTTCTACATTAATTGGTTGTAGTTGAAGACATAAATTATTGTTACTCCATGAAAGAGTTCACCTTCAAAATATTTAAAAATCTATTGAAATATTGGTGTGCTCTTGCTCTTTTTTTGAGGTCAA
The DNA here is from genome assembly GCA_023783475.1 of Daubentonia madagascariensis. NCBI lineage: Eukaryota > Metazoa > Chordata > Mammalia > Primates > Daubentoniidae > Daubentonia > Daubentonia madagascariensis. The sequence continues at coordinate 1,780,395 of JAKFHU010000322.1, forward strand.
CAGCCCTGTTCTAGCCCCAGGGAGAACTTAAAGGGGAAAATATGAAGAAGTAATTCTATTGTAAAGTTCTCAATAAGGGAGTGGAGACCCAGATTCTGCTGGTGTAAGCCTTTTCCTGGGAAGCTTTACAGCACTTGGGTCCTGCTATCAGGCCTTTAAATACAAATTTCATGGTGACCTTTTAAAGACAAAAATAGTTCTTTGTTATCCTTTCTTCATTTTTCTTTTGTCACACTTTCATGTTTAACGTTTCTGTGAGTCTTTTAAATCTCCAAAGAGATCATCTCTGCACCATAGCCATCAGCAAGTACTGCTGGAGGAGGCTGGGGTGGATGTAAGGCAGCGGTATATTTTCCCCAAAGACTAGGAATGTGTACGGCTTAAGCAGCTACAAAATTGGCTACATTCAACATCAGGAGAATTGAAAAGAATATGAGATGATTTCAGTTTAAAAATGAAAATAATTTAAAAATTCCCAAAGCATTTTGAGAACAAAAGAACAAATCAATATTGTAAATTCCTACTATAAATGTAAATGCTTTTCATTATATGTCATATTCATTTTGAGATTTTTATCCCTTAGGATAAAAGTATTAAATTTTGTCATCCCCTTTTCTCACTATGTTCTGTTTTTCCATTTCCTTTTAATTTCTTATACATTTTCATTCCATTTTGTTGAATCCTGAGAAGATAGATGTTAACTGAAAGTCTGCCACATTGGATTGGATTCAAAAATATGAAATTTTTGAGCACTTTGACAAGAAAATTTTTTCAAAGAGAAATTGCAGTTTCATATGAACATATCTTTTATTTAAAACAGTAATATGATAAAATCAACACAGGCACACCTCTGAGGTTGTGGGTTCAGTTCCAGACAACTGCAATGAAGTAAATATTGCAATAACATAAGTCTCACAACTTTTTTTGTTTCCTGGTGCATATAAAAATTATGTTTTCACTATTGTAGTCTATTAACAATACCATTATGTCTAAGAAATGTACATGCCTTAATTAAAATACTTTATTACTAAAAAATTCTAATGATTATCTGAGCCTTCACTGAATCATAACCTTTTTGCTCGTGGAGGGTCTTCCTTGACTCGATGTTTTAGGTTGCTGACTGATCAGTGTGGTGGTTGCTAAAGGTTGGGGTGGCTGGGGAAATTTCTTAAAATAAGACAACAATGAAGTTGTTTGCATCAATGGACTCTCCCTTTCACTAAAGATTTCTCTATAGCATGAGATGCTATTTCACAGCATTTAATCCACAGTAGAATTTCTTTCAAAATTGGCATCAATGATCTCAAACCCTGCCTCTGCTTTATCAATTAAGTTTATGTTATACTCCAAATCCTTTGTTGTTATTTCCACAGTGTTAACAGCATCTTCACCAGAAGTAGATTTTATGTCAAGAAACAACTTTCTTTGTTCATCCATAAGAAGCAACTCCTCATTCCTTCAAATTCCATCACATCTTTAGGCTCCATTTCTAATTCTAGTTTTCTTGCTATTTCCACCACATCTGCTGTGATTTCTTCCACTGAAGTTTCGAACTCAAATTATCCATGAGGGCTGAAATCAACTTCTTCCAAACTCCTGTTAATGTTGATATTAGACCTCTTCACAGGAATCACAAATTTCTTAATGGAATCTAGAATGGTGAATCTTTTTCAGAAGGTTTTCGATTTACTTTGCCCAGATCCATCAGAAGAATCACTATGGCAGCTACAGCCTTACAAAATGAATTTCTGAAGTAATAAGACTTCAAAATAAAAAAAAAAATTTCTCCTTTATCCATGAGCTGCATAATAGATATTGTGCTAGCAGGCATGAAAACAACATTAATCTCCCCGTGCATCTCCATCAGAGCTCTTGGGAGATCAGGTGCAATGTCAATGAACAGAAATATTTTGAAAGGAATCTTTTTTTCTGAGCAGTTCTCGACAATAAGCTTGAAATATTCAGTAAACCATGCTGTAAACAAATGGGCTGTCATCCAGGCTTTGTTGTTTCATTTATAGAGCACAGGAAGAGTAGATTTAGCATAATTCTTAAGGGCCCTAAGTTTTGGGTATGGTAAATGAGCATTAGCTTCGACCTAAAGTCACCAGCTACATTAGGCCTAACAAGAGAGTCAGCCTATCCTCTGAAGCTTTGAAGCCTGGCATTGACTTTTCTCTAGCTATGAAAGTCCTAGATGGCATCATCTTTTAATAGAAGGCAGTTTCATTGACATTGAAAATCCTTTGTTTGGTGTAGCCACCCTCAGTAATTATCTTAGCTAGATCTGCTGGATAACTTGCTGCAGCTTCTCCATCAGCACGTGCTGGCTCACCTTGCACTTCTGTGTTTTGGAAATGGCTTCTTTCCTTAAACCTTATGAGCCAACCTCTGCTAGCTTCAGATGTTTCTTCTTCAGCTTCCTCACCTTTCTCAGCCTTCACAGAATTGAAGAGAAATAAGGCCTTCCTCTGGATAAGGCTTTGGCTTACGGAAATGTTTGATCTTCTATCCACATTACTAAAACTTTCTTCCTATCAGCAATAAGTCTGTTTCACTTTCTTATCATTCATATATTCACTTGAGTGGCACTTTTAATTTTCTTCAAGAATTTTTTGTTTGCATTCACAACTTGGCTAAGTGTTTGGTGCAAGTGGTGTTGCTTTGGACCCACCTCGGCTTTTGACATGCCTTCCTCACTAAGCTTAATTATTTCTAGCTGTTGATTTAAAGTGAGAGATGTGCAACTCTTCCTTTCACTTGAACACTTAGAAGCTAGTGTAGGGTTATTAAATGACATAATTTCCTTATTTTTTGTATCTCAGGTAATAGGGAGGCTTGAGGAGAGTTAGAGAGACAGGGGAATGGCTGATTGGTGAAGCCATCAGAACACACACAGCATTTATCCATTAAGTTTACTGTCTTATGTGGACGTGGTTCATGGTGCCCCAAAACAAGTACAATTATGACAGCACAGATAACTGTCAGAGATTATTATACCAGATATAATAATAATGAAAAAGCTTGAAATATTGCAAGAATTACCAAAATGTGACACAGAGACATGAAGTGAGCATGTGCTGTGGTGCCAATGGACTTACTCGATACAGGTTTGCCACAAATCTTCAATTTGTAGAAAAGGCAATATCTGCGAAATGCAATAAAATGAAGTATGCTTGTATATTACCCTAATGGTTTTGTGCTGCACATTATAGAGATTTATAAAGGGAAATTGAATATCATGAAATGTTTTTATTTTAGCAAATACATCTGAATCAGTTGGTCCAAATTTTAAACAAGATGAGAAGAGAAAATTGTCTTGGGGGATTTGTGTACATACATAATTGTAACTTGAAAGCATTTTGGACCACTGATTATCATTAGCAACATTTTGAAATATTTTCTTGCATCTAGACTATATCTAGTAGGGGCCTGGAATATACCATCTTCAACTTACATAGCTGGAGAAGAAACTTGATTTTCTGCAAATGCATTCACAAATGAGAACTTAAGTATAAAATGTATTTTAAATTAGTGATAAAATTTTCTTAAACAAACAGATTAGTAAGATATTTACTAACATATTAGTAGTACTTATTTTCCAAGTAGTAGAATTCATGGTAGTTATGATTTATATTCTCTCTGCTTTTCAGTATTTTCCTTTTTTTTGCACAAATTCTATTGCCTTTTCAATGGACACACATGTACCCTCCCCCCCACTAGAAACACAAAAGTAGAGAACCCTGAAACCTAGACTACCATTACTGAATTTGAATCACCCAAAAAAGAAATTATTTCATTCAGTGAATATTTACTGAGCACCTATGATATGCTTGGTACTGTTCTAAGTGCTTGATATACAGCAGTGAACAAAACAGACAAAATACCTGATTTCATTGATACATCATTCAGGTGTTGGCAGGGAGAAAATGAATATGTATGAGGTAACAATAAGTAAGAAAATAAAGCCAGATGACAGAAGATAAGCCAGAGAAGGGGATAGAGTGGAGAGTGGGTAGAACAGGATGCTCTCTAGGTGTAGTGGTCTGGAAGGGCTCTGGGCCAAGACTTGAATGAATCAAGGGGGAGAACTGTGCAGCACTTTATGCGTGAGTGTGTGTGTGTGTGTGGTGTGTACACACACTTGTTGTATGTAGGAAGATAGCGTGGCTAAACTAGATTGAGCGGGAAAGATTGTGGAAAAAGATGACTCAAAGAAGTAGTCAGGGTCCAGATTCTGCAGTGATATGGGCAGGCCTTTTTAGGTTTTGGGAGGTTAGTGAAAAGAAGGCTTTGTGAAAACAACCTCTCTTGATGCAAGAGATACAGATAACAAAGTTAGAAGCAAGAGATGGTGGTAGCTTATACAGGCAGCAATGGTAGTGGAAATGGTGAGATGTGGGGTGGATGATTCTAGGAGAGAATATTCCTGGTTTAAGGATCCATGAGTACCTTCTTAGTTTAAAAATTTAAAGTTTTAGATTGCTAACTCTGATTTTCCAAGGCTTATTGATCTCTCTGGGATGGCATTTAAAAGCACAGTATCTGACAGGTCAGATGGAAGAATTTAATCTAATTGATGTGCACATGCAGATACAGCTGGAACCATTCTTATTTGAAGGTGTGTTTTGAGGAGAGAGATATATATACACACACACAATATATATACACACACACACATCTACATACACACACACTTTTTTTTTCTTTTAAAAATGCGTTTTTCCGTGTGATGATTGAATCATTGTCAATAAAAGTTATCACCAGAGGATAGCCTAAGACAAATGCCAAAGCAGAGCTTATTTCTCAGTCTGGAGCTCAGCTTTAGTGGCATGATGCTATTATAAAGGTTTACATTTTGTTTAAAATAAATGATTGACAAAAAGTAATTATCTCTTCTCATGGACAGATAATCACTTGTGTTATTATTGAACCATTTTAATAAAATAGGTTCTGAAAATAGGGTCAAAATTTTCAAAAAAAGGGATAAGTTTTTAGTTAGAATTTTATAGGATGACAACACTCTTTACTGTCTCCATTGAACTTAAATGAATGATACTTTTGGTAAATACAGGTTTGTGATGAAGTAAACTAAAGGAATTTTGGAGGTCAGCTACAAAAATAGCTCTCCTATGTAAGGTATAAAACATTGTCACTTTCCTCCCCACCAATATTTTTGTTTATTGCTATTTTGGTGCATATTATTATGGTGAGTGACATCACTCTTCTTTACTTCCATTTCAGAGGAAAGTACTTGAGTGACTATTTACAAAGCAGAAATTAAAATGACTCACATGCTTGTTTGCATTTTCCTCAAGAGAAAAATTACCAAGGGTTTGGCTGGCTTTTTTTAGTGTCTACTTTTTGCTCTCATGATGATTATCATAGGAAATGGTGTATGTAATCTACATTCAAATTGTATAGTTCAGAATTTGAGGCTGATAATCTGGAATGCAAATCAAAAGGAATGATTTGGCATCTGAAAAGTTCTTTGCCTAAAAGCAAAAGGAGTATAAATTCTGTAAAGTAGTTCCATTTTTTCATTATAAAAATGGTATGGTTATACTTTTCAGAATTTATTGTACTTGTATTTATGCTCATTAATTTGTGCAAATTAAATGGAGTTCTTTTTCTTTTTATTAAATGACACCCATGATTAGATAGTTTTAATAGAATAGAGTTTTTTTTTTGTTTCACAAGATAGCAGATCTTTAGCCAGAAAGAACAGAAGGAAAGGTAAGATACTTATCAGAAAATAATCATCAAGGTGAATAAAAAGACATTCTTTCTCGAACAGCATGTTTTCACTCTGTCACCTTCCTCTTTCTTTTCCTTTGGCCTTTTCTCTATAGCAGTCTGTGATTAATGACTGCAGTACTACTTTATTGTCTCAGTCTTATTCACTTCAGGTGGCACAGAAAGCTCCTTATGATTCTGTCCTATTGGCTCATTTAGCATTTTTTCCATCCAGACTGCACTGACTATACATTCAGTCAGCTATCAATTAGCAAAAAATTCTGTAAAACACTGTGCTTAGCAGTTTATTGACAGGTGGCACCAGTGATTCTCTGCTTGGTTCCTTGCTTTGTGGACATTTTCTCTATTGATTTCCAACATTTGAGGGTTTTAACAATCATTGAATCTTATTTGATATTGGGGGAAAATAACTTCACTTTTCCATCATCATCTTTGGAATTTCCCTGTATTGTCTAAGCTTGGGTATGAGAGTTACTGCCACAATGGTGGCATCAAGAAAGATTTTGCTTTTTTGTTTTTCCATATTTATCTAGTGCCTGCCATGTGCCAGGTGCTGGCCTGATGAAATCATGAATAATAAACTGTGTCCATATTTTGTGTGAATTCTGTCTACTTACTCTTACACTCCCTGTTAGCTGTGACAGTGAATACTTTTCAAACCTAAACTTTTATAAATATGTTTCCTCATTCTTCCTATAGAGTTATTTTTCACTTAGTTCTCTAGAGTGTCTTGGAAGCTTCTGATAGTGGTTAACCTCTGATCAATATTATTCACTTAGCTTAGCTAAAGGGTAAACACAGAGCACATAATGTGGCTTTTCAGGTGCTCCTCACAATGGAGGCTGTTAGTAGCCTAATGTCAACAAAAGACCACACTCCAACCATTGCTTCTGGAGATAGACAAATATTTTTATCACCAACAAAAGGATTTACTTGATGTTTTAGGTATCTTTCCATCAATCTTTTTACATAGATAAACAGAAGTCTTTCTATTTCAGCATTCTTTGGATAGTATTCTCAGAAAAAAAAAGTCATTCAAAAATGTCATAGAAGAGAATATTACCCAAATAATGAGGTAAAGACAATTCAAATATCAGCTATCACCAGGGAGAATATAGTACACATTGTAGAAATACAAACGGTAAACCCATTTTTTCACAAAATGAGGATTGCCAGTTGAGTTCATTCATTTATTCATTACGTATTTGCAGTCTTTCCACCCACTCCCAGTAGTCCTTAATACTGTAAATTCATTCACTGTAATTATCTCAAAATCTGAAACAGTTTTTCAGATAATAGAAAATGATAAAACAACATGAATAAAACCAGAAAATTATGGAAAAATAGTTTTCCAGCATTTCTAAAGGAAATCAGTTGAAGTCTGGGCCCAATTTCACCAGACTTTGTGCATGGATTAAATGCTCCATATGTACATTCTCCATTTTATATTACATGGTGGCAAAAATCCATCAGAGAACATTAGATAAATCCTGATCTTGGTACTGCAATATCTGGCACAGTGTCTAACATAAAATAAGCTCTTGATAAATAGTTGTTGAAGGTATGCCTGAATGAATAAATAAATATATTAAATTAGGATTCTACTAAAATGAGCCAAATCATAGATTCCACCCTGGGTATATATAATCACCAATTATGATGCATCACATGCAAACACTGCTCCTTTTCCAGGGAAGTTTCTTTTAGTCAGTTCAGTTCTACTTAGCACAGTGTTGGCATCAATTATCTAAAGATATATTTTCTATTTCCCACAAGGCATATATTATGTTGATGGATCAACAGGAGACCAACATGAGAAAACCCAATCCAGTTTCTCAATAGACATCATTACTTGAATCAATTCCAAAAACATTTGCTCTGACTATACATAAATGTAATTTAAAAAATTCAAGCATTAATGTAAATTACTTTTGAATTATCTAACATTTTGTTTTATCTACTTCTCCATTTGTGTAGATAATTCAGAGTTGGCATTGTATATTCATGGTTATGGTTTGAGTACTTAAGTGAGATTATTTTTAAATGCTATCATTACTACTGGAAATGGAGTTAAATGCTACACAATTTTTTGTCCACTGTGATGAACAAATTTTAATTCTCTCACTGATTTACAAGTTATGATATAACAGCAGCATTTTTATATTGTCCAAAAGCAATCTCAAAAATTATGTATGAAAAACAATGCACAAAATAAAAAGCTTATCAGCTCATGGGATTTTAGTGCAGGTTCTTCTTATGCTATTTAAATTTCTTCAACTAGGGTTGTACAATAAGCCCTCACTTAACATGGTAGATAGGTTCTTGGAAACTACAACTTTAAGCAAAACAAAGTGCAGTAGGTCCTCAAATAATGTTGTTTCCTTCAACATTGTTTTGTTATAATGTTGATGAGAAAAAAATGGTTTGTTATATGTCATTTTGCTTAAAGTCAGTTTCCAAGAACCTATTGATGACAATAAATGAAGACTTACTGTATGTATTTTAACCAACTTTCCATTATGTTATTTTTGGAAAGAAATATTGCTCATCAGTCTATGAGGTTATGAATTTTCCTTGTAGAAATATCAGCTAATTGTTAGGTAGGGATAAGGAGGGAGGAAGAGGAATAGATGACACTAGGAGATGCTTTGTGTACAATATGAGGAACAAATTGACTAAAGGGAGCTTCCAAGAAGGAACAGATGCCTCGACCAAGGGGTTTCCAAGGACCAAACAGATGTTTAGTCTACAACAGGGGTCTCCAAGGACTGAACAACTAGAGAGAGGCAGAAAAACCATAAAGTGGAGCTATGATCAAGTCAACAAAAGGGGGTCTTTGGAGCATGTGCACAGTTGAGGTGACAGTGTCCCTAAGTGAACCTACCCTTATCAGCATAGTAAAAATCACACCTACCGATGCCATGACAGTTTAAAAATGCCATGGCAACCCACAGAAATTGCCTTACAAGGTTAAAAATGGGGACTTATCATTCTGGGAACTCTCCACCCCTTTCCCAGAAAATTCATGAATATTCCACTCCCAGCTTAACATATTATTAGGGATTAGCATAAAGGATAGACCCTAACCCTGGGGTGATGCTGTTCCTTAGTGGAGCAGTCTGCTCTCTACCAACTTTGAGAGTGTATTGTACTTTCTATACTCTGTCTTTAAACTCAGGGTCATCTTCACTCATGGAGATAAATCCATTCCTTCTCTAGAATGGACTTTTGCTTTTCAATAAAGCCTGCTTGTGTGAACTGCTTTGTGCTTATATTGTTCCATCGTACCAGCCCTGCTTGTGATTCTTCCAAGCAAGGAGCCAAAGAACCAGGAAAAACACATGAACCTGACATAATCAACTAAAAGTTTTGGTTGTTTTCATCTTATAATTGATGTCTCAGACATAATTGATAAATCACTATTTTCCAAAGCAAAATGGCAGTGCAGCAGTCTGTTATAACTCAAAATCTTTCTTTTTAGATTTTTTCTATCCAATATAAAATACAAGGTAATAAAACTTTAAGACTTTTTATTCAATATAAAATACAAGGTAATAAAAGAATGGGTTGTTTATACATTGATGCTGGTGAAAATAAATAGGTTGTGCTTTCATGTTTCAGGTGCTCTGTCCTTTCCCTTCTGCAGCAGCATCAATATTAAGGATATTTGCATGATGCCAGTAAACAAAAGGAAAACTTTAAGGAGAAAGATGGGTTCAGGGCAGATCTCTTTAGAGACTTTTTTCTTTTTTGAACTATACAATGTAAGAACACTGAATGTTCTTCTGTAAGGACAGGGATTTTTTTTCTCCAATATATCTCTAGCAACCACAACACATTCTAGAACTATAGGATAGACTGTTGCATATTCTCTGTTCTAGTTGACTTAATATTATAATATTATTGACATATGATTAAGTTATTTTTAAAATATATACTTGAGAAAATGTGTTTTTTTCATGTAAATAGTAAACATTGGGAAACAACAAAAACTCAGGAATCACTCATCTTTCACTTTACATATTGAAAATAGAAGCTCAAGTAATTTGAGCCTTACCCAGAGCCTCACAGTTAATCACACAGACTTGGCCTCTTGAACTCCATTTCCACCTCATTAATTACACATCCTGTGACCTAACATACTTTTGTGTGCTTCTGTGACATTACAAAGATTTTTATCCTGTGGAATATCATTTCTGTTGTCACAGTGAAAGCCAAAAGGAATAATTTTATTTGTAAAATTAGGTTTATACACTACTTACACAGACTGTCATGCTATAAAGTAAAATACATTTGCATTTATTTTTTCACCTCTAAATGGGTCATCCTATTTGGCTCCTCTTTTAGGATTTGTCACATATTTTTGCAAGGAATATTCAGAAATGATCTTCATTTGTTAAGTGGCCATAGCAGCCAGAGAGACACATGGTAAGCATCCTGTATCCTTTAACTAAACATCTGAATTCAAGGAACCAGGTGCAACCCCACAGTATGACATTCTTCAAGGAGTTTTTGGTTCTGATGCCAACACAGAAGCTCAGATGAGCAGCAGTGAGAAGAGAACTCCTACAAATTAGAGCCACACCCTTTTTAAAATAATTGTCACTCCAGTGAATGTATTGATGCCTGGGCATTTCCAGTCCCTCAAAAGTCCAGTTTGCTTTCCTTACTTTCATTTTACCCTTCTCAGAATTTTACTTGATTAAATAATTGACAATAATTATTATACAAAAGGATGCTTATCCTTATTGTAAATGTGTCATCTCTATTTTCCAATTAGAATCATATTTTTGATTTCAAGACAGGGACATGAAATGTGAATATAATTTTGAAGTAAATATACATTAAATAATTTAGTGTATAGAATATTTCTATAAATGTGTCCTCATGATCTAATTCCCTCCCAAAATCTCTACCTCCTAATGCCATCACATGTGAGGGTTAAGATTTTAACATACGAATTTTGAGGGGACATAAACATTCAGTTCATAGCAATGACAATCTGGATAAGATGCCTTCTTGAGATTCACCTTGACTTCTCTGGCTCTCCCTGAAGAAGAAAGACAGGTCTAAGTGTAGCTGAAACACCATCCAAGAAAATGCGCTATGCTTCTACTCCCTTATAAATGCCTCATCTTAAGAGATTGTGTGCAAATTTAGATGAAACATGCATGAAGCAAAATTGGAACAGGCTGCTTTTAAATCACTAGGCCCAGTCCATTAGCCATTCTACATTTGTGTTTGCCCTATGTGATGTATTTCATTAATGTGAATTTACACTAAAGGCAGATTGACAGTTTAAGTAAGTATGGTCTGATTGGAATTGAGAAGGATAGTTTAGATTAATGTTTATCAAATTTGGGGGAGCTTAGAAATCACCTGGAGAGTTTGCTAATACAGGTCTCTGGGTCCCAGTAGTTCTTGATTTAGTAGATCTGGGCTGAGGCTCCAGAATTTGCATTTCTAGTAAGATCTCCGATGATGTTGATGTTGCTTTCTATGGACCATAGTTTGAGTAGCACTGGCCTATATCAGTGGTCCCCAACCTTTGTGGCACCAGGGGCACAGGGGTGGGGTGGAGAGGGGCGGGGTTCAGGCAGTGATGCAAGTGATGGTGGAGTGGCTGTAAATACAGATGAAATTTCACTCGCTGGCCCACTGCTCACCTCCTGCTGTGCTCCATCCCCTTCCTAAATTTCATGGAAGACAATTTTTCCACAGATGGTGTGTGTTGGGGGTGGGTGTGGTGGAGCTCTGCAGCTTGGTCCTTAACAGGCTGCAGACTGGTACTGGGGGTTGGGGACCTCAGGCATAGATAACCTCCAAAGATTGTTATGATGATGGCAGTTTGTGTCTAAGAGAATTAGAGAACACATAATCCTCGTATTAGTCCATGCGCTGTCCCAGAGATCTGCTTGCCTTCTTTTTCACAGATATCTGTTCTCTGCTCTGTTTAGTGTTCTTCCTTGGAAAGGAACTTTTCTGAGATCCCATTATTGCATATCTTTAATTAGTTCTCAAATAGGCTCTGGATACACACATAGAGGATTTCCTTCCTCACAGGTACACAGAGTGCTGAAAAATAATTACTAAAATACAGGCTACTAATACTGACTTACACTTAGAAATTCCAGGATTTTGTGCTAAGAAGGCTTCTATTACTTGCCTGATATTTTAGTGCAGCACCTGGCCTCATACCTGGGACAGAGTGTATCCTTAAAAACCATGATTGTCAAATGAGAAGTGGAATGACCGAACAGTTTTAAGCATCATGGTTAAATTGCTTTTAGGCCTTTCCCTACACTGATGGGATAGATAAGAAAATGTTTTCTCATTTACTAATACAAATTTTGTGCACTTGCTTGGCTAAATGGTACTATATTATTGCTTTGGTGAAGTTGAATATGGCTTGAGAAGCCCCATCTGGGCAGAGAGTATATTTTTCATATATACTCAGGAGCAAATTATGTTTAGCAAAGTGTTAAAAATGCCTTTCCCTATTAGCCTAGCCCTGTCGAAGAGTTTGAATTAGGCCATTTTTCAAATTTAAAAATGCATTGTACTCTCATTCTACGTTTCTTTTGAACTTTCTGCAAATGCTTTTATAAGCATTATCTTGTTTTTCTGTACAACACCATTCAGAGGTGTAAGACCAAGTAGTGTTATCCTCATTGTACAGGCACATGGAAGTTAATTGACTTTCTTTAGGTCATGGAGAAGTAGAGAAAGCCAGTAATAAAAGAAACATTAGCTTGCTGTTTTAGAATGTGAGCACAGTGGCTGCCACAAAACTCCTAACCCTGTCCTTCCACCTAACACAAAATATCCTCTATTCAGGAGGCTCCCTGTTAAGAAATGGGGCTGGGGCCTCTTGAAAGTTGTTTGCATGGATTACAGTAGGTGGAATTTAGAGTCAAGTAAAAGCATCCTTCTGCCTGTGATTTCATAAAACATTAAAAAAAACACATTTTTCAGAACTAAAAAAAGAGATTTAAGTAATTCCTAAATCATAGAGAAGTTGCTTAAAATTCTTTATGATTTTGGTTTAAAATTTTGTGTGTACCTTTTAGGCACCTAGGCTCACACATAAAACCTCATTTCTTCTAGGGTGTGTCCTGAATAATATTGGCAGGCAGTCTGCTATGGGCTTCTTGTGCTCCTGCATGTCTTGCTAAGTATACCAAAACCCCCAGATCGTGACCATTCTTTCACCCTGGCCACTTATCTAGATTGTTTATGTAGCTGGTAATTCTGCAAAATGAGATAACGCCTAACAGGAATGAATTACATAGTCCTGCAAAGTTCTTGGTCTCTTTTTGGACAAAGAGAAGGCTTGCTTCCTGCTTGCTATAAAAGTGGCAGTTTTCTTAAGCCCAGAGTTCTTCAGCTGCAGTTCAACCCTTTGTTTGCATAGCCATCTGGGCCCATCACATTGTACCATGGACTTGGAGGCAAGGGATACCAGCAGAAATATGCTGATATGCCTGCTATTGCTTTTGCTGTGCATAATAAAGTCCTTTGTTTCTGATCCAAAGTTTCATGTCTTCTGTCAACAGCCATGGGTCAGTGACAGGCTAGTTTGTGTGTGCTTATTCCAGTGGGAATTCTATGACTTCTAGCTCTCTTCCATACTATAAAACATATTTATTTATTTTTTTCCTTTTATTTCAGAATATTATGGGGGTACAACACTTTGGTTATATATATTGCCCATGCACTGCCCATGTCAGAGCTACAATTGTGGACATCCCCCAAACTGTGTGCCCTGCACCCATTCAGTGAGAGTTTTCCCATCCCCTCCACCCTCCTCCAGCCTGCCTGCCCCCTGGTGAATATTATTGCCATGTGTGACATAAGTATTGATCAGTTAGTACCAATTTGATGGTGAGTACCAGTGGTGCTTGTTTTTACATTCTTGTGATACTTCGCTTCAAAGAATGGGCTCTAGCTCCATCCAGGATAATACCAGATGTGTTAATTCACTGTTGTTTTTTATTGATGAATAATACTCCATGGTATACATATATCACATTTTATTAATCCACTTGTGTATTGATGGGCACCTGGGTTGTTTCCACATCTTTGCAATTGTGAATTGTGCTGCCATAAACATTTGAGTGCAGATATCTTTATTATAGAATGTCTTTTTTTCCTTTGGTAAATACCCAATAGTGGGATTGCTGGATCAAATGGTAGTTCTACTTTTAGCTCTTTGAGGTAGCTCCATATTATTTTCCATAGAGGTTGTACTAATTGGCAGTCCCACCAGCAGTGTATGAGTGTTTGTATCTGTCTGCATACCTGCCAACACTTGTTGTTTTGGAACTTTTTGATATCAGCCAATCTCACTGGAGTTAAGTGATATCTCACTGTAGTTTTGATTTGCATTTCCCTGATGATTAGAGAGGTTGAGCAATTTTTTATATGTTTGCTGGCCATTAGTCTGTCTTATTTTGAAAAGTTTCTGTTCATGTCCTTTGCCCATTTTTTAATGGGGTTGTTTGATTTTTTCTTATTGATTTTCCTAAGTTCGGTATAGATTCTGGTTATCAGCCCTTTATCAGATGTGTAGCATGCAAATATTTTCTCCCATTCTGCAGGTTGTCCGTTCACTCTAGTGGTAGTTTCCTTGGCTGTGCAGAAGCTTTTTAATTTGATCAGGTCCCATTTATTTATTTTTGTTGCTGCTGTGATTGCTTTGGGGGTCTTCCTCATAAATTCTTTGACTAGGCCAATGTCCATAAGAGTTTTTCCAATGTTTTCTTCTAGAATTCTTATGAAAACATATTTAAATGGAGAAAAGTCCCCTTAGCTATACTTGGTTTCTTCCCAGGAGGTCCTTACAAAACTTTAGGTTATTTTGTGGTAAAAGTTTTATTTCAGGCACATTATGATGTTCAATGAGTTAAATGAGACTTTAGAAGGATAAAATTGCATAAAACGAGAGTGTCAGAAGGGCCAGAGATTTGGCCTAGGAACCAGGAGAGCATATTTTCTGCCTCTTGCGTCATTATTATTTGGTGTCTGGTAGCAGCAACATCAGGAGTTCTGGGTCTCAGACAGCTGTCACCAATGCAAATGTCTACTACTGTCTATAGGAGCTGAAGATGAACTCTGAACTGTGCTAAGGCAATACGGGCCAGACTAACAATAGTATTTGCTACAATAAGACATGATTATAAGGTATTGCTCTTCTGTTGTTGCCATTTTTGTCATGAGTAATCTGAAAGCAAGAGCTGTGTGGTATTTATCCCTGTTCCTCTGCATCACCAATAATAATGCCTTCAACTTAGAGGTATTTATTAAATGCCTGTCAAATAAATGAAATCAACAGCCTGATCGAAGAGGCTATATGTTATAGTCTGAGGTTAATCTGCCTCGGTTCACATCTCAACTCTGTCACTCATTAACTGCACACTTGATTGGTCAATTTCTTTAATCTCTTAGTGTCCTTATTTGAAAAGATGAAATAATAATAGTACCTGCCTCACAGAGTTGTGAAACTTAGGACTCAGCAAATAATCAGTAGTTGTCAGTTGTTATTGGCATAAAAATATTAAAACCTCATAAAACTCCATTTCTAAAATATTCAAGAAAAGAAAAAACTCGAAGATTTGTTCTAAATTGTTTATAGTAATTATTGGTCCAAATTTAGATTTATATTTTAGTATTTTAGGACCATATTTTAAGTCTTAAATCTAAATGCATCATTGATTCACCTTATGTTTAGTTATTTTAAATGTGGATGCGTGCTCTCTTGTAGGCTGGATGAAATTTAAATATTAAGCTAGATGCTCATCTCTCATAATGATTACCCAATTCTTTGGCAACCAAAAAATCTTCCCACTCCTTTATGTAAACATTTCCCCCCCGCATTCATCACTTGCCCAACAGCACAGCTAGTTCTGAGTCAAAATCAACACAGGCTGTCAATTCAGTGTGCACAACATCTGGTACTTCCATATTTACCATTTGTGGAGGTGAAAGTGGCATATTTCATTTGGAAAATGTGTCATCGGGTCCTGTAGATCCCCTACATAGTCCTCCTTCTGAGGACATGTTTCCAAACTCTTCTTATTCCTACTTAAATTTTGTGGTCTCCTAAAGAAAACTTTACTCATAGATTGGGACTGTCTCCTTACCCACCGTGTAGTTGTTTCATTTTACAGCACCCTTAAAAAGCATAATATCTTGCTATAATATCTACAATCAACACAGATAATGTTATATTACCCAAATTGCTGGAAATCCATTATGCCCTATATATGGAGTAAATGAGCAGCAAATCTACACAGCTGCTGCTAACTACTCTTTTAGACTTCCCTATAGTTAAGTAATGAATCTTTATCGACTTCCTGAATAATTTACTCCTAAATGCATTAAAGTGAATGTAAAAGGAAGTTTTACAAAATGAAGACAAAATAAGTTCTGGGAGTTGGTGATAATCTTAAAACTTCCATAATGGTTTTCTTTTTTAAAAAAATAAGCATGATTCAGTTTTTCTCCTCTGGTCTGAGCTTTAGGTGATGTAAAACCATTAGCCTTAAAAACACTTAAGAACAACAACAAATCTATAGTTCCTGGTATGAGTATAAAATTCAATTGAATACAAACAGGACAGCAGAAACTTCTGTAATTGGAATAAAAAGTGGGTTGTCCCCACTAATTTTGCTTAATTAAATATTTATTTTAATATGATATCTTAAACAGATCATCTATTGTAAAAAATACAATAAAAAGAAGAAATTCAGTTTTATAGGGTTATTAAAAATAATGAAGTAATTGAATGAGGGGCTGGCCCTGGGCCACACTTGTTGTCAAAGCTCATCTTTGCAGCTGTTCCCAATTTCATTTCTCCATTTTCAACAGCTCTGTGCTCTCCTGGTTCTTAGTGATAATGCTCATGGTCTTCAAAAGCAGAGTTAGAGGGAGCCTTGAAAGTTCTTTGGTGACATTCTTTCATTTATTGATTAAGAAAATAAGGCCAAATCAACCCAGCTTACATATATGTCCTAGACCAGTTGGCCAGTTAGTGGCAGGGCACAAGACTGAAACTAATCCAATTCCTTAAAAAACACAGGAACATCAAACAAAATCCTTTTTAGAAAATCCTAGCACAGACCTTGCCTCAGTGCCCAGATCAATGTTCTCTGATGGACCTAACACCCTTGAGCCCTGCTTTCCCCACATGTCATCGTAAATTTCCTGTCCTTTCATTCTCAAGGTGATTCACAACTAATAACGTAGAACGGGCAATAAGTAACTATGTAATCCCTCACAGAGTCAATATTTATATTTTAATAAGGATTTCTGGGGATACAGATATTTAATGAAAATAATACATCTCCCCTGCCATTTCAGATAATTTGATAAACCCACAAAGAATATTTTTGAGAAGGCTACTCAGTAGCGTTCAATTTGTAACTATCAGGAAGGTAACAGCTGAGGCTACTGAGATAACTGAGGAGGCTATGCATTTAGCCAGCTTTACAAGAAAGGGTTACGGCTGTGCTCCAATAAACAAAGAACAATTACTCACACAGCACAACTAGAACTGTACAGTTTGCCATCCTTAATCACTGACGCCTTTATTCTTTGCTGAAGATTGATTTACTCTCTTTACAAAAGATGAGAATTCTAAGAGTCAAATATTGAGTTTTGAAAGACCTGAGTTACAAAACAGCATGGCAGTATAATTAAATCCTACTCATGGCTCTAACAGAGAATAGAAATCATAATCCATTGTTGTCTAGACTCTTGTCTATTTCAATTTTATTTCTATACCATCATTTAAATCATCAAAAAGTGATATTGCACAATACTCTTATTTTGTCACTTAAACTCTATTGCAATTGTGTGTTTCCTTGACTGTATTTTCTCAACAACTGTCAGCTCTTTGAAAACTGGCATGAAGTTGATTAACTATTTATCTCCAGTGTCTCTTGCAGTGGTCCCCAACCTTTTTGGCGCCAGGGACCATTTTCATGAAGGATAATTTTTCCATGGACCGGGCGGTGGGGGTGGTTTCAGTTTGATTCAAGCATATTACATTTATTGTGCACTTTATTCCTATTATTATTACATTGTAATATATAATGAAATAATTATACAACTTACCATAGGATGGGTACCCCTGTCTTACAGTACCCAACACAGAACAGGAGCTGCTCAAAACTTTTCTGTTTAATAAAGTAACCTATACTAATTACTTTGGTAAATAAGAAAGGAAATACATCATATAAAATACCTTAAGAGGTCAGCTCTCATTTCTTATTAAAGCTGTTGTGATTTTAGATTGGCTTCTAAACTCTTTTATAACATACATTTTGAAAACAACAAGTGTCTACTTAAATTGGAACTATCCCCATCCCTGATTCAACAGAATAATTTAGTTTAGTGATTCACTTGTTTTCACTTACTGAAAATAGACATACCAGTTTATTTTATAAAGTGAAAAGAATTATCCTGATGTAATAAATAGAACAAAATATGATTGTGTGTTCTTAAGAAAAAGACAGAAGGCTTTATATACTTCTAGTTCTTTGACCTTTCAAATGAAAGTGATAAAATGCCCTTTTCCCAACCAAAGTTCTTCTGATATCAGAGCAAAAAGGATATGTCACCTACAAACAACACTCAGTGATATCTATAGACAATATAATATACCATAGAAGTTCTGTGTGTGATTAAATATGAGAACAATAACCTGTCTTTTATAAAAGGCATAGGCTGAGGAGATTATATTCATGGGGAAGTTTATTTTCTTAAAAAATTTAGTTGGCAAAATTCTAATGCACACACACACACACTTTATTCCTGTCAGCAAATCAGCTTATTTGCCTTTGGTTACCAATAGCTCAGCTGATAACCAAAGGCAAAATTTAATCTTGACATTAGCAAACTGTATTTATTTGTAAGGGGAAAATAGTGATTGGGTTTAATTACAATGAACTTTTGTTAAAAGGAAACCAATAACAATGCGTTTTAGCCCAAATTTGCTTGTTTATAAGAAAAATGGAAAGTTTTGAGGGAAAGTTAACATTAATAGGCCATTTTAAATCCTTAATTTGAAATGTTCATTTGAATTAATCACACAATAAGAAATGGTATGAAGTACTAGATAGATAAATAGGCTGGGAGTCAAAAAACATAATTCTAGGTACATCTCTGCTACTAATTAAGTATAGGGTCTTGAGCAAGTTACTTAGTTTTGTTGGTCCTCACCAAGTACTACTGATTCTTCGTGGTAAATATTTCTCGGTCTTGTAAGGATTTTTATTATCTGTCTTATTACAGATTGATAACTGCTTTCACTGACTTTAATCCACTGTCTCTCTATCTTCCTTTGGACCACCAACTCTGCCCCGCAGCCCAATCCCATTGCTGCTTTTCACACCTCTGCCAGAATGATTTTTCTATCGAGTAAATCTCACTTCTCAATTTAAATCCTTCAAAGGCATCCTGTCGGCTACAAGACACACATAAACACCTCCCCTTGGCCAGCACGGCCTCCCACGTCCTGGTCTCTGCCCGCCCTTTAATGCTCCAGTCTATCGTTCCCCATATACAAGAAGTTACCAGCTCACACGCAATCACTGGAATTATTTGCCATTCCTCTTACACCTTGCCACTTGCTATTTCTCCTTATAATGCCCCTCTGTCATTCACCTGGCTAAATTGTTTTTCATCCTTTAATCCAAAAGCCACTTTGTCTGTGAAGTCTTCTCTGACCCCTTCAAGGAATCATATTATAGGCAGACTGAAGCTGTTCTTACATCTCTGTTCTCATAGTTTTCTGTATAAACTATTACTGTAGATGGTCATTTCATTTTAATTCTCCATTATTACACCATTAATAATGTTTAATCTTATGTCTGTCTTGATAGACTGAGATTTTTAAATGCGAGATTTTTGTCTTTTTTCTCTCTCTGTCTTCATCCTCTTGAATAATACAGTATGTGCCTCAATGTAGGCATAAAATATGCATTACTATAATCGATACAAAGAATCTGTTGTCCATTTTGGTAATAGGAGGTGTTGTGAGAATATAATGCGTGATCCATGATTGTGTTTCCTAAAGTCTCTGAATAACCTAAAATTTTGTACATGGATGTGCATGTGTACCTATGTGCTCTGGAAAATGCCCATAGTTTTATCAGGTTTCCAAACAAATCCATTACTCAAAGATCGCATCTAGTTCTACTATGGGATGAGTCTAAATTTATAAAAAGCCACAAAGTACAACAATAAAATAACCTCCAAGCCAGACCCTTCCTACCCAATAGACAAGAAGCCATCAAATCCATCCCTGGCTTTATATTCTTCCATTGAATCTTTACTCTGCCATTTCAGGAGCCCAGGGAGGCAAAAGCAGAAGCAGTGCTAAACTTTGTACTCTTTTTGAGCCTTTGAAAAATATTATAATCATATTTGTGCTGCAGAGAGATTTGAGCAGAGAGATGGACCAAGAAATTTCACCATAAGAATCTTAGCAGTGAGAATTTGTCTTATGTTGGTCAATTTGCTTAAGAGTCTAAACTTGTAGCCAAAATTTTCTACTTGTCCTCAGACATTTCATAGAATTCAACAAAATATTTTCAATTGACTTTCACGACTTAAGAAACTAATTTTAAGTTGGTGACTATATCGAGCCTCATACTAGTATTCTAATTGGAAAATCACTAGTTTCCGTTTGCTAAAAGAAAATTTTCCTTCTCTAATTCTGAATTGAATATTTTCCTTCATTATCTGGTCTTAAAAATTGTACTTTTATTAACAAATGCATCAATTTATATTTCAAAAATGCAGCTTTTAAATACCACATTTCTAGATGCAATAAAAAGCTGTATTTTAGACCTTTTTTTCGAATACAGTCAAATAGGTTTTAACTTATTACATGTTCTTGTCATGATCTTGTTTACTTGAATTTCTTTAGTCTTGTGACAGTATAATTATGTGTGAATATAGACTCAATTGTAGAATATGAATTAAAATATGCTAATCATAATCTTTGTGTGAAAACACAATTTATCGTTCAATAGCAGCCAGACAATTCTTTTTGGAAAGTGGCTTGCAAGATGATAGTTTGTTGAAAACATAAATATTAACTGTGTTATATTGAAAAATTATAATGTCATTGTTAATGAATGTCCTCATATTAACTATTAATCACCAATACAGCCTATATAATGGTTCTGGGACATTGGAAAAAATATATCAAATTTGGCATTGCTTAATGTTTTTGGAAATGCAGGCCAAGTTCATATATTGAAATATTGCACTCTATACTCAATATTTAGCCTCCTGTTTTGTGATCTACTTTCAGAGACATGGCTATGCCTTTAATTAGTACAAAAGCTAAGTGTATAGATTATTTTTGCTCTTAGAGTGAGAGACAAAATAGAAACCAACTTTGGAATACTATATTTTTCATAATTCTTTCTTAAACTAAAAATATTAATCAATATGTTTTACACATTTTTTGCATGAGTTTCCCCCGTCCCCGAAGAAAACACGCAGAAGCTACCTTGTACAACAGATAACAGTGGCTGCTCTGGTTGAAGAATCTAACTGAAGCATCTGGATTGAGACCCAGGACCATTTCTCCCTCACTGTACGTCCTTTGAAAAGTACTGGTATAGATCATTGATAACTTCTAGCTGGCACCAAGTTTTACCAGCAGGAACATACAAATAACACTCTTTAAGTCAATTCAAACTTTCAGTTATAGCTAAAATTATACCTTCCTAAATTCAAGTGTTTATTAAATTAATTTTAATTTTTCTATTTACTATAAGAATAATTTTAACTCTTTCCTACAATGGTTTTAGATGTTGAAAAAAAGAGGAACTAATACTTTCTGAAGGACATTTCAAAAAATTATTTGTAGAATTTATGTTAAAAATCCTTAAAGATCATTCTATATTTCATGGGGGCTTTGCTCTCTCTCTTTGTAACCTATTCCAGAGTTTTTCCTGATGAAGTTACATCTGTCTTTCCCAAGACTCTATAGGATCTGTTGCTAACCCTATGAAGTATTTTTTGATTCTTTTAATTATTCATTTATCCAACAAATATTTATTCAGTGCCTATTATATACCAGATTCTGTTCTAGGCACTAGGACATGACAAAGAATAAAACACACAAAAACGTTCTTATCTCTATAGAACTTTAGAACTTACATTTTAGTAGGAAGAGATTGTCAATAAATAAACACAAATAAAAAATATACTATATATAATTATATACACATTAGACTATATTGTGTGTGTGCATGTGTGTGTATAAATGCTATGGAGAAATAAAAATAAAGCAGGGAAAGAGAAAGGTTGTAGGGAGGAGGGATTATGAAATATTAAATAAAATGGTCTGGAAATGCCTCATTCTGGTGACAAATGAGCAAAGATCCTTAGGGGGTAAGAGTGAACTATGCAGATAATTGTGGGAAAAGAATTCTAGGCAAATTGAACAGTGTAAACACAATAATGTGGGAGATACCTGGAGTTTTCATGTTCCAAAGAACACCTGGGAGGCCATTGTGCTTGAGCAGAGTGAGCAAGGATTGGAGCCTTAGGAGTGGAGGGTAATGATGTATTGGTTTGGGACATATTGTGTTGGGCCTTCTAGGCTACTGCAAGGACTTTTGCTCTTTTGGATTTTTTTTTTCTGAGTGATTTCGGAAGCTTTTAGTGAAATTTAGTAGGACAGTGACATGTTTTAACTTCTGCTTTAAAAGATTCACTCTGGCTTCTGCATGGGGGATTAGGAGTAGAAGAGGATCAGTACAGACAAACTTGGACCAGTTAGTAGGCTATTGCAATAATCTAGGCAAGAGGCATTGCCAGCCTGGGCCACAGTAGTTGAATCAAGGTCAGATTCTGAATCTGCTTTGAAGGGAGCCCACAGGATTTTCTGATGGCTGGAGTGTAGGGTATGAGACAAAAACAAATCCCTCCTTTTTGCTAAACTTTAAAAAAACATGTTTGTGGAAAATCATTTGTAAATAAAGTTCTGAACTTATAGAGTAGTTTATTTATAAGAATGTGGTATGGAGAGTCTTGGCATGGAAAATACTAATAAGACTTTCTGAATGAGAAATACACCTGATAAAGTTAGGAAGAAGAAGTATTTTTAAAAATGAAGTAGTATTTATGCACACACACACAAACTCATACACATACACAGTTTTCTGTGGAGGAACAAAAATATCAGCTGACAAAGTAAGAATTTTTTTAAAATTTTAATTTTAATGTTCTGACTATAGTGCAGAGGTATATAAATATTTAATATATCATACAGTGTCCCAGTAAATTTAGAACTTTAATATTTTTATATCCTACTATTTTA
The DNA here is from genome assembly GCA_023783475.1 of Daubentonia madagascariensis. Taxonomy (NCBI): domain Eukaryota; kingdom Metazoa; phylum Chordata; class Mammalia; order Primates; family Daubentoniidae; genus Daubentonia; species Daubentonia madagascariensis. Next base: position 1,803,499 of record JAKFHU010000322.1, read on the forward strand.
TACTCAAATACATTTTGAATCATTAAATCAGGAAGATGTTAAGCACTCTAACCAACAGTTTAAAACCAAGAGTCATATACCATTAAGATATGTTAAAGAACAATATGTCTGCTGTGGTTGTAAAGCATATATATGTATATATAAATAAATAATTCAAAATCCCACACTCTTGCTACATGATCCCCTGGCAAGAAAAATATATATAATTTTCAAAACTATTTTGAGTTTTATATAATCTTAATTTAAACAAACAAATATTATTTTGCTTTTTTAAAAGATTGAATCAAATAATTGAAGCGTAATGTATCTGTTTATGTTTGTGTGTGTGTGTAAGTTTTTAGTGTAATTCAGGACAAAATTTAATTCCTGGATCTCTGACAGCCTAAGGGAAAAGAAAAGCATTATTAGTTACATCTGTCATACTAGCTAACAAAAGAACATAAAAATCAAAGATATTTAGGGTCCGTAAGTATTTTGGTAGGTTTCAACTTAGAGAAGAAGGTGTTCTATTAGATTTTAAATAGCCAAATTTACTTGTAATGAATGGTGTTTTTAATAAAATTTTCATGCAAAAATTGGATTCAATTGAATTTAACAAACTTTTCTTGATATTCATTTGCATACCAGGTTAGAAGTTGAGATAAAGAAAAAACATATATGACATCTTGCCCTCGAAACCTAGTTTAGTATTATAAGATGTTAAAAGGAGAGCAGATTGAGAGATGAGAGCATTCTGCAGGTGACAACGCAAACAATTGCCTAGTAAGTAGGTTAGATTTTACTCTTTTATGCAAGTGATGATTTCTTGTGAAAAGTTTTAATAACAGGCATGTTTGAAATTGAATTTTTAAAATAATTTCACTCTGGCAATGCATGAAGGACGGTTTGGATAAATGCTGAAATTGAAATCAGGAAAGCCAGTTAAAAATCTATTCCAAATAGTATATATCCGAAAGTCTATATCCAAATAGGCCAACATTACTCAAAATATGGGCCACAGATGCCTGCATCAAAAACATCTGCTGCTGAGAAAGCAGAGAGAAGACCAGCTCCTGGCCAGAAACCTAGGTGTGATTTTTCAAGCCTGATCACAGGCAATTAAAAAGGCTCTACCCAACAGGCCTCATGGGGAAACCTGCTCTCCCCCACCAGACTTGGTTCACAGCCAACTCATTGCAGTCTCTGAAGGGAGTTGTCATCAAGGACTCAGGCCCCCCGTATAACCATGCTCTTATACATATCTGCGTTCCTAGCCTAGGTGCCTCCATTTGGAGGCCTGCGAACTGGGAATCTTCATAGAGGCTATCATCAGATGCCTGTGCTAAGACATCCTTATTAGGGGAAGAGGGGAACCTTGAAGACACTTTTCTCCACTCTGACTCAGTACTCAGTACTTCACTACTCCTAGTCCTTTCCTCTTGCCCCACACCCACCCCCCATGTTCATAAAATTGAAGGAGCCTTTTTCTCTGGTTGCCCATGTCTGTGCTGACCTACCTGACCCTCAACCAATTCCCTTCCATGGGAGAAATATGGAACACTGGGGAGTCGATGCTTTCTCCAGTTTAGCCTTTTGCTTATACTACCACAGTAAGTGGTTAAAGACTTGACTGTTACTTTCATTTTGGCTTGTTGTCTTAATCAGCTACCCTGGCACCTAGCAGCTCAGTTCAGCTCTCTCCAGCTCAGCTCAGCTTTTGATAGGCAGCTTACTGGTCTCCACTCCAATATACTCAGTTCAGGCTTTGTGGCAGCTGGCCCAGGAATCTGCATATTTAACAAGCTCTCCAGGTAACTATTCTGTGTACTTCATTAAAACTGCTGGTCAAATCAATAGATGAAAAGGGCCTGAACTCAGCCACTGCTGTGTATGAGGAGGAAGAATTACAGAAATATTAAGGGTCAGAGTGAGAGTCAGAATCTTATTAAAATTGGGGAAGCAGGAAAACTGATGAAAAATGAACTTACATCAAGCAAAAGTGAAAATAGAGGAGAAGCAGCAGTGTGGACACTCTGTGTTTTCAGATATGTGTAGGGTGTTCAAGATTACATTTTTATCATGCAGCTGGACAAGTGGATACATGAATTAGATCCTAGGGAAAGTCTCAGATATGAGAAAATTATTTGGAAATCAGCAATATACGTGTAGGGAAGAGGGAAGGTTAAAACCGTAATAGTCAATGAGAAAACCAGGAAGACACTATGGAGTGAAAGAGACAGGGGTGGGTAATGAAACCCTTGAGAGCCATTTGATAATTAGGCAGAAGAGTCCAGGGGCAGCTGAGAATGGCCACTCTTCTTTGCAAGCATTTCTTTTATGGCCTCTTGATAAATCCAATAGCATAATGTGAACTTGCAATTATGTGAAAGTATTAATTTTGGTAACTCTAGTGACGTTTCTGAGCTACATAGTTTTTTGGAGATCTGACTTCCAAAAAAAAATGAATAATGATTCCTTTGGGTTCCCCATTGGAGTGCCAATTATTTCAACTGAACTTTTCATAGGAGATAGCTGCACAGTACATAATTCAAAATTAAGACACTAGTTGACAAAGGGGGCTTGGGTTTCCATGACTCCACTCACTGAAGGGGTGACATGAGTATATTTACCCCTAAATCAGTATTTATTATCATCTTTTATGCCTTCCACTGAGATAAATAATTGATAAGTAAATAAAAATTTGCTTGGGGAACATTTAAACTTAATAAATTTCTCAGTAACATTCCCAGAAGTCTGTTTAATATGTCTTCTTGGAGACTATTCTGGGTATTCCTTGCTTTATTTCAATCTTTCAATAAATTGCATCAGCGATTTTTATTTCCAAGTTGAAAGAATTGTTAGACTCCAGGCACCCTGAAATACATTTAAAACAAATACTAAAGAGTTGTAAAATTTATAAGGCAGGCTAGGCCAGAAGTACATTATAGTATTATATATTGCTTTTTAAGTAATTATTAGTAATATTGATAGGATGATAGGATGTCCAAATGCTCCAGTTTGCCTGGGACCTGGAGGGTTCCCAGGGTGGGTGACTTTCAGTTTTAAAAGTGGGAAAGTCCTCCCAAACAGGGACAAGTGGGTCACCCTGTTAAAATATCTGCAAACACTGGAAGTTTGATTTGCATTGTGTGTGTGTGTGTGCAAGGGAGAGAGGAAACAGAGATAGAGAAAGTGAGAGATTGCTATTTGTCCCACAAAATTTATACTCACTTTTTTTTTTTTATTTCAGAATATCATAGGGGTACAACACTTTGGCTATACACATTGCCCATGCACTGCCCGTGTCAGAGCCACAATTGTGGTCATCCCCCAAACTGTGCTCCCCACATCCATTCAGTGAGAGTTTTTCCCATCCCATCCACCCCCTTCCACCCCCTGATGAATATTATTGTCCTATGTGATGTAAGTGTTGATCAGTTAGTACCAATTTGATGGTGAGTACCAGTGGTGTTTGTTTTTCCATTCCTGTGACACTTCGCTTCGAAGAATGGGTTCTAGCTCCAACCAGGATAATACCAGATGTGTTAATTCACTATTATTTTTTATTGCTGAGTAATACTCCATGGTATACATATACCACATTTAATTAATCCACTCATGTATTGATGGGCACCTGGGTTGTTTCCACATCTTTGCAATTGTGAATTGGGCTGCTATGAACATTCGTGAGCATATGTCTTTATTATAAAATGTCTTTTTTTCCTTTGGGTAAATACCCAGTAGTGGGATTGCTGGGTCAAATGGTAATTCTACTTTTAATTCTTTGAGGTATACTCAAAGGTATATCTTTTTAAAAAATGATAGAGATTTAGTAGGCAAATGGCAAAAAATTAAAAACATTTTCGACCTCCCTTGCTGCTACCTGTGTAACTACATTCTGGCCAATGAGATGTGAGCAATAATGATTTGTGAAAAGGCTGGATTACGTTCTTTAAAAGGAAGTTACTTGCCCTCCATTATCCTTTCCCTCCGTTGCACTAGCTGAGATGTGATGACATCTGGGGCAGTTGTCCTGGATCAAAAGATAGAAGTCATGTTTTAAGAACTGAAGGGCTGCCCTAGGCACCTTGGATGTCTCACATTTAAATAGTTATTATGTGAATGAGAAGTATACTCTTCCGTTATTTTGAGATCTCTCTATTACAGCAACTTTCCCTGTACCCTAAAACAGATGGTTTGTTGTTGTCATGATCCTTGGCTTCTGATTTGCTTGATCCTTTCCTATTTCTCATCTTCTCCTTTGGCCCTTAAGTATGAACATTCTTCTCCTCCTTTTCTTTGTTAGTGACCACATTTATTAAACTCTATGATACGCATAACTGTATCAGTTTATTGGATATGTTAGTTAGAGGAGATAAAGAAATTTAGAAAATATTTTTCCCCCTCTTAACAAAGCCTTTCTTGCAAGATTGCTGTCTTGCTTCGTCCTGTCTTTTGTGTGAGCTTATCCTTACATTTCTTCTGTATTACAATGCCTTGGAATGTACTTTCTTCATGCCAGACAGATAAGGTGATAGATGGGTAAATATTTGTGAGACAGCAATAAAGACAATTAAGAGATCTTTGGGATAAACATATGAAGAATAATGTCATAGGTAGATTTTTTTGTTAAGAAAAAATGAAGAACAAAATAAATTTTAAACACACAGACTAGGAGGATTTGTGCACCAACCCACACAGATCTATTCTAATTTTGCGTGTGAACAAGGCTGTGAGCGTTCTCGTTTGAGAATGTACCCTTCTCTGGGGTCAAGAAGCAAGATTTTGATGACCCAAATCCTCGTGCCAATGCAGATGGGTGGCAATTTTGGAAAAAATGTTTTCTGACTCAGGAGACACAGGTGAGACCTGATCTGGATATCAGATATCTTTCTTGGACAAAAACCAATGTGGGTGCCCAGCAACAATTGGGTGATCAAATGAATTCACCCAGATCTTGTTCTGTTACTATCATTATTTTCTGCACCAAACAGGTCCCAGGTCCGGAGCACTAGAATGTCTCTCCAACTAAGGAATAAAGAAGAATATCAGAGAGTGAAGCCATGTATAACTAATAAATCAAGAATTTTACTACCATAAATTCAGGTATATAAAAATCTAACTTTTCTGATTTTTCCTATACCTAGGATTAATTTCTATTTCGAGCTTCCATGTCCACTTTTGCAGAAAATGTGATCTTGTCACTTAATCATTTAAGTCGTTTTCCTTAGTAATATCATCTTTAAGTCCATTTCAGAATTTCTTCTTCCCTCCTTTACTCCAGTGTCATCTAGGTTCAGGAGAGGCATACCTGATGCTATGGTATGGAGAGAACAATATCTGTCAGTATCTGTACATACTGTTTCCTTCATCTCTTGTCCTAGGTTGCCCACATCTCTGCAATGATGTCAACTGAAATGGTCCCCTGCAATCCAATCACAGACTGGATGCAGACATCTAAGTAGCACCTTCTACTGTAGAGTCCTCTTGTTCCGGCTGTGACAATGAAGAAGGCCCCTTGACTTTCCTTCTTTGGCTAATAACTAATATTATCCCAGAAGTTTCTCTATTCTTACCATCACTCACCAGGATCCTCTGGATCTGTGAACCTATCGTGCGGACACCTCGTATAGAGCCTCTCCTAGTCTGGCTACCCCCATACCCCAAACACACACATAAAGGTACAATCCCCTATGTTCCAGGTTTATCAAAACTACCCCATAATCACATGTAACTATTACTTTTTATATGAATATTATTCCACCTTGTTCCAAATGAGATAATTTTATTGCTTCATTTTATGAGAGGGAAATCTGGTTAGCAAATTATTCTTTCAATCCTACTCTTTGTGTCAGGGCCTAGCTCTTAGATTTTGAAATTCCTGAAATAAGTCTTTTAATTTCCCTTTGTATTTCTGAGTGACTTCCCTTTCCATTGGGCAGGAAGTCAGGAGATCTAGTTTGAGTGAGAGAGGAGTGACCTATTACACTAAGAATTTGTAATCCCAGAAAACAATATTACAATTTCGTATGTCATTCCACCACATACATTTCCTGTTTGAATCAGTTCACCCTAATAAACAGGCCCCTGTTTACAAGCCCAGTTCCCAAATGTATTACTGTGCTCATCTTTGCTCAGAATAGGCAGGTGAGTAGTTCTAGTCCTCTGTTGACCTATATATCCAACCTGGGCCCCTATCACAGATGTGTGTGGAGTAAGTTTTATTTTTATCTTGTTTTTATCTATAATTCTTCTCTTCTGCCCTCTAGTTTTCCTCCTCTAACAAGGAATTAAATTAAATTTACATTTAGTTATGTTACATCTACTCCATAAGCAGAAAGTTGAAATTCACATTGCTTCTTTTCAGTAAATAATGAAATCTAAATATAGGTTTACTCTTTGTTCCAAGCAAAAGATTCATTTTATCTTTTCTGTAACCAAAAAATCTTATGCTGCTTGGGGTAGGGAGATGCATGGAACCTAACTGATGATATGTTAAAGATAATCAACTTCAGTGTGCTCATTTAATTCTTGGAGATTCTTTAGGGGCAGCCCTTGGCACTGGGAGAGGACATTTCAGTAATTTATAGGGTTACTCAACACTCATACATACTTCAAAAAGGGCAGCACTGCCTCACTAAGATCTTTTTAAAATTTTATTTTATTCCAGAATATTACAGGGGTACACCCATTTGGGTTACATAATTTTCTTTTGAACAGTTTGAGTCAAAGTTATAAGTATGCCCTTCACCAAGGCAGTGTGCATTGTACTCATTAGGTGTGATTTTACCCATCCCCCATCCCCCTCCCACGTACTTGATTTCTGTTGAGCTGTACTTCCATATGTGCACATAAGTGTTGATCGATTAGTATTGAGTACATGTGGTGTTTGTTTTTCCATTCTTGCAATACTTTGCTTGGAAGAATGGTATCCTGTCCCATCCAAGTTGTTATAAAAGATACTACATCACAATTTTTTATGGCTGAGTAGTACTCCATGGTATACATATACCAAATTTTATTAATCCACTCATGCATTGGTGGGCATTTGAGTTGTTACCACATCTTTGTGATCATGAATTATGCTGCTATAAACATTCGAGTGCAAGTGTCTTTTATAAAATGCCTTTTTTTCCTTTGGGTAAATACCCAGTAATGGGATTGTTGGATCAAATGGTATGGCCACATTTAGTTCTTTGAGGTATCTCCATACTAATTTCCATAGAGGTTTTACTAGTTTGCAGTCCTACCAACAGTGTATAAGTGTTCCTTGCTCTCCATATCCATGCCAGCATCTGTTGTTTTGGGACTTTTTGATAAGAACAATTCCCACTGGAATTAGGTGCTATCTCATTGTGGTTTTGATTTGTATTTCCCTGATGATTAGAGATGTTGAGCATTTTTTCACACGTTTGTTGGCCATTAGTCAATCTTCTTTTGAAAAGTTTCTGTTCATGTTTTTTGCCCACTTTTTAATTGGGGTTGTTTGGTTTTTTTCTTGCTGATTTGCTTGAGTTTTTGGTAGATTCTGGTTATCAGCCCTTTATCAGATGTGTAGCATGTAAATATTTTTTCCCACTTTGTGTGTTGTCTATTTGCTCTGTTGATTGTGTCCTTGGCTGTGCAGAAGCTTTTTAATTTAATCAGGTCCCATTTATTTATTTTTGTTGTTGCTGTGATTGCTTTTGGGGTCTTCTTCATAAATTCTTTGCCTAGGCTGATGTCTATAAGAGTTTTTCCAACATTTTCTTCTAGAATTATTATAGTTTCATGCCTTAGGTTTAAATCTGTTATCCATCACAAATTAATTTTTGTGAGTGGCAAGAGGTGCAGATCCTGTTTCAGTCTTCTACATGTGGCTATCCAATTTTCCCAGCCCCAATTATTGATTAGGTATTCTTTTCCCCAGGGTATACTATCAAAATCTGTGGAATACAACAAAAATAATCCTGAGAGGAAAACTCATAGCCTTAAATGCCTACAACCAAAGACAGAAAGATCACAAATCAGCACTCTAAGGAATCGTCTGAAGGAACTGGAAAAAGATGAGCAAACCAATCACAAACCCAGGAGAAGAAAAGAAGTAACCAAGATCAGAGCAAAACTAAATGAAATAAAGAACAAAAAATTTTAAAGAATATTAATGAAACACAAAGTTGGTTCTTTGAAAAGATAAACAAAATTGACAGGCCTCTTGCTAGATTAACCAGAAACAGAAAAGGAAGGACTCTAATAAGCTCAATCAGAAATGAAAAAGGAGATATCACAACTGATATCATGGAAATACAAAACATCATCTCTGAATACTATAAACATCTCTATGCTCATAAACTTGAAAACATGGAGTAAATGGACAAATTCTTAGAAACACACAACCTCCCTATGCTCAATCAGGAAGAAATAGAACTGAATAGACCAATATCAATCACCAAAATTTAAACAGAAATAAAAAATCTTCCAACAGAAAAAAGTACCAGACCAGACCATTTCACACCCAAATTTTACCAAACCTACAAAAAGAATTGGTACTGATACTGCAGAAATTATTCCATAACATTTAGAAGGAAGGAATCCTCCCCAACTCATTCTATGAAGTCAATATCAATTTGATACCATAGCCAGGAAAGGACACAACAAAAAAAGGAAACTAAAGCCCAATATCCCTTATGAATATAGATGCAAAAATCTTAGCAAACCAAATTCAGTTGCACATCAAAAAAATCACCATGACCAAGCGGGCTTCATCCTAGAGATGCGAGGATGGTTCAACATACAGAAATATATAAATGTAATTCACCACGTAAATAGAAGCAAAAACAAAGACCAAATGATCGTCTCAATAGACGCAGAAAAAGCATTTGACAAAATCCAGCACCATTTTATGATAAGAACACTTAACAAAATAGGCATAGATGGGACATACCTCAAAATTATTAAAGCTGTATATGACAAACCCACAGCCAACATCACACTGAATGGGAAAAAATTGAATGCATTCTGCTTAGAACTGGAACCAGACAAGGTTGCCCACTATCTCCACTTCTATTCAATGTAGTGCTGGAAGTCCTAGCCAGAGCAATCAGACAAAAGAAGGAAATCAGGGTATCCAAATGGGGAAAGAAGAGGTCAAACTATTGCTCTTTGCTGATGATATGATCTTATATCTATTTAATAGAGAACCCCAAAGATTCAACCAAGAGACTCCTGGAATTGATAAATAAATTCAGCAAAGTCTCAGGTTACAAAATCAATTTACACAAATCTGTAGCTTTCATATATGCCAACAACATTCAAGCTGAGAATCAAGTCAAAGACTCAATCCCTTTCACAATAGCAACAGAGAAAATAAAATACCTTGAAATATACTTAACTGTGGAGGTCAAAGACCTCTATAGGGAGAACTACAAAACTCTGAGGAAAGAAATTGCTGAGACTGTAAACAAATGGAAAAGCATATCATGCTCATGGATTGGCAGAATCAACACTGTTAAAATGTCTATACTACCCAAAGTGATTTATAAATTCAATGCAACCCCTATTAAAATACCAACAGCATTTTTCGCAGATCTAGAAAAAATAGTTCTACGCTTCATATGGAACCAGAAAAGACCTGAATAGCCAATGCAACCTTATGTAATAAGAACAAATCAGGAAGCATCACTTTACCAGACTTCAAGCTATGCTACAAGGCTATAGTAACCAAAACAGCATGGTACTTCCACAAAAACAGAGACATAGATCTATGGATCAGAACAGAGAATGCAGATGTGAAACCATCCTCATTTTGCCATCTGATCTTTCACTTAGATCTTTTTAATGGTATTCTGCATGAGATTTTTATTGGAAAATTTCTTTCTGTCTTACATATAGTTTTCACAACTATAGTAGTTTTATTTTTCTCTTCATATGCCCCCTTTTTTTTTATTTCAGAGTATTACGGGGGTACATATGCTTTGGTTACATAAACTGCCTCTGCACCACCTGAGTCAGAACTACAAGTGTGGCAACTATCGTAGTTTGACATTGAAAAAGAGTGAATTTTTCTGCCCAAAGTTACAACCTAGTTTACTTAACTTTAATCTAAGTTCCAAGATTTAAATAGAGTTTGTTAGGGAAAACTAAATAACCAGTAAACTATATTATATTGATGAATGACTTTAAGTTGAAATAGTAATTTAAATGGTTTTAATTAGAGGTAAAAGTAATATTAAAAATATATTATTTCAAATATTTCTCTTTTCAGTGCTTTTGGCAAGGAAATAGTATTTATCCACAATGCCAGAATTGGAAGTACTAATTGGTCTTAGCTTTAATTTACTGAAATCTAGTTAAACTATAATTAAATTGAAAATCAATAGCTAAAATAATCAGGAAAACTTGTTAATTTAGGAACAGAATTGATTTTATTCTTTTACTTTTTGTGTAATTAATTTATGAAACAAGTTGTATATAAAATTTAGCCTACCAGACTTTATTTTTATTCTAAACAAAATCTGCACGGAGCTAGACATAGTGTAATTGTTTTAGTTGTATGAATATATGTTACTATGAAATGCAAACTACCTAATAATTTTACAAAATGTTATTAATTTTGTAGTAAGGATTGAAAATATTTGAGCAAGGATATTTCTGTATCAGGATAGCATCTTTAAATAAAATGTCATAAAAATACTCTAATACTGCATGTCTTGATTTTAAATAAAATGAATACATTGAAGTAGTAAATAAAACCATTCTCCAAAAATAGATCAAAGTAGAGGAAAGGAGGTTTCAGAACTCCTTGAGCAAAGAAAATCAGTTCAATAACAGAACTTCATTAGAAACCTAAGAAGCTAGTAATTATAGTTTGGGCTGGGTAGGAAGTAAGGTGTTTTCTCCTCTCTTGTTTTGACATGTGTTAATTTTAAAGCCACTTTTTGTATCTCAATAATCTTTAACTTTTGTGCATGTATAATTGCAGCTTCCTGAGTGAGACTTGCCCAAATTCAGGCTTCTCCTGAATTCACTTTCTTGAATCCCAGTGGTAGCCACCATTAATCTGTGTACAGGTCTGCTGCAAACTACTGAAAGAGTGTTCCAGTAGCAATTCGTATTCCACATATTTCTCTGTAAGTAGAGGTCTTAGTTAAAATTGAGAATAAACCAAGATTTGCCAGTCAAGATTCCCCTCCTGTATTGGCATGACTCCCAATTTTTATAACTGCTATAAGGAAAACTTTTCACTAAGATTTCTCGTGTGCTTTACTTTTCCTGACAGTTGCAGGTAGATTTTGAGTCTAAATATTTATATGTGCCACATTATAGCTTTTCAAAACTTAATATGCATATTGAGGGTGTTTTTAAAATGCGGGTTCTGATTCAGTAGGTTTGATGTGGAGCTTAAGATGCTGCATTTGTAACAAGTCATAAGTGGTGTCAATGCTGCTGGTCTATCGGCAATATTTTTAGTATCAAGCTTGTAGATTGTAGGCATCCCTTGACTTCTGCTTAGTAAATGTCCTAAAGTACAATATGAGAATTTTTTAAACAAGTATTCCTGTTGATTCTGATACTGGTGGTAGGCTGAACAAATTTTGAGAAACACTATGCTATATTATCTGCCAATTGCTTAAAGATTCCAATTTCTCAGGTTTTATCCATGGTTCCACTTGTTCTGATTACTGTAGTATTAAGTAAAAGTATTAGGACAAGAAATAACTTCAACTTATTGTTTTAGAAAGATACTATGATTTGGTAACAGTTAATCTTGATCTTTATATTTTAAGCTTTTGTGATATGATTCTGTTACAACTGCTCAAATTTGCCATTGTAGCCTGAAAGCTGCCATAGACCATATGCAAACAAATGGGTATGCCAATGTTCCAATAAAACTTTATTTCCAGCAACAGGAGGCAGACATATTTGGCCTGAGAGCTATAGTTTGCCCATCCCTATTCTAGACAATCATGCACAGCATATACATACTTCATTCGAATGTGTTGCAAAATAGAACCTAGTTTGTGGCTCAATTACTATCTTATAATTAAAAGAATAACTATTATGACTGTAATTATGTTAATTACAACCAATGTTTACATTTTGCTTTAGAGTCAATTTTTTTTAGCATATGGGATCTCATTTAAAACTGACTTCAAACTTATGAGATCACCACCGTTTTATAAATGAGAAAATGAAGACTTGGAAGATTTTTCATTACCACGTTTTTAGAAAACAGAAAAGCTGGGTCCCGAGAAGCCTTATGGCTCAAAGTCCGGTATTTCTAAGTATTTGACTTTATGGAGGAGTTAACAAAATGAATAACCCTATGAGTTAAAGTAGCCATATTTTCTTTATGAACTAATAGAAACCATTTATTAAGTAAATCTTATATTATCTTAAAAACAAGATAAGTTATACTATTTTGATTTTGCATTTCATGGGAATTGAGTTTTCCAGAGTGAGGTAAAAATTTCTTGCCCAAGTTTTATACTTTCAATTGGAGAGACTATTTTATTTAATTTATTGCACTTTGGTGCATTAAATATTCATTCATTTAATGAAACTTAGATGCAGTCAAGAAGTAAAAAAAAAGTGTATTTTTGCATTCTCAAGAAAAAATTTTACAAAATAGCACTACATTATTTTCTTGAGAGTATGCCCAGACAGTGTTTATACCTTTGTTTTGCTGCACCTGAAATTGAATTTGGATCTGCATTTTGGGGATAGAAGCTAGAGCAAAGCTGAATTGTTTTACATATTAGAAGAGACAGGAATTTAAAGGATGAGTCAGGAGATAGAGTAGAGAGTAAAGGAGGGAAAGAGAACAACAAAACTTTACAATGACGGGAGAGGCTTTGGGGATCAGAAATACTTCTCGAGTAATTTTAATTTTTTTGCTATAGGGCTTTGGAGACCAGAAATATTTCTTTGTTATTTTTTATTATTTCAGAATGTTATGGATGTACAAATGTTTTGGTTATGTAAATTGCTTTTGTACCATTTAAGTCAAAGTGTGCCCATCCCCCAGATAGTGTGCATTGTACCCATTAGGTGTGAATTTACCCATCCCCTCCCATTACCCCCACATGCTTGATTTCCAAAGAATGTTATTTCCATATGTGCATATAAATGTTGATAGATTAGTTCTGATTTAATGGTGAGTACAGGTAGTGTTTGTTTTTCCATTCTTGTGATACTTCACTTAGAAGAATGGTCTCCAGTTCCATCCAGGTTAATACAAGAGGTGTTAGTTCACCATTTTTTATGGATAAGTAGTACTCCACAGTATACATATACCACATTTTATTAATCCACTCATGTACTGATAGGCACTTGTGTTGTTTCCACATCTTTGCATTTGTGAATTGTACTGCTATAAACATTTGAGTGTAGGTATCTTTTTTATAGGATGTCTTTTTTTCCTTTGGGTAAATACCCAGTAATGGGATTGCTGGATCAAATAGTAGTTCAACTTTTAGTTATTTGAGGTATCTCCATACTACTTTCCATAGAGGTCTTACTAGTTTGCAGTCCCACCAGCAGTGTATGAGTGTTCCTATATCTCTGCATCCATGCCAACATTTGTTGTTTTGGGACTTTTTGATAAAAGCCATTCTCACTGGAGTTAAATGATGTCTCATTGTGGTTTTTATTTGCATTTCAAGCATTATTTCATATGTTTATTGGCCATTAGTCTATCTTCTTTTAAAAAAAGTTTCTGTTCATGTCTTTTGCCCACTTTTTAATGGGGTTGTTTGATTGTTTACTTGTTGATTTGCTTCAGTTCTTTATAGATTTTAATTATCAGCTCTTTATCAGATGTCTGGCATGCAAATCATTTCTCCCATTCTGTAGGTTATCTATTCGCTCTAATGATTGTTTCCTTGGCTGTGCAGAAGCTTTTTATTTTAATGAGGTCCCATTTATTTACGTTTTTTGTTGCTGTGATTGCTTTGGGGGTCTTCATAAATTCTTGCCTAGGCAGATGTCTGTAAGAGTTTTTCCAACATTTTCTTCTAGAATTCTTATAGTTTCATGCCTTAGGTTTAAATCTGTTATCATCATGAATTAATTTTTGTGAGTGGTAAGAGGTGTGGATCCTCATTCAGCCTTCTGCATGTGGCTATCCAATTTTCCCAGCACCAATTATTGAATAGGACTTCTTTTCCCCAGTGTATATTTTTGTCTTCTTTGTCAAAGATCAGATGGCAATATGAAGATGTTTTTATATCTGTATTCTCTGTTCTGATCCATAGGTCTATGTCTCTGTTCTTGTGCCCGTACAATGCTGTTTTGGTTCCTATAGCCTTGTAGTATGGCTTGAAGTATGGTAAATGGATGCCTCTCAATTTGTTTTTTTTGCTTAAGGTTGCTTTGGCTATATGGGGTTTTCTCTGGTTCCACACAAAGCATAGAATTATTTTTTCTAGATCTGCAAAACTTTTTGCTGTAAGCAGTATGAAATAAATATTCTTTACTATCTTTCTTATGAGAAGTCTTCAGCAAAATGCATACTCCTATCTAATGCATTTTTGTGAGTGGATTCTTTCGGAGGACCCAAAGAAAATAGGAGTTATATGTCTGGGTTGACAAGCAAAAAGTGACTTTTTATATTTAGCCATGATAGACAGGTGAATTAAAGTCCTCATTCCAGTTTCCAAGAGAGGACTCTGGTTCAGCTTGCCTTTCTCACCCTTCCTGCACTGTGACCACAGGGTGCAGTTGTGTCATATTTTACAAATATGGCTTCTTTCCCTGAGTCCATGTGGAGGTGTTATTTTTCTCAGAAAATCAGGAGATGGGGATCTGAACATTTAAAACAATAGGTGTTCCTATTTGTTTTTCCATTACAACATTACAACTAATAAAATATTGAGCCAGGATTCAAATTTACACACGCATGGCTTCAAAAATCACTTCCGTTTTTGTCTCCTATTAAGAAAACTTACATAGAAACATGAAAGCCAACAAAACATGCAAACATCGATACATTGTAGATATGTATGCACATGAGAAATGACTAGGTGGTTGGGTCTTCCAAATTTGGAAAATCATTTTAGGGTCATTAGTTTCAACTCTATGTATCCTTTGTAAGAAAATTGCATGGTTTGTGGCCAATTATCATAGGGAAAATATTATTGGAAGCAATTGAAAGGTAATTACAGAAAGGGGACTTAATTTATTTGCTTAGAGAGTAATTACATGAATAAAATCTCTTTAATTTTTAATGAAGTTATGGTTTTAAACATTTACCATGAAATTAATAACTGGAGGCTCAGACCCACTGATCTATAATTTGTTTGGAGGTTTGATTTATTTCTTGTGTTGCTTCCTCAAATCACTTGAGTGACTTTATTTTCACTAAAATGCTAGTATTCTAATTAACAAGGTCTTGTTTCTTGTTGCTTGAGGAATAGTAATAAAATCTGCTGCAAAATTTTAGAAAAAGTAGTTTCCCATATTCTAGCAAGAAAATTATTAAAAAATTTTAAGAGTATATGTATAATACATATGGAATCAGGAAACTTAATGGAGAATTAAAGATGTAAAAGTATAGAATTTGTCTGAGAAGAGTCTTTCCTGAATGCAGCTGAATAATTTGAATAAACCCATACCAATATAGCCTTGCAGGATAAAAAATTATGAGTAACAGAGACTTCTAATAATAGTATATGAATGGTTATGCTTTTCAACTTTTTGTATTTGAATTATTTTTGCTTTCACTCTTCCTCTCCATTTTCACTCTATTCTTTTCCTTCATAAATGGGAAACTTTCCTCAGTCTTCCTTTAAAGTGAACCTAAAAGTTCAACTAATAGGCAATACAGTTTCTGATAATGTTTTGATTGGTTCTTAGAGTACTTAACTAGATTATATGAAGGATGCAGGAGCACTTTAAGGTATGATATCAACTTAAATCCTTATTAAGGCAAAAGAAAAGAAAGCTATTAGACCATATTATTTCTGGGCACATTGGCACCACTATCATCTACAGTTCTTGATGAGGAAGGGTGTAATGTGCACTGGAAAGAAAAGATATTCCTATTAGGTAGAATTTGAGAAATCATTGAAGTGAGATTTAGAAGGGTCCTTGAGAATTTAATTCAATCCCGTTTCATCTCACGAGTGAGGAAATTTCTGCTCAGAGAATTCAAACTTGCTCAAGGTCACACTACTAGTTCTTGTTCACTTTTTGGCAGAGAGAATAACAATTGCCTGGAAAGAAAGTGTTTATTTAATGATAATGCTAAGAAATTCAAAGATATGAGGGGTTGGCAACTTTTGAACAGCAATGTGGCTATAAGGTGAGCTTTCTTGTCAGTATATAGAGGGGATGGAATATCTTCCACATGTTGTTCTTTGCAAGAAGTAGAAAAACATTTCAAACTTGCAGTTTTCATTGTGATAGAAACTCCCAGAAGCAGCTAGAAAACAGGGGTAACTAGTCCACACCCTAGTGGAAATTGACCGTGATGTGACTTTGGTACACAGCTGAAAGTTTTCAACATTTAGATTTTGTTTTCCAGTTAGCTGCTTTTAAAAACAATTTAGAGGGTAACGTTTTAGTCATACTTTAAGCTGGTTGTCTCTGTTTATAGATTTTAAAATTTTTATACATTATTACACACTATGATATAGCAAACTAAATTTTAGTGTGATTCCACATGTTTAAACCCTCGTGTTTTTTCAAGTACATTTAAGATCTCTTCTTTATACATACACACAAACACACACACACACACACACACATATATGGGTGGATGTGTATGCCTATAAACATAAAAAGTTTATAAAAGTGACACATGCACCTGATTAAAATATCAAGTAATAAATACCTTCTTACCATTAAGTTCCACTCACCAGAATTTAAATTATTTTAGCTATTTCTTTTAGTATTACCTCCACATATTTATTGTTTACCAATTTTAGTTAACTATTTGTTTAGTTAACTACTTATTTTCTGTTATGATAATTGAGGATTTAATTCACTTACATAACCACCTGTCCCTCTTCCATCCTCCTATTTTAATTATATCATTTTTTGGTTTAATGTATTTTCATTATTATGATGTGTAAAATTAATCCCTGGAACACCCAAACAAATAATAATAGTTTTTCTTTCTTTCCCTCTTTTCTTCATTCATGTTTTCCTCTCTTTTTTTCCCTTAGTTTCTAATTGTCTTTATTTTCATAATTTCTTATGATATTAAATAGTGGCATAGTGCTTACTATCTACCAGGTACAATTTATTCTTACAATGATCTTATAATGTCAGCACTATTATTACCATCCCTACTTGACAGAGGGGGAGACTGAAGACCAGAGGATGTGTCAGTGGTATAAGCCACACGATTAGTAAGGAATAGAGCTAGGATGTAGATCCAAGCAGTGTGATTTCAGAGTCCTGATGTTAAACACAGCGTTAGCTTCTTGTTATTTTTAGTTTTTCAAAAGCTCAATCATATGAGAAAATCTTATCATTTATTTCCCACAAAGAAAAATTGCCTCCCAGAGTTCATATCTTTTATTTTATTATTTTATTTTTATTTTAGTTAGCACGTAAAAAAGACAAAAGGAAAAGAGAAAAGAAAAAGCCTATTAGACTGTGTCGCCAGGTGGCTTTGGCAAAAGAGAATTACCATTGTGTGGCCCTCTTACTGCTTCAGGAATATCATCTGATCAGGACCCGAATGATATTGGAGGAACAGAAAGAAGTTTGTTTTAGGTTAAGAGCGAAACCTTAGATAACTGTTTCAAAGGGGCCTTTCTTCATTGATTCAATTCCCACAATTTTCTCAGTCAACACTGGAAGCTTCTCTCAGTTCCTGGGTTTTGTTGATAATGGAGGTCTCAATTTAACCTTAGTGAATTTTTTCTTAAGTAATTATGTTTTCTCATTTTATAGTTTCAATTTCCTATACACTTTCTGGTTCCTGGCTGTGACACAGCTGCCCATCTGGTTAATTATTTTCATGTGGTCTTCATTTTCAGACCTGTCTTATTTTCTCTCTTCCCCTCCCTGCTGAGTCATAGCATCCCTTGCCCTCACAAATGGGCAAGGAGGGTCACCTGCTGTTTGACATCCCCTAACCTGAGGACTTTCTGTTCTCACTTGTCTCCATGTGGTCATCCTCAGGAATCTGCAAGGATGGGCTTAACGTCAAGGCTCAGGTAGTAACTGTTCTGTTCTCAACTGCTGGCACTGTTATTTGAGCAAACTTTAAGAGAAAATTGCTTAGATTAAAGTTTTATGTTAAAAAATAAATGACAGATTTGGCTTAATGATGTAGGAAACTTGGGAGGCGTATTTTCCCTAATTTAAATTAATTCACTTCTGTCTGCAATAATAACTTACAGATGAATTGAACCTCTGGGTAAAAACTGTAGTGATTGTTATAGTACAAAAAGTAATCTCACTAGACCTTACACAACCAATGTTATTTTATATTAAAACTTGATAAAAATTCTTCTCTCCTTTTTGTCTTTGCCATACAACAAATACCCCTTTCTTTGGTTCTCACCTACCCAGATTCTAGATGTCCTTGATTTCAGATACCTGGGAGGCTGTTAAAATTCATTCCCCTTTCAGGAAGACAATAAAGCAAGCCAGTAGTGAAGGGAGCTAATGTTATTGTGATTTCATCAAGCACCTTCAGTTTATGAGAAGCAAAAACCATAGTAAAAATCCAGTCAAACTCTAGAAAAGTGTTGAAATTCTAGGAATCTAATCCAGATGGTAAAAATATGATATATCTTCAGATATGCTGGAGGACACGCTGAAAATAATTTCTGGGTAATCCATTCACTAAGGATAGAACTACCAAGCCTTTGTCAAGCCTTTGAGATATAGAGATAGAAGGCATCAAATGAGAAAACATCCCCACAGTTCGCTGGAGACAATAGGACTCACCTCAAATTCAAAGTGGTTGGCTGTGGGGTGATGGAGCTAGGGAGTGGTGGTTTAAATTGCAGGTGTGAAAGCATGACAGAAAAACATCAGGACCCAGGTGTGGAATAGGGGCCAGGTTAGTGGCCTTATTTTTCTATGGACTGTTTAGAGCTGTTGTCACCTGATAGTATTACTAAGTATTACTAAAGATTTTGGCCTGTTGACTCTTTTTAAAAAATTATTATTGTGGTATAATATATATAACATAAAATTTATCATTTTAACTACTGTTAAGTGTACAGTTCTGTAGCATTAAGTACATTAACATTGTTCTCCAACCAATCACCAGAACTCTATTCATCTTGCAAAACTGAAACTCTGTACCTATTAAACAACAACTCCCTATTTTCCCCCACCCCCACCCCCAGCCCGTGGCAGCCACCATTGTGCTCTGTCTCTATGAATTTGACTACTCTAGATACCTCAGATAAATGGAATTGTATAGTATTTGTCTTTTTGTGACTGACTTGTTTCACTTAGCCTAATGCCCTCAAGGTTCATCCGTGTTGTAGCATGTGTCAGAATTTCCTTCCTTTTTAAAGCTGAATAATATTCCATTGTGTGTACATATATATGTGTGTATATTTGTGTATCACATTTGGTTTATTCATTCATCTGTCTATGAACACTTGGGGTGCCTCCACCTTTTGACTATTATGAATAATGTTGCTGTGACATTGGTGTTCAAATACCTGTTCTAGTCTCTACTTTCATTTCTTTTGGTTATATATTCAGAAGCAGAATTCTCAGATGATATGGTAATTCTGTTTAATTTTTTGAAGAATCACCATACTATTTTTGACAATGCATCATTTTATAATAAATATAATCCCATCAATAATGCACAAGAGTTCCAATTCTCCACATTTTTGCCAGTATTTATCTTTTATTTATTTATTTATTTATTTATTTATTTATTTATTTATTTATTATAATAACCAGCCTAATGGGTATGACGTAGTATCTCATTGTGTCTCATTGTGGTTTTCTTGGCCTGTTGACCCTTAGGGGCTAAGCCCATAAGACATTGCCAAAGACCTCTTTGTGATGTGACAACAGCCATCTTAAATACTCTCTGAAATAACATTTATTATAAAAAATAACAACAAAATAAATGGGCAATAAACATGTGCTTGAACCACAAATTTACTGTGTCCAAGGGAGAGGTGGTACAGCCAGCCCAGGATTTGAGTTCTTGTTTTAAATGGCTGGGCACTGTTGGAGCTGATAAATGACACTGATCTTCTTTTGTTCTTCTGCAAATGTCATTAATCTTCTAAGTCTCTGCACTGGGGTTACATAATAACTTTACATACAACTCAGCTCTTACTTGTATATTGTCTCATTGTTTTCTAAATGTTTAATTTCAGTTTTTATTGCTTCTACTAGAATTTGAGTGCCTTGAGATAAGAGACCTTTGTCATGGTTCTTCTCCATATTTTATAGAACAGATATTAACAGAGATCTGTTAAATATTTATTTTTATTACATTGTCTGTGACTACAAAATAGGTTTTTTTTAAATTTCAGAATATTATGGGGGTACATCACTTTGGTTATATATATTGCCCATGCACTGCCTATGTCAGAGCTACAATCGTGGTCATCCCCCAAACTGTGCTCCCCGCATCCATTCAGTGAGAGTTTTCCCATCCCCTCCACCCCCCTCCCGCCCGCCCCTGATGAATATTATTGTCATATGTGATGTAAGTGGTGATCAGTTAGTACCAATTTGATGGTGAGTACCAGTGGTGCTTGTTTTTCCATTCTTATGATTACAAAATCGGATTTTTTAAACTAAAAATTTTAATATAATAAAGAACAAAACTGAAAGAGAGTATATTCTTGGCAATCCTGTTAGAATACATTTGAAAGTGGCTTGAGGAGGAGGGTAGGTCGAACTGGAACAAACTTTTTATTCTTTACTGAATAATGGTTTTGTAGCTCTTTGTGCTCAAGGCCATACACACCTACACCTGATTGGGTTTTGCCTTGCCCTGATTTAATCCTGGGAAAATTAATGATTTGGACAGTTGCTACCCATTTCTACTTTTTGTATATATATTTAATACCTTGAATTCTCTGTTCTTTATGTGTGTTTTTTTTTTAGGTTGATTTTTGGGGAAGGGATCCAGAAACCCATGCTATCACACAATGGTGTGAAGAACCCAAGGCCATCCCTATATTACTTGTGTATATATTTTGCTGGCAGGACCAGTTCCTATTATTTTCTTCTTTTTTCCTCTTTCTCTTCTTCCTCTTTCTCCTCTTGTTTGCTCACCCTTTCCTCCTCCTCTTCATTTTTCTTCTTCCTATTCTTCTCTTCTTCATTCTGAGTTTTCAGAAAGTTACTCTGTTTAATCTTCTATTAAAAAATCCAGCTTTTCTACTCTAAAAAATTCTGTTGGTATTTCCTTAGGATAGCATCTCATTTACAAGTTATTAGTAGCTTAGGAAGAACTGAAACTATCAAAGGACATTTGTTTCAGTCTCCTGTGTTTTTCATAATTTGTAAAAAATATGTAATAAAATTCTGTACATTTTTTGTATGCTTATGCTTATTCTAAGACATTTTATTATTATTCATTTTTGTTGTTGCTATTGTAAATAGTATATTTTCTCTTTTTTTAAATATAAAAACTATTGATTTCTTTATATTAATGTTGTATTTCATTATCTTACTGAGTTATCTTGGTGTCAATAGTTTTCCCACTTAATCTTCAAGGGGTTTTCAGGTATTTAATCTGCAAATAATGATATTTATCATCTTTTCAATTTTTTCATGTCACATTTCTTTCTCTTTTTGCATTGGCTGACACTTCCAGAACAATGTTAAATAATGGTAGTGAGTGTGGCCTTTCTTGTCATTTTCATAATTTTATTTACAATGATACTAATATTTCTCTATTAAACATGATACTGAGTTTGATGTTTATAAATGTCCTTTCTATTCCTACTGTGTTGATTGTTTTAAGTAAAGAATAGTTGTTGAATTTGTCAAATGTCTTTTCAACATCCATGAAAATAATAATATGACATATTTGTATATATTATGATCAATATTAGTAGGCTTTCTTTAATAAATTATCTTTACATTCCTTGAAGAAACCACTTTTAGCCATGGTGTATTTTTTTAATGTGCTGCTATATTCTATATGCTAATATTTTATATAGAATTTTTGCATTTATGTTCTTCATGAGATTAGTCTATGGTTTGCATATGTGTATATGCTATATTTTTCACATGTGTGAGTAAATATTGTACTTATTTCATACATACAATTTGGAAGTTTACCATTTTGTTTTCTTTTGTACTCTGGGATATTTTAAATCAACATTGGAGTTAGCATGTAAAAATTTAATACAAGTTCCTGAAGATGGCCTACTAGAGTCAGGGCTGTTGGACCTTCCTGGTGGAGGAGTTGAGGGTTGGAATGACAGCAGTGGAGGAGGGTTGCTGATCGGGAGTGGACCATGGGGTCTGACACCAGCAGAGTCCAAGATACCACCAGCAGGAACTGAACAGCTGAGAGACAGGAGGATAGAGGAAGAAAGTTGGCAGGAACCAAATCAAGGGCGTGCTGGAGACCTGGGAAAAAGTAAAGGATTTTTTTTCCCTTAACCCCACCGGGGTGCCTTGGGCCTGCAGCAGAACACAGGGCTCTCATACCGGGGGGAAGTGCCACAAGGAACCAGAGCATCAGCATCCCTGCATCTGGACGACCCATCCTCTGCACCTTCTACAATCCTGGCACCCCAGAAAATAATTTTGGCTCAAGCTGCTGGTAGCCCTATGGCCACATCTACCCCACAACAACAGCCAAAACACATTGCCTGAGTGACTGAGTCTGCTTTGGACAATGGGGAGTGTGCTCCCCACCGAACCCACACTGAGTGACTAGGCTGGTCGTGCTGCCTTGGGTGGTGGGAAGTGCCCTCCCACCAATCATGCACTGAGTGACTGGGCTGCTCAGGCTATAGAAAGCATGCTCCTGGCCAAGCCCACACTGTGTGACTGAGCCTGCCTTGGACAGCAGGAAGCGTGCTCCTGCTGAATGTGCACGGAGTGGGCTGGCTGTGGGCAACTAAAAGCGCGCTCCCAGCCAAGCCCATGCTGAGGCTCTGGGCCTATATCTGGTGGCAGGGAGTGCACACCTGGTGAGCCTGCTGCTAACACAGTAGCTGCGGAGAGAAGGAGGGCAGACCAGTTTTCACCCCTCAGCTCCAGTGCAGTGTAGAAAGACTGTAACCCCTTCCCTCACCATCATAGCAGCCACTGGAAATCTCTGTGCTGAGTGGCCCCCTTTCAGTGCAGGGGATGTGTCTCTGCCAGGAGCCAGCAGAGCAGTGTTTGGTAAGTCTGCCTGCAGAAGGTGCAGATGGTGGGGCATGGAGATGTGGGGGAGAGGTTGCAGATTCAGGATCAGGTCAGTGAGTGAGACTGTCTCCATCAGGAGGGTGAGGAGGTACACAGGAGAGTAGGTATCTGTAAGTACACTGCCCCACCCTTGGGGAACCATCATACCAGAGTTTGCTGAACTAGCCCCTCCCCCGAGAACCCTCATGTTAAAGTTTGCTGAATCAGCTCCTCCCTCAGAGAAATGCCAGATTGGAGTTTGATGAACCTATGAGACTCAATTTGCATAAGTACTGGTTCCCATAATAACCAAATGCCTCTGATGCAACAGCCTGAATCTGAGCAGCTGCCCCCACCACCACTCACTTTAAAAGGGAGATCAGCTTGATCCAAGAGTTTCTTGAGCAGCCAATATTCCCCTGGGGGTAGAGTCCTCTGGCAGAGTTTTCTGGGGATAGAGAGCAAACTCTCTGGCTGAGCTGGGCCACTTCAACCCCTCCTGGGCAACTAAGCCCAGAGCCAGAGAACTGACCTTTAACCCCTGCATATCCCATAACAACATCTGAGGAGCTTGAGGGCAGGGTCACCCAACCTAACCCCATCCAGCCTAATTCCTCCACCTGCCTCTGTTGTGGTGGTGAATAAAGGACTCACCTGGAAGTCCCAGGGCCCCACCAATCACCAGGGGCATCAGAGTCCTCCCTCCTGAGAAACTAGAGCTGATCACAGGACCCAAAAACAACATTGCAGTTTGTTCCTTACATCAAGTGCCACCTACTGACAGGGAGGTCAATTTGCACCCCATTTTACTACATCTACTGACTCATCATACAGGGTGTGGTTGGTTCTCACCCACAAGCACCACCTACTGTCTCAGAGATTAAACAGGGAAAGTCATTATCTAAACAAAAGAAAATCAAAAATTGAGAAGCAACATCTGTTCCAGATAAGAAGGAAATAAGTGAAAGCACTCTGGAAATATGAAGAATCAGAGCAAAAGGTCACCCCCAAAAGGGAACACCAGCTCCCTAGTAACAGATACCAACCAAAAGCAGAATAGAGAAATGACACATGAAGAATTTCAAGCATGGATTGTAAGGAAACGTAATGAAACACATGACAAAATAGAAACCCAACACAAAGAAACCACAAAAACTATACAGGAAATGAATTAAAAATTCACTAAAGAAATGGAAGTATTAAAGAAAAATCAAACAGAACTCCTGGAAGTGAAAAATTCTTCCAAGGAATTACAAAACACAGTGGAAAGCCTCAAGGACAAGTTAGATCAGGCAGAAGAAAGAATCTCAGAGCTTGAAGACAACACCCTCTAATTAAACAAGTCAGTCACACAGATAGAGCAGAGAAGCAAGAAGAATGAGCAAAGCCTACAAGAAATGTTGGATTATGTAAAAAGGCCTAACATAAGAATCATAGGCATCCCTGAGGGTGAAGAAAAAAATACACAAGGGTTGGATAATCTATTTGAGGTAATAATTGAGGAAAATTTCCCTAGCCTTGCAAGAAATTTAGATATCCAGGTACAAGAAACTCATAGGAATCTGGAAGACTCAACACAAAGAGGAATACAACATGACACATAGTCATTAGACTAGCCAAAATAAATATGCTCTTAAGAGGTGCTCCTAAGAGCCATGAGGTGAAAGCAACAAGGAAAGGAAAGGAAAGGAAAGCAAAGGAAACCCATTAGACTAACAGCAGACTTCTCAACTGAGACCTCCAAGTCATAAGGGGTTGGGGCCCCATCGTGTGTCTTCACAAACAGAATAATGCCCAGACTAGAATTTTGTATCCTGCAAAACTAAGTTTCATATATGAAGGGGAAATAAAGTCTTTCCCAGACAAGCAAACAGAGGGAATTCGTCAAGACAGGACCTGCCCTGATGGAGGTTCTCAGAACTGCGTTATTCATGAAGCATCACAAGAAACACTTACCAACGTAAAGTTACCCAAAAGCCAAAGATTGAAGACCAGGTACCACAATGGCTCAAGAGATAAAACAAAACAAAAAAGTTCAAATTAACAGGATGAACAAAAATCCACCCCACTTATCAATTCTCTCAATAAATGTGAATGGTTTGAATGGCCCACTGAAGAGACACAGACTGGCCAAATGGATAAATATACACAAGCCAAGTGTCTGCTGTCTTCAGGAAACACATCTAATCATCTAATCCACAAGGACACATACAGACTCAAGGTGAAGGGATGGAAAACAATTTTCCATGCTAATGGAAAACAGAAGAAAGTGGGAGTAGCAGTTCTCATATAAGATAACTTAATCTTCAAATTAACAAAAGTAATGAAAGACAAAGATGGTTACTATATAATGGTAATGGAAACAATTCAACAAGAAGACATAACAATCTTAAATATTTACACACCTAACACAGGAGCACCCAGATGCATAAAGCAAATCCTACTTGATCTAAACAAAATGATAGACAGCAGCACCATAATAGCCAGGGACTTCAACACCCCACTGACAGAACTGGACAGATCCTCCAAGCAGAAAATAAATAAAGAAACAGGGGACTTAAATAGAACTCTAGAATACATGGGCCTAACAGACATTTACAGAACATGCTACCCCAAAACCACCAAATATACTTTCTTCTCATTAGTGCACAGGACATTCTCTAAGACTGATCACATTCTAGGGCACAAAACATGTCTCAACAAATTTAAAAAAATAGAAATCATACCATTCATCTTCTCAGACTACAGTAGAATAAAATTAGAAATCAACTCCAAAAGACACTCATCTCTACATAAAGTCATGGAAACTAAACAACCTACTGCTGAATGATTTTCAGGTCAAGGAGGAAATTAAGATGGAAATCAAAAGATTCTTTGAACTAAACAATAATGGGGACACAAGTTACCAAAAATCTTTGGGATACAGCTAAAGCAGTCCTGAGAGGAAAATTCATAGTGATAAATACTATATCCAAAAGATGGAAAGATCACAAATCAACAATCTAATGAATCATCTCAAAGGCCTGGAAAAGGATGAGCAAACCAATCCCAAGCCCAGCAGAAGAAAAGAAATAACCAAAATCAGAGCAGAACTAAGTGAAATTGATAACAAAAGATCTATACAGAAGATTAATAAAACAAAAAGTTGGTTCTTCAAAAAGATAAACAAAATTGACACACCTCTCACTAGATTAAGCAGAGCAGGAAAGAAAAGACTCTAATAAGCTCAATTAGGAATGATAAAGGAGAAATTACCACTGATACCACAAAAATACAAAATATCATCTCTGAATACTATAAAAATCTGTATGCACACAAACCGGAAAACGTGGAGGAAATGGACAAGTTCTTAGAAACACAGCCTCCCTAGGGTCAATCTGGAAGATGTAGATTTCCTGAACAGATCAATATCAAGTACTGAAATTGAAGCAGTAATAAAAAACCTTCCTAAAGAAAAAAGTCCCAGACCAGAGGGTTTCACACCAGAATTCTAACAGACCTACAAAGGAGATCTGAAGCCTATCCTGCAAAAATTATTCCACAACATCAAGAAGGAAGGAATCCTCCCCAATATGCTTTACGAAGCCAACATCACCGTAAGCCAAAGCCAGGTAAGGACCCAACAGGAAAAGAAAACTACAGACCAATGTCCCTTATGAATATAGATGCAAAAATTCTCAATAGACTACTAGAAAATCGAATTCAGCAGCTCATCAAAAAAATAATCCATCACAACCAAGTTGGCTTCATCCCAGAGATGCAGGGATGGTTTAATATAGGCAAATCTATAGATGTAATCCATCACATAAATAAAAGTAAAAACAAAGAGGATATGATCCTCTCAATAAATGCAGAAGAAGCATTTGACAAAATTTAGCACCCTTTTAAGATATGAATGCTTAACAAAATAGGCGTAGATGGTACTTACCTCAAAATGATAAAAGCCATATATAACACACCCACAGCCAACACCATACTGAATGGGGAAAAATTAAAAGCATTCACACTTAGAACTGGCACCAGACAAGGATGCCCTCTATCACCACTTCTATTCAACACAGTACTGGATGTCCTAGCCAGAGCAATCAGACAAGAGAAGGAAATCAAGGGCTTCCAAATGGGACCAGAAGAGGTCAAACTGTCACTCTATGCAAACAATATGATCTTATATCTAGAAAACCCCAAAGACTCTGCCATGAGGTTACTAGAATTGATAAGTAAGTTCAGCAAAGTCTCAGGTTATAAAATCAAAGTACACAATTCAGTAGCATTCATATACCCCAACAACAGTCAAACCAAGAACCAAATCAAAGACTCAATATCTTTCACAATAGCAGCAAAGAAAATAAAATACCTAAGAATATATTTAACTAAGGAGGTGAAGGATCACTATAGGGAGAACTACAAAACACTGAAGAAGGAAATAGCATAAGATGCAAACAGATGGAAAACTATACCATGCTCATGGATTGGCAGAGTCAACATTGTTAAAATGTCTATACTACCCAAAGTGATCTACAGATTAAATGCAATCCCTATCAAAGTACCAAAAGCATTTTTCACAGATGTAGACAAAATAATAATACGCTTTGTATGGAACCAGAGAAGACCTCATACAGCCAAAGCAACCTTAAGCAAAAAGAACAAATTGGGAGGCATCAATCTACCAGACTTCAAGCTATATTACAAGGCTATAGTAACCAAAAGAGTTCTGGTACCAGTTCTTGATACTGGCACAAGAACAGAGACATAGACCAAGGGAACAAGACTGAGGATGCAGACATAAAACCATCCTCAGATAGCCATTTGATTTTTGAGAAAGCAGACAAAAACATACACCAGGGAAAATAATCCCTATTCAGTAAATAGTGCTGGGAAAATTGGATAGTCCCATTTAGAAGACTGAAACAGGATCCTCACCTGTCACCTGTCACCTCTCAAAAAAATCAACTCACAATGGATAACAGACTTAAACCTAAGTCACGAAACCATAAGAATTCTAGAAGAAAATTTTGGAAAAACTCTTATAGACATCACCTAGGCAAATAATTTATGAAGAAGACCCCAAAAGCAATTACAGCAATAACAAAAATAGGCAAAGAGGAACTGATCAATTTAAGAAGCTTCTGCACAGCCAAAGAAACTATTACTAGATCGAATAGACAACCTACAGAATTGGAGAAAATTTTTGCATGCTATATATCTGACAAAGGACTAATAACTAGAATCTATATGGAACTCAGGAAAATCAGCAAGAAAAAATCAAACAGCCCCATTAAACAATGGGCAAAGGACATGAACAGAAACTTTTCAAAGGAAGATAGACTAATGGCTAAGAAATATCTGAACAAATGCTCAACATCTCTAATCATCAGGGAGATGCAAATCAAAACCACAATGAAATATCACTTAACTCCAGTGAGAATGGCTTTTATCAAAAAGTCTCAAAACAATAAATGTTGGCATGGATGTGGAGACATAGGAACACTCATACACTGCTGGTGGGACTGCAAACTAGTACAACCTCTATGGAAAGTAGTATGGAGATACCTCAAAGAATTAAAAGTAGAGCTACCATTTATCCAGTAATCCCACTACTGGGTATTTACCCAAAGGAGAAAAAGACATTCTATAATAAAGACATCTGCACTCAAATGTTTATAGCAGCACAGTTCATAATTTCAAAGATGTGGCAACAACCCAAGTGCCCATCAATATATGAGTGGATTAAGAAAATGTGGTATATGTATACCATGGAGTACTACTCAGCCACAAAAAGCAATGGTGAACTAACACCTCTTATATTAACCTGGATGGAATTGGAGCCCATTCTTCTATGGGAAGTAGCTCAAGAATGGAAAAACAAGCATCACATGTACTCACCATCAAATTGATACTAATTGACCAACACTTATGCACACATATGGAAGTAACATTCATTGGTGTCAGGCAGGTGGGAGCAGGGAGAAGGAGATGGGTAAATTCACACCTGAGGGGTGCATACTATCTGGGGGATGGGTATGCTTGTAGCTTTTACTCGGGCAAAACAAAGGCAATACATGTAACCTAAATGTCTGTACTCCCGTATACTCTGAAATAAAAAAATAAAAAAATAAAAAAATAAAAAATAAAAATCTGATACGAGTTCCTATGAGACCACTTAACTGTAATGCTTTTTAGGATACCCTTTAATACTTTTTCCATTTCTTTGAGGCAAGTGGCCAGGTTAGAATGTTGACTCATTTTAATGTTCCTTTTGATAAATTATCTTTTCCTATAAAATTATTTATTTTATCCAACTTTACAAATGTATTGAATAAAGTCAAGCAAAGTATTCTCTTATTATTCTATTAACTTCCTTTTTTTCTATTTTATTTTCCTCCTATTTTTTATTTAATATATTTTTACCTTATTCCTTTTGCCTTTGCTACATCATTTAGTAACTTATCTATTTTATTACTTTGTATTATTTCTGATTTTAGGTTAGTATTACAGTTTTTTAACTCACACTGTCTTCATGAATATTTGTTATTTTCTCTCACTTTTTGTGAAACATTACATTTGTTCCATTTTTCTTGTTTATTTATTTAAGTATTTAGGCTATAAATTTTTCCCAGAGGAAGACTGCATTTGTGTTCCATGAGGTTTGACGTAGAGTGTTTTCATTAATATTTTATAGTATCTTACAATTTAAGGTTTTTATATTTTCTGATTAAAATAATTTCTCATGTGACTGCATTTTTATCAGACAATATTTTATGTAGTATTTCTACTGTATGGAATTTATACAAGTTTTTCTTTGTGGAAAAATAAATAATCCATTTATTTAGAGTTATATTTACACTTGTAAAGAATATGTATTTTCTATTTTGGATGCAGATTTTGATATATATCTATTATATCTCCTTCAATATTTATATTGTTTTAGGTTCTGTATATTTATTTTCACCCTGTTGACCTGTCATAAATTGAATTAGTAAACTAAAGTCTTTTCTCACTACTGCATTTTCTATTATTTTAAAATTTTTTTTCTGTAATTTCAGGTATAGGAATGCTGCTACCTTATAATATAAGGCATCTTCACTGTTATGTCTTCTTTGTGATTTGCAAAACTCAGTACAATATATTGCTCTTTTTGCTTCTTTGCTTGAACTTTATCTTGTCTTCTATTAAGAGTGCAAATCTTGCTCTCTGTCCACTGCCAATTTGTTTGATATTTTGAATAAATTTCCAAATGTAATTTCACATAATTCATTTATCATTTTCTAAAATTATCTATGATTATATCATTCCTAATTTTATATTTTTATAGTTTGTCTCCTTCTCTTGCTTGTCTGAAAGTTTGTTTTATTTTTCCCCCTACGAAGCTGCTCTTGAATGTGCACAGACACTTTATCCCTGCATAAATATATTCACATATTTTATCAAATATTTTCTTTTAGTGTGTTTCTATTACCTCTTTATACCTCTCTCTTTTAATCTCTCAATGCCCAACTGTTTTAATCTCAGTGTACTGTATTTTCATTTTTGTTTACATTTTTTGGTTATAGTGTTTATGTATATTTTAGCAGTAAAAAGCTGAAGAACTCTATGGTTTGTTTCCTAAAATAAATTATTTTTGTTTTTTTGTTTATTTCTTAAATACAGTATGTTCCTTTTTTGTCTTTTTAGTGTTATATTCCATTTCTGTATGTTACAGGATTTTTCAAATATTTAATTTACTTTTTATTGTCTGTAGTTTGTTGTTGTTTTAAGATAAACTTTGTAAAAGAATCTCTTACTGGGGACTATTATTTGCCTGCCGACTGGGTGGATCAATTGCTCTTGTTTTCATTTTGATTCCCTTCTCAGATTTTAAGCTTGATTCCTTCCTTCCTTCCATCCTTCCTTCCTTCCTTCCTTCCTTCCTTCCATCCTTCCTTCCTTCCTTCCTTCCTTCCTTCCTTCCGGGAATGAATGATTTGATTTTGTGGCTAATATAACTGGGTGAATTAATTGGCTGCAATTTGGTACTATTTTCCATATTGAGGATGAAATAGGGCTCAAAATTCCACTCTTTTGTCCTCAAAAATATTATAAATTATAGTTTCTTGCCAGGTTTGTCTAGTTTCTAGCAGTGATTCAGACTTATCACTTTTTTGGTACACCTTTGGTCATTTTAATCAGACGAGAAATGGCTGGGGAGATTCCTGTGCTCAATTTACTAGTTTGGGAAAATTATTTCTAGAGTCTTAGTGCAGTGACTGAAATATATTGAGTGTTTAATAAATGGTAGTTATTATTAATTTATTTTACCAAAATTCTTATTTTATACTTGATTATATTCCAGTCCTGGACTGTGCTATTTTTAAAAATTCCATTCATGACTACAGAAATCATGAGACCTTTTTGTTATTGTTTCAGCTCCAGGTTTTTTCTATTTTCTTTTTTGATTTTACTCAAAAGTACCTTTCTTCACCACTCTGGCTGTTGTCTTTTTTGGATTCTGGTTCTACTAACCATATTCATTCATCCTTTCTCTATACTGTGTCTTTTCCCTTGATCATGGTGCTCTCCAGCTGGCAAGGATTAAGTAGCCTCACTTTGGCGGGTGAGTCCTTCATTCACTTTCTCCCTTCTCAGTCTTCCCAGTTTCCAGAAGTCTTCACCTTTGCATAATGCCAACAACTTGCATCATATCTTTTACCTGATCCAAATAATTTTATACTTTTGATAATTTCCTCGAGTCATATAAACACAGTATAATTTGTATTGACAAGAACCCACTTTTACCTCTGTAGTGTCTTTAGTGCCTTCAGAGGGCTTTCATGGAGACCA
The DNA here is from genome assembly GCA_023783475.1 of Daubentonia madagascariensis. NCBI lineage: Eukaryota > Metazoa > Chordata > Mammalia > Primates > Daubentoniidae > Daubentonia > Daubentonia madagascariensis. Next base: position 1,835,578 of record JAKFHU010000322.1, read on the forward strand.
GCCCCACACCATCATTTTGCAAATCTCAGTCTGGAGGCAGTGAAAATTACTTGTGCAAAGTAAAGTGACTTATACAAAGATTATCCAGTTTGCATAAATTTTTTAGAATTTTCTGAAATATTTTAAACACTCCAAGGTCAATTTTTATATTACCATCTAAATCTCCATCCACAAGCCTGAGAAATCTACCCAGGTTGCAAGTACTTTTGTAAAGAAAATCTTTCTGTACCAAATTAAATAGCTTTCTTTTTAAGAGTAGTTGGTATTAGTCCTGGTGTGGAGTCAAGATTAATGCTGTAGCTTTAAAGTCTTCATGTTTGAATCACATAAAGACTGTGTTTCTCCTTTGTGCTTAAGTGGAGCGTACTTGGTACCCTCTCACATTACACAAAGAGAACTGACAGAAATGTATCGCATACAAAAGCAAGTGCTAATGATTCATAAAACTACTTGGATGGCTGGAATTTAAGACGTCAGATATAGAAAATATGTTTGTTAAAGTTACCAGAGAAGTGTATGCTTGCAAAGATTATACATACATATAGAAATTCCATACATATGCCCCCTATATGTGCAGACACACGACACACTCACATATATAGGACAAAAGAGAGACATCTGGAAAATGTCTCATCATTGCTTAAATTTTTTTTGTACATGTAAGATTTTAAATAAATCACACTTCGTTAGCCTCTGTCCTTTTTCACTCTTTTCCCAAAGATAATTTTACATTGACTTAGTCTTTATTTCATTACTATTAGAATTTTAACTGGATGGGTAATCTTATTCTAAATACTTTAAAAGTAAATGTTTTGGCACAAAAATGATTGACATGCAGCAATCACTTTAAGATTATTTGCAGTATCACATGATTCCTAACACTATACTTCCAATTAATTGGGGTCTTAAAATGATTTTCAAACAGATAGGATTTTAAAGAAGTTTTTTTTTTTTTTAAAAAACATCCCACTTAGCACATTTGCATAGCAAGCACTTCTGAAGAAATTTATAAATGTTTCAATCTTTTCTTTTCTAACATCATTATACATGACTTCATGACAAGTGCAAATTTTCCTCCTTGTTCTTTGGGAAGTACCAATCAGACATGGATTTGAGTGACATCTCTTTTAATAAAGAACAAAGGAAACGACAACTCAAATAATCTAAAACCCTGACTTGTTATTGTCACAATGATTGCCTGAGCTTTAAAAAGGAAACGGGCCATTAATGGTACAATGTAAATAATTATGTAGGCTCTGCAATGATTAACTAGCAAGGTAGCAGAATTATCCTGTCAAAAATAAAGTATTTTTAAATATCTAAACAGGAACTCTGAAATATCCACCCTAAGAATGAAAACCATGACATCCAATACTACTATGCTCAGAATAATGATAATTAAAATTAGGATTCTGTGTTTTCAACAAAAAAAATTTACAAAGAAAATATTGAAGTTGTTTTCTATGTCTCTTAATCTTAAATTCACTATAAAATGCCATCCTAGCAGTTGAACTGTGTCAAAATCAAAACAACACATCTTGGGATTCTAGGCATTCCCATTAAAACAAGTTCCATTTTGGTTTTTTTTATAAGCCACTTTATAATCATCATTATTGTCATTGGTATAATAGTTTATATTTTTGATCACTTATTCTATGCTAATCATTGTTCTGAATTTTTTTACATTTTTAATTCCACTTTTTTCTCACAACAACCCTGTGGAATAGTTACTAATATTATGCTCAATTTATGAATGTGAAAAACATAATTTGGAGAATATAAGTAACTTGGCCAAAGTTACTTAACTAGTATGAGACAGATTAAGTCTTAATTGACTTAAAAAATAGTCTCTAAGATAGTATTTTTTCACTATTTTATTATATGTTTGAAAACACAAAATTCAGTGGTTATATAATATTTCATCATTTACACATATATTTTCTTAATCATCCTGATGTTTTTCTTAGGAAATTTTGCTAGAAGCAGTCTTACCGGGTGGAATGAATTAACTTTTTAAAAAGTTTTGATAAATATTGCCAAATTGCTTTCAGAAATTTATATTAGTACCAGCAGCATGGGAGAGCATTCTTTTTATTTCCACCTAGCCCATTTAAGTATTTCTTTTACATTTTGTTTATTTGATAGGCAAAAGATTTCCTATTTTTTGTTGACTATTCATTTTTGATAGAGTATTATATATGAATACAAAAATAAACACATTAACATTACATTGTTGGCGGTTAAAAGTACCTCTCAACATATATTATTATCTTATCAGTGTTTATTAGTTATTTCAACATTCAATGACCTCATTCTGTTTAGTAGAAATTCTGTAAGGTTTTGAAGTTCAGTACAAATCAGGCCTAGTTTGGTTCTTGAGGAGGCTTGGGAAGAAGGATTATGACAGCAGTAATGAGGAGTGAAAAGGTGCTATTGGGCCCAAAAGGGCTCCTCGTTCTGACCTGTGTAGTCCAGGAGAGCTTTATGGAAGAGGTGGCATTTGCACTCTGTCTTGAAGGATGGATAAGAATTTGTGAAGTAGAGATAAAAGAGTATTTTAGGGAAGACATAGAGTATAACCAATGTGAGGAGGCATGTAAACAAAAGTTAAATTCAAGGAATGGTAAGATATTAACTTTTAACTAGGGAATCAAATGAATGTTCTCAGAACTACAAGGGATGGAGCATGAAAGATTATGTAACAAGGCAATGAAAATCCTTTCTGTGTGTTAGAATGAAATATCAATAAATGGAATCACTATTTAAATTGTAATAAACTATTTCAGACTTGACAAGTCATTTAAAAATTACATTCATAATTAGAAATTCAAGACCCAGTTATTTCTTTTAATGACTCCAATTTTGTAGCAAACTATTTTAAAATATCCTGATGATGATAATTAGTACCTTCTATAAAGTGATTTAAAATCTTCTGTTTAACAACCATACATGTGTCCTCCAATTTTATATCTCACAACTCCTCAAAAATGCCCAGCCATTGATCCAGACAGAACATCTCCTTAGTGTCTCTAACAAACATTACACCAGCTTCGACTTCAGCCATTTTACTAATTTTGTTCTAACGTGAAATGTCCTCACTCTGTTCTGCTCTCCACTTTCCATATGTAACTTACCCATCAAGACTAAGCTTAAATACCCACTCTTACATAACTCTTCTGGCTCTTATTGGAAGAATTTCTGAATTTCTACAGCACTGATTTTCTCTGTACCCCCAATTTTGCATATTATGCATTATCATTTTTTCCTCCCTGATTTCATAGTTTATAAAATTGAGCTTTCAGGGATTTATGCATTATTTTCCACTTTAAAGACTAAGAAAATTAGACTATGTAACCACTCAAAGTTCACTCTAATGATTATTTTGTGCATTTGTTCATTCATTCATTTTCAAGTAATTATTGTGTGCCTAGCACATGCAGGTGCTGAGAATCCTAAAGTGAATATGGTTCATGTTGTTCCGAAGGCATTTAGAGTCTAGTAGGGGAGTTAGGTATTTAAACACATTTTTGAGTTACGTATATGATACAGGTGTGGCACAATGGAAAGGATTATCAACTCAACCCTTTGGCTGGATAAGAGGGTTGGGTGTATGAAATTCAGTAACATTTCACAGAATGGAGGAATGTTTACAGATTTGTGAAGAATGGGGTGTTTAACAAGCTAATAAAGGATATATATATATATATATATATATATTTACACACACACACACTTCTAGACAGAAGAAATAGTATATTTAATCAGCAGAGGAAGACATATCAGGGAAAGTCAGATGCTGTGAGTTATGGGGTTAGGAATAGGAAGTATCACAAGATGAAACCAATAAGGTAGAGAACCTTTATGAATTGAAGTGGAGTTTGGGGTTATTTTGAAGTTGAAGGGGCATTCTTGAAGGATTTAATCATTATGTTGCCAGGATCACATTTGTGTATTCAAAATATTACCCGTGTGTCTAAGAGGTCAAACTTTCACTATTCGCAGATGATATGATATTATACATAGAAAACCCCAAAGATTCAACCAAGAGATTACTGGAATTGATAAATGAATTCAGCAAAGTCTCAGGATACAAAATTAATACACAAAAATCCATAGCCTTCATATATGCTAATAACAATCAAGCTGAGAAACAAATTAAAGATGCAATACCTTTCACAATAGCACCAAAGAAAATTAAATATTTAGGAACATATCTAACTAAGGAGGTCAAAGACCTATATAGAGAGAATTATGAAACACTGAGAAAAGAAATAGCAGAGGAGGTAAATAGATGGAAAACCCTACCATGTTCTTGGATAGGCAGAGTCAACATAGTAAAAATGGCTTTGCTACCTAAAGTGATTTACAGAATCAACGCAGTCCCTATCAAAATACCAACATCATTTTTTACCGATCTAGAAAAAATAATTCTACGCTTCGTGTGGAACCAGAGAAGACCCCATCTAGCCAAAGCAATCTTAAGCAAAAAGAACAAATTGGGAAGCATCTATCTACCAGACTTCAAACTATACTACAAGGCTATAGTAACCAAAACTGCATGGTATTGGCACAAGAACAGACACGTAGACCAATGGAACAGGACCGAGAACCCAAATATGAAACCAACCTCATACAGTCACCTGATCTTTGACAAATTCCAAAAAAACGTACACTGGGGAAAAGATTCCCTATTCAACAAATGGTGCTGGGAAAACTGGATGGCCATATGTAGAAGACTGAAAGTGGACCCACACCTCTCACCTCTCACAAAAATCAACTCACAATGGATAACAGATCTAAACCTAAGACATGAAACCATAAGAATTCTCGAAGAAAACGTTGGAAAAACTCTTATGGACATTGGCCTAGGCAAAGAATTTATGAAGAAGACCCCCAAAGCAATCACAGCAGCAACAAAAATAAATACATGGGACTTGATCAAATTAAAAAGCTTCTGCACAGCCAAGGAAACTATCACTAGAGTGAACAGACAACCTACAGAATGGGAGAAAATATTTGCATGCTACACCTCTGATAAAGGGCTGATAACCAGAATCTATGCAGAACTTAGGAAAATCAACAAGAAAAAATCAAACAACCCTATTAAAAAATGGGCAAAGGACATGAACAGAAACTTTTCCAAAGAAGACAGAATAATGGCCAGCAAACATATAAAAAAGTGCTCAACTTCTCTAATCATCAGGAAAACGCAAATCAAAACCACAATGAGATATCACTTAACTCCAGTGAGATTGGCTCATATTAAAAAATCCCCAAACAACAAATGTTGGCGGGGATGTGGACAGAAAGGAACACTCATACACTGCTGGTGGGACTGTAAATTAGTACAACCTCTATGGAAAGTAATATGGAGATACCTCAAAGAATTAAAAGTAGAATTACCATTTGACCCAGCAATCCCACTAGTGGGTATTTACCCAAAGGAAAAAAAGACATTTTATAATAAAGACATCTTCTCGTGAATGTTTATAGCAGCACAATTCACAATTGCAAAGTTATGGAAACAACCCAGGTGCCCGTCAATACACGAGTGGATTGATAAAATGTGGTATATGTATACCATGGAATATTACTCAGCAATAAGGAACAATAGTGAATTAACACATCTGGTATTATCCTGGTTGGAGCTAGAACCCATTCTTCGAAGCGAAGTGTCACAAGAATGGAAAAACAAACACCACTGGTACTCACCATCAAATTGGTACTAACTGATCAACACCTACATCACACAGGGCGATAATATTCATCAGGGGGCGGGCAGGAGGGAGGGGGGTGGAGGGGATGGGAAAAACTCTCACTGAATGGATGTGGGAGCACAGTTTGGGAGATGACCACGATTGTAGCTCTGACACGTGCAGTGCATGGGCAATATATATAGCCAAAGTGTTGTACCCCCATAATATTCTCAAATAAAAAAATAAATTAAAAAAACAAAAACAAAAACAAAAAAAACCAAAATATTACCCGTGTGGAAGTGGTGGAAAGTGGATTTAGGATAGAAGATATAAAAGACAGGGAAAATAAATTAAGAACACATTTTGGTAGTCCAGGTAAGAAACGTTAAGGGCCTTAACATTGGTAGGGGGGAGAGAAAGAAGGATACCCACTGTAAAAGTGTATTTTCAGGTAAAATAGACAAGATTTTGTGACTGGATATATTAAGTGAGGGAAGAGAGGAACCAAGAGATGATAAGTAGGTTTTTCTGCTTAGACAACCAGGTGGTGTGTTAGCCAAGACAACATGGATAGAAAAAGAAGCTGTTTGAGATGATGGATGTAAAATTCAGTTTTATAAATGCTTATTTAGAGGCTGTCGTGGGTCCAGGAAGTGGTCATGTAAGTAGACTGTTGGATATTTTCAGGTCCGGCCTCTTGGCAGGCTGTTGTCCTGGTTCTTTGGCTCTTTGCTTGGAAGAATCACAAGCAGGCTGGTGCAATACAGTGATCACAGACAGGAAGCAATTCCACACAAACAGCTTTTATTGCAGAAAAGAAGGAAGCTATACAAAGCGACAGTACATTCCAGATAGAGGAATGGGTCAGTTTCCATGAGTGGAGAAAGATGTGAGGACTCCCAGGTGTTTTTCTTTTATTGTCCTGGTCTGGGGGAGGGCTTACGAGGGTGTGGGATGTTACCAGATGATTGATATACATGATCGTCAGGTGTTCTGCATTTTCCTACAGTCCCTTCCCCTGACTGGTCCCCGGCTTCTCTGCCTCCAAGAACCACCCTCCTGGCGTGTATCTGCCACCTGCAGATTTGGTCCTTGACTAACAGATATATCTATCTTGGTATTAGAAGGAAGATCTGGGTTGAATATGTAAATTTGTAAGTCATTAGAGTGGAAATGGGTAAAATCACTCAGGAAGATGGTCACGAATAAAAAGCACAGCAGACCAGCATATGCTTCTGAGGGACACAGGTAATCTAAAGGTTCTCATTTCTTATCCTATGTTCATTGACAAAAATCTCTGTCTTGATTTTTGAAACACAGAGCTGTAAGGAGGACACATATATTTAACAAATCAGGGACAGCTTAACACCTATGGTGGGGGCAGGTGGGGAGGAGATTCCAGGAGCCCATGTACATTTCAGATGAATTTGTTTGCCCCTCTAGGGGTCTCTTCTTGGGACCTAAAAACAGATGGAGTTCAAAACAAAATTAAATGCAACTACTTTTGAAGTGACTGATTTAATGCCCCATACTGATACTCTTTCCTTTTTAGAATGCTACATACTAATGATAAGCAGCTCGTCTGGAACTTGGCTAACATTTGCTATTTAATATCTAACTTCATAGACCTTGCTAGACAACAAGTTTTGTGGTCAAAAATCCTTCTACCCAAAAGAAGTGAGGTGAACCCTAACTCAGACTGAAAGTAGTAAAATAATGAAGAAGAGCTAGAAAGAATATTGAGAAAGGAAAATGTGCTGCAACTTTGTTATGTTTAAAAGAGCTTCTGTAATGCAAATTATGAAAAAATTCATTTCCTTTCAATAGTGGACATTACTGTAGGAACCCTAATTTCTGTGGATTGAAGACTGTGAGGTGTAGAACTAGAAGGAGCCTGTGTAGATTTGAGAAGGGGAGTGCAGGGGTAAGTAAAAAAATGTCTGTGTATAGATTGTGCATTTCAGACTGTGATTATGTAACCAACATTTTTACATTTGTTCTTTATTGGCTTTATCTATTTCTACTGCAAACTCCTTAATGGAAGAAATAATCTGGCACTTCTTCTGTTGCCTCCCTCCTTCACTTTCCTTCCGTCCTTCCTGCTTTTCTTCCTTCCTTCCTTCACCTTGCAGTTTTTAGCACAGAATGTAATGGTTAATAAATACTCATGAATTCAAATGAAATTGTTTTAATCACTTAGTATTCTGTGGTATATAAAAACTTTGGATCATTTTTACAACTGAGTATGCAATTTTTTGTCCTTAATTTTATTTCCTCCTATTTCATATTCAACTTTTATAACTTACTGTTCAAAATTTTTATCTTCAAAACACTAATAATATAAGCCATTTGAAGAGATCAAATTCCAAAAACTTATAGACTGATAATGTTCTGCTACAAAAAGAATGCTGAGCTGTAGAAAATTTGTTCAGCATCCTAGTTTGGATTTCCACTTATTTGAAATTTATGGGAATTGGCAGCCCTCTTCCTTTATCCAGAGGCAATGCTCCAGGCACTTTTTTCTATTTTCATCATACGTACAGGAAAATATAAATGTATCTATCTTAAAATACTTAAAATTTCTCATGCCCACATTTTGCTTCTAGTTTTCGGATCTTCTTTATTATGTGTACAGGTGCTAATTATTCCAGTTTCACATCTTGTTAAGTGTTCTGAGAGTATTATTTGTGTTTCTTCTTAATACGTCACGGGAAATTGAGACCAACTGTAGAAATAAAGTAACCTCTTGTATTGTTTTTTATCCATTTTTTTAAAATTAAGAATATAAATATAAATTTTGTACAGGCAAAGCAAATGTTAGAATGCTTTGCTTTGAATTTGGGAGGAGGAAAAAGACTTGGTTTCTATGAGGGTTCCACCAAAACGAGATATATGACCTATGTTTCAGTTTCATACTGCTGTGCAATACACTACCTCAAAACTTAGTGCTTAAACCCACAAATATTGGATTTGCTAGCACTCGGGTTGAACTTGGGTGAGTTGTGTTCTTTTCCAGGTGTCATAAATTTCTCAAGTGGTGGTAGTAAGACAGAGGCTGAGCCTGAAAAATCAGTATGGCTTCATTGGCACACCTAGCATCTTGGCAAGAATGAGTTAGAGACTGCGACTCTCTTTCATGCTTTATATGGCTCTCTCCACATAGCCTGCAGGGGTTTCTTTACATGGGTAGGTCCTAGGAGCAAGCATTCTGAACAGCTGAGGCAAAACTACAGATCTTTTTAGGCCCAGACTCAAAAGTTACACACATTCTATTAGTCAAAACAAGCCACAAGGTCAGACCAGGTCCAAAAGGAAAGGACATACATTCTGCCTCTTGATGGGGTACTGACAAAGTTACACTGCAAATGAGCATATGGCATAGTAGATATTGTTATGATCATTGTTAGAAACCCAATCTACTACAACCTGGTTCAGTTCTTTCTTTTTTTTTTTTTTTAATTGGGGCTAGGTTTTCTTTCTTAAAATGAAGTGCTTAATTCATTTGTGCAACATATAGTTACTAGACAGTTAAAATAGATGGTTGAACAAACATATAGCTTTTGTGCTAGGGAGCTTATCTATGGATTGGACTAGGTGAAGTTTAAGATTCCTTCTCTTAAAATATTCAGTGATATTTAAAATTAAGCAAGGGTACAGCCATAGGTTCTCACTGGGGGATGTGCTTTGTGCTAAAGAACATTTTATTGTATGATGTAGAAGATTTCCTTGTTTAAATTTTTTTAAAGCACTGTACTTGCACCACAGACCATTGTATTCCACTTCATTTTAAAAATTATTTCTATCTCCATATACACCAAATATAAGGAAAAACCTATCTCTGAACATAAATAAAACTTGGATGAATAAAATAAGATGCACTGGTTGGAGTTCAATAAACTAGCTACTGATAGAATCAGGGACAATTATTTTTAATCAAACTATCCCTTCATTTGCTAGGCCAAGAGATTAGACAACAAATGACACAGAGAATAAAATACTAAAATTTCCCTTTTTATCACTAACTGATAGTAACCAAACCATAAAGCAAAGCAGCCCAGCTTTTTAGTGAGCCCAAAGTCTTAGAGACAAAATTATGATGTCCAATCTGTCAACATTACCATTTAGAATAAAGTGAAATAGTTCAATCTGCTATCACACCTTTTCCTAAACCATTGTATTTAGCCTTTCAAAATCTTATGGTTGTAGTTTCAAAAGCAGACTCAATTACCCAGACAAATGAAACTGATGAATTAACTAATTTGCATTCTCTCTAACTGTTTTGATGAAACTCCATAAACATGCTGTTAGTTCCATTCCTCTGAGCTTTGAATAGTTTACTGTTTGTGACGATAAAAGCACGACAGGGAATACTTTCACATATGCCAGATTGAAACGAAGTGAAATATGACAGTTTATAGTCTGTGTGACAGAAGATTGATCTGTGAAAAATATTTGCATATAAAGTACCTGCTTCAACACCATAATTCTAAAAGCCCACATGAACTGAGATCCAGTGCTATCACTTAATATGTTGTATAAATGGTAAGCAGAATGTTTCTTTCCTTGTCTACACATAAAAATTTCCTTCTCCTTTGGGGATGACTTTTGCAGGTAATATTTTAATTACTAATGTAAAGATGAGAATTGTAGAAATAGTAACCAAAATAAAATCACAAATGTTCAGTTTGAGGGAGTAAGATATTCTATTTCTTTCTGAAAAAATATGTATGAATAAATATAAAGCCTACAAGGTACTTAGAGAGCCTCCTTTCATTGTCCTTATTCAGACCATTTCCTTTTGAAGAATAGGGCAGATCAAAGAGCTTTCAATTGTTGCTTATGAAAAGTACAGGGACCATCAATGTTTCCTTTACTATTTTGTTCTTTTTGTTTAGTTTAATTTTTAAAATTAACATTCAGTAAATTTAACTTTTAAGATATTTGGCTTTATGAGTTTAACATTATATATAGATTCACATAATTACTACCACAATCAGGATACAGAACAGTTGAATCTCCCCAAAAAAACTGCTTTGCACTACCCCTTTGTAGTCACTCCCACCTTTCATACTTCATTCCTGAGCACCACTACTGAGCATTTTATTATCATTTTATCCTTTAAAGAGTGTTATAGAAATTTAATCATACAGTGTATAACCTTTGAAACTGGCTTCTTCCACTCAACAGAATACCTTTGAGGTTCATCCAAATTGTTGATGTATCAATAGTTTTTTATTTTTACTGCTGAATAGTATTCCCTTGTGTGTGTGTATCACAGTGTGTTTGTCCATTCACCCATCGAATGGCATTTGAGTTGTTTACAGTTTTTAGTTCTTATTAATAGAACTACTGTAAACATTCTTTGTAGGTTTTATATAAACATATACTTTTATTTCTCTAAGGTAAATACCCAGGAGTGGGATTGCTGGGTTCTATGGTAGGTATATGTCTAATTTTTCAGAAATTACCGAACTGTTTTCTAGGATGGCTGAACCATTTAGCATTCCCACCAGCAAGGCATTAGAGTTCTAGTTGCTCTACATCCTTGCCAAGACTTGGTATTTTATATATATATAGCCATTCTAAAAGGCATATCTCATCTGCATTTCCCTGATAATATCTAATTCTGTTAAATGTTCCTTCATGTGTTTGTTGGCCATCATAGCCTCACTGGTAAAACTTCTATTCAAGTCTTTATGCTTATTTTAGATGTGTTGTTTCCTTTCATGCTGTTGTGTTTTCGGAGTTCTTCGCGTATTCTAGATACAACCTCTTTGTTGGATATGTGATATGCAAATATTTTCATCCTGTCTGTACCTTGTCTTTCCATTCTCTTAAGAGTGTCATTTACAGAGGAAAGGTTTGGGTTTTTTTCTTTCTATTTTTTTTAAATTTTGGTTAAGTCTAATTACTCATGTTCTTCTTTTGTACATAGCAGTTTTGGTATCATGTGTTAGAATGCTTTGCTTAATGCCAAAATATAAAGATTTCCTTTTATGCTTTTTTCCAAAAGTTGTAGAATTTTACATTTTACATTTGAGCTAATTTTTGTATATGGTATGAAGTATGAAGTAGTGGCTGAAGTTCGTTTTTGCATATAGATGCCCTATTGTTTCACCACCTATATAAATTTATTTATTTTTATTTTTAATTATTATGGGTATATAATATTTGTATATCTTTATAGGGTACATGTGATGTTTTGATACAGGCATACAATGTGAATTAATTAAATCAGGGTAATTAGGGTACTTAACACCTCATAGTTAGATAGAATGAACAACATTTGATAGCACAATAAAGTCCCTATGATTAACAATAAGTTAGGGTATACTTTAAAAAACTGAAAGAGTGGAATTAGAATGTTCCTAACACAAAGAAATGTTCCTCCACCTTTTGTTTAATTGTTTCTCTCTTGAGTTGTTTTTATACCCTTTCAAAAAATTGAATGTTCATCCATATGTGGGTCTATTTCTGGCCACTTTATCTTCTTCCATTGATTGACTTGTCTACTCTTTTCCCAGTACCACACTATCTTAATTACTGTAGCTTCGTAAGTTTTAAAATTGGGTAGTGTAATTTCTCCAAATTTGTTATTATTTTTCAAAATTGTTTTTAGGTATTCTTAAATTTTAAATGTTATAAAATTTTAGGATAATTATTTCTGATTTTCTTTTCTTGAAGCACTTAACTATTATATTAAAAAATACACAGTAGACTTTAACAGATCAATAACTAAGAAAATTTGAAACATATTTGCTCCAGTTTTATAGTAAAACTTAGACTATCTGCAATCTGCTAGCATATAGTTCTCCTTATTTTTAAAGACACCAGAGACTCTCACTATAACCTCTCCATGTATTCACCTATCCATCAAATGTTTTGGATATAATTTTACTTTAGTTATAAAGGTGATTCCTGTACTCAGAAGATAATTTGGAAAACATAAACAACAAGAATAAAAGAAAAATTAACTCTAATTTTGCCATGAGCATTATTAGCATTTTCACACGGTAATACACCCTTCCAAATATGTTTTAATTATACATGGTATAAAATATGCATTGCAAATAATTAATTAGAAATACTCTTTTCTTCCTGAGGTAGACTGTGAAGCCTTTCTAAATTGAAATCTAAAGAGGTTTGGAGTCAGATAAATTAATTTTTAGATAAATATTTCTGTCCATACATGGAAGATTACTTAAGTAAACGATGCTACATCCAACTAATGAAGTACTATGACACTGAAAAACGTAATGAGTGAGGAAGAGAAGAACTCTAGTTCTTGTTGATCCTAGGATACATTTCAAAGAAAAGATAGATTCAAAAGAGTATATAGAATATACTGATGCTTGTGTAAAAAAGAAAGGGGAGTAAAACATATATCATTATCTGTTTATATTTTTAAAAACAATATTTAAAACATTGTTTTAACTATTCTTCTTTTTTAAATAAGAAGAACAGACCAGAAACTAATCAAATTAGGTATTTATGGGAGAAAGGGGGGAAGGTAGAGGTGATAAATGAGACTTCTGTGAGTATAAGCTCTTACATAGTTTTACATAGTTCTAGCTTTATGAAAATGTTAATGATTTACAAAATAAAATAATTACAAACAGTAAAGATGAAGAAAATTAAAGCTAAGTTTAAATACAAGCAGAAAGAAATAAATGTATATCAAATAACTAACATAAATACATAGAAGAAAAAATCAAAATAACACTAGTGGATTAATGAGATGTTTTAAAAAAAAAATGAAAACTGTAAGAAACCTTAAACTATACTAAATCATTCCTGATTCTTGATTACTAGTGGATTGGTATGAGTCACGGTATTTATAATCTTATAAATATGTCATAGTTATCTTTAGGGAGATTATGATTTTAAAATTTATATGATACTTGGGCACATGTATGCACATCCATATATGTTTAATATTAAGGTCATCCTCTATATCATAATTAATAATCATTTTGCTTGCTGTTTTATAAATTTGTTTATGAAAGAGGGAAAGTCTTAAACAGAAATGTCATAGTAGAGCTTTCTTTAAAAATATACTTTTCCTTTAATCTGTTTTTCTTTAAAATATCAGCAGTTTTATGTATGTAATATAATATAAAGGATTGATTTAAAACCTGGCTTTTACTTTACTGATAATCTTTTTCTTTACAACTCATGCCATCTTAAGTTGAAATCATATAAACAAATGTATAACCAAATGAACAAGTAAATTAAAGAAGCAAAAATTGCCCAAATTCCAGGTATTACACATACCTGAATTGATAAATTTGAAATATACTCATTTGTTAATGAAACCATGCATCCATTTTCCTTTGCAAAAGACGTTAATAGTTGACCTTGGTTCCAAATTTTATATCTTACATGTAATGTTATATATTTTTCTTGTTTTATACCAAGAATTAGATATATAATTAATTATATAATACATATTATACACAATTGCATAATTATATAACATATATTTCTTGACATTATTATATTATTGAAATATATTTGCTATTGTTTCCAGGCTTGCAGAGCTCTGAGGTGTGATGTGTGTAATTGTTCTCTGTCATTGCTCCAATGGGTCCTGCCAAACAGATGTTGGCATTCACACTGTAGGTCATTTTTCGTCATTGGGATTTTGTTTCCCGAATAATTTATTTTTTCATAAGATCATTCTCTGTAAAAATATGGTCTGCCTATACTATAAGCAATTGATGATAGTTATCTATAAGCTTATGTTATCCAATGGCTTCTGCCAAACAGACACTGGCATTCACATCGCAGGTTATTTTTCCTTATTGGGATTTTGTTTCCTGAATAATTTATTTTTTTCATAAGCTCAGTCTCTGCAAAAATGTGCTCTGCCTGTACTATAAGCAATTGATGATAGTTATCTATAAGCCTAAATAATAATATTAAAACAAATTGTTTCTAATATTTAATGCTGCACTGAAAGTGTTATGGTATCATCTATGAGATGGAGTTTCTAATTTAGATTTTTTTCAGAGCTTCTTGGGGTAAAACATTATGAATAACTTTTAAGCAAAGTACTTTGTTCATTTTTTTTTGGAGATATGTATGTAAAATCTATTCACATATAAATCTACAATTTACTCTAAAATTTGGCATAAAATGGGCATTCAGATATACTAAAATCAGTAAGTTAGAATTCTTTACAATATTACCATTTAGAGACTCAAACTATTTTAATTGTTTATATGGGAGAGTCAAACCTCCCTTTAAATCTTACTTTCTAAAAGTGTAGTTGAGTAGTGGGAGGTGTTAGTGAAACAATATGGACTGTAACTCAATTTTTATTATTGGAACTTGAGTAGGTAAAAATATATATCTAAATATTTGGTTTTAGAAATGGGATCTAATTTAAACACATTTAAAAACGATTAATGGATATGTGTTTTATCTTTGTTACAAAAAATTTTGAAGAACAGTTATAATAATTTTTGTATAAAATTGAAAATATAATATATACCTTGTGTTTTCTAAAATTATTCCTTTTTGTATTAGTTTCCAACAACTTTTTGTGCTGTATCACAGATTCCAACATATTTAGAATTTCTTTGTGTCTTATATTTAATGTAACTTGCTCAGCACAGAAATATAGAATTTGCAGAGTTGTACATCAACTTTTTCTTTGTTATTTATCTCATTAATATTAACACTAGTTAGCCCTGTAAGAGCCATTGCAAACCTTCTCAACTTCCCCTTCCTCCTTCCCATATTAAATCATTCTTGTTCTTCCTTTGATTTTAATCTTCTAATTATCATTTGAAACCATTCTTTTCTCTTCCTATCCTTATCTGGACTGAACATTTATCATCTCCCAATTGGATAATGGTGGTAGCCTACCAACCAATATCTCTACCTTGGGTCTATTTTTCCTCCAGTCAATCCTCCAAGTTGCTAACAACATTATCATTCTGAAATAGAAATCGAGTTATATTACTCTCCTGTTGGGACCCCCTACTAGCAGAGGGCAAAGTGTATATTCCTTAGTTTGTCATTTAAGAACCTTTATTATTTGATCAAAACCAACATTTAAAGAATCTATCTCCAGCTATTCCAGGCATTTTGGAATCTTCATTATTCCACATAAATCCCATGATGGTTCAAGTTTTGGTGTCTTTGTAGCTGAAGTCTTTATGTCTTGAATAATTCTTGCTCTTCTCCACCAGATGCAGAGTCACTTAAATTTTCTTCTCTGTAAAATTTCACTGATTACACAGAAGTGAGTTCCTCCCTCTTCAGCTCTCCAAGTTCTTTGCAGGACATAGATATAACATAGTCATCTTTGTATCTGTAACACATTCCCTGATACATACTATGCATTTCAATCATATCTGTTGAATGGTAGAATGAGTGATTGATTGTATTTTATAGAATATGAAATGAAGCATCAGTATTTAAGTAATAAAAGTTAACAAAGGAACAGAGGTACATTTAAAACAGAAATACAGTTATAGATATGGTGGATTTTTCACCAAAGCCAAAGAATCTCACTAAGGTAGGGGCCTTGGTAAGTTAAATGAGTTGATCTGAATTAGTTCAATTAATGATGATGAAACTGAGAAAAACAGTTTTGATTGACCGTCGTCTTTTGGGACTTATAAGAAAAGGAAGAACAAATGTACAAGATTTAGATTAATGTTTTAAAGATAACTGGGATTTGTCTTAATCAGCTATGGTAAGACATGCAGACAGGGAAATGACTGTTATAAAGAAAAATGTTTATTATACTCAGCATACTACACAGAGAGGCCATATTGGGAAGCACTGGGTTCAGACAGGAGGCAGAAACAGCAAGAGAAAATGTGGGTAAGAACCTTGGTTACAGTTTTCTCAGGAAGGAATGGGCAAGGCAGAGTAAACAGATTTAGGATTGGTTAGTTTGGATAATTTCAGCAGGTTCTGGGGCATAAGAGCTGACCCTTTTTGTTTAGTACCTGGCCCTGAGATGATTAGAGTAGGAAGATAGTGGCCTGGAGTATGAGAGCTTATAAAGGAAGTAGTTGAGGGCGTGGGCTCTGGATTGGTTGATTTGACTATAACAGGTGTGCCACAGGTGAGTTGTTCACTATCTGTAGGAATTGGCTAACCCTAGGAAGGGTAGTCCCTCCAGGGTCAGCAATGGCCCAAGGTGTCAAAGCATCAGAATAAAGAAAAAAACATGATTAAAATAATCAGAAATAGGATAAATCTGTGTGAAATGAATCTCAAATAATGATGAAGTAACCGATAAGGGAAGTTATCACCTCCTCTTTCCTTTTAAACATGAAAAAAAAAAGGTAAATCTTTATTTGTAACTCTTTGGCTATTGAGCACTTATGATGTATGTCAGTTAGTACTGCAGCTGAGAGAAAACAGCTTTGAAAGCAGGGGCTTTGTTTGCACACAGCTCAGATAGCAAGATCTTACAGTTGAAAAACTGAAAGCTCTCTCTCTGTAAAGCACAGCCAGAGCAAGCAGCTCCTGCAGCGAGTGGCCGAGCAAGCATACCTCATCCATAGGAAATGACTCTGGTACTTTAGTCAGTGCTATCGAGGCTAAGGTCTCCTGGACCCTGGGTACAGTGGGGAGGGAGCAGGGGCTGGATAATGTTTGTTTCCAAACCTTTTAGGATCTGGACAGTCCTTTCTATCAAATTACTGGCTATAGTGTGGCACATCCACTTTTAGTTTGCTAGCGATAAAGACTGATGAATTAAAACTTTGAAGCAAGGCAGGGTGAAAGACAGAAAAATATTTTTCGGCCACTGTAGTTCAAAACCACTTATAAGCACTGCCTATCTGGCCTGTTACTCCATCCATCATCCTTTTCTGCAATTTGTCAATCCTCTCTTTCTAATGGATAAGTAGTTACCTTCCATTTACAGGCCACTGAGGTGTTAGTGCCAGGGACATCAGGAGGTCAGCTGGTGGATTCTTTCATGTTAATGCCCACACTGGGGACGTGGATTAATGGAACCACAGGAAGCCAAGCTTCTCCTATGTGAAGAATGTTGTCTTAAATTCTTAGGGGGTTAGTTTGGTGAGAAAACAAGTATGCCCTTATTTTAAAAGTGATTCACTAACTACACATTTCTTAGTCTCCAAAGAAAATTAAATAGAAATTTGTGGCCAAGTTACTTTCTTAGCTGAAGTAAAGGGAACTGCATAAAAGCCACTATCATTAACCTTAATATAAAACAGGACACAGTTAGCAGCTGTGAAATCATGAAGGATTCTGTACTCCATGGGCTTTTCTTCTCTTTTCTGGCCTGCTCTGAAAGCGCACCCAGCATAGCTGGAAGCCCTACTCCTCCATCCAAAAGATAAAGAATTTTAGGCTCCTGCTGCTTTTTCCTTCATTATCTTTTTGCAGAATTGTTAAAGAAAGTGAGAGGGCTACAGCTATAGCTATGTGACTGAAGGAAGTGCTTAAAAAAAATAGTGCCCAGATGGAACTGAAATGTGCTATTGGAGGAAGCAATTCTGTTTGTCAATCCAAATAGATTGTTTAGGATTTAACTATGAGGGTTCGGTGATACTTGACTGTAGTATAACATTTCAGTAAAAAGTCTTTCTATGTGAATTGGAGAATGACTTAAATTTTCTACCAGGGACACTGAGGTTGAAGAATAAGATAAGAAAAGATGGGGAATAAATAAGCTAAAACCATGCTCTCTGCCACAAAATAGGGGCCCTCTTCCACGCACACTTTAAATTTCATAGTTTTTTATGTAATACCTACTGTGTGAAATACCCAGAGCAGGGCCAGGCACGAACAGCTGCAGTAGGTGTGCTCTTTGGCTTTGAAGTTTCTCAGAATCTTGTAGAGGAGAGGAACCAAATAAACAAAGAACCGTCTTGCAAAGAGAAGGGTGAAAATGAGTCCTGTATAGCTCATAGCGGGGAATTCAGCCAAAGAATACAAAATCTCTGTAGGCAAGTTCTAGCTTTTGAGTCTGCTGAACTATGTGTTGTTCCAGTAACCCAAATGAATTCACCTCTTTATTTAAATCTCCACTGATCTATGTGTACTTAAGTGAAAACCCAAACTTTTCTTTTGTATCTCTAGTGCCACTTAGGGCTTAAGTATGCAGTAGGAGCTCAATGCATTATTTGTTGAGTTGAAATAAAACAGAGAGTGTCAGCTCTCAAGAAAGCCTTAGCAATGACCTATTTTTCTATTGTGTTTTTAATACCAGATTGACTCATAGAAGATACTAAAATGTGTAGTTTACAATTATTTCTTCCTCTCTCTCTATCTGCTTCCCCCTTTCACGCTCTTTCTAATTCTCTCAGGTTTTTTAAAAAATGCCTATGTAAAAGTTAATAATTTTATTGAAAATACAGCCTAGATGCTGAGGTCCCTAATAGGTTTTTAAATTATTATTTTAAAAATTACCACTTCATAAAATTGACATTTTTTTCTGGTGGTGGACAGTTCTGTGAATTTTGACAGGTTTAGATTGTTCTAACCACCACTACAACCAGCAAGCAGAATGGTTCTATCTGTGCAAAAAACACTTTCATGCTTTCCTTTGTAGTCATTTCTTCCCTCACCTATAATCCCTGACAGCCAGTGATCTGTTCTTCAGAACACCCAATCTTTAGCAGTAATGCAAATTTTAGTTCATTCTCTAAACAAGTATCATGTGTTGCAGTAGTTGGAGTTCATGCATACAGATAAGAACAAATGTATTGTCTTTAAATAATGCATTTAAAAGTGAATGTTATTAAATGTATCTTTTTCAAATGTGTTTTTCTTTTATATTGATAGTTTCTCTAGTTTTATGGTTCATAAAAGAAAAAAGAAATAAAGAAGGCACACACACACACTTCCCCTCATTACTCCCCCCTCTTTTAAAAACATATAACTTGTTCCTTCTCCAAAATATTTATACTTTAATTAAAATATCCTAAGGCAAAGCTAATTTTCATGGAGGCTCACTCCTCGCTGATCTCCAATTATAGGTACAGTTGCTATAGTTATACCTGAATTAAGCAAGATACGTGTTATAATGACTTCACAATTTAGAACTTACCCAAAAAATGTGCACAATCTCCTTCCTTCTGTTGGGTAAGTTGTAAGGCTTTTCAGGACTCCCTTTTCCAAATTAGCTTCAAGAAATGTTGAATATCTTAATAGAAGGGAAGTGGATGGTTAAAGGGAAAATTAAAAAATCTTTATAGTGAACATATACTTCATGTATTGTCTTTCGGAGAATGTCAAATAAATAGTTTTGGGTTTTTTTTAAACTAAGCATAGTATTACAGCCCAACCAGGTTCATTGCCTGCTGCTCAAGAGGAAGCCAATACACTGAGACAGCAGGAGTTACAGCAGAGGAAGAGTTTAATATTACAGGCTCCATATGAGGAGATGGGAGGAAGTTCTCAAATTCATCTCCCTGAAAATTTGGGAGAAAGGGTTTTTAAAGATAGTTTGGTGGGCAAAAGCCAATTGGGTCTGCTAATTGGTTGGGTTTGAGGCAGAACCATAGGGGTGTAGAAATTGTCTTCTTTGCTGAGTTGGTTCCTGGGTGGGGGTCACAATACCAGTTGAGTCAGTTACTTGGGCCCTGGTCTGGGCGGGTCAGCCGTTCCACCAGAATGTAGGGCCTGGAAGATATCTCAAAAACTAGCCTTAGGTTTCACAGGGGTGATGTTATCTATGTGAGCAATGAAGAAAGCTAAGAATCTCTATGACCATCAGCTATTTGACTCCTGAGTGGTAAGCAATTTTAGGAAAGCAAGCTAGGGAACAGTGGCTGGTTATATACTTATTTGCTCTACCTCAGTTCCTACCTTGTGGCTCTTTATTAATTTTGTAAAGGGACGTTTCAATAATGCCTTTGAGATTTATTGAAATTGTTGTGTGTATCCCTAGTTTATTCCTTTTTGTTGCTGAGTAGTATTCCATTGAATGGATACACCACAGTGTGTATACCTCCATTTGCCCACTGAAGGACATTTGTGTTATTCCAGTTTTGGATATTCATTAATAGAGCTTCTTTGAGCATTCATGCACATGTTTTTGTGTGAACATAAGTTTTCACTTACTTAAGGCAAATACACAGGAGTCAGACCCCTTGGTTATTTGATAAGTGTATTTGAACTTTATAAGAAACTGTCTCATGGTTTTTTTGTGTTTTTTATTTTTTAAAAATTTCTCCAATTTCCATTTACAGCACCCAAACTATTATAATTTTCCCCAAATAGATTTTCAAAATTTTATAGTAGGTGTTAAATATACTTAGGAATATCTCCCAACATCTTGCTAAATTCATAATCATTGAAAATGCTCTATTGATAGCTTTTTAAGATAAGATATAGCTATCTGAGAAAGTTTAAATTAAAAAGTTCCAATACTATATGATAAACAATTATGTAAGTGCTAATTAATTTGTTCTCATCATCCACATAGATATATAGACATGTATGGAAGGAAATGAATTAGGAAAAATAAAGCACTCTATAATAATTCACTGTACTGTATTAAAGTGACTTTTAGGACATATTAATAGTGTATTTTAAAGGAAAATTACTTTCATATAAAGTTGGAGAGAAAAATGTTAGCACACTAACATGAATCCAAAATTTAGCATTTCCCCAGTTTCTATCTATGGATCGCAATATTCTTAAAAAGTAAAACAGACAATAAAAGGAATTATATAAATGAGTTGACTTTTATGAATATATTTGTTCAGCATTTAATCAGAATAGTATCATTGATGACCAAATCCCTTTTTATTAGTTTATTTGAAGAATTTTTAAAGAAGAATAAAAAAAATTGTATTCATCAGGTACAATCTATAAACTGCCTGTCATCAAAAAGGAAAAATGTCTATAGTTATTTAGTCTTCCCTCTAACAAAACTTATGGTATGTCTGCAAAAGCAGTGGATTTTGAAGAGTGGTTACTAATACTTTAATTCAACACAGACACAAGAGATGGATTTTTTTTTGCTGTTTGCTTCATGGTTCATGAATTTAACTGAACTAAGTAGTCAAAGGATATGTGAAAAATAATGCTCTTTTGGGCTGTTGACCACATTTGCTTCTGTCTTTTAATAATGCTATTTTTCATTTTAGCTAAGTCAGCTTTTCATAAAACTAATATCTATCTCTAAATACCTATGTATCACCACAAAACGGTGAAACAATAAACTACTTTCTTGACTTCAGCTCATTGACCAACAGTTGTTTACCTTCGTTTTGTGTGTGTGTGGTATATGCATGTGTATATTAAGCCTAATTCAGCAAAACTGAGAACCAGACTATTGATTCATTTTTGAAATATAAGCCACTCACCATAAAATGTTAAGAACCATAAAAACATAGTATTGCACATAATATTAGCTTAAGGGGGAACACACAATTTTCTCTTTTTAATTAGACTCCCTGATTAAATTCCAGTGTGTGCTCCTTAATGAGATGAATTGAGTGGTTTGGCCAGTTCAACCACAGCCCATTACTTCCACAGTATAAACATCTTTTTATTTCACAAAGGCCATGTGTTGACTGCTTATAATCTCATTAATTCTAATACCCTTAAATTCAATAGGAATTTCAAAATGTGGAGCTACAATTTCAAGGTTTTGCAGTTGACAAAGCTAAAAGAACTTCTTTAGCTGTAAATTGGAACATATTAATGCACCAAGAAGACTATATTCATGGATCACCAGTCTTCTCATCTCTGTCTTTTTCTTGAGTTTTGCCCTATATTGTATGCATATTTTAATCCTAGCAACATTGTCTCTTTTGCCTATTTATGAAATAGAAAATCTTGTGCTCAGATCATCCAGTGTTCAATGGTCACTTCAAACGTCTTATTCAACCTAGGGCCCTAAGTCAAATCATGGAGTCTGTAGAAGTTCATATTAAATACTCTTCTGCCACCCAGTGAGTTCTTGCTTCCTTTGTCTACCACATATTGAATCTTACTTCTCTGGGCTAAAATGTTGGTTGTCAATGCTAATTTGCTAACTGAAAATGCCTTAAGCAAGAGATCACAAGTAAGTGGTAGCAATCATCATTTAGTTGTGGTTCCTCAGAGTGCTGTGGTTACTACTATTCAAAGGTTGCACTTGGTTTGAGGGCAAAAACATTCACATAATGGCTATCCCACAGGGATTTTACATTTTGATGGGGAACTTTTTGGGGGGAAAAGTCCTTTGGAATTCACAGTCATATAATGACAAAGATAAAGTAAAGAAATTTCACTTTTGGTTTGTGTGTTTTTAATGGCTTGGTAGATAACTAGGCCTGCAGAAATGGATGAAGTCAGCAAAAAAGGAAGCCCTAACTTTTCTTTCAGAACTGCTCACTAATAAACTTTCCCTTTCCTGTTCTTTATTAAAGCTAAATATATTTTTAGGAGTTATTTCTCTGTCTACAACTCTTCCCTACTGATGGCTATCAAGCAGTTGGTTGTGAATTCACATATTATATTCAGCACTATCAATTCAGAAATTAGACTGTGGTGGTCCTACAGTGTTGAGTCTGGTAAAGAACAATCCTAAGGTCTAATAAGTAGATATGAATTTGCAAAATTAAATGACTTACACTTTGCAGTCCTTAATGACTTTATTACAATGACACTGACATCTTGATTTCTGGAAGAACTCTTCAGGACATGGTGACTTTCCCTTGATGATTTCTACACCTGTAGTTGGCAGCTTTTATTTAAAAAATACTTTTAAAAGTCAAGTGATCTCTTTATTTTTCAAATAATGAACAGTTTATACTATTATTAAAATGTCTCATGATAAAAAGCACAGTGGTCCTTTCCAAAATCTAACATCAAACCCATATTACTTTAATTTGACATAATTGGTTTTTATTCAGGTATTTAAAGATCTCTATATACTGTTGTTATTCTTTTAAAACCAAAGGCAAAGTATAAGATTAATGCACTGAGAATTTAATTAGAGAGCTTTTAAAAATACATAGAAACCAAATTATATCTGCCTCCTGAATTTATCTACAAGTAAATGTATCATCATTTCAACATTTCAAAACCTAGTCCTCACATATTTTTGTTATATATTTTTCTTTTTTTTCTAACTTAAATGTTAGAATGTAAAAAACATTTATTAAATGTCTCACAATTTATAAGAACATAAGTAGTTTACAATTTTAATCCTCATTTAAAAAGGGAGTGGTTAAGTTTAGTACTGTCCATGATTAATTGATTGAATGCTTTAAGAAAAAAAATAATAATCATCTAATTGGGTTTCTGAGTTTTTCTCTAAGCCAGAACTTCCTCAGACACATGACATGAAGTACTCAGGGAGAAAGCTCTAAGCAACATTTTAATTATTCTAAAACTTAAAAGAACTATAAAAATTTCCCTCTTTTGTTTTTATCATAAAGCTATTGTCTTATATATACAGAAAAGAAAGTTAAGGCAGAAGAGAAGAATGGAGAAAAGCACTTGAATTTTTTTCAAAGCACTAGTGACTTGTAAATGAAATTGAATCATATTTCAAAGTTTCCAGATTCCAAACTACTACTACTACTTCTCTCTCTCTCTCTTGCTCTCATTCTCTCTCTTTCCCCACTTTCCCCTTTCTCTCTTTCCTCTCTTTCCACTCTTATTTCTTCTCTCTTCTCACTCTGACAGTCACCCCATTCACGTGTGACTTTATGAAGGATTAGAGAAAGAAAGGAGCAAACAAACTTTCTGATTCATAATGATAAAGTAGGTTTCATCTCAGGGATGCAAGAATGGTGTAACATATGTAAATCAATAAATGTGATTCACCACAGAAACAGAAGCAAAAACAAAGACCATATTATCATCTCAATAGATGCAGAAAAAGTACTCAATAAAATCCAGCACCCTTTCATGATAAAAACCCTAAACAAACTAGGCATAGAAGGAACATACCTCAAAATTATAAAAGCCATACATGACAAACCCACAGCCAACATCATACTTAATGGGGAAATGTTGAATCCATTCCCCCTAAGAACTGGAACAAGACAAGTGTGCCCACTGTCACCACTTCTATGCAACATATTACTGGAACCCCTAGGCAGAGCAATCAGGCAAGAGAAGGAAAGAAAGGGCATCCAAATCAGGAAAGAGGAGGTCAAACTAACCCTATCTGCTGACAATATGATCTTGTGTCTAGAAAACCCTAAAGACTCCACCAGAAGATGCCTAGAATTGATAAATAAATTCAGCAAAATCTCAGGTTAAAAATCAATGTATAAAAATCAGTAGCATTTCTAGACACTAACAACAGTCAAGCTGAGAGTCAAATCAAAGACTCAATACCATTTATAATAGCTGCAAAGAAAATAATATACTTAGAAATATACTTAACTAAGGACGTGAAAGATCTTTACAAGAAGAACTAAACAATGATGAAAGAAATCATAGATGACATAAACAAATGGAAAAACATCCCATGCTGATGTATTGGTAGAATCAAAATTGTTAAAAAGTCCATGCTGCCCGAAGTGATATACAGATTCCATGCAATCTCCATCAAAATACAAATGGCATATTTCACAGATCTAGAAAAAATAATGTTATGATTAATTTGGAACCAAAAAAGAGCCCGAATACCCAAAGCAATCTTAAGCAAAGAGAACAAATCTGGATGCATCACATTACAAGACTTCAAATTATACTACAAGGCTATAGTAACCAAAATAACATGGCACTGGTATAAAAGTGAGACATAGACAAGTGGAAGAGAATAGAGAACCCAGAAATAAAACCATCTACCTACAACCAAATGGTCTTCAACAAAGCAGACAACAACCTAAACTGGGGAAAGGAAGCCCTATTCAATAAATGGTACTGGGAATATTAGGTAGCCACATGCAAAAGAAGGAAACAGGACCCCTGTGTCTCACCATGTACAAAAATTAATTCAATATGGATAAAATAATTAAATGTAAAGCATGAAACCATAAAAATTCTAGAAGAAAACATAGGAAAAATTCCTCTAGACATCAGCCTAGGCAAAGAATTTGTGACTAAGACCCCAGAGACAAATACAGCAACAATAAAAATAAATAAATGGGACATAATTAAATTAAAAAGCTTCTACACAGCAAAGGAAATAATCGACATAATTAATAGACAACCTACAGAATGGGAGAAAATATTTGTAAATTATACATTTGATAATGGACTAATATCCAGAATCTACAAAGAACACAAACAAATCAGCAAGATAAAAACAAACAACCCTATTAAAAAGTGGGCAAAAGACATAAACAGAAGTTTTTCAAAAGAAGATAGACAAATGGTCAACAAATATACAAAAAAAATGCTCAACATCATTAATCATCAGGGAAATGTAAACTAAAATCAGAATGAGATACCACCTTTTACCACTGTCAGAATGGCCATTATTAAAAAGCCACAAAACAATAGATGCTGGTATGGATGCAGAGAGACAGGAATGCTTATACACTGTTGGTGGGACTGCAAGTTAGTGCAGCCTCTATGGAAAACAGTACGGAGAGTCCTTAAAGAAATAAATGTAGACTTACCATTCGATTCAGCAATCCCACTGTTGGTTATCTACCCAAAGGAAAATAAGTCATTTTATCAAAAAGTCATCTTCACTTGAATATTTATCACAGCACAATTCACAATTGCAAAGATGTAGAATCAACCTAAGTGCCCATAAATTCATGAGTAGATAAAAAAATGTGGTATATGTATACCATGGAGTATTACTCATCTATAAAAGGAATGAAATAATATCTTTTGCAGAAACTTGGATGGAACTGGAGACCATTACCCTAAGTAATGTATCTTAGGAATGGAAAAACAAATACCATATGTAATCTCTAATAACTGGGAGATAATCGATGGGCACACATGGGCACAAAGACATGTAAAGGACATTGGAAAACAAGAAAGAGGGAGGGTGGGAGGGAGTGAGGGGTGAAAACTTACCCATTGGGTATAATGAACACTATTTTGGTGACAGGTACACTAAAAGCCCCATCTTAAGCCTTATACAAGGTATCCGTGTAGTAAAAACATTTGTACCCCCTTAACATTTTCAAATAAAAAATAATAATATTAAAAAAATAAAATAAATCCCATGAAGGAGCTATCAATGAAAAAAGTTATTTATTTATTGCTCTACAGTATATTATCGAGAAATCTAAACTGTTTTTCTAATGCTTTCATCAGTGCCCATGGCTCAAATAACAATAAAATAAAATCTTCAAAGAGGATTCATTCTTCTACTCATTCACTTATTTGTTCCTAAGACAAATATTTAATATAAAATTTCAATGAATGCTGGTGTAAATACCCACACCAATTTTAGATGTTGTGATAGACGCTAGGTACTTAGCAGGGAACAAGATGGACACAGACCTACCCCCAAATAACTTACATGCATGGGTATAGGAAGACATACAATAAATTAAAAACTATACATACCAATAACAATTGTCATAAGTGCTACAAAAAATAAGTGAATAAATGAAAAGGAGACAGGATCAGGATTGGAAATTGGAAAACTTGGGTAAGGTTTATAGAATTAATTTTACAGTAAACAATTTCATCAACTTCAACTAACTGTGTTGTTGATGGAAAAATCAAACTCTGAAAAAATATTTTAAAGAGGTTTATTCTTAGTCAGTATGAGTGACTGTGCCCCAGGGAAACACAAACTTAAGAAGTCGTGAGAAAGTGATCCCAAGGTGAACAGGTTGTAACTTTGTTTATACATTTCAGGGAAGCAAAAGTTATAAGCAGAGTCATAAATCAATACATGCAGGTTATACATTTTTTTTGGCCCAAAAAGTCAGGATATATTGAAGCTAGAGCTTATAGGTCATAGGTGGATGTAGAGATTCTTTAATTTACAATTGGCTAAAGGAGAAGGCTTTGTCTAAAAACTTGGAATCAGTAGAAAAAGTTTAATTTTTATAAATTTTTATTTTTAATTATTATGGATACATAAGATAAGAAATCTGTTAATCCTCATGTGATGCTATGCCAGTGTTGGATTGCAAGAGTAAGACACAATACCCTGGGTTACAGTGACCTGTTAAGCAAAACTGATGGTCTGCAAATATGACACTCTCCAGGTCTCTTAGGGAGGAATTTGGAGCAAAGAACAGAAGTCAGAGTTCAGTCCCCAGTACAAAACCTATACACCAACATTTTTAGACTTAAATTTATTCTTTCAGCAATTTTGGTAACTTAAGAACATACATAGAATATATATGTATATGTGTATATATATGTTTATAGTAAATTTTACAGATATAAAGATCTGTAGCTCACAATTTACATGTAATAAATTTATAATATTCTTTACTGTAAATTCCATGTAACCAGTCGATTTTTTCAGAATATTTTCACGGACTTTTGCTGAACTCTTGTATCCATAGCTAAATCATTGTTGTAAATGACAAATGAATACAATTTTTAAACAAATGTTTTTTTATATTTTCATTCACATAGATAAGAGAAAAGTGAAATGATGAAAATATATGTTGGAACTTCATTAGTTCTTCAATGGGAGCAACTTCTTTGCTGAATTGGGTAACAGTTGGAATAGTGGATGGATATTTCCTCAGATTTTTGTGCTATTCATAATGTAATGGCTATAGGCATACATACTTTTAAGTTTAATCGGCCTTATAAACAGTTTATCCATTATATATCTGTCAATCAAATGAACTATAAATCAAGGCCAAATTTGTACCATTTGACAATTTCCTTGGTGCTAATATTCCTCCAATGGCTGATTTCAAACTAACAATGTGGTCACTGAATATGGAGTTGGCAAAAGATTTGTAGTAGCACATTTTCTGTAGCATTTTCACCATACACATACAGTAGTAGAAATAGACTCAAAACACAGGTGATAACAAAATGTACTCAAATTACTAGGAAGTAATGAATTTTGAGTTTTGTTTATTTAACTTGGCAAATACTCATAAAATTCATAAAATTTTAACAACGAAGTGGCTCTAACATGCCACTAATGGATATTTAGCAAAATAAATTATTCTAGAAAGTTCATCCTTGCACATCTCAGTTCTGGCTCCAGGATTTTATAGCAGGTGATGTTCTTAGGATTTATTTGTTTATGAAATAGACAATATGTTCAGAGGCTCAGGAAGCACAAAACAATGTTTTGAATTTGGTCTACAAGACCAGATTCCTTTTCCTGCCTTCAGATTCTATAGACACTTTGTCTTCTTCATGGGCAAAACCCACTTTCACTTTGGCCATTTCTACTTGAAACTTAATTGTTTGGATGGAACAGATGCTTTCTTTGTGCATTGAAAAATATTCTTGAGCTTGTACTACAAAGGTTAACCCCAGTAATTTAAAGATAACATTGTCCAACCCCTTTCCTCAAATCCAGGTAAAACTGATGATTCTTTCCGCTGTGTCCTCACTGCCTCCTGTGTGCATATAAGACATTTTTAGCTCTATTTTTTCTGCAGATGTTCATTTCCCATTTCACTTTGTTGATGGCAAAATTCATTTTGAAGAATTTTGGACACTATATATATATATGGCTTAGATGAAGGAAATGGGAGTTATCTAAGCCATGGGTCAAGTGGCTGAGGAAGAAAGAAAAGACTTCAAAGGTCACATGATGCAAGAAAGACTTTTCTATTCCTTTCATCCCTCTGCACCAAGATTTCCAAATGCCTAGATCTAGAACCCCTAATGACTTTGTTTTCCTCCTCTGTGCTCAAGCAGGCTGGGCTCCAGGTCTGTAGATTGCAACAATAAAAAACTGCGATGACTTAGGGTTAAGGTTAGGTTATATATATTTATATGTATTTGCCACTCTAGTACTCAATACAGATTTATAAAATAAATATGTGAATAAATGGCAAGAGAATTATTTTTCCTAATCTGGTAGGTATCTAGCAAAACATGTGCTTCCTGGGGCTGACATTTTCATATACAATGAAACTACAGAGCCAAGTTTCATGGATGTCCCTCATTTTCATTACTTGAAAGTAAATTGATCATTTTGTAAAACTATTTTGTATAGATCAGTTTTGACATGAAATATTATGTATTTCTCAACTAATTCCTATAATTATTTTATAATTGTTGGTATCTTTCTGGTCAAAGATAGGTGAAGTCTATTCATATGCCTTAATAATCATCCTCTTGATGCATTTATTAAAAATACATTGAGCACTTATTATGTAAGAGACAGAAGGCCAGGCATGAAAGTTACAGACATGAATAAGGTTTGGTCAACGTCTTTTAAGACCCAACAACCTGATGATGAGGGAGCCTGAAAGGTATGTAGATAAGTTATAAAATGCAGTGAGTGCTATTACAGAACTGTGAATACAACTATCCAGGAACAGACTTTGAAGTAACATGTGTTTTATCATTCAGACTGTCCCTAATTTATAAGGAAATTACAAAGGGAGAAAATTGGGAAAACAAATACTTTCCAAAATATTGTAAAACATTTGCTATCTTTCAGATTTTGAAGAAGTGATTTTTTTTGTTTTTTGTTTTTATGTTATGTACAGAATTACTCTAATTCATTCAAGGCTACATATTATAGTACATTTTAAATATTTTCATTCCTATGAAACATTTATCTTTAATTCTATTTTTAAAATTAAAAAATGACGCTATTTATAATCTTTGCAGAAAATCCAGAGTTCTGGGAATAGCTGAAGCAGTGTCACATTCCTGAGTAAATACTAGTTTATACTTTTTCTCAGATGCAGTTAGGCTACTGCTAAGTTGTATACAGAAGTAAATAAATAAAGGAAGAGGGGGAAGGCAATGAGGGAAGGGGAGAGAGCTCTCCCACAATGAATTTCATTTTCTATAGTTGAAGGAATACTTTATTGAATCACAGATATTTAGATTTCTAAGTGCAGAGCCAATATAATTAGTCAACTAATAGTATATTATAATGCTGCATATATTAGTAACTCAAATAAGCTTCTCCAATGTATGTTCTGTTCTCCTACATATGCGGGACAAGTTTCCATATTAAGCATTTATATTTTGGGGAAAATTTTAAATAAATTAATATTATTTTTATTAAGTTAATGTATTCTTTATTCTCAAGCTCCCTTTCTCCAGAAAATTCACAGTCATATCTTAACTAGAATCTTAACACAAATTATATCATCTATCTCTCTGTCATTTCTACCTGTCATCCATCTATCTATCCATCTATCTATCAATCTATTACTCTATCAGTCTCTCTCTGTTTCAGTCTCTCTGGCTCTCTCCAATCTAGCTCTCTGTTTCTTTCCTCTGGTTCTAGCACTCTCTCTCTCTCTCAAGAATAATTTAATTATTTGCCTCATCTATAGAAAGAAGAAAATAAATGCCTGTCAGTTAATTGAATGAGATTATCAAATGAGAAAAAACCCAAAACTATGCTAAGATGTAGAGTTTGGGAAATTGATCAGGTTTGCCCACAATCTAACTAATTCTCTGTTACAAGTTAAACCCCTAGACAGAGGGTCAGCATCAGCAAAGCTAAAACTCATCAAGCTCTTAGTATGTGCCAAGTGTTCTGCCAGGTATTATCTGATTTAATCTGCACAGCAGAAACACATGAGGTCATTACCATTACTATCTATGAAGGACAAGTACAGACAGGTTAAGTAACTTGCCTAAGATTACAAGGGTAAGTAGAGGAAGCAGGATTCACATACAGGCAGTCTGATTTCGGGGGCACTGCATTTTATTGAATTCAGAGGCCTCTTAGTCTCCTGGGTATGTAAAATCTCATGCTTAGTCTCAATAAATATTTTTCCAGTTCAATCAGTATTTTATCACTTAATTCACACAGAGGTACATTTCTACAATTTAATTCACATGTGTAGTTTATGGAAAACATAAAATAACTGTAGATTTATTTTTAGCATAAACTTTTAAGGGAAACACAATATTTAGAATATTTCAGCTGTAGAATTTGTTGAATTAGGCACAGCTTGATATAAAAATATTAAAATTATTATGTTCTACGTAAAATTTACAATTTGCTGGTCACACAGATGAAATTGTTTACTTATGTCATGAATCAGAAAAGGATAAATAAATTTTAGGGTAGATAATATGGTTACATAGATCAATTGGTTAAGTAAAGTGATATCACTAAACTCATTGACAAGGTATACGGTCCCTTAAGGTTAGAATTTAAATAAGATTAAACAAAAAGACAAAATTGGGTGATTTTGAAAATATTCAATTGGTCCTCATTTATGATTTTTACAGAGGACATTTTTAGCTCCAGGGCCATTTCTGCTCACAATTAGCACATATAAATGGATATTTCAGCAAAATTTTAAATTGCTGTAGGTCATGGATCACTGGATCCCTTAGAAACTGCTGAAATTACAAATATTAAATCCTTGAATATAAAGATTCTGAAGTAATCATTATAGCATTAAAACCATCAAAGCAGGCAATAATTTTGTGACATGAGAAAATATTAGTAGATTATCTTTTCTAATAATTAATCAAAATTTGAATACAATTCCTTATGGCTTATTTGTTTAAACTACTGAGCAATGATTCTTTATTATCTAAGAAATGTAATATTTTATTATCTATCTCTTACAAACATGTCTTATTCAGAGTAAATTCAGTTTTAATCAATTTTTAGGATTTAAACCACAATAAAATGAAGAGGATTTTTTTTAGAGACCCAAAAAGTAAAGGCAGTTTTAGGGCCTGAGGTCCTCCAACAAAGTATATGCTTACATATGTCTATTGAAAAATAGATCATCTTCTTTAAAAAAAAATCCAATTACTTAAAGTAGAATTACAGCTATTAAACTTTTTATCTCTTATGTCCTATTTCTACACAAAATAAATTTCCTATATCATCTCGTCTTGATCTCAGTTTTTAAAATGTGGTCCTGTTCAAGTTTTTTTATGGACACTACTCTAGACACTAAAATGTGTTTTGTTTCTCTGCCCTTTAATCACCTATTAACATATACGTGCAATTTCGACTTCATATCTTTTTGTGGTTATGAAGTATCACATTAGTTGTAAAATACTCAGTCTTGAAGCTGCTTAGAGTATAGAGTTGAAAATATAGGCATCCATAGTTCTGTAAACATTTTTCACAGTGTCAGTGTACAAAATTCACAGCTTCTCAAATAAAGGTCAAAACAATTCCCATCAGTATCAAAGAATGATGGTTATATGAAGTAAGCTTAGAAATACTAAATTTTCGTACTGTATATTATACAATATAGAACACAAAGTCTCTTGACTCCAACTCTTTATTTTCCTTTTCCTATCCACCTTCTTATTTCATTTTGGTCTTTTAATATGTATATTCCTCAGTCAAGAAACTTCATTGTTGAAGCCTGTTTCTGCAGCTGTTTTCTAAAATGTATATCCGAATTGCATGTTTTCTTCTTTTTGAAAATTTTATTGCAGGCAATCTCTGATTTTAATTAAATGTTGTTTCCAGTCTTATTTATAATTTTCCTTTCAAAAGAAGAAATTGTAATTATTGTGTCTATGTAAGGGGATTTTTCCTGAATTGCAACTTTTGAATGTTGAAAAAAAAATTCAGATGTGTTGTATTTCTCTGGAAAGAAATACTTTTTGCATTATATTTCACTCATTCTTACACGAAGAAAATCTAATGAAACTGATATTGCTATCTCCAAAATAAATGACGCTTATAATACATCATCCCTTTACTTCATTCTACAGAAGGCCAGGATTCATTAGGCAATGTTTTTTTTTAAATTTTATGTACTTAGAATGAAAATATATTTGCAAGCAAGAAAGCTGTCTTGGAACCAAGACTAAGAAAGCTAATCTTAGTATCTTTCCACCTTACTTCACTGCCACCGGGTTTTTGGTAGGCGTCAATTGAAGTATTCAAATTTTTTGTATATGTCCAATCTGATTGGACTTTTTTGACTTAATTATCTGGGCAGTAAAATAAATCAATAAACCTAAGTGATTGGCAGAATACTTAGTCACAACATTTTTAGACATAGCCTCATTATCCCTAGAGATATTTCTAGACTTATGTTTTTATAGTACATAATACTACTAATGCCATTTGTAATTAGAAAGGATTTGGTAAAATTAAAAACCCTACTTTAATTATATCAGTTGGGTTTTGGGGATCATTCTCATGTTTTCTGATTTCTTTAATATGCTATTTTTCATGTTTCTCCATGAAAGTTTATCCTTTCCCCCCGCTTCTATTTGGTTTATTCTTTGCCATTTCTTGGCTTTTTGCCCTTGGCCTCCAAAGTACTTTTTTATTTCATTTGCCATGTCTTTGTTTACAGATTTTCTACCTATGCTTTCAGAACTTATGTACCTGTCTTTCAATTCCATTGCCCAAATATCCAATACAGCACAGTGGGCAACAAAAGCCTTTGATACTCTATTATTAATAGATAAAACCTAAAAAAGGTGCCAAGAAAATCCAAAAACGTGTGCTTCTGTGGCAGTGTCATGAAAGAGAAAGTCATGAAGGTTAAAAAACAATAATAGGTGTTACATGAACAAAGCATAATATTCTTTATCCACATCTCAGAACACAAAAATTTTCTTATCGTCAGTCAACTATATGATTGTCTACCAAAATCCAGTCTCCATTTCTTCCATAGTAATAGCATTCTCCAGTTTTAGGTAGACACTCGGCTGCCCCAAATAAAAACTAAATTACTCAAGCTCCATTTTAGTAAAGCAGGATCAAGTGTCCATAAAATATGAGATTTAAGGGTAATTGACTTGGACAACTTTTTAAACGGCAACTATAGTTAAATAGAATCATGTTTTCTTTTCTCTATTTTTTAAAGCCAGAAGATAGATATATTGACTTAATATGAAATAGCTAGCTTGTGCCGTGAAGTGGAAGCTATTGAGGTTAATGGAATAAGATAGAAGAAGCTGTGATCTTGGACAATTGTGGAATTGCTAAACAAAGGCAGAATTGTTCTTGTTACATAAGAAGTAAGTGAATTTCTATATTATTTAAGTCAGAGCTCATTTTTGGTTTTCTATAACTTTTAGATAACCTTAATTCTAATGAATGTAAGCTGCTACTTTTTACACAATAATTGGAGGTTTGAAACTATTTTGCTTTGAGATATTTTACATGGATAGACCCAGATTCTTCACTTTGTGTTTGTGTGTCTGTATTGGGAGCTGGTTCACTACAACAAGCATTCCCTACACTACATAATGGCTCCAAAAGGCAGCCTTTAATTTTTATCAGCAGAACACTGGAGAAGTGGGTTTTGTCACTTTATTTATTTCTCAGACCCTTCTTTCAACTCTGCTATAACCTTTGTCTTTTTTTCTATTCTCCTTGTCTTGCAAGTTTCCCAGTTGTACATGACTTAGAACTGGAACTAATTCTAGATGCCTCTTTGTCTCTTAATCACATCTTCTAATCAGACGCCAAGTGCTGTCAATTCTACCTTGAAAATATTTCTCCTACTCGTCCCTGACTCTCCATCCCTGCCTATTTTCATATTGCCCTACCTCAGACTTTGATCATGCCTCTGCAGCAATAGCAGCCCCACTGCGGACACTGCGGGCTTTTTCTGTCTGTCCCACATGCTGTTCTCCTCATCACCCTGCAGACACTGAGTATGCACATTGAACATAATGCTTTGCTTTACAAATTCTGTCAGTGACTTATTATCATCCCAAGGAGTGGTTACATATTATGTTCCCATGAGCCGTGGGGTCCACAGAGTTGCCTCCATGGTCCTTGGTATTGATAGAAAGGCAAGTGAGGCAGGGCTCTGTCCACCCTGCCTTCCTCCACCGCTCATAAAACTGCAGAAGAATAGTCCACTGGAGTTGCTTCTCCAATAGCATGTACAGGCATGCATCTGTTTGGATTTTTTTCCTTTACCTTAAAAAAATCATTTTAGTATGTTATATTTTGATAAGAAAAAAAGGCATTTCCTTTAGTGTTTCAAGTTATTTTCCTAGAGTTTCACATATAATTTGCTTGTAATATTTTTATATTTTCAATGTGTATTTTGTATTCTTTCTTTCATCCTTAATCAGTCTTTTCAGAATTTATCCATTTTATAGGTCTTTCAAACTTCCAACTTTTAGTTTAATATTTTCTTTTATTTGTATTTTCTCTTTTTTTAGTCTCAGCTCACTTAAAAAAAAGTTAGTTCAGTGCTTGTTCTTTGTTAGAGTATAATTTTTTTCTTATCCCAATTTCTTTTCATTAAATGAAGGTAATGCCTTCCCTCCCTCCCTCCCTCCCTCCCTCTGTTCTCTCGTCTCTCCTTTTTTCTTTCTCCCTCCTTTCATTTCTTTCTTCCTTTTATTTTTTTACACTTTAAATAATTACAACATCCATGCCTATAGATTTTCTTTAGAGCTTTAGTGATATAACAAAAGTTTCGGTGTGAACTGTTCTGCTTTTAATTACATTGTGTATGGTTAGAAATTTCAGTTTTATTTTAATTTTGATCTAGGGGTTATTTAGGAAAAATATAAATTTCTAAGTCTTAAAGTTTTAAAAATATTTTATTTCTAGTATTATTGGTTATAATCAAGAATGTAGTCTATAGAATAGCTGTTTTTTTGAAAACCTCTTTATTTTAATTTTTTTTGCTTCCCTGATGTTCTTATATTCTTTAATGTTCTCTCACTCTCTTTTTTGATCCAGTAAATAAATGGTTGCAATTTAATTCAGGAGTTTAACTTTTCAGGTTTGATAACTGATTATTTATTTCTCAATTCTATTATTTTATGATTTTTAAGAAATGCATCAGTGTTATTTACTTTTACTTTTCCTATGTTGTATAACTCTCCCTTGCTCTTAAAAATGGCTATGAAATCCCATTACTCTTAAATGCTAGGATGGCTGTTTAACATTGTAGTAATCATTTCTTTGAATTTAGAAGCAGAAGCATGGGTTTTTTTTGTTCCCCCTCCAATCTTGCCTAGTTTTGAGCTGTAATGAATGTAACATCAAAAATACTTCATACCTCTTTTATCAGTTAGCATTGTTGGTTATAAATAACAGAATTGATTGGAAGGATTAAGGTAGTTTGCATAATCCCT
Source organism: Daubentonia madagascariensis (assembly GCA_023783475.1). NCBI lineage: Eukaryota > Metazoa > Chordata > Mammalia > Primates > Daubentoniidae > Daubentonia > Daubentonia madagascariensis. The sequence goes on from JAKFHU010000322.1 coordinate 1,872,321, forward strand.
AATCTCTGAGAATAGTGTGGGACCCAGTGTAGATAATGAGCATGAGCCAAAACAAGCTTTGTAGCCAGGGAAGACCGGTTAAGATGTTATTGTGCTACCTCCCTTACAGTATCCATGTGACAAATTGCTTTCATTGAGTGACTGTTGACTCTTTTGTTGCCACCATGATTACTATCTGGCTATGCAGCACTCCTCCAAATTCAGAGTCATGAGTGGCAGAGCCTAGTTCATGCTTCCATATTTTAGAAACCTGGAGGGACGTAGAGAAACCATTTGCCTTCTTGACTTCCTGCTTACAATCAACTTATCAGTGAGGGAGTTTCATAAGTGAAGAAGGTTGTTTGGATGCTGAGTGAACACACAATAATACATTTCTGTTACATTTAAACAGTTTACCTTGCATATGCACATAAATTAGTTTTTAAAACATGCATAAACATGTTTGCCCCCATTCTTTTAATTTCAAAAAGAGAAAAGCTCTCATCTAACAATGCAACTTTCTATGAAACTGCCTGAAATCTATTCTTTTTTCATAACTAAGACTATATATGAGAGGAAATTTAAATATCAGTTAAGTTTCTATTATGTTTGTGTAATAGAAATCAAGAATACAAATCCACAAGAACAATAATTTGCACATTGGACAAAAGCTTCATAAGAAAAATAAATAATGTTTTGCTTTAAGGTCAAAGTTGTAGTGTTGATAATAAATAAAATACTAAAAATTATGCAAAAAAAACCCCAAAACAACAAAATAGGCTGATACCCTTCCTAATGGGCGCCGACTCAAATTTTCATTATTTTTTGTGACCCTCTCCAAGTTTAGACTCTCTGGGTGATGACCATTCCTCTTCTAGTTCATGTTTGGTCCATTATTAATATTTTTCATCTTATGTATTAAATTGTAAGGTCAGCCACTATCAACACTCCCCATATACAGTACTAGATGAGAAGAAAATAGAAAAGTAAATAATAATTATTTTATATACACATATGTGGGTTTTTCCCCTTTTTATGAATGTTTCTCTCTTGTGTACGACAACCACTAATTCTGCAGGGCCCATAAGTATAGGGAGAAAATCTTTTTTTTTAAATGAATGAATCATTAGATTTAAGTAATGAGATATGATGGTTTCTTGATTCATAAATTTAGGTATTCCATTTATGGGAAATATAGTATTATATATAGGTTGTAGGTTGAGTATATGTCACATATTGTTAGTAGTTGGCATTGTAACTGATTTTCTTCAGCCTATAACATTTTATTTTTCTGTGTGAAGAGATTGTCAAAGAAAGAAGCAATACTGGTGTGTGAAATACCATAACATTCATTAAACTAAGAGGTGATGGTATGAATAGATGCATAATGAATAAGAACATGCAAATCCAAATCCTGAGTAAGTGTATATTCCAATGAGGACAAGGAACTAACTGCTTTGTGTTAGAAGGATCAAACATAATCCATTTGACACCAAAATAGCTAGCTGGGCTCAAAATATTGTGACCCATAGCATGTTACAGCAACTGAAAAAATATGCTCACACAATGGTTATAGCAAGTCAGACGTGGTCAAGAGAATTCATGTTACTGAGCCCATCAGTAGCCTCCATTCCTTTTACTTTAGACCCGCTGTTCTATTGAGCCCATTGAGTAAGCACTGGGTTAGCCAAGGGGGAGGCTGCCTGACACCAGGGAGTTTGTCGTGTTTTTACCTTATTAAAAACCATCTTCACTGGAGTCTTTCAATAAACATTTACATAGAACATAGTTCATAACTGAAAATTAACCTTGAAGTATTTGTTCCATCTTGAAAAAAGTTTACATAATTTTTGAAAGTTATAAAATTAATCATTAGGTGTACTAAAAACAGATTTAAATATCTAGTTAGTAAGAAAAATGGCATAAAAACTAAAATATAAAATTGAGGTAATGAAAAATTTAATAAAATATTATAAAGCCATTAAAACAAAAGTAAAATGAAAAAAATATATAATTGAGTCCAAAATAATCTATTAAAAGACGACCTATTACTGGATCTAAAATGCAGCCAAACAATACATAGTTTATATCAAACAGGGTATATTTCAGTTAAACTTATTCCATAAAGGTATAGGTGGATTCATATAAGAAGCTTCATGTAATTCAACATATTATAATAGCTCAAGGAGAAAAAATGTATGTTCCTCCTATAGATGTTGAAAAGTCACTTCATACAATTTTACATCAATGTCTAATAGTTATAATAGGTCTCTTAATCAAATAGGAATGGTATATATATATATATATATATATCCTTAATAAAACTGTGTACTCAAGCAAAGCTACAATCAAATTAGTTGTGAAACACAAGAGGTATTCCCACTATAATCAATAACTAGACAGGGGGTTTCCTACTACTTTCTTTAACATTGCTCTTAAAATACTAGTCAATGAAATTAGGAGGAAAAAAATGAGATGTATAAGCTTGCTATGAAATAGTATACTATTAATTAACGGCATATTACACAATTATATACCTTGAAATCCTAAAATATGCAATTGAAATGAAAAAAATCCATAGGATAGTGGTCTATAGAACTAAAATAAAGCAAACAAAAACAGTTTTCCTACCGATAAACTATTATTAGCCAAACTATACCATAAGAGAAATAAACCTGTTTACAAAAGCAACCGTGAGAGTAAACTACCTAGAAATAAACTGAACAAGGCATCAACCAAGCCTATATGAAGAAAACTTTAAAAATTTACTGAAGGACAATAAAATACTTAAACACATGGAAATAAAAGCCTTAGTCTTTTATTGGAGGGCATCATTTTTTAAATTTATCAATTAATCTCGTAACTCAATGTGATACCTGTGAAAGTAAAAACAGATTCTAAAGCACTTATGCAAAACTAAATATGCATAATTACATAAAAGGAGAAGGATAGTGAGCTAGTTTTACTCAATATTAAAATGTTGCCACATTTAATACAGTTATGCAGTGTCATTTGGATAAGATCTGAAGCAGATGAAAGTTGAAGCCTTGTAGGTATCTGAGGAAAAGGGCAGTCCAAGCAGGAAAAAAAAAGAAAGGAGCATGCAAAGGCCCTGAGCTCTAAGGCAAGATTTGAGAAGATTTGGCACATTTGAGAAGCAGCAAATACGATCTTGAGCTTAGAGTGGAGTGAGAAAGGGGAGAATATTAGGAGAGGAGATAAGAATGAAAACAGAGGTGGAATGGGGCTTTATAGATCACCTGGGCCTAATATATTAATCATAAAAAAAAGTTTGGTTTCTACACTCACTGAGATGGGAAATCAGTGGAGGGGCCTGAACAAAGAAGTGACATGATTTAACTGATATTTGAATGGCTTCACTCTGGCTGCTGTATCAAGAATAAACTGAAGGTGGACAGGATGGAGGTATAGAGACCATACTGAAGGCTTTGCAAAAGTCTAAGCAAGAGATAATGTCCTGAGTAAAAGTTGTAGCAGCAGAAGGAAGGGGACACAGTCTAATTCTGGATATGTTTTCAAGTTAGAATCAGGGGGATGTGTTGGTGACTTTAATGCAGAGTATGAGAAAAAGAAGGCAATGATAACTCTAAAAATTTTGGTTTGAGAAACTGGAAAGATGGAATTGCTACTTACCTAGATAATGAAGCTGAAGTGAAGCTGGAAGAGAAATGGTTGGTTGTTTAAGGAGAGAAGGTATGAAATTTAATTAGAAATGGGAATATTTTGGTCCATGGTAGTGTCCTCTGAATTCAGAACAAACAAAACAAGATAGATTAGGAGCACTGAATATTTTATGTAAGAGAAGTGTTTTGTGAGACTGCCAAATTTGGGGGCAGGGAGTGCTGGCTACATGTAGTCAAAGTGATAGAGGGACTAAGCTGGAAAAATAGGAAGTCATATTTAGAAAGTGAAAGTATTAAATTGGATTTATAAAATAATTAGTAATGGCAATGTCTAGTGTATGACCATGAGTGTAAGTGGCTAAGGAGAAGTGGAGATCCAGATAATTGGAGAAAAGATGGTCAAGGATGGTCAAGAACTAGAAGGATCATTTATATGTATATTGAAATTGCCAGAAACTATGTATTCATTTTATGTTACTGCATAACAAATCACCACAGACCTGGTGGTTGAAATGAACACCCATTCACTATCTCATAGTTTTGTAAGTCAGAAGTCTGGAAAGGCATGGCCAAATATTTTGTTCAGGATCTAATGAAACCTAAATCAAGGGGTTGGCTGGGCTGGGCTTTTATCTGGTGGCTCTAAGGAACAATCCACTTCCAAGTTCATTCATCTTTTTGGCAGGGTTAGGTTGCATGCAGCTGTGGGATGAAGCTCCTGTTTCTTTGCTGGCTTCAGCCAAGGGCTGTTCCTGGCTTTTAGAAGCCTCTCTCTGGTCCTAGCACATGGATCCCTTCATCTTTAAAGCCAACGACAGTGTTAAATCTTCTCATGCCTCAGCTTCCCCTTTTGCCTCCCTTTCTGCTTTTAAGAGCTCATGTGATTCTACTGGATCTGCTTATCTAATCCAGGATAATTTCCTTATCTTAATCTTAAAGTTGATTCATCACTAACCTTAACTACATTGGCAAAGTCTTTTTTGCACGTAATGTAACACATTCACAGGACCAGAGACAAGGATGTGGAATCTTCATAGGGGCCATAATTCTGCTAATTGAAACTATTATAGAAGTAGTTTTTGGAAAAGGAACTAAAATCATTTATAAATGAGGAGAATGAACAGAAGTCGATAGATAGCTACACTAAAGAGAAATAGTGAATACTAATATAATGACATGAGAGTCAAAGTCAAGGGAGGAGGAGGAGGGAGGTGTAATGGCCTAGAAGCAGCAAGAAATAGCAAACTGCCCTGTCTCCACATCCAGTGGTATATGAAAAAGAAACAGTTACAATGTGGGAGGACCACCAGGGAGGTAGGGTCATCAGGGAATGTCAGGTTTATTCAAAACAAGAAGATTTAGGGAATTTTTGCAAAAGCAGTTGAGGACAAAGGGAATTTGCTGATAGCTTGAGTTCCAGAGGGCGTAGGGAAATGGGTGAAGAGATAAGAAGGTAGGATAGGGGTCACAATATGTACAGAAGATCAATATGGGCTTAGGATCCAGAGTCTGAGAGATGGCATGGAATTCTGGGATTCTAGCTGTTACTGATGTGGCCAAGGACAAAAGATATAGTGAGATTAATCCAGATTTTGCCCAGCGTATGGCTATGGGTGCCTGTGGGGAGGAAAGAGGGGAAGGATTAGAATCTTGCCAAGGGCCAGACAGAGTCCTGGGGCTCCCCTTTCACTCTTGCTGGTAGAGGTATGGAAGCATGCAGCAGAGAGGTGTCATTTTTAGCCTTTGGCTTTATCTTGACTTCTAATGAGGAGACTTCCATTTCCTTCTGTAAGGTTGGTCTTACTGAAGCCAGGAGCATTTGCACACTCCTGCTAATCGGGCCTGGTCTTAGTTCCACACAGCTCCCTGACAATTACTGAAGCTGGTGTCAGTCCCTGTACTCCTTTATATGTGGGAATTCAGACTAACCCTCTTATCTCTAGCCCCAAACTTCTCCAGGTCCAGGCTCCTTTCTCTACCTCTACCTGTCCCATCCCAGGTGACCCTCATCTGGTTCCCTTAAGACCATGTTAGAGGGAGGCAGTGTCTGTATCTTTCTTCATTTCTTATCCAATTTCTTACAATGACACAAGTTCTACCTGTAATTTCCCTTTGCTCCTTCCCCTGTAATTCTGAAAAGCCCATTTTGGGGGTGGGGGAGGGGACCCTTTCTCTTTGTATTACTACTTAAAATGTCCTATTCATCTGCATTGTGGATGCCTCTAACTGACTAGAAATAAGGACTTGGACATGACAGTGAGAAAAGAAGAAAAAAATCAATATTTTAGGGTATTAATTTGCCACATTATTTAACATAGAATACCTGGAAGTCAAAAGATATAAAGGTGACAAATTTAAATACATAAAAAGTAAAGTTTTCTGTATGACAAAAAATATACAAACAAAAAACCATTAAACAAATAAAAGAGTAAAGGAGAAGAATTTTGTATTACTTATGACAAAGGACTAATTTGCTAAAAGAATTCTTACGAACCAATATGATAAACACCAAACCCCTAAAAAGGAAAGATGGACGGAAAAAAGGAGAAAAAGGAAGGAAGGACGGAAGGGAGGAAATAGATAACAATATAGGGAGGAATAAATACTAGTGGCTTATAAGTTAATCAAAATATTTTCTTACAGTCATCCATACTGAGTTATTTCACTTTAAAAGTAGTACAAATTAAGAAAATGAAATGGCATTGTCCACTTCTGAGCTTGTTAGAAATAAAAAATTTTTAATCAAATACAATGTTGGAGAGGTTGTAGGAAAACAGGCTTTTTCATACATTATTGGTAAATGTACTTTGGTATAATATGGTGGGAGTTTTTTAATATTTATGAAAATTTCACTGACCTCCATTCTGCAATTTTCATAGATGTATACATACACATGTTTATTATATTAATAACTTTGCTATTGTAACAAAACCTGGACACATACAAAATGATCACTAATAGAACCTGCAGCTTACAGTGGAATCTTGCACAGTGAGCTAGATCTCCAGAATATGCTGCTAAATAAATCAATAAATTGTAAGCACAAGAAAAAAGAATAGAAATGTGTTAAATCCGCTTTTCTATGCATAAGAAATTATATATATATGTAGGTAAATATGTATTTGAAAAAAATTAAAGAAAGATTTGTATGACTTTTTGATAGCTATTACCTCACTCAAACAGGAACATAGTCTGAGGTGGGAGAAAAATACTTTTCATTGTGCGTGCTTTCTTCTTGTTTGAAATTTTTTAATAATACTTTTGTATTTTCACACATAGAAAAATAAGTGGGAAAAGAAACTAGAAGGTCCTTAATTTAAAACCAATTACACGAAGTCTCTTTTCTATTCATTGTTTTAGACTGTTGTTTCATCTACAACTGTAATCTGGTAAATTGATGATGAAACTCTCTGAAAATGGTTTAGAATTGGGAGACATTAAAAAGATCTAGTATTGTTTTCATAGAACAGCGTTTTTAGTAATTCAAAAGTAAGAGTTTATTCTATGCGCAAAGGAAATTTATTTTGTAGACTCTTTGCTCCTATATATTTCACATCTAGAAATAATGAAATATTGTTGTGATTCTCCTAAACAAATAGCTCCATATTTACAATGCAAACACTATTATTGATTCTGTAGAAAACCTGCATTGAAGTGAAAATGAGTTTGCAGTGCTCCAACAGCAAGAGTATTTATAAAAGCTTTCTCAAAAATTATTTAACATTCCTTGATGCCTATTATGTACAAGATACTTAGATATTGTGGGAGCTATGTTTATTTATCATTATCATTCCTTTTCTTATTTTTTAATGCATTCACTATTTATTGTATCCAATATTCTGGGAACTTTTCTAAGTCTTTAGATTAAGTTTTCATAAAAATATAAAAGTCTATGCTCTTGATGGCGCTTATATTTCAGTAAGGAGGGAAGACAAATCACAAGCCAAAAAATAAAGAAGAAAGAAAAAACAGTAACTAGATAATTTTAAATAGGTTATTGTACTTAAAAATACGTTGATTTGAACAACAGACACTGGTTAAGGTATGGGTGAGGTTGAGATTAAGGGTGGGTTATAGGGGCTTATAGTGTTTGATAGTTAAAGGGAAAATACCATACGATAAGATAAAGGTTTAAAGCACTAAGGTTTTATTTTCTTTATAGTTCCTTTATAGTTGTTTCTCTCTTCTTTCCAGCATCTTTTTTTAGGGGAAGGAGGTGGTTTATTCTTACAGATACAAGACCACTATTATCACAGAGAATTTCATGAGGTAAGAGACTCTGAACTTTATTCAAAGGCTGTATCTGTTTAAAGTTAAAATGTGGTAGATTTAATCAAGTCAGAGAAAACAATGATTTAATGAAAGACAAACTGTTATTTGGGACCATCTATTCACTTATTCATTCATACAGAAACACTCTTTTTATATTTTATTTTAATAGATTTAGAGGGTACAAATTTTTTTTTGTTCCATGGATGAATTTTATAGTGGTAAAGTCTGTTTTTTTAGTGTACTCATCACCTGAATAGTGCAGATTGTACCCAACAGATAATTTTTCATCCTGCACCTCCCTCCCACCCTCCCCCTTCTGAGTCTCCAATGTCCATTATGTCACTCTGCGTGACTATGCACACCCATTGCTTAACTCCCACTTATAAGTGAGAACATGTGGTATTTGGTTTTTTGTTCCTGGCTTACTTCACTTAGGATAATGGCCTCCAGTTCCATCCAAGTTGCTGAAAAAAACATTATTTCATTCTTCTTACCGCTGAGTAGTCCTCCATGGTGTATGTGGATATATATACCCCCCATTCTGTTTGTCCACTCCTTAGTTGATGGGCACTTAGGCTTGTTACATATCTTTCCAATTGTGAATGTGCTATGATAAACATATGAGTGTAGGTATCTTTTTTATAAAATGACTTCTCTTCCTTTGTGTAGATACCCAGTAGTGGGATTGCTGGATCAAATGGTAGATATACTTTTAGTTCTTTAAGAAATCTCCATACCATTTTCCATAGAGGTTGTACTAATTTACATTCCCACCAACAGTGTATAAGCGTTCTCTTTTCACTGCATCTATGCCAGCATCTATTGTTTTTTTTCACTTTTTAATAATGGCCATTCTGACAGAGGTAAGGTAGTATCTCACTGTAGTTTTATTTTGCATTTCCCTGATGATTAGTGATGTTGAACCTATTTTCACATATGTTTGTTGGCCATTTATTTCTATTCTTTTGAAAAATGTCTGTTCATGTCTTTTGTCCACTTTTTCTATTCCCATGCATTTTGGATAAGGGCTACTCAACTTGTACTATTATTAACACAATTTTATAGAAAGTTTGAGTCACAGAGAAGTTAAATAACTTGCCCATGGACACACAGCTGGTAATTACTGGACCAGGATCTAGGCTCAGGAAACTGTTCTCAGAGATCACCATCACTCAGGTGGAAGTATGAGAAGGAAAAGTGAGTGTTCCTTCTCAATGTAAGAAGTGAGAGCGGCACTTGCTGACTACCAGCAAGCAAACAGGCACCCTGTCCTGCAACCACGAGGAACTGAATTCCGTCAATAAACACATGAGCCTGGAAGACAGCCATGAGCTCCAATAAGGAATAGAGCCTGTTTGACACTTTGTTTTGTAGCCTTTTGGGATCCTAAGTAGAGAACTCAGCTAAGCTGCCTCTTAGTCTAAGTGTTACAGATCTGCTTCCCTCTTTTATTATTGACAGTAGCCATTTCCCAAATAAATTGAAAGTACTGTTAAAAAATGGTGTTTGGTACTAGGCCAAAGATCTGCGATTATAAAAAAATGGTATTTGGAGTATGAATGTATGTTTGTGCTGATTGTAACACACAGCACTACCCTTATACAAGCACTTTTTAATGATACCATCTGTTTTACTCTTGAAACTACTCGCCATATTTGTGTTTGAAATCACCTTATCCATTGTAACAAAGGTAAATTTCCCACCACAGAACTTCATCCACTTGAATATGTTTTGCAAATGATTTAATTTTAGAATTTGAAAATGCATTTGCAAAAGTAGAGTTTACTGTCAGTTTTGATATGCTTTTGCACATTTAAAAATTATTTAAAATTTGAGAAATTAACTTCAGGGCCAGGTATGTTGGCTCATGCCTGTAATCCTAGCACTTTGGGAGGTCAAAGCAGGAGGATTGCTTGAGATCAAGAGTATGTGACTAGTCTGAGCAGGAACAAGACCCCATCTCTACAAAAAATAATAATAATAAAAAAATTAGCTGGGCATGATAGCACACCCATAGTCCCAGCTACTTGGGAGGCTGAGGCAGGAAGATCACTTGAGCCCAGGAGTTCAAGGCTGCAGTGAGCTATGACTGCACCACTGTACTCCAGCCTGGGCAACAGAGCAAGACCCCATCTCAAAAAAATAAAATAAATAAAATTTGAGATATTAACTTCAATATATATTATACAGTCCCATTTTCCATATCTCTATTTTGAGAGCTATATAATGCCTTTAGGAAGTTTTGATACTTTTAGATACTGAATTTGTTAAATACTGAAGAACTACTTTCATACAAAGAGTCAAAATGGCTGGTTTCTGTTAACATTTACGGGGTGCTATTAAAATTAAGTATCTCTGAATTAGGACTTTAAAGCAATAAAATCGCAAATTTGCAATCTAGGAACAAATTTCTAAAATGATTTAGAAATGTTTCTCAATATAGCAACTAAGGGTTATGTTTATTTATTTTTATATATATATTTAATGTGATTTATGTAATACTATAATATTGTTGGGGCTCAAGACATACCACCCCAAAATATAACTGTAGGAGACCTGAATATGCCACCCCAAAATATACTTCTTTGGCATATTGATTAGTTCAAGCTGGTTATTTTGAGAAACAGCAGACACAAGAGTAGTGCTGAAAAGTTTTTCTTTTATGAAGGAAATTTACATCTATAAAGGAAATTTTTCTCAGTAAAGGTATCTATACCAAGAAAAGAGCTACATCACCATAGACTTTTATCTACATGAAAGGACAATCTGTTTCCCATACATTTCCTCTCTTTATCCTCCCATAATTTGTATCCACTGTCCCCCAGAGCCCCAAGTCCCTATTCCTTTCTGTAGCTCAGGATACTATATAAGCTTCAACCATTTGGCCTTCCCTTGAGTCTCATATATTTGTGGGACTCCCATGCATACATACATAAATAAAATTGGTTTTCTTCTGTTAATCTGTCTTATGTCAATTTAATTGGTAGCCCAGCCAAAGAACCTGGGAGGGTATTTTTTCCTCCTCTATAATATGTAGTTTCTGGTACTGTGTAGATACAAATGATAGGGGAAGAATACTAATTTTTCTTCAACATGGAACAAACCCATGTAACAAAAGACAGATTGACAATTGAAAAACAAATGGAAGTTTATTAACATGTATATTTCATGTATACATGGGAGACATCCAGAGAATGAGTAATTTTCAAAGAGGTGACTTTGAATTCCAGCTTATGCAGCATCTTCAACAATGAACATAATTTTCAAGGAAGTGGCAAGACAAGGAAAAGGACTTTCAGCCTTTAGGGACAACAACTTGTGGGAAGGAAAATAAATAAATGGCAGGTAGAGGTCACTTAGTAAAGCTGGTCAATGCTGATTCCTTAGTAAAGCTGGTATCAAGTCTAGGCCCATAAGGGTCTAAAGTTGTCTTTGGTGTTTAACCTTTGTTCTCCCTAGTATAAGCAGGGTAGGATACATTTTGTCTTTGGAAATGTATTTCCTGCTTTTAGCCAAACAGAGCAGAGAGCTTTCCTGTATGTACTTCTTCTGAATTGCCTTTAGGTCAACAATCTTTAATATTCTGAGTTGACATATTCTAGTCTCCCATTATACTTAATAAGGTAAATGATGATTGAATAAACTTTTGAAAAATATGTAAATTTACTCTCCCTGACCAGGAATTTAAAATACTGACTTCAATATTGCCATTTAAAGACTTCTCAGATGATAAGAACTATTTCTTATTATATTTGTAAGAATATTAAAATATTTAACATTTATACTACAATTCCTCTTATTTTTGCTTTCTTCCTTCCTCAGCATTTTGTATGTTATTTCTTTTTAAGAAATGATAAAATAGTAGTCTCACCCTGGAAAATTGAGATTTGAAAGAGTCCTTAACACCCCTTAATTCTGTATGTTATCTGTTTTTTGAAGTCATTCATAACTATTGTAAGTGTAAAATGTAATTTTCCTTAGAAAGAAGATGAGCAAATGCATCCAAATGAAGAGGCAATATATCAAAAATGTATTACAATCCTATACTACCATTTTAGTTTCATTCACTCTATAGCCCTTCAAATGGAGAAAAGTAAACAAATTCCCAAAAATAAGCCATAGAAGATGCAAAGATATTAAGAAAACCCACATTCAGTTGGCTGATCTCAGAATAGATCCATGATATTTAATCTTTCTCTCTGAGAACACCAAAGTAAACGAAGGCTTTGAGGTAAAGGGGGGATTGGAGCTGAAGTTGGAGAGAGGGAGGCATGGGAAGGGGAAAGTCGATGCCAATGAAGATACAGATCCAGCGTGGCCCAGCTGAGGGTGCAACAAAATTCAATCGAGAGGAGGTGCCATCTGAAGAAGGTTCTAACAGGATTTTTCAAGGTGTGCCCTTAAAAGATAGAGGAAAAATAAGAGAATAAAATGATGAAACAGGTAGAATACATTGTGCAAAACTTGTTTGACTGAAAAAGACAAATCTCTGGATCCGTCAATAAATGCATACTCCAGAGAAAAGAGTCTCATAGTACCTGTAATAATATGTTTGTTTTAAAGTCTTAGGAATTTAGGTCTGAGAGACACGTAGAAAATAGGAAAGGATATGTCTTATTCATAACTGCCAGTAATGCAAAGAATGTCTCTATCAAAAACGTCCCATATTTCTATTAATTGTGTTAATTACTAAATATATACCTATCATTATAAGAAGTATAAGGTGTCTCCATATCACAAATCTCAAATGTGAAGATTTATGTGAACAACAAATTAGGGGTGCTTTTGCAACTTTTCTGTTGCCTTATTTAACTTAGCATTTTGTCTACATTGACATATTCTTTCTAGTTGATCATTTTCTCAACAAGCAAGGAAGAACATATTCTTTTTTAGAAGATTTTATTGCTACTAATTCAAAGTGATGCAGCATAAGAAACATTTTTTTTGGTTTACAAAAATATACTTGACCTTGAAATATGAAAAGGAATATTCTTCACTGGTAAATAAACTGATTCTTTCTGTCACTGAAGATATGAAGAAGTGATATACATAGGATATCAAGCTGTCATTTCTACTTTTTTTTTAAGTTGTCCTTTTGTTTTAACTAGGAACATTTGAAAAACATTTTTTAAAAACAGAAATCTTTGAGACATTTTCCTTATAACTCTTAGAGGCAAGCCTGTATCCAAGTTCTAGAGAAGGAGAAAGGACAGTGCAAAGTCAAATTAAAAACATTGTTGATATAAGATGACCACATTATTATTATGTGTTATATAAAAATTAGATATATTTTTATAAAACTGAATTCTATTAGTTTCTTTTTAAAATTTATTTAATTCAATCGTTCATTTCACTATTTTTGATGGTCTTTACCTTAAATTAAAAAGGCCTCAAGACATTAAAATTTATATTTATTATCAAATATTTTAATATAAATTGGTAGAATAGGCCATTTCAATACATTGAGTTCCTTGGAGCTTATATAAGTTTCAGAACTGTTAACAGTCTTTTTGCAGTTAATTAAACTAGCACTCTGGTTCATTTTTTAAAAAACATAAATGTATGTCTTTAAAAAAACTAGAAAGTCTTTTGTCTTAAAAATTGTCCTCTATTTATACTAAATAATTAATATGAGGGATAGGAAGCTAAACAATCTTTTAAAAACAATAATGTTGTCAAAGTATAAAGGGCAAGTTGAATCTCAATATATGGTAGTGCTAGAATTCTTCCAAGCTCAAAGCTATAATCTAAATGTGAAATGAAATAATAATAATATAAAAAGCATGTGTGATCTTATTATAGGAAAGAATTCAAGGAATAGTAAGAGGCTATAAAGACATTGAAAAGATCAATTTTGTGTCAAGTAGCTGCTCTTACACAATAAACAATCTTGGCTATAGCAGTGTTTAAGTTAATTTAGTTACAAATGAATTACTGAAAAAATCCAATCAATAATATTAAAGGTTAAATAAAAATTAGTGGGTATAGTCTTGGAAAATTGATCTACTATTATAAGACAAGTTAAACTTTTACTCTAGGTATGAGTAGTCTCCTTAATTTTCAGATATCACTAAGACTTCTGATAAGAAACTAGAAAAGTAGAGAAAAAAGATATTTTGGTAATAGAAAAGATTCTTCTAAGAACTCTGCCATATTTTGATCCTGGAACTCACAGAGCTTCTAAATAGTTGCTCTTGTAACTAGTAAAACGACATCACCTGAGGATAATTGAAGAGTTACTTCAAAAAGTACTTGAAATTGTTAGATATATTCTACATTTCACCCAATGTACAGGAGCAACAAGAAAAGAAACATATAGTGGAGAGATTAACAGCAATCATTAAACTAGTACAGTTAAGGACAAAAATATTCTGTTCACTCAACGTGAGTAGATGTAGAAAAAGGTACTGAAATTTTGTCACTACTATTTTCTTATAGAAATGATAAGAAACTTAATATTGGAATACATCAAATATATATGTAACTTTTTAATTTTTTAACAGGTTAAATTTAACAATAAGACTATAAAAATACACCTTCCCTCTCCAGGCCCAATACCAAGAATCGGATATGCCTTTAAAAAGCAGTGAAGGTGGGCTATTCATGTGCTTTATGAGAAAGCTCTTTGGAAAGAATCAATTCGATTTTATAGACAAAGTTAACGGAGACTATTAAAACTATGATGGTAAATGAAATTGGCTACTTCAGTTCCTCAATATGGTAGTGTAATTTCTCTTCCCAATTTATAATGCCCTGTATTCCTTATACAGTTCTGGTTTTGCTCACAAATACAATCAAATTTGTATCATCTCCTATTGGCTAGTATTTTCCAACATAAGCTACCATAGCAAAGGAAAAGCTTTAATGGGGGGTATAGGGACTGAGGCTCTTGGTCCTCTAAAAGTTCACTGAAAAATCACTGACACGAGGAAGATTGATTAATAGGCGAAAAAGCATACAAATTTATTTAACATGTATACATGGGAGCCTTCAGAATGACAACCCAAAGATACAGGGGAAATTGTCCATCTTTATGCTTAGGTCTAATAAAGTATAAGAAGCCATGTGGAAATATGATTGGACAAAAAGGGTATAAGCTAATGCTAATAGACTGAGTTGGGAATCCCAGCAAGGGATGTCTGTCTAGATTCTTCTTGTCCTCTCTGAGGATGCATTCCTTCCATCTGGGTATGGGGCATGGCTCTTGCTGGAATGGCGTCTTATGACCTTCAATCAAACAAGGTAGGTCAGATGATTTTTTATGGCCAGTGTTTACACAGAATTATTCTAAGTTTTATGGCTGGCTTTCAGGAAAAGGGGTTTTGGTTTCTATGACCCTCCTTGAGGAAGAGGGATTCTAGTTTCTGTGGTTAGCCTCAGAGGAGAATGAAACAGAAGGACAGGAGAAGATCAGAGAAAAACTTTTGCATCTGAAGTCTTCATTTTGGGGTACTATTTTCTGAGCCCTAGGAGAAGCAGGGATACCAATGTCAATACTAGGTTTTATGTTTGCATGATATTTAGGTTGACAAAGACTTCAGAGAAGTTATCACTGGGCTGTTTATTTAAAAAATAGAAATTATTTGTATTACAGAATGCACTCATTAGAAAGAATATATATTAGGATGTGCACAATAATGTAAAAATGATGTAGAATATAAGATCATTATGGCTAGACATAAGTTTCAGCAAGAATCCAAAGTATGTTGCATTGAAGTATATACATGCAGCTTTTTGGAGAAAATATGTTGGCTTTTTATTCATCAACAGTATTTGTTAAATAATTTTTCTGTGCTAGTCACTGGGCATAAAAAATTGTGGAAGATGGAGGTTTTCCTTGTGCTAAGGAAGCTTATAGTTTATAAGAAATAGTCAATAAGAGTAAATTTTATAAAAAATGTATAAAGTAGTATGATAGATGAAGTATTCAAGGTGCATGATTAAATCTTGGGGTAGGAATGAGTGGAATGAGGCAATGAAGACTTGTTAATGGAAAGTGGCATAAAATTAAGTATATATTTGAAATATTAGTAAACAAATTACCCAGCAGTGGATAGAAATCTCCTAGGCAGAGAAAATGACATACAAAGAAGCCTAAAAATAAGAGAAAGCATGGGACATGCAAGTAATCAAAAGTCTAACATGATTGGAAAATCAATTTAGTTAGGAGAACAGTAGGTTTCTTTCTCCTCACCCAGAAGTTTAATTATTGCTTCATAGAAGGGCCTATGGAAGTGTTTAGTATTTCTTGCCACCAGTCATATCTTGCTTGGTTGCTAATCTTCTCCTACATGGCTATACCACCAATGTGGGCTCTCTCTGATTTTTTTTCCCTGTTTCTATACATTATTACAAGCACCTAGTGAAAGCCCAAGGAGAGCATCTTGCGAAAGTATATAAACTCCCCTTCTGTCAGGGGTTTCAGGGTATCCTGGACTGACAAGCTAACCCACATTTGCTCTCTAGCAAACTGTTCAACTTCTTCTTACCCTCTCGTATGTTGGCTCCGTTCCTTGCCCCATTTCTCCTTCAAGGGTTCTGTCCCTTCTTGAAGTTCAGACTACTGAGTTTTCTAATGATCTCAGTTGCCTAATGGGCCCATAATTGTGATGTTTATCCAACTTTTTCTCACTGTTACTGGGTGAGTGATATTTTTATAGCTTTCTACATCTTAAGTGGATAGATACATGTTTTTTAAAGTATTAGTCTACTTGTGATGTTTGATGTGAACTGCAAGGTGAGAAATTGGAATCAGAGAGAGAAGCTATTTGTGCAATGCTGTAAATAGGTAAGAAATTATGATAGGTTAGACCAGAATAATACTACTAAAATTGGAAAACTGTGCATGAATTCAAGAGAGATTTAGGAGTGAGAGAATTGGCAGGGGTTAGTAATTAACCAGAGATCTGACAGAGAGGAAAAATCAAGGATGATTTCCAGGTTTCTGGCTTATGAATAAAGGACATTTTTGAGTCACTGTTTTTTTTTTTTTCTTATTTCATCTTCTTGATTTTTATCTTCTGCAATCACAAGTTTTATTATTCTTTTAAATTAATATGTTAGAACCAAAGAATAATCTTGTCAGTTTAATCAAAAACATATGTGCTTATATTGCCAATGCAAGTGCTTAATGGAAGTTCTTTTTTCTTTCTAATTATATGCACACTTATGCCAGACTCTTCCAGTCACTTCTTTTGTTCAGAAAAAAGGGCTCAACTCATTCAGGGAATCCATTTCTGGAAGACATCAAATTTTGATGCCTTGATCTGACTTGAAAACTCAGAGAGTAGTCTTGGCATAGGTTTGGAAAGCTCAATTTCTTAAAAAATCAGCTTAGAAACAAACTGTGGTTTCACATATACAATTTAGTTTTATTTCACCAAAGAAAATCAGAACTAGACTGTAGCTAAAGTAGTTAAAACAGATTTTACTAGGAATAATTTCAACAAGGGAAAAGAGACCTCAGTATAGAACTGTGCTCAATTCCTAATACAGCATGAACAAGTGGGGATTTATAACTAAGGAGCAGATTGGGGGTCAGAAGATGGAAAATTAGTATGAAGAGACATCAAGAGTAAGGTGGAATTCTTGCTGAAGTAGCCTAACAGGATTCTTGCTGAAAGGAGGCCAGGATAACTAGACATCTCCTGGGGGATAGAGGGGACTGAAGAATTTGTTCAGATATTGAGGTTGATCAGATATGAGGGTGGGGTTCTGACTAACCCAACTTGACAGGATTCTTGCCAGAACTGGATGATGTAAACATGAACATGGAAGTCCAAAGGTCAAGGTCTAACTGAGAAGAGGATTCAGAGGAGCCTGAGTAAAGTTTGATCAAGGGGTATCATTTGTGAATTAAAATATAGACAGATGATGCCTTATAAATTCTTCATAAAAGTTGTGCTGTCCTTAAGAATTTTATAGTATTTAATTTCAAAAGCAACACATATTAATCAGCTGGTCTAGCACTAATTTTCCTTGAAATTGAGTTAGAATAGTTCTACAAATTTGTGAGCAGGAGAGAATCAATTACTTACTTTGTCTTCCAACATCAAAAAGATACAGTATTTGAAAATTATCTTGGCTTCTAGATTTTTCAACATGGTCATGCTACTTTGGTCCCTTCCAAAGAATGGCATAGATATTAAGGGCCATCTTGGCAGTGCAGTGGTGTGTGGCTGTACATAGCCATGCAGTCTGTCAGCAGGAACCTCTGCCATCTCAGGACATGTAGCCCTTACATAGAGCAGGTATCACTGATGGACAGGTGGAGAACAGTGAAAAGAGAGATGAGAGGCTGATATATAAAATTGGTTCAGGAAACTTAACACCCAAATATTATTCTCAGTTAGCTGCTTATTATACCTATAAGACTTACAAAAGAAAAATGCTCTCAGAAGACCAGGAGAAAGAAATATTTTATTAGTTTAGCTAAAATTTAAGTCCAGGTATCCTTCTGTTACCACCCAATTGGGTTGTATTGCCTGCTGTGCAGAGAAGACAATATACTGAGATAACTGGGGTAGTAGTGGAGAAAGAGTTTAATGTCACAGGGCACCAAGTGAGGACATGGTAGAAATTTCCCAAATCTGTCTCCCTGAGAATTTGGAGACTAGGGTTTTTAAGGATGGTTTGGCAGGCAGGGGGCTAGGGAGTCAGCATTGCTGATTGTTTGGGTTTGGGAAGACATCATAGGTATGTAGAAATTGTCTTCTTGCACTGAGTCAGTTCCTGGGTGGGGGTCATAAGACCAGTTAAGTCAGTTCCTTGGTATGGGTCACTGATCTGGCTAGGTCAGTCTGACCACTGGAATGCAGGGTCTGGAAGATATCTCAAAGACCACCATTAGGTTTCATAAGGGCAATATTATCTATGGGACCAATTAAAAAGCTAAGAATCTTTATGACCATCAGCTATGTGACTCCGGTGTAGTAAGCAATTATAGGAAAACAAGCTAGGGAACAATGGCTGGTTATTTTTAAAATGACTATACTTTTGCAGAGTTCAGGCCCCTACCACAGTTCCCAACTTGCAGCCATTTATTAATTTTATAAAGGGCAGTTTCCCTTCCATTTGTCTAGACCCCATGTCGTCTTATCTTTGATATGATGTCTGGAAGATTTCTTTTTGCCATACTAGTTTATTCTTGGCTTTTAGAGGGTGAGATGTTGGGGGTGGAATCCATGATACTCTGGATTCTACTTTAACATCAGACATCATAATATTATGATTGTAAAAGCTAGGATTGTGAAATTCTCAGTTACCAATAAAAAAACAAGGGGTGTTAGAGAAGAAAAAATCAGCTGGAAAACATAAAATTTGCTTTTTGAAATTTATATATGGTGAGGATTTTTTCAAGAAATGAATAAAAACTATTTAATAAGCTAGTATTAGAATAAAAATCACCATCACTGATACTTTACCATTAACACAGGGATAGGAAGGCATAAATATTTCTTAGAAATTTCGCTTTTGTTTTCTTTGAATTTTGTAGTGTGCTCATAAAAAATGGGATCCAACTATTTAAAGGCTAAATGAGAATTCACTATAGAAAAGTTCAAAATACTTTTTAAAAAAACAGGAAGAAAAAGCCTAAAGATATAAAAAAATCACATTCTTTCACTTTTATGGGATTTTTAATCTCACTCAGCTGTCAGTCATTCTCATTATTTTGGGCACATACTTCATGCAATCTAAATTGTTCCCACAGTGGCAGACAAACCAAATAAGCAGTCAAACACTGAAGAGTGTATGATTTCACCAGAGACCTTAAACAATAGAGTGGCCCAGAAATTTTCTATTAAGTGAAAAGGGGTGGAAAACCTCAATGGCAGCTTTAAACATAGAAAGAAAATAAACATTCTTTGTAGTTTCCTTTCAATGTGCCAATTAAAAACAAAAAAATTCTACCAACTCCAAATAAATAACAGTAATAATGAAAACCTTCTTGCTATGCACCAGATAAGAGGTATATTTTAACATGCAAAATATTGTACTTTGGAATGCAATGTAGCTCATTTCATATATGTTTGAAAGAGAATGAAC
Organism: Daubentonia madagascariensis; assembly: GCA_023783475.1. NCBI lineage: Eukaryota > Metazoa > Chordata > Mammalia > Primates > Daubentoniidae > Daubentonia > Daubentonia madagascariensis. Next base: position 1,892,261 of record JAKFHU010000322.1, read on the forward strand.
CCTCTACATAAAGGATAAATATGATCAGATTTTATTTAATCTTTTTAAAAATTATGAAATATATGCTTAACTGGAATTTTGTCTTTTCTAAGTTTCTACTTTATGACATGTGAAGCATCACAAATCATTTCACAAAGTTTACATTAATGGTAGATTATAAATTTTAGTTTCACAAATTTTTAAAATTTGTACTTTCTTTCCTTATCACTGAACATACACATTAGCGTCTTTTCCTACTCCCACCAAGAGCCAATTTAAATTAAATTCAAACTTAAATTTTTAAGGTTCTCTATTTCTGCTACTTAAAAATAATATAGATAGATAGATATAGTAAGTGAATTATTTAAAGTTTATGAACTCTTGTCCAAAGAACAAAATGTTAGACTCTACCATAGCAATCTATTCACTTTAAGTAGAAAAAAACTTCCATTTTCTTGTTAGGTGACATGATTTGGAAACTAATACACATGTAAATTAAAAGGTTGTTATAAATAAGTATAACACATACCTTTAAATTTTTTATTCATATGTTTTATCCAAATAATTTCCCTTGCAGTTTTCTTTTTACTAGAAAAAAATTAGCCAATGTGTGCAAATTTGTTCATTCGCATGTCCATTTGTTCATTTTTTCTAAAAGTTTTCTCTAAATTATCTCCCTTAAGGACATGAAGATGAGTAAATAACAAGTAAACATTTCAATAACACTTCAGACCTAAAAATAAATTACTGTTGTTGAGAAAATTAATGCTATGAGGAAACTAAGGTTACAAAAATGTTAAAATTCTAGCCACATATTGAAGTTTTTGTTTTGTTTTGTTTTCTCCTGTCACATGTACCAATAGTTTGTTCCTTTTTATTGCTGAGTAGTATCCCATGGTATGGATGTACCACAGTTTATTTAAGCATTCTTCTAATAAGGGACAATTTAGTTGTTTCCAGTTTTTGACTATTACTTATTAGTAAAGAACTATCTAGTGAAGTTTTTAAAACATCAAATACAAAAACAGATTGGCTTTTGCTCTGAATTTAATTAATTTTGTTTGTGAAGGCGTTAATAAGCAAAATCATAGTAGGATAATTTTAGCAAATAATGAAATGTTTTGAAACAATGAAAAAATTAATAAAATTTTGGGTGTTTGTCATAATAATGAACGTTAGTACACACCTTCTTTCTGTGTATATAGTACTGATCATTTATTTCACTACCTTAAATTATATGGTCACTATTGTAAATATTACATTTGTTATAGGGTTCTCATTTTAATTTGAAGTACAAAAGAGAAATAATTAAATCATTTAAATAGCTATTTTTTAAATTATAAAAGTAACTCAAACATTGTAGGTAAATAGCAATACTGATGACTAAGATTAGGAAAAATTATTTATGATTCACCACTCATATTCTTAATATGTTATTTTAGGGATTTTTATTCATAAATATTTATTGTATATTCAAAAATAGATCATGTGTGTCTATGTCAGGGGTCACCAAGACCACCTTCAGGTTTAGCTACTCATGAGGAGAACTCAGCATTTAGTCATATTCAAGACTATGATTACTTACACTGAAGGGATATAAAGCAAAATTAGCAAAGGGATAAGGTGCATGGGGTAGAGTCCTTGGAAACCACGTGTAAGCTTCCAAGGGTCCTCATCTAGCAAAGTTACACAGGATGCAGGACAAGCTAAATTCCCTGAGCAATGACGTGTGACAGTGCATGTGAAATGTCAGCAACCAGGAAAGCTCCTAAGAGACTCAGTGTCCAGGGGTTTTACTGGTGGTTGATCATGTAGGCACCCTCGGCCTAACCCACACCCAAATTCCAGACTCCCAGAAGAAAAGCAGATGTTCAGTATAAATGATATTTTTTTGCATAGTTTAAGCACAATGAGCTACTCCTACCTGTCAATGATGGTAGGAACCCTCCCAAATTCTAAGATGCCAGCCAAGAGTCAAATTTGTAAACAGGTCTTTCAAGGAATAGCAGTTAGGCCTAGTATGTTAACTCTTTTCTGCACAAATTCATATTATGTTGTTGATTGTTTTCTATTTAATTTTTAATATATGAACATCTTTCAATACCAATAAATATTATATTTATGGCTGCATGGTTTTTTAATGCATGTACTGTAGTTTAATTAATGAATTTATTGGTAGATTTTTAAATATGGAACTATATTTTCATTGTTATAAACAAAAATGCAATAAATATTAAAATTATTTTCTTGGGATAAATTTCCAGAAGTGAGATTGTACATTGTAAAGAGTATTAGGGCAAACTATTTGATGGCCCATATTGTCCTCCCAGAGGTCTTTACCAGTGTACATACTTACTAGCCAATGTGTTTAACCGTCCAGGAAAGGGGTATTTACAATAATTTATTAATCTGATAAGAGAAAAGTAAATTCTGATTACTGCCTTATTCCACATCTTTTATACTATTGGTGTTGAACATTTTAAAATATATTATTAGCCATTTGCATTTTGGTTTTTACAAATATTTATTCACATAATTCAAATTTTTTACCAGTAGCTATTATAAAATTAAATCATCTTTGAAAAGAAAAGATAAAACTAGTTGCAGTTAAGAGTAACAAAATAAAAGCTCTATCATTTTTGTCCAAATTAGTTTCCATTATCTAGCTTCATTACTTAATTTACTCAGAATTTCTCACTATTGAAGAAGGATGGACATGGTACCACTTTCTTCTATATTAGTACAAATGGTAGAGTTGAATTTTTAAATAATGATTATGTTGATTTAAATATATTTGATATAAAACTATAACCTATTTTCAGTTATGTTACATATCTGAAAATGTAAGATATAATTTATTAATTAATTGTGAAATTTAGATATTTTCTCCATAAATTAAGCCAGATTTCTTCCTATTTACTCTATAATTGAGGTTTCTTTTTTATGCTATTAAATACTTTTTGGGCCTTAATCTTTTGGGAAATGAAAATCCATATAGCACAACCTCAAATATTTGTGTTTATGTTAGCAGTTTGTAAGCAAGTTTCCAACTGGCTATGATAAATCCCTCTCAATCCCCCCACCAGAATGAAAAAAGCAGTCAAAATTCTGTATCAAAATATGTTTTCATCTTGAATGCAACAGTCAAGTTTGTTTACTTTAACTTTTAAAGGGTTGATTAAACAAGTTGAGAAGTCAAATAGTCCCAGTAAAAAGCACAAGATTGTCCTTTATTTAGAACTTATTTTAAAAAAAATTGGAAATATTTTCATCATTTACCTAAGGGAGAAAAAAAAGCAAATGACAGACATAATGGTGAAGGCAACACAATAGCTATGATTATAATGGAAATCAATGAGGTCTAATTTATTCTGTATCATATTATGAGGACAGAGAGCATTCTGAGGTGGAAAGGCAATAAGTTAGAAGTAGATATTAACTTTTTTTAATACACAGAATGGAAGATAGCCAAATAGTGATTGAAAAACAAAACAATTAACACTCAAACATTAGCAAATATTTAATACTAAAAATCCTTGAAACACTGTGAAAGGAATTTCTTTTCAGTTAATTGTTTGCACATAATCAGATAGGACGTATAATAAAGAATGTTTGCTTGGCATTTAGAAGGCCACTGTAGGTTGATAGTCTAAATGAAGATTTCTCTATTTGGAGGAAATTATTCTAAATTAATTCAAAAAAGAGTTCACAGGGTCTGCTTTTTGACAGTCATGAAAGAATTCTAGTGCACCTGCTTAGGAACATTTTCCCCTAGTATAAATGTGTCTGCTATTTTGCTTAGTTTGTGATAATTTGCATAAATCCATAATGTAGCTGTCAGATATTTTTTCTTGTAGCATTATAATGCTAATAGAGCAGTGAAAACTAGAATTTTAAAAATCTTTTTAGACTCCAAACCACTAAAATTGACATCTATATACTCTCTGTGATAAATATAGCATCACATTTTCTAGGGTAATGTTTTTTTAATCTTAGCTTGTGGGCATTAGTGCCATACAGTATTTGCACAGGACTACAATATGGAAGTTAGAGAGATGTTTTATAGTGTGTAAGACATTCTCCTTTTATTTGAATGAGTGGGAGCAGATTGTGGATAAACAGTAGAATTAATATTTAAAAGCTTATAGGAATCATTTGCCAATTACTTCCTCAGCCTTTTCTGTCTAAAAGTCCCCAATTAAAATGCTATAGTTAAAGTGACACTAAGATATCAAGCTATCAACATAAAAATAGATTACTTCATCAACTCTTTAAACTATTTATAATTTCTGACCTAGAAAAAGAAACTCTTAAATCATTCATCACAAAGATATGAATCTATATAGGTCTTTTTGTCTGCTCATGATATTGAGAAAACATTAGTGACATGAACGGAAGCTTGACTTTCATAAATGTAAAATTTATTCATATTCAAAGCAATAGTAAGAAGTAAATGCAAAACATTTACAAAACAACACAAACATACAGCCAATAAACTATAAATTTTACCATAGTTGTTATTTAATCTTGTCCTAACAAGACACCCTTAAGTTGATAGGTTGAAAGCAAGTAGTCATATTACATTTAAACAGATTCTAGAGAGTATCAGAAATTATTTTCTTTGTACATTTATTATTTCTTCTTAAAATACAATTTTATCTACAAAGGGACTACAAGCTTTGTCTATAAATATAAGTTGGACTGACTTAAGGAGGCAGCCAAGTTGATAATGAATTCTATAAAATGCCAGGAAAAACATGAGGCAGCACAATTCAGAAAAAATTCTTCAGAGTGTCTGAAAAGCCTCTTTTTTTCTAGTTGACAAGGAAGACGTTAATAAATCATAAGGAAAAAAAGGAAAATTTCAGGAAAGAAAAATATATTGTACAGTAAGAAAGCTGTAAACAAAAGCAAATATGCAATGAGGGAAGAGAGGAGTCCCTGAGTAATATGACACATCAAATTGTCAAAGAATAAAACTTCATCAAATTGAGTTTTAGAGATCTAATTGACATTTATTAGCCATTCTGGGCAGCATTCATTCTACGAAGTAGACAGGAAATCCATGAGAACAGTTAGTTTTTGTAAGGTAGCTTGAGTAGGAACAAGGAAACAGCATAGTGCAGAAAAACAGATTGGCTAACATTAGGTTACTTCAGATTACTTTGCAGAAAGGACCTACTTATCATGCTGGCTCAACTTGACTGGGCCCTTTTGATTGGTAGCTGTGAATCTCTTGGTTTTTAGAACACTAGCCTGTTTGGTGATTTTCTTTTATTTATTTTTTTCTTTTTTAAGTTTCAGTTTGATAATATGGCACTTAACACAAGTGACTCCATTTTGGTTTGGTCTGTTGAGGCCTATTTCAATAGCTTCATGTAAAAAAAAGGCCTCTGATGAATTTTATTTAACAAAGTAAAGACCATACAGCTGTAAGATAACATACCAAAGTTGTCAATTTGTTGTCGACACCACAAGGGGGTTTCAGTATAGATCCAAGAAAGTAATTTTTTAATATGACAGACATCTTGACAGGAGAACTGGAGAAACTGCCTCAAATCCATCTCTGGGCTTTTAAAGTGGGGGCCACATGCCTTGGGGCAGGTCATGTGCATTGGGGGCAGGTTGTGGGAAATGGTAAGTCATCAGGAAGTCTGCCCACGGGCTTTCAGAATCTCAGCTCCTTTGTCTTGAAGAAAATAAACCATTTCTGGGAAATGACTCAAAAGGTCAGGTAGTTAGTTAAGGGAGAGGATTTTACAGGGGCCATTGAAATTTGTTCAATGGGGGGCTGGTTACAAATTCATCCTGAATTGGAAAAGAATTAGATTCTCAGATTCTCTCTCTGTTCTTTTGACTTTGTTTCTGTAGTTCTCTCACACACCATTATAAATATGGTGCATGACCCATCCATGGTAACCACAGACTCTTTCCCCACTTTCCCCTGCTGTACTCCCATCTCTAATCTCAAAACCATTAACTCTTTCCTGATTGAAGCATCTTCTGTGGACTTCTAGACAAAAAAGTTCTGGGGAATATGAAAATGATTTTGAAATATTCCAGGCCCTAACAGACAGAAGTAGAAGAGAACATTAATTTACTTTTGGGGTATAGGTAGAAATCTGGGAGCATAAGGCACAGTTGTGAAAAATGATAAGAATGCAGGGATTCTTGGGAAAAGCTTGTCCTGTGAAAATCAGGACAATAAGAAAAAGTGGCCATGCATCCTGGGTAACTTGGGTGAGGATCTCTTGACATCAGGGCCCAGGAAACAAACTGATCTTTACCTGGAACCTTGGTTGAGGCCTGGAAACTTGCCTGACAGTCTACTACACACAAGGACAGATTGCTATGAGTGACGATATGGTACTGATAGTATTTGCAGCATGTAAGCCATCACGACTATTGGTCCTGTACCCCTAAATCAAATAGAAGAATGAATAGGCAGAAAAACAGAAAAAAAAAAAAAAACCACAGCACTAACCTACTAACCTGTGGAGTCCTAGCCAAGAGAAAGAGACAGAGAGAGAACAAATGAATGAGAATTATTAGAATACTTTAAACAGGTAGAATTCAGAGAAATAACATTGCTGACAACAACTAATAAGATGAACAAAGACTAATAAATCCACGTAAAGAGCTTTGATTATAGTAAAAATTTTCTGGAACATAAATTTAAACATGTAAAAATCTGTAGATAAAATGGGGAGGATATTTACTATTGAGATTTGACTCTGTGGCCTGGAAGAGGAGCCTGGATGAAGAAGTGGGGAAAGTGTCTGAAAACACAGAGCAAAAATACAGGGACAGAAATCATGAGGGAAACGATGAGAGAATTAGAAGATTCAGAAAAATTAATTTGTAAATAATTGGCTACCAGTAGGAAAAAAATAGTAATAATTCGGTTTGAGGCAATAGTTAAAATATAATAAAATAAAAATTTAATGGACTAGAGAGAGCAGATTAAAAATGTGCACTAAGTTGTAGGAAAGACCAATCAAAAAAACAATATAAAACCACATCCTAAAGTAATATTAGCCTATAAAAATAGAGATCATACTAGCTTCTGAAGCAAAATAATACAACTTAAAATGGAGATGAAAGGAATTAGGCTGGCTTTGGAGTTTCAGCTGCAGCAATTATGAGCTACTTAAAAAAAAACAATAATTAAAGACCAACCAAGAAAACATTCAGCTGTTGAGACTAAAGGTACATATTTGTAGATACATGAGGAATCAGAGAATGTATCACATAATTATCCAATATGAGGAAAATTCTTAAAAAAAGTGTATTCAAACAAAAAATGAGTTAGAACATATGCTTTAATATACTCAATATAGGAATACATAAATGAGTGCAAAAAAAATTCATGAGCCCTTGTGAATTTATATATGCAAAATATAGAATTTGGAATCAAGATATTAAGCAAAATCATTATAAAATTCTTACATTTATTAGAGTTAGGATGAAGCAGTGAAAAAACAAAACATCTTGGTGTTTGACACTATCAGTATGTGGTTTTCACATAACATTAGAGAAGTAAAAATTTTATTTTGAGCCTCATCAAGAGGAAAGTTAAACTGATTATAACTCTGTAGATTTTGCATTGTACAACATTGCATGTAAGGGGCCATTCATCATACCTTACATATCATGAACATGCATTTTATTACAATTCGTCAACAGATATAAAGTTACTCTAACAAAATCTTTCTATTATGGTAATTTTCCAACTGATTTAATTATAATGTGTCGAGAAAACAGAATCATTTTTGTGTTAACGGAAAGTAGCCAAATGGGCCACTAGTTCTGGTTTTGGTGCTTGTTTTAGTCTGTTCAGGCTGCTATAAAAAAATACCATCGATTGACTGGGTGGCTTATGAACAATAGGAATTTATTTCTCACAATTCTGGAGGCTAGGAAGTTCAAGGTCGATGTGTCAGAAAATTTGGTGTCTGGTGAAGACCCCACTTCCTGTTTTACAGATGGCCATGTTCTCACTGTGTCCTTTCCTGGCAGGTAGGCAAGAGAGCTCTCTGGGGTATCTTTTATGAGGGCAAATCACATTCATAAAGCCCCTACCATCATAACTTAGTTATCTCCCAAAAACTCCACCTCCTAATGCCATCACAATAGGGGTTAAAATTTTAACATATGAATTTGGGGGGGACATTCTGTCTATAACATTCTGATTCCTCAAAATTCATGTCCTTCTCCCATGCAAAATACATTCATCCCATCCTATAGTCCTAAAAGTCTTAACCTGTTCCAGCAGGGATTTTAAATTTTAAGTGCAAAGCCTCACCTAAATCAGGTATGGATGAGACTCAATGTGTGATTCACTGTGAGTCAAATTCCTCTCCAGCTGTGAACTGTGACTCTCCCATTACCCAGCAGGGGTCACATCGCCAGGTTTTCAAAATATAATGGTGGATATTAGCATTTCAAAAGGGAGAAATAGGAAAGAAGAAAAGAGTGACAAGTCCCAGTTAAGTTCAAAACCTAATGGGGCAAACAACATTAATCCTTAAAGCTCAGTAATAATCCTCTGCCATGCTTTGCGTCCAGGCCCACTAGGGCAGAGGTACTGCTTTTCTAGCACTACCCAGCAGGGGTCACATCCCCAGGGGGTAACAGAGGTAAAGTTCTGAAAAAGGGCAAACTGTTTTACAAGTTGTCTCTTTAAAACCCTCCACCCTTTTTGGGAATTAAAACCTTCATTCCTGCTCAAGGCCAGTCCTCAAAGGGACAGGAAAATGTTCTTTGCTGTTTGTTTTCTAGTATCTTAAACCACAGGAGATGGCTCAACACAATTGTGCAAAGATCATGAGATCATCTTCACTGGAGATAAGGTCTGCCAAAAACACCAATTATAGTTAAACAACAATAGCCTGAAGCCACGGCATGTGACACTGGTCATACAGACGCAAGCCCAAGCACCGAACCCCCACCCTGTCCCCTTTAAAAAGCCCTGTATTTCTGCTTAATGGCAGGATGGCAGTCTTTTGAGATGCTAGTCTGCCGCCCTCATTTGCCTGCAAATTAATAAATTTATCTTTCCTTTTCCTCAAACCACCTGTCCTCATTCTTTGTTCTCACTGATTTGGCCTCCAGGACAAGTACCAAACTTTCGGTCACAATGGCTGTGGGTAGCCGGCCCCCACAGCTTTCAGCAAAGGCTATCTGGCCTGTTGAAAGCAAGGATGCATCACCTAGTCCCTGCTTTTGAAACTAAGGAGTCAGCCCTGATGATCTCTGAGGTCATTCTTTCCTTGTCTTAAAGCATAGCACATGTTAAAAGTAATAGAATTTCAGCCTGTAAAATTCAAGTCCAAGAGTCTTCCTTCATTCCTTCCTTTCTCCTTCCTCTTCAGTTCAAACCACCCGTTTTCCTGCTGGGGAAGCTGATTAGGTCTGTGGTTTACACCCATCCTAACCTCCTTATCCAAGGGACTCTTGGCCATACCCTTAGTGTTGGTTGCTGGGATATCAGTGGTGGTTTACTGAAATTCTTGAAATTTTCTTTTCCCCTGAAACTTTCTGTCATCCTTGTCTTTTTCTCTTACCCTTTATACAATTTTTAAGTACTGAATCCTTTGCATTAAATGCATTCCCACTTAAAAATGTCCATAATGTACTATGTCTGGCTGGTAATTGATTGATGAAATAGTGTTGAGAATTTTTGTATGCTTGTTCATATATTTAATTGTTACTGCTTTTATTGCTAATATAATTATTTCTCATTGTTTTGTGCCAGGCATGATGCTATGCGATTTAAAATATTATACAATCCACATCACAAACATGAACAATGGACATCATAGTAATTATTTTTAGGGAGTGTTACCAAAAGTTCGGCACTTGTCCTCCAGGCTGCATCAGAAGAATGAGGACAAGTGGTTTGAGGAGAAGGAAAGAGAAGTTTGTTAATTTGCCAGAAATAGAGGAGGCTGGAAGACTCCTATCTAAAAGTACCAACATCCTGCCTCTGAGCAGGAATACAGAGCTTTTAAAGGGGAGATTTTCAGCTTCAGGCTATTGCTGTTCAGCTATAGCTGTTGGTTCTGATTCATCCCATCTTTGGCTAAGCCAATCTCATGATCTCAGCCCGGACAATTCCCTTGAGCCGTCTCCTGTGGTACAAAGAACTAAGGACATTCTCCTGCCCCTCACGACCACTGGCCTGAGGCAGGGATGCAGGTTTTAATTCCTAAAGAAGTGGGGAAGGTTTTAGAGAGAAAATATTTTTACCCTTTTTCAGGCCATTCCCCCTGTTATAAAATGTACTATTATTATAACCCTTTTACCAAGGAGGGAGTTGAGACATAGGTTAAAGTTACTCATTTAACAAGTGACAGAGCCAGAATTAGAAGAGAGCAGTCTTATCCCAGCCAAAATGCTGTACTGATTTTTTGTGTGGACCAAAAAAAAAAGTTGTCAAGGCTAAATATATTCTTCTAATTAGGTCATCATTAGATTGAGGTAACAACTGAGGTTGAGGGAAGGGTCACTACTGGGATTAGAGAAAAATGGGAAGGAAAAGCTTCCCATAGGAATAGGTATGGGAAAAAATATATCAGTAGATGTCTACTAAAATGAAAGAGTGATATAAAAGTGTATGTATATATGTATATTTAGATATACATATATATTTAAAATAAGTATATTTATGGATATTTACAAACACATGTTACATATATATGTATATATAGCTTTTCATTTGAGAATTGTATGGTGTTTTGTCATACGTAATGGGGGCTAGGTATTGAATGTTAACAGTAAAAATATAGTAAAAATATGTATATTGGTGTGGTCTGAATTATAATGGAAGATAAGTGAGTTTATGTTTATATACTGATAATTAAATATGATTGTGATATCAGGTAAATGGAAACTTTAACCCCCAGAAGAAACTATTCTGTTTCTTAGTGGTGTTCTTTCTTCCATTTAATCAAAAATCTTTGACTTCCTGAGCCAATACTAAAAGAGAACATTCGCTGATAACTTACTACATTCTGATGAAGTCTTCCCTGAACCATTCTAAATGAAATTGATATGATTTATTATTGTAATCTGAATTATCAAAAATGGTCTGCCATAGTAAAACCCATGTGCATTTTAAAAACTCCTGTAACTTAGTATCTTTTCCTGAACTCTTTCTAGAATGTTTTCCTCCTTTTCCCTGTTAAACCAGCTCCCTGTACCCCTTTGCAGTGATGAAAGTGAATAACCTAATCTCTTTCCACTTCTTCATTGGGTGAAGGTGGTAATTATCTGTGTGCTTTGGGTGTCTCTGCCCTGATTCTGCACACATTCCTGTGCACAGCCAATGAGGGCATGCCCTCAAGGAATACTCCTAGTCCTTTTAGTTAACCAGCTTCTCTTGTCCACTCCACAGTCTGGGTCTCAAAGTCTCAATGTTGGGTGGGGTAAATGAAGGCTATGTTTCATTCCTTGCAAACTGTTGCTGGATAGCATATGCTATTGATGACAATTATCACTTTCCTACCCTCAGAGTCCTAAATATTTAGTCAAGTTTTTTGTTATATGGCTTCATTCTGAATACTTAATTTTTTAATTTCATGGGTCCATAAAAATAAAATCATGAATTATTTCCTTCCAGGGTTATTAAAGAAGTTTCCTTTAGGTGAGTGGTTAGTGGAAAACAAATTAAAATACAGATAAAAGAGGGATATTATATTGCAAGTAGAATAATTCAAATTAATTTTACAAAATCATAGAAATTAGCAGTGTTTACAACCAGCTTGACCTAAGTTAATTTCTCAGATATATTACTTATTGTTGAGATCCTGAGACTCTTCCTCTGCAAAGTTGGAATAATGATGCCTAGGCTCTCATATTTGAGGATTAAATGAGGCTTTAGATACCAATTACATAGCAAATAATAGTAACATAAATTGACTGGTAAATGGAAGTTATTTTTATTTTCTTTGCAATCTACTTTAAAACTTTATTGATAACTACTCCATCTTCTTGGTTAGTATTCACTATTTTCATATACCCCTCTAGCCTTCCCATATATTTCTTCATCTTGACAAACTGGACTATTTAGGGTCCTCTAAAACATCAGCCTTTTTCTCGTACCCTGCATGTGGTTATGCCATACAGGGATCAGTGGGATGTCTGTGCTTAGATTATTTTGCTGGAAAGGGAATAAACTGAGAAGGAATGTTATAAGGTATTATTAGTTCTTAGTAAATTTGGCATGATTGGCTAAAACATGGAGCGCTCTAATTCAGAACCTCTCCATATATGTAAAAAAAAAATGTAAGTTTTGGGTGAATAATTAAATGAGAATATTTTATATAGCAGCAAGAATTTGTGGAATTTATTACCCAGAAGATACTGTATAAGCTAAACATGTAAAATAGATCCAAGAATACATTAGATTTATGAATGAGAGCCAATAATAGTTTTCAAGAGGAAACAGATATAGCCATGTCCCACAAAGTACCCCAACACCACTGTTTAAAGTGAAGACATTTTTGAGTAAGACAGGGTAAGACTAGATTTTCTCACACTCTTCATTTTTACTCTAGAATTCTTTGTTCAAATAAAATATTTTATAAATGGGTAAACAAACTGGATAAATCTGAGCTGTTCTGGCATTTGGTTTCCCTTGTCTTCTGCTCTGTGGATGTGACTTTCAGGGACATTGCCTGGATAATCACTCATACTACTCTTCTTTTAGTTTCTAAGCTTTTTTTAAAACCAAAAAAGATTTTGTTTAAAGATGTCTCATAGTAGATTGATTCAAAATGAGAACTGGCTTATGAGTAGCCCATTCTTGCTCATCCTGAATAAATCTGTTACTGTCTCAGAAATTTTGTCTCAGAGTCACATTGTGCCCTCAGGAATGTGAACTAAATGACAGAGAATTTAGAGTGAGCAGCAAGACCTTTGTCTAAAAGGCCACACAGGACCAGGTGGTGACGTTGAATATGTACAAAATGGAAAAACAGTGAGCTAATCAAGAGGGAGGGGAGAATGGAACACGCACACATGCAGAGACAGAGGGGACAGAGCCTTGGGGACCTCTCTCTGATGGAGGGTGGGGACGTCCTCAGTTTCCAATGAAGTGTTTATTCTTTAAGAGTAGGTTGGGGCAGGCCTTGGACTATCTTAGATATCTGTATTTATACACAAAATATACTTTTATTTCATCCACAATTAGTGGGGTTCTGTTTTTTGTAATCAAAAGATTCTGTACTGAAAAAGACACTTAAGCCGTGAGTGTGGTTGCAGGCAATGGGGTCCAGAAAACTTGAGAGACTGATTAAGGTATCATGGCTGGAAAGAAGAGGTTCAGAATCCTTAACCCAGAAAGAAAGCTATCAGTTCATGGATTTGTGAAAGGAAAACAGTTAACACAAACTTTTAGAAACCAAAACATACAACTACTTAGGGAATAGAATTGGGGGAATTTAGTAGAAAAATATCAGGTTAGTGATATTTATTGTTATTTCTTGTTTAATCCTTATAGCTATAAGAACATTGAAAATGCAGAGACACTCTTGTTTGGGAGTGTCTGGCTGGAAGCAGATTATAAAAACAATAATTATATAAAATTGCTATATAAAACCATTTCTATTGGTTGTTGGCATTCTGAGATCATTGAGGTTCATGTGCAAAAATGCAGCTTGCCAATTGAGGCTGACATAGCCAATGTGTTATTTTAGATTGAAGTCAATGCTTTCATTGAAAAAAAAAAGCAGTAAAAGAAAAAACACCCTGGCAATTGTAATAGTGTATCTGGAATGAGAAGGATTTCCTGTGTTGTTGGTAAACTCTCCTTGGGGAACCCTGGGAGAACCAGTGAATTATGGGTGGCCAGGCTGCAAATCCACACAGACTTCATCATCTGGGGGCAGTTGAGGTTGTTAATAAGTTGTGGTTAAGTTGGTGCTCTGATATGGGCAGTACCTGGAAATACATACCTGAATTTGGCTTTCAATGCATACAATCTCCAAAAATAAAAATGATAAACAAATTATACTAGAGTTTTATCACCAAAATATCCTGAACAGAGACAATGTGCCTGATTCAAGACTCTCATGTAATTCTGGGCACTGAGCTGAAAGGCCTGGGACGCTGATCCAAAATGCTGCAGCTGTAGAACCGTGAAGAAGGCACACTCTCCACTGCCTTTCTCACAGCTGGTTCTCAGGCTAATTGAAAGATTCTACTCTCCTGCCTCAATTGACCAAAGAGGGATTCATCTGGAAACTAGGCTAAACCCATCAGATTTTCTATCATGGAAATAAGTATACTCAAATTCTGCAGCCTGTTCACTGTTAGTATTTTCCCAAAAGAACTGGTAGATTTGGAGCTGGAATGGCAATGCTGAAACTCATGCAAACTGGACACCAAGAGATGCTCCTGAATAGAGAGAGGAGAATAGAGCCGATTTGCCGAAAAAAAATCAGAACTGGAGAAACACTGCTCCCCCTTAGAGAAGGACAGAACATATAATTCATGGTCTATGGCAGCATTCCATTTCCACTTCCCAGGAAGCTGCCTCTTCTCTGGATCTGTGGTATCTCCAGCTGTACCATAGAACCCTTTTTCAGTTAAGCTTATTTGAAATGGCTTCTATTCTTCTCATTTAAAAGAGACCTGGCTAGCAGAGTTGGAGGATTCCTAATTGCTTTATTATCTTATTCCAGACTGCCAGTCATTCTACCACAATTACCACTGCTTTTCCTCTTTAAAGTTTTCCCATTTTCTTGAAAACTTTTTGGAATCAAACCAAATGCAGTAGTTAGTAGACTGCAGACTTACAGATTGCTGAAGGACTTTCATCTCCCTCTTCCAGGGCCTTTGTGTATGAAACCCTAAATTACTTCTGTGCCTTTGGATCACTATATCCTATTTCAAGTGCATTTTGACATTTCAGATATTTCTTTAGTTCTTTCTGACATTTCAAAAACAACTGGCCATTGATTTTTTTCATTAGTTATGTCCCCCAAGCCCATGTGACACTCAGCGCCTGATCCAGAGCACCTTATATTATAATATAACAGCTGACAAGCTGCCAGGGAAGGTCTGGACCAACCTACCTTCTCTCATTTCAGCCATGATGTAATAAACATTATCCTGCCACAAAGCTGAGAAGCTTCTTGTCTAATGACACCTACTGAGAATGCACAGTTTGAAACTGCCACTGTGGTGAACAGCAGAAATGTACTCTGGTGACTGACTACTCACTACTGTTAGCTTAACAGAGGGTAATGGCAAGTATCCATGTAGTATAATGAGTATTTATTATGCACTGTTTGTAACTAAAGGCACTTATTATTTACGTGAAGATCGTCTTTGGAAAAGCAATCAAAGCAATAAAATAGCAGCTTATGCATAACAAAGCAGCAAACTTTAATCTGATAAGCCTATTATCAAGGTAGTAATTTAATATTTATATAGTATATTTAAATTACATATCTTATGTATGACTCTAGTGAAGTAATGTTACTTTGTGTCATATGTACAGTTCAGGACTGTTATGATTTTAAATACATTTTAAAGTTATAGATCATTTCTTATAAGGTCCTTCTTTAAGAGATTTTAAAACTGATCTTATTGATGAAAACAATAGTGGCTGGAAGGAACAGAGGAAGAAATGTCTATTTTCAAACTCCTTCTTGTTTCAAGGAAAGGTTTCCTGAAGGTCCATTGTCTGATCAAGACATTTGTTCTTATGAAATAATAAAAATTTTCTACTTGCCAACCAGCTCTGCTAGTGGTGAGTTGGTTACCTACACTAGCCAATTCCATTTATTTTGCAGAATTCCATTTATTAAGATGCAGAAGAAGGGAAAGAGGAGTAAACAGAGGGATTTTAAAACAATTCAATCAGTTGGGAAAAAAACAGTGATAAGAAAGAGAAACCCAACAGTCTATAAGGATCACTTCCTGCGTGAACTTGGCGGGTCCTGGTCATGTGGACATGAGCCCACATATTGGCCAAAATTTCTATCATCTCAAACAAGTTACTTAAGCTTATATATTTTTCTCAGGTGTAATTTCATCAATTATAAAATACAAAAATAATCCTTCCCTTATAGGGTTGTTAGAATTAGATGGGTTTATATAAAAAAGGTCCTGTAAGATATTTGAGACTTAGTACTCAATATATATTTTTTGTAATTTAAATGATTTATTAAGAATTTCATTATTTTAAAGGGTCCAAATCTTTTCTATAATAATATATTTCAATTTTAAGCAAAAAAAATCTACAGAAATGAAGTAGCTGTACATACACAAGTTAAAATATATATTGTAAACTTCTGAAATGTTTCATAATCCTCATCCAAGGAGTTCATGTTTTGTATAGTTGGTTGAACTTTTAATTTTATTTCTGAATTTTTATTTCCATATTCATCCTTTGAAAATTCTGTATAAATCCAACAAAAATTTGTTTTAATTTTTAATATTATGCAGCCAAATATTTACTATAAAGACTTAGGATGTATGTGATTTACTTATTATTAAAATAATAAATAAATGTTTAAAATCTGGTGTAATTCAGACAGCTTGTTACAACTAAATGCTATGCTATGGATGTAATAATTTATTATTTCACAATATTTATTGACATTATTGAAATACTTGGAATGCTGTATTTTATTTGAAAGCTAACATCTTGACTGATACTTATGATATCAGCACTAAGGGATGCAAAAGCCATATGCTTCAGCTTCATACAACTGAATTTCTGGGCAATTGAAACCAACAGGGATGGCTTGAGCGACATTTTAAAATTGTTTCTTTCCTCTGAGTGATTTTCATTTAATCACAATAATACTCTGGGTTCTACGTTAGGCCCTGAAGTCTTTTGAGGGAACATGACTAATAAGACATATGTCCTTTTATACTATTTTCATTTGTTAATGTCATGGGATTGTCTTTCAGTGACCACAATGAGTTTATTCAAGGAAATTAAATGCAGCTAGAGGAAAAACAGAAGAAAAAAGCGGGTTGGTAATAGAAATAAAATATTGCCCACGAGGGGCTTTTGGCAAAATAGACTTATCACTTTTGTCAAACATTGTTAAGGTAGCTATTTGGAGCACTGTCTATGGAGAGAGTGTTCGTGTTTCAGGCCAGTAATGGAGTAGGCTGCCTGTGAGAACGCCTCCCACACTTTCCTTCTACCTATACACCTAGGTCTACTTATTGGCCTCTTACCAACTAAATAAACTTAACTTTTCTCTCACAGCCTCCACTAATTTATCCTGTGTTACTTTATCCATATACCTGCCAATCTGTTCTATTACTTGGAGTTTAGTTTCCATCTCTAAAATAGAATGGATAAAGGTCTCTAGCTTCAGTTCTCTTTAATGCACTGTCCTGTACCACACACCCATCCCGTTTACGTTCCCTTTGTATGTTTTATTGCCTTTGGTTTACCATTTTGGTAGGGAGGGAAGGGTATAAGAGTTCCTGATGGCTAGTTTATTCCAACTTTGCTTTCAGGAGCTTGGGAAATTATCCCAGGATCGGTTGAAAAATCCACTGGATCCAATGAGAGAAAAATTCAGGCTATAACTCTATAAACTAATTTCCATAAACCTCAACTTTGACCAGTTTATACCAATAGTGTTTTGGGCCCTTAGAAATTAAATCAACTCAGTGTCAGTATTTATTGATCTCTGAAGTGTGTGTGTTCTTTCCTTTTGCCAGTGTGTAGCTATCTACACTGATAAATGGCCTAAGGGGTCCCTTTAAGGAAAACTTTAAGTACAATTTACAGACCTTTCTTGGCAAGGTATCTCAGGGTACTTCTTTAAGTGGACCTGGCCTGTTTTTTTATTTAAAGGGTTCAGGGTCTGTGATCTAGCTCTGCAATAGAAACTTGGTGAGGGCATGAGACTCTCCATTATGGTGATTTGAAGTTAGGCCTCTGCTCATGAGACTTAGTGTTTCTCTGTGATTATTTATTGACAAATAATTTAGAAGACTGACCATCTATTTTACTTCCAGTGACCAATTAGCTACTGCCAAAGATGTCGGTGGGTCAAAATATTCTGAGTACTAATCTGGGCCTGTTTCCCATCATAGCAGCTGAGAACACCCTATCTCAGGTGATGAGGTAGTGGGGTGCTGGCATGTGTCCTCTGCCAGCCCAGAAACTTATATTTCAATAGTAGCCTCTTTCACCTTTATCTCTAAGCAGCAGAGAGCAACCATGAAATTTTCAAAGAATGCGGGAACCTCCCTTGTTAGTGCATTTCTCAAATCTGGGAGGTAACTGGGGAATTGGTGGATGGGTTGCACGTAATACAGTTATATACTTCAGTATTTGTATCTACTTATGCCTTTGGATCTTCCCTGTATATTATAACCAGGAAATTTTGGCATCTCAAGCTCATCGATGTAATTCACTATTGAGTCCAGGTTCCAGTCAACCAACTAATAATTGTTTTTGTTTGTTTGTTATGAGACAGTCTTGGTATGTTGCCCCAGCTAGAGTGCAGTGGTGTCATCATAGCTCACTGCAACCTCAAACTCCTGGGCTCAAGCAATCCTCCTGCCTCAGCCTCCTGAGTAGCTGGGACTATAGGCACGCACCACCACATCTGGCTAATTTTTTCTATTTTCAGTAGAGACTGAGTCTCGCTCTTGCTCAGGCTGGTCTTGAACTCCTAACCTTGAGTTATCCTCCTGCCTTGGCCTACAGAGTGCTAGGATTATAGACATGAGCCACCACACCCAGCCTCAATAATTGTTAAAGCCACTTCTAGCAGCTGAAGCAAACACATTGAATCAAGGGACTTTGGAAAGTTAATCATATTGATAAATTCAGACATTTAACATAGGGAAATGATAACTAAAGCTGAGTGCAGAATAGGGAGGTAGTGTTATCCAGAACTCACAATACACTTGCCATTGAGGTTCCTAGAGCTATGCTGCTGTCACTGCTGTTGTTGGAACTGCTGCCTGTCACACAGTGCAGGAAGCCCGAAGCCCACAGTCTCACTGATAGTGCTGGGCTTGCTGCCAATACTGCCGAGACCTTCAGTCCTCTGTGGCCAACCCCAGTCACCTACTGTTACTGCCATCCTAGTCTTGGCCATCTCCATTATTTCAGGAGCCCACAGGCACCTTTCAGAGCCTGCAGTTGCTCCTTGCTGCCACTACAGGAATCAGAAGCAAAAAAAATTACATCTCCTTTCTTCCTACCCTCTATTCTTCAGATAGTGCTCCTAATCAGCAGGGCCCCATTGAAAGCTTGGAGCCAAGGGCACATGAGGCATTCCACTGGAGGCTTCCAGGACCTGGCTGTATAGAGGAGAGTATGGAAGCGTGAATATGTAGGTTAAAGCCCACTATACAGCCCACTTACAATTTTTTCTTTTTTAGAATTTATGATAAAGCTTTTCAGGCAAACTGCTAGATGTAACAAACAGCAATCAATGGAATTTAAAAATTTCCCAAAATTTAGAAGTTTCAGGTGACATTAATTTCTTTTTTTGCTTTATAGACTTTTAGCTGGTTCTGGACATTTTGCTTTTTTCCTACTGTTGCCCTTCTTTATCTGAGGGTGGAATATTTAGATTTTCCTTCTCAGTCCCCAAATAATTACATTCTTTCTGCTTTACTTAGAAAAGGGGGGAAAAGGTATTTCATCATAATGTTGATAGAAAGTGAAATACTTATTATTAATCTATTTTTTAAAATATTGATATAATGAAGAAATTAATCAAGATTTATTAGAGGAAATAATCACTGAAATAGACTTGAAACATTTCTTCAAAATTTATCTTGGTCTCAGTGTCTTGAAACTCCTTAGGTTTCATATCAAATGTAATTTTTTTTTTTTTTGAGACAGTGTCTCATTCTCTTGCCTAGGGTGGAGTGCAGTGGTACAATCATGGCTCACTACAACCCTAAACTCCTGGGCTCAAGTGATTCTCCTGCCTCAGTCTCCTGAGTAGCTGGGACTGCAGGCACTCACCATCATCCGCAGCTATTTACTTTACTTATTTTATTTTTTTGTAGAGTCATGGTCTCAATATGTTGCCCAGGCTTGTCTCAAACTCTTGGCCTCAAGCGATCCTCCTGCCTCAGCCTCCCAAAGTGCTGGGATTACAGGCATGAGCCACCGTGCCCTGCCTTCAAGTGTCATTCTTATGTTATGAAAGGAGTAGATTCTGCTCATTATTATATGGAAAAATGTACAAGCATATGAAGTAATAGCACCACATTCCATAATATAATGAATTTAAGTTATTAAATGAATAATTAAGGAAAAGTTATATTACATGTGCTTTCTCATTTTGGAGACCAAAATTAAATAAATCAATCACTATTTTCTAGGATGAGAACAATATTTCCACTAGTTTACATCAATGATGAAATGTAGCAACATGCATTTTTTTCCATGTGCATATGCAAGTAATCAGGAATTTTTGAGACAGCTAAACTATGATTTTTAAATTGTCACCACTGCAACTTGACAACTCAGATTTTTTTCAGTTTTATGAAAAATATGTACCAGATAGGTTTTACTTCTTTTTTTTTTTTTACTTCTTAAAATCCATTTGGTCATGTTCTCAGTGATGAATACAGAAGAGGCAGCTGCATGTGAAATTATCCTGCCCTTGGGGCTGTTGCTCGTGCCTCCTGAGGCAAGGGTCACTGCCCTCTGGCACATCTTCTCAAGCTGTATATAGTCACACCAATTTCTACCTTCCTGAAAAGTTCCAGAATCTTAGGTTTGCTTTGAAATTCAGCATCTCACTCAATGGCCTTATTTGGAAAAAAAAGATAACACCGAAGTGGTTTACAATTATTTGGTAAACATTGGTCTGTTTCACCTGATTATAAACTACATGAGTGCAAGTTTGGTATCTGTTCTGGCTTACTGTAGAATCTCTGGGAACCTAACACAGTGTACCATGTTTGGCATTCAATAAATAATTTTTGCATGAAAATATGAGAAGGAAATAGGATTTGGGATGGTAGAGTTACGTTCAGAGAATGTGTGAGGTTTCCATAGGAAAGAAAGAGAGAGACCTATCAGATAGACTTTGGAATGGAATAGGAGAGTACAATATGTTTTTATATAGTGTCGGACGTCAGATGGGCTGACAGTGGGAAGGGGTGAGGAATAAATGGGGCCTTGTGATTTTAAGCAGGGTCAGTGCAACAAAGAGAAGTGGTAAAGTCAAGCGAATTGAGGGGGGAATCCAAGGAATAGGACTTGTGGGTGATTGGCTGTGAGAGGCTACACGTGCTTGGGGAGAGAATGGTGCTTTCCATCAATTGGGAAAAATGAAGAGCTGATTTGAAGAAATGATTATTTGTTCAGCTTTTAATATTCAGTTTGTAGTGTTGCTGGGATACCCAATTGGGTGATAATTTAGGCCTATTGAAGAGAAGGTGGGTTGGGATGTAATTGAATCAGACCCAATTTTGCTGCTGACTAAATTATAGAACACGAACTTGGGGCTTTGTTCTTATCTGTTAAATAAGAAGCCTGTTTAGGGGCTCCTTATTTGCCTTTCCACCCTGCTAGAATTTGCTCAGCATAAAATGTACTTTCTTTTGAAATCTTTTTTATTTTTCTTATTGTGGTAAAAATATGCATAACATAAAATTTACCATTTTAATCATTTTTAAGTATACAATTCAGTAGAATTGTGTGAGGTCACATAGTATTGTGTGACCATCATCACTATTCATTTCAGGAATTCTTTTTATAATTCCAAGCAGAAACTCTGTACCCATTAAACTATAACTCTCCCTTTCCCCTTCTCCCTAGTTCTAGTAATATCTATTACTTTCTGTCTGGATGAATGAGGTACCTAGAATAAACAAGTTCACAGAAAATGTACTTTTTTAAATTGAATTTTTATGTAACATTTAGAAACTTACCAATTTCTGCACTATTTTGTTTTCATGTATAATATGTAAGTACATATAAATATAGATCGGAAAATTAGAATATATGATCATTACAGGTCATAGAGGTTGTAATAGGAGACTTTCAATGGTGCATTTAAATCTAAAGATTATAATTTAGTCCTAAGAAAACTTTGTAATCTCAATTTTATACATAAAGGATAAGTATGTTCTTAATATATGTTTAAACAATGAACTACATATTTCCAGAGATGTGTTATTTTTTAGGTCTAGGTGTAATAGTTTATCAGAAAAATGTCTGAAAGAATCCATTTAGAATTGAAAGTATTCTAATCAAGGTCTAGAAAAATAAGATATTGCTGTAGAACCAAAACAAATGCTTGATGGAAATTCTTCTATAAAAGTATAATTCTTCTGTGGTTTAACTTTTGCTTTTGTCAGACAGTGAATAAATATGGCATACAAAAAGTATAACTTCAATGATTTATAGCTCAAACATCAGAAATATCTAGCATGAGCCCAGAGCTCATGTTTTATACTCAGAAAATGAAAATGTCTTTAACATTGTCTGATATTGAAATTTCTAACCACGTTTGTGAATTGTTTTTAAGATGCATTCATATAAGATTTTAAATCCACCAATTATGAATTTAATTATTCACTGAATATGTGCTGAAAATTAATTTAATTTACAATGTTTCATGTAAATATTTTATGCAAGATGATCCTAAAATATACCTATTTTTGAGATTTAATTTTATGTGTGGGTTATATATGACTGACCTTCACCGCTTTGGTATTCTTTTGTCCCAGGAAGGTTTAGGAGCAATTGCTGTGTGTAGTATCATGGGCGTGTGTGTATTTGTGAGGAGGTGGGGGGTGGTGATGAGAAAATGGGCAGTTTGAAATGTATAATTTCTAATAATTGACAATTTAAGTGAAAAGATTAAATGTGAAATTAGTTGTATTTACAATATATTTAAGGGAGTACAGAAAATGGTATGTCAATATAAATAAGAATAATATGGATTGACTTCCTGTGGTCTGTGAGCTAAACTCATAGGATAGCTTTAGATACTGTTATCTTTCTGAATACTTCTTTTGGGAAAAAATTATCTCTTTTTCTCCCTGCCATATTATCTCTCAATTCCCTCTGTCAGGAAATAGATGAGTATTTATTTACTCATCAGATATATAATGGGCACCTCTCTAGGTCTTGGGGATACAGTGGTGAACAAGATGCCTACGTTTTTGCCTGCAAAGAGATTACATTCCAAAGAGAGATGTAAAAGACAAATAAGGAATAAATGGTTAATAATAAGTGCTTTGTGGTCGATTGAAATGCAGTGAAATAGTAGCGTATGACTAGTTTGGTGGTTAGGCAGGCCAAGCTTCTTTATGAAAGTGACCTGCAAGCTGAGGTCTGATTGTCTGAAAGGAGCCAGTCATGTGGAAATCAGAGAGAAGGGCATTCCAGGCACAGAGACTAGCAGGTGCACAAAGCTCTGAGGTAGGACACAGATTAGTCAGAAAGCAGAAAGGAGGTAAATATAGCTGAGAACAGTGAGTCAATGAGGAAAGTGGTATAAGCTGAGCTTGCAAAGGTAGACAGGGGCCATATCATGTATGGTAAAAACTTCCATCACTGTTTGGGCATTTATGACCCTCCATGCTTGGTCACAATCTGCTTATCTGACTGAAGTTTCACTATGCTCCATTATTTTGCTCACTGTTTTCTAAACAAACCCATGACCTTTCCATCTCTGTCATTTTATGGTAGAATTCCACCCACTTAGAATGTATTTCCCATTTGTCTACATATCCAAATAGTATGATTCATCAAAGTCCATGTCTTTATGACCAACCAAACTGATACTATTTTTAATGTAAAATCCTGTGGAAAATATTTTCAAAATATTTTTAGATCAATTAATTAAAAAATCTACCATATATGCTATTTTGCCATATTGTCTACATTGACTTAATTATAATTTTTTTTCTTTTTTTGAGTTGCCCTTTCCTTAGTCAAAATGAAATATGTGCTCCTAGTAAAATTCTTTGAAATCACAAATACAAAAGAAAACAAGGAAGATGAAAAAGAAATTACATTATTACTATCACCCAGAGATATCACTGTCAACATTTTAATCTGTTTATATATCTATTTTCCTATCTATGTATTTCTATATATATCTCTATTAATCCACCCATATCTAAATATAAGCAACCTACTGTTTTTAACTTAAAAATATATTAAACATTTTATATGATATAAGATTTCTCATTTTATATAGGTTTTTTTTTTTAATTTCAGAATATTACAGGGGTACAAATGTTTTGGTTACGTGGATTGCTTTTGTACTGCTTGAGGCAAAGTTACAAGTGTGCCCATCACCCAGATAGTGTACATTGTATATAGGTTATTATTTCATTTTGTGGATATAATGTATTTTGATCAACACCCTAGTATTATGTATTTGATTGTTTTATGATTATTCATTGACCAGCAACATTCCAATGAGAATCTTTATTTGCTAAGTCTTTGTTCAATTATACACACATTTTTTAAGAGAAATTCCTGTAAGTGAAATGACTGGGTCAAATGTTATGCAAAATTTCAAAGCTTTTGAGACTTATTAATGAATTGGAAATTCTGAATTAAATGACAGTCTTACAGTACATTTACTGTTATCTAATATTGCACACATTGGCAACTTATGCACTTTAGTAGCTCCTTAAGAGTGAAGACCCCAATTTTAATTTAAATTCTTCATATAATTTAATAGAGTGACTTTTTAAACAGTGACCATATTAGGCCATAATTTTAATGGACTGAAAACAATGAGAATGATCTTAGAATACCCATGGGCTTCATATCGTGCTGATTTCTCTCATATCCAATTATGTAGAAAGATGATCTTGATATTATTACACACTGGCTTAATGCAGGCACTAGATTTGTTGGCAATGATCAAGCCTATGTTCTCAAACTGGGGTTCAGGAAAACATTGCCCTAATAGGAAATTAATCAAACCACCCTGTGTATATTGTCAGTAATGCTGAATTATTTTATGAGTCATAAAAAAAAAGATTCTTTTTGGAAATAATGCACACTTAAAAATATATGTATAGAATAAGACTTCATTTTATTTTTTAGTCAGTAAACACTACCTAGCTGTGGTTTGTGCATTCTCAAATTCAATATAGAATTGAGATGAATGAATGAAGAAGTGTTT
This sequence comes from Daubentonia madagascariensis, assembly GCA_023783475.1. NCBI lineage: Eukaryota > Metazoa > Chordata > Mammalia > Primates > Daubentoniidae > Daubentonia > Daubentonia madagascariensis. The sequence goes on from JAKFHU010000322.1 coordinate 1,917,361, forward strand.
ATGAAAACAATCTCCCTTGTTCCCATTTAGCACTAGCCTATAAATATAGCCAGTATCTTCAAAGAGCTGCATCTTCAAATTTAAAAAGTTTTATATCCATTCAGTCACTTAAATATCAATAGATAGTATTTGAGTCAGAACCATTACTTAGAGGTACTAGGGATATTTCTGTAACCCATTTTGACAATGTTCATTTAACGCATAATGAGTATTAAAATACCAATGTTTTTTGATCTTCACATAAATAAATAGCATCAGCAGAATTAAACTAAAAATTAAGTATTAAGAAAAGGAAAGACTTTGATTTCTTTCGCCTGCTGAGAAGGGCACTTTAGTTGATGATGATGCCATCTCTACTGCTCTCAAGTAAATGTCCACCCCAGGGGTCAGAAAAATATGAAATAATATATTAAAACAATCACACCAATGTTCTAATTTACAAGAGATTTAGAATGTCTGAGAGGTTACCTACTGCCTCTCCATGCTTCTTTTTGTCATGAGGCAGTTTTCTCAAGCCTGAAAACAGATTTGCAAAATAAAATATTGCCTTTTTATTTCTTACATATCAGTGCTTTCAATTTCATTTAATTTTTTCTTTAGAGTTAGAAAGAGAGAACAATGGCAGGAAGAAAGTTTAAATAAATTTAATTTGAAATGTTAATTTTCTGATATTCTATATTTTAAATAAAGTACAAAAAATTATATTAATAAAATAATCCTAAAAAGCTGCAGAATTTTACATATATGTGATGAGACAAAGCAATGTCAAAGCTCATTAATATGTGAGTTTTGACCATTTTAATATTGCCACATGACAGTGTACAGTGTGCAGTGTACAGTCTATGGTATATTTGGATTGACTCATTGTCGATAAGACTTTTGCACATTTAGGCACACTAGGGGAACTGAATGTTATGCAGCATACAAATGTAGGCAGCCTTTTTCTCTATGCTATCATTTCCTAAAAATATTTCAGCATATTGTTTTTCCTTGACAGTTTAAGCATATTCATTGTCAAAAACACTAAGTATTAATGTCTATGTTAAGGTATCTGCAGATTCAATTAACAATCGCATTTAGTATTTCACAGTCATGACAAAGAAATTATTGGCTAAAAATTTAGAAGATTAATTTGAACTAGCCATGGACATGTTGCCAAATACCTATAGCATAATATCACTGTTACATCATAAACCAACCATATATAAAAACATACTAAGAGCACACTTTTAGAGGACAGAAAACATGCCAATATTTAGGTGAATTTTTTTTCATTATCATCCAGATACTTGGTGTTTGGCCCAAACCAAAACTAATCATGTTTCCTTTTTTAAAACAGCTTCTTATGACTTCCAAATTTCTGTTGGAAATGTTACTAATATTTAAGTGATTCATATTTATAACCATGAAATTATGCTTTAATTATCTATTTCCTTCACTCTTTCATCAAATCTGTCACCAAGTTTTGTCTAACTTCTGTACTGTTTTGTCATTGGATCCTTTTTTCTATTCCCATTGCCACCGCATATGCCCTGAACTATTTCAACAAACTCCTGAGGTTTATGCTCACAATTTCTTTTTATTTTGGCAGTATATCTTTTATACTAACTGCTTGAATTATCTTCCCAAAGTAAGATTTGATCATAACACTCTCTTCTCCAAAAAACAATAAAGTTTTCATTTTTTACAAATTTAAATGCAAACTTCTTTTATCTGTCAGTTGTAATCAAATTCAACCAAGACTCAGATTTATCTTTTACTTTTTTCTATACCCTAGATTTAGAACAAACTGGATGGCTGTTTGTTCCCTAGGAAAACCACAAATGTTTCATTTTAGCAATTGGAATTTGCACTGAATAGTAAGCTCCGCTAGGGTAGAGATTTAGCTTTACTCATCTAGAACACAGTATAATACATTGTAGATACAAGAAACACACTATGAGTTGTATAAAGTATTAAAATAGCTAAAATATGAGTTATATAAAATAATTTTATAAAAATAGTTTTTCTTTCTTAAATATTTGTTTACTAGGTAGAAAATAAATTTACAAAATGACCTCATAGGCTGCTATGTCATTTTCCAACTTCTATGTCCCTAAACGGAGAGAGATATGAGCCCTATGAATAGAGAATTTTCAAAGAATCACCCCTCCTTTTGCTTAATTCAGTGTATATTAGTAACTCTAGACGTGTAGTGAGGTACCTGGAACAGAGTTAATGAAGAAATATTAAAGAGATATAGAGGATTTATTGTCAGATGCATGAAGTTCTAAAATACAGATCTGGTACAGGCAAAAGAGACAAAAGTTATATCCAGATTTTGTTGAAAATTCCATTTGTGAATTTAGAAACTAATTAAAAGTAAACATCAAATTGTTGTGTTAGCATCTTGAGAAAGTGGTTCATGGTCAGTGAGAAAGGATCATTTTTAATATAATCACAGATGGCAAACTCAGATTCTGTGGCCCAACTCCTACTATACATGTCCTAATACTTCCTAGAGAGGGTACAAAGGGAAATTGTAGATTTTATTGTGATAAGTGGTGGTGATGGGTAAATGGAGAGGATGAAGTATAGTAAATACATTATGGAAAGAATAGATAATGTGTGGTGAAGTATTAGTTTGGGAGAATATGAATGCTAGTTTTGGAGACCCCATAATAAGATTGAGTGACTGCAGGGAAATCATAAGGATATTTTGCAGTAGTCATGGTATGGAGTAGCCTCCCTAACACAGTGAAGCTGTAGTGATGGCAAAATATTAGCAAATATGCAAGTGTTGGTATTTTGAAGTGTGTGGCAGACAAAGTAAGAGCCAATGAATGAGGCCTCTCACTTTCACAATTGAAAGCAACTGAAACAAAAATATGGAAATCTCATCAGTCTCTGAAGAGGGCAAGCTAGTTATGAGTTAGAGATAAAAAGAAAGCACTTGTGCCTAGGGTCTTAGTGCCTTGGTAATTTTTCAGGTTTAGAACTTGAAAATTATTTCATAATAAAAACCAAGTCTGGGAATTGACATTGTTCTTAATTATCACCCATACTTGATGTGGTCTTAGGGAAATTACATTTACTTAGAATATCAATACTTAAGACTTAAATCAGCTACATATTATTTAATGAGGATAGGTGCCACATCTGTTTTTAACCACAAGTAAAAATTGATTGAGTGAATATCAGATCTAAACTCACTAAATATATCCTATATCATTGAATAAATTGACTTTATGTTTATAGCATAAAGTCACTTGTTAAAATGTTTGTATGGCAGTGTAATTAACTAACTTATTTTGTGTGAAATTAGCACTGAAACAGTTTTTCATATGCGTAAATAAGGAAATCTTGGTACTGAACTAAATTATATCTCATCTTTATAGGTTAAGAGACAATTAAGGCCACACAATATTCTTCTGTGTATATGAGTATATATGTGTATGTGTCACTTTTTGGATGTATGAATGCAAGAAAAAATATGTCATCTGCCCCAGAGGAATTACTCTTTGGAGAGGAGGAAATTGATATATAAATAAAGTAGAATGTACTAATTAATATAGTGGTCATATTATTTAATTACCACAAACTTAGTGTCTCAAAACAACACAAATTTATTATTTTACAGTGTTGTGGGCCAGGAGTCTGGAATGATTCTTACCAGGCAAAAATAAAAGTGCCAGCAGAACTGCTTTTTTTTTTTTTTTTCTGGAGTCTCTGTAGGAGATTCCATTTCCCACTTATTGAGTCTGTTGGCAGAACTCAGTTTTTTGTGTTTGTAGAATTGAGGTTCCCATCTTCTCACCACTGTTACCTGGAGGCATTCCCAGCTTCTGGAGGTTGCCATATTCCTTAGCTAATGGCCCCCTTCTTCTATCTTTATATACAGCAAAGGCAGGTCAAGTCCCTCTCATACTTTGCATCTCTCCCACCTCTTTTTCCAATCTTGAATCTCTTTGAACTACCCTTCTGCCTTCCTCTTAAATTTGTAAGGACTTTTGTGATTAGATTTAGCCGACTCAAATAATTCAGGATAACATCCCCATTGCAAGGTCTATAACCATAATCACATCCGCACAATCTTTTGCCCCGTAAGATGACATATTCACAGGTTCAGGGGATTAGATCATAGACATCTTTGGGGAGCTATTATTATGCCTACTATAGTGGTCAAAATAAAATGCTTTGAGTATCTCACGGAGAGAATAAAAACTCTCAATAGAGGATTTAGGGTAAATTGTCAATGAATTGGACCTTGAAGTATGGAACTTGATGCACATTAAGTCAGAGAAAGTTATTTAGGACAATAGATAAAGCTTAATGTAAGATTCAATAGTGGAGAAGTTGAAAGAATGATTTTTAGATATAGTAGCAGCCTGGTATAGCTGAAGACAAAGATTTAGTGAGAAAAGAGGGAGGAAATAGAGATACAGTTGATCCTCATTATTTGCAGATTCTTTATTTGCTTACTTGCTAAAATTTATTTGTCACTCCCAAATGAGTAAGTGCATTCACAGTCATTTGTAGACATGCATTCAGCAGCAAATAATTTGAGTTGAGGGGTGCGCAGATTCCCAGCCGAGGTAGAATAAGACTATATTTTGCCTTCTTGTTTCTCATACTCTAAAAAAATGTCCTTTTTGTGGCCTATTTAGTACCACATTTTTTACATTTTTGTGCTTTTTGTTGATTATTTCACTGTTTAAAATGACACCAAACCTAGTGTTAAAGTGCTAAGGTTCCTAAGAGCAAGAAGTCTGTGGTGTGACTTATGTAGAAAATACATGTATTATATAAGCTTTGCATATAGTCTTATTGGCCATGAGTTCAATACTCATGAATCAACAATGCAGTACATCTGCAAAAAGAAACAGAAAATTCTCTGATCTATACAGGATTCCATTCCAGAAAGTGTAAAGTAATACCTGCAATATATGATGAAACTATGGAAAGGTGGAAAAGTGGCTAAATTTGTGGATTCATGAGATAACAACTGATTTTTTTTTGAAAAAGGCAAAGTGGACAGCAGTGTTATGAGGCTGAAAACCAAAGAAATTTATGGTCATGTTATTCAGGTTCAGGAAAACATTAAATCCTACTCAGCTAGGGGTGGCTGGTCTACATATTTTAAAAGGCAATATAGTGTTGTGTATATCAGGAAGTTGTAGAATAATTTTAAAAATACATGCTAAATGTTATGCCAGAAAACAGTTATGTGGAACAGCAGGTTTTTAATGATAATGAAAGTGGCTTGCCTTTCAAGGACATTGCAAACAAACCCATATAAGGCAAATTGCCTCCAAAGTCCCTGGCTTTAAATCATTCAGAGACCATGTAATTTATTATTGAAAAAAATATGTACTAATTATAGTGTCTTCAAACAGAAATACACAAAAACAACAGATTATGACCAAAATGTTCTGACCAGAAGCTTGTAGGAATGTAACTCTATATTTCCTCTAGGAGCAATGGTTCTATATTCACTAATTCAGTATTTGCAGCAAATTTGTAGAACATGACTACTGCAAATAATGAGAACCAGTTGTTGGTAATGTCAACCACCACTCTGAAGGATTATGAAATTATTCTGCATGAAATGGGAAATTATTAAATGGGTAGAATTAATGTGATCAAGTATGGATTTTGGAAAAATTGTTGAAAACTGTATGAAAATTGGATGCTTTCAGGGTGAAAAACCAGGTCTATGGAAATTCTTAAGAAGCATGTCAATGTTCATGGCAAGAGATTACAAAGGTTTGAAAGGGGTAGAAATGGAAAAGATTGGAGGAATGTGAAAAATATTTTGGAAGTAGATAAAATTAGTTCATTGATTAGACATGGTGGTGAGGGAGTGTTATAGATGATGTTTATATTTCAGTTAAGAAATTCTTCTCTCATTAACTGAGATAATGAGAAATAAAATTTTTATTCTAGAATTACTGTCAAGGATAAAGCTGAAACAAATTCTTTATACAAACCCTGGTGGCCATACTTAGTGCAAAATTGCTCATTGTGCTAATTTTAATAAAGACCTTTTTTAGATATTTGTATAAATTTATGAAAAGGTAGCAAAGAAGAGTGGTTGCTCATGTGTAACACGGAGCCAGCCTGACTGGGTTCAAATCTACCCCTGCTATTTAGTAGCTGCATGGTAACTCAATTTCATGATCTCAAATGGAATAATCGTAAACTGTTTTGTGAAGAATTAGTAAGTTAATTCATGAAAACATTTAAGTAGTGTCTGGCACTGGTAAGCACTTAATAAATGCTCATTTTTTATTATTTGAATGGAGATTTGTTTTCACTACTGAAAGGAGGCTATTTATACTTTAAACATAGAGCTGTTATGCTAGCGAATGAGACTATTTTCAAGCTGTTATGCTAGTGACTGAGACTACTTTTTCTGAGTGATTTTTAAAAATTTTACATATTTATTTAATGCTGAAAATATATTTCATGGATTAGCCTCACATTTCAAGAGGAAAATATTGTGAAGATGGAGGGAAAGTGGGAAGCATATTTGTGTCAACTTGTTCTTATTGTAACACAAGTCTTTAAAAAAAAAACCTTTTCTTTAGGAAGTTTCTTTTTATCTTGTAGTCATTGAAGCCATCTCTCATCTATTGCTTTCCATAGGGATATATTTAGGCCTTATATAGTATTTTTAATATTGTATTATGTTATATATTATATATTACCTACTATATGATGTTATAGTATATATAATTATACATGATATTATATTTAAATTTTTCAAACAGTTCTTTGAGTTTCCTCTGCTTCAGTAGCAGGATATTCAATAAATCCCGTATAAGATCATCCCCTCTCTTCTAAATTGTTCAGTAATATTGAAGTTTTCCATAGTCTAAAAAACATCAATCAGACATATATGCCTAAATAGATTATAAGTAGAGTATAACTGAAATCTGATCAGTTTATTATGACCATTTCTTTCATCTTTCCCATGATGCCTTTGTGGAAGACTAGTTGGCATAGTATGAAAATCATGTGTGCCCACTGCTGTGATGATATGCCCGTCTTTCAGACCCCTGCAGTGGCTCCTGTGGCACTTAGGGAGAGAATATTCCCTCCCTCTGTACTAGTGAGTCCCATGTTTAGAACCTCAAGGTTACAGCCCTCAATGGTCACACTAGTTGATTATCAATCACGGTCATCTCCCAGGCTGCACACTGGTTCAGTAGTGGAGTTAGGTAACTTCTAGGATCTGACCCCCCTGTGCACTTAGATCTCCTATTCTCCTTTCTCCCTTCCTAAGGATTGGGCAAAGTTTCTCTACAACCCTCTCATAAAATAACATCAGATTATATATTTTTCTATGGACGGGGGGCAACTTGTGACTTCTAAGTTCTATTTTCAATGGCTGCAAGGTGATTTATCCTATCTGCTTATGCTATTCCCAGATAAGCACACAACTGTCAGTAAATGGAGGCACATGACTTCATTGATTCCAAGGGATTTTCAGAAAACTTCCTTATTGGAGTGTGTCTGTATGTGCAGTGTGTGTGTATAGCAAGTTACTTTGCCACATAAAATGGAAGACAATTCAAGCTAATTTTTAAAAAATTGTTTATTGCTATATATCTCTATACACACACAAAAGGTTTGTTAGACTTCAAAACATACCTTAATAAATATGAATTTACAACTTGTATTTTTTAATTTTTAAAATTTTGTATTTAAAATTAATTAAAAATTGATTTAAGAAATAATTTTCTTTGCCTTTATTATTATTTTTAATTGACATACAAAAATTGTACAAATATATATATGGGTACGGTGTGCTATTTTGATACATGTATGCAATGTGCAGTGATCAAAATAATTAGCATATCAGGATAATTAGCATATCCATCACCTCAAACATTTATCCTTTTTGTGTGTGTGTAGTGGGAACATTCAAAATCTGCTCTTCTAGCTATGCAAAAATACACAGTACCTTTTTGTCAATTATAGTCACCCTATAGTGCTACAGAACACTAGAACTTACTCCTCTTATCTAGCTGTAGTATCTGTTCACCAACCTCTGGCTATCCCCTTTGCCCCGTATGCTTTGCAGCCTCTAGTAACTACTCTTATACTCTCTACTTCTGTGAGAGTGACATTTTTAGCTTCCACATATGAGTGAGAACATGTAGCATTTGTCTTTCTGCCTGGTTTATTTCACTTAACATAATATCCTCCAAGCTCATCCCTGTTTCCATGAGTGACAGGAGTTTATTCATTTTTTATGGCTGAATAGTACTTCATTATGTATATATACCATATTTTCTTTATCCATTCATCTGTTGATGGACACTTAGGTTGATTCCACATCTTGGCTATTGTGAATAGTGCTGCAATAAACATGGGAGTGCAGATGTCTCTTTGAAATATTCATTGTCTTTCCTTTAGATATATACTCAGTAGTGGGATTGCTGGATCATATGGTAGTTCTATTTTTAGTTTTTTGAGGAAACTCCACATATTTATAGCCAACTGATTTTCAACAAAGGCACCAAGAACATTCACTGGGGAAAGGACAGTCTCTTCAATAAATGGCCCTGGGAAAACTGTATACCCATATGCAGAAGAATGAAACTAAATTCATATCTCCTACCATATACAAAAATCAACTCAAAATGGGTTATAGACTTAAATGTAAGACCCCAAATGATGAAACTGCAAGAAATCATTTTTAATTGAACCTGATGATTCATCTTTAAAAATTATGGAATCTCTATATTTTATTTTATTTTTCCTTGGAGCTAGAAATTTCATTAATGTCTTAAATAAAAGAAGTTCCTGGGCTCTAGTATGAGAGTTGGGACACATGGCATTTAGTTGATCCCTTTCAACTCTTCCAAGTTGGGGACAATTATGAAGAACTCTTTAGGGTTTGTTCATCCTTGTCAAGGGCTAATAGTTTTAGAAGCCAAATACAGATTATACAGAGAATTGTTATAAGGTCAGCTTGTGAGCAGTTAGATTTGAGAATTTGGGAAATCATTCTTCACTCCTATCAGGAAGAATTAGAACATAACACAAGGTAAATACTGAAAGGATGCTTCAGATTTGGATCCAGTGACCATCAGAGTATAGCTATTTTGTTCCAATCCTATTTACAATCAAGCATAATTTACTAAAATAGTATGAGTACACAGCTTTACAAGGACACAGAAGATGATTAGAGCATTGCAAGCAAGGTGAGATAAACAGAGTCCATCTAAGATGAGGCTGGGAAAAATGAGGACCAGATTCAGCTCTAGGAAGTGAAGCTGGCAGTGAGGAAGTGGAAAAAGTACTCCTCAAAACCAACCTTCTCACAGAGGCCAGAAGGATTGTTATGAAACAAAAATCAATGTCATGCTACCACTTTAAATCCTCCAAAGGTTCTCCATTGCTTTTAATAAAACGCAAACTTCTTGACATGTTTAACATGTGACTTTGTCCCACATCTCTGTCTTCTTTCCATAAACCTCTGTGCTTTTACCTTTCTTCCCACTGAACTTGTTTCTGTTTAGGGGCTTGGCATTTGCCTAGTCCCTCTTCATGGTATGTCAACCTTGGAACTGCTCTCTTTTTCAAAATAATTTAAGGATTTTTGAAGATGGTACAATCTATGGTAAATAAGAGACATGTGAGGTTAAGCAAGGAAATACAAATAACTGGAAGACTTTATGGGACCCATATGCCTGACACAGGTGAGATTAGCATAGTTGTCGATAACGTGTGAATAGAATATAGGCAAAATATAATGGGAAGGGAAATAATGTTTTATAGCAAATAATGTCTATTAAAAGAATTCAAAATAGTGTCTTGTTTTTTTGGCATGGGAAGATCATCTACAAGACAGTGGAAAAACTGTTTATCTATGCCTTAACCATGCTTAGTTAATATTTAACAACCCAGTTTTCAAGTATTTTTAAAAGGTTGTTTGCTGCCATACCTGGGCTTGTGGGGGTGGAAAAGCATCCAAGAATTTTGGTATTCTGCTGGCCACTGAATGTTTGTGGAAGGGTGAGAGGGATCCCCCCTTATCCTTTCACTGGGTCAGAGCCTCTCCGGGTTTGATACTTGTTGATATCTTTTTATCTTTATCTTCTTCTTTCTCTGCTTTGCAATTTTTTTCCATGAGATCCCCGGCAGGCTCTGGCATTTCTCTGTATGATCTACACCTGCTCTGTGTCTCTTCTCCTTTCTCCTTTATCCAAAATCCTATCTTCCCTCCCAGACGGTCCAGGAAGTGATGTCTCTAGTCAGCCATCTTGTCTCAAGAGGTATTGTTAATAACCCCTTTTACAGATGAAGATCTGAGATTCAGATAAGGTAAGTAAGTAATTTTCTTAAGGCCAGACAGCTACTATTTGGCAGAGAAAGGATTCACACCTACGTTGCCAGATTCCAGAGGCCATGCTTTGTCCACCACTCTATATGGTCTCCTAGTGTGTAGGCTGGAATGGGTTGGGCCACAAGACCATTGAAGGTAGTGATGAAACTTATCCTAGACATAGCTCTATCTAAGCACTATATGTAAGCAGGCTTTTCAGTAACTCACCCTGGCAATTATCTGTGTATGTATTTATGAGAGATGTTGGTTTTTAGTTTTCTTTTCTTGTAATATCTTTGTCTGGTTTTGGTTATTTAGGTAATGCTGGCCTCAAAGAATGAGTTAGGAAATATTCCTTTTGCTTCTATCTTCTGGAAGATATTTAGAGAATTGGTATACATTCTTTCTTAAATGTTTGGTAGAATTCACAAGTAAATCCATATTGGCATGGTGTTTTCTGGCTTGGAAGGTTTTAAATTATTAATTCAATTTATTTAGTAGATACAGGTCTATTCAGACTGTCTATTTCTTTTTGTGTGAGTTTTAGAAAATCTAGTTTTTCAAGGAATTGGTCCATTTCATCTAGATTATCAAATCTGTGGGCATACAATTGTTCATACTATTTCTTTAATATCCTTTTAATGCTCATGGGATCTGTCATAGTGTCCTCTCCTTTAATTCTGATATTAATAATTTGTATCTTCTTTTTTTTTTCTTTAGTATGGCTAGAGGAGTATTGATTTTTATTTACCTTTTCAAAGAACTAGCTTTTGTTTTTTTTAAATTTTCTCTATTAATTTACTGGTTTCAATTTTACTAATTTCTGCTCTAATTTTTATTTTTTTTTTCTCCCTAGGATTTAATTTGTTCTTTTTTTCCCTGGTTTCCCAAGGTGGAAGATTAAATCATTGATTTTAGGTTAATATATGCATCCAATGCTATAGATTTTCCTGTTTTTTTGCACTACATTTCACAAATTTTGATGTTTTGTTTCATTTTAATTTAGTTCAAAATATTTTTACATTTCCCTTGAGATTTCTCTTTGGCCTATGTATTATTTACAAGTGTATTGTTTAATCTCCAAGTATTTTGGAATTTACCAGCTATGTTTCTCTAATTAATTTTTTAAAACAACCAGTGTAATTTTTTATGACTTCCTGATTATAAGTGGTCCTTTTGACTTAAGCCTGGTATCTTCATATTAGCAGAGATGCAAGTTTAAATAGTTTTAAGGATTCTTCCTATATAAAATACAGTTTACCTGTATTTTACCTTTGGATTTTGAAGACTTTGTGGATATTAGCCTATGAAAGATTAGAGTATATAAACAAACAGTAATCAATCTTTTATTTTTCTGTAAAAAATTTGTGACTGTGCTTGATATAAGTTGATTATATGTTAAAGACACTTACTTCTTAGTAAATTCAAAGAAGGAACCTAACTTCCTAATTATTCTCATAGCCCAAATAACACTCAGCTTTATCTCAACTTGTGTTAGTGATATCTACCACTAATAACTGTATCTGCACCCCAAATGTTAGAAATACATTAATATTAGTAAATAATTAATAAAATAATAATTAAATTTCCAGATTTTGTAGTGTCTTAAAACTTAAATCTTGACTCCTGTCTTTTCTGCACAAAGTGTTGCTCTTTAAATTTTTTCTCCACAAATCCTTGTTCCTTCTTAGGCACCTCTAAATAACTGCTATTTTTTGCATATTTTACTATAAGTTTTCTTGCCCCGTTGAGAAAAATTAAGCAATGATTTTATATTATACATCCAGTCACTATGAAGAATGCCTCCCCTTTACTTTGTTCTCAGGTCTTTTGGAGGCACATAATTCACTCCTACACAAATAATTATTTCATGCCTACTATGCACTAGATACTATATTAAGAGATTCCTATATCATGACAGGCAAATCTTGGACCTCATGGAACCTATAGTTCAGTAGGGAAGATATTTAGCAAATACTGTAATTTCAATAACGCATATCGGCTTTGATGATTAACCCAAAATTAATGTGGTCCTGCAAACATGCCCCTTGTTTGTTATTGTTCTTGCCAGAAATGTCCTCTTTCTCTCTGAATGGCCTTTGCTGCCATTCCATTTTAAGTCCTACACTGCATTCAAATTCAAGCTCAGAATGAATTTTCTCTATTAGTTATTTCCTAATTTCCTACAAAGGGAATCAATCATCCATATTCCTATTCCCTCATTATAAATAATACTACATATTACCACACCACATACTATGTATTTCTGTTTCTTTTACTAGAACTTCCCCTCTAGATCATTGGTTCTCAACACTCATTAAACATGTGAACAAACCACAGGAGGACCTTAAAAAATATTAATGTCTGTCCCCTATGATCTGCTGGTAAGTGTTTAAAAACTAGCTCATGCCTAAAGGTTGGGCTAAGTGGTTCTGGACTACAGACTCCGTTGCCTTGAATATAACAAGTACGATTTGTCAATTACCCTGCACCAGGCTAAAATGTGAAAAATCTATTTGAAGGTGTTCTGTTTGTAAACATTTGTTACATTCTATTTTTTCTTTTTGTATTAAAATTCAAATATGAATACATATGAAATAAAATAAATGGAGATAATTTTGCTCCCACAGGAAAAAAAAATAACAACAAGAACAAAAAAATAAATAAATAAAAAACACTAGCTCATGGTGGGGGAGGAGAGAGGGAGAGGAGAATCCCTGATTTGCAGCATTTATAGATTTCTGTGGTGTAAATACTCCTACCATGGCCAATTTCAGTGTATCGAAAGGACATCACTGAACATGGAGCAGGGAAGAGATCTGCAGTAGCAAACCACTACATAGTGTATTATTGAAGTTCTCAGTCCCATCTTAGAGCTATTGATTCAGAAACTGTGGGAGTGGGGCCCAGTGATCCATGTATTAACAAGCCTTCCAGGTGATACTGGTGCATGGTAAAGCTTGAGAGACACTTATCCAATATAATACCTGGCATATAGTAGAAGCTTAATGTATAACTTTTGAATTTGCTTGCATCAATGATAGTGTAACCGGTTTCACAAACATCATTTTCTCTACACTATCCACTTTGCTCTATTAGATCCTATGATCTAGACAATAATAAAACAGTATGTGACTTAAATAAAAAGAATACATAAATTTGTGTGGTATGAAAAGTGAGATCAGCATTCTATTCTGGAGCATAAATTAGTCAAAGGAAATAGAAAATGTGCACTGTGTAAGTTTAAATTGAAGCTGTGGAAAATATGCATTGTGTGATGTAAAATATCCAGATCAGAGGGAAATAAGCACAGCAAAAGAAAGTCTGCTTAGTACAGAATCATATGAAAAAATGAGCAAATAAAACAAAAGACAAAGAATATGCCTATATTTCAGCTTATTGTTCCACAGCTGTGACCCTAGGTTTGTGGTAAACTGGGAAGAATTTTATTTATATCTTGTTTACTGGGTTACTTGTTTGTGGTAAACTGGGAAGAATTTATATCTTGTTTAATTTCTCCTGTGATAATTAACAAGTATAAGCATTAATGATCAGGCATTGATAGAAGGACAAGAAATATTACTATTTCCGAAGTTGTTGAGAAAATGAATATCATCTGAATAATGTTCTCTATAACTTGATTAGTCAGTGAGAGAGAGCATGCTAACAGAGCAGAAAAGAAAGTAAAAGTACCCATCTAATTTAGACAACTTTCATGTCCTTTCCTCAGACTGAAGTTGTCTAATGTGTGCACCATTGGCCTTCTAAGTTTTATATTCAGATATCATAAACTGACCTTTGTATATTTGACTTGCATTAATCACCAGACTTATTTAACTCAAAATTTCTGTTTTCCTCACAGAAATGCATTTCCAACCCTGTTCATCCACTAAGTGTGAAATAAGAGTCTAATCTACCCATAGGCAGTGCAACAATGTGTTTCTAAGCTGCCTCTTCCCAAACACAGACAGATAGACAGACACACACACACACATACATGTAACACCACAAATATCAACTCTGCTGTGGCCACTATGCATCTATGCAGTGTCAGAATGTTCTTTTCTTGTTGTCTTCATGTTACTTAGATTCCAGTTTGGTGAAATTACCATTTTTACCTTGTCAATAGAGCTCATTGATATTCAACCCTGGCTACATTAGAATCACCTTGAAAAGTGGCTTCAGATAACAAAAACCAATATCTGAACTGCATATGAATCAGATAAATCATAATGTCTGAAGGTGAGAACAAGACATCTGTATTTGTTAAATCCCTTCATGTATGATTATTATTTGCAGCCTTGCTGGAGAACCACTGATCTTTCCACTTGTAAGGAGTAATATACATGAACAGGAATGTCATTGTTTTCAGCTGGACAGCCTGATCTAGGCACCAGTGCTGTCATAACACAAGTAAATTGGATCCACCTGCTTGGAGAATGGCTCCTTAAAAACTAAGAGGACTGAATTTATTTATCAATTCTGAGTCTTTTGGTGGAGTCTTAAGGGTTTTCTGGGAGTAAGATCATATCATCAACAAACAGGGGTAGTTTGACCTCCTCTTTCCAGATTTGGATGCCCTTTCTTTCTCTTGCCTGATTGCTCTGGCTAAAACTTCCAGTACTGTGTTGAATAAAACTGGTGACAGTGGGTCTTGTCTTGTTCCACTTCTTAGGGGGACTGATTTCAATATTTCCCAATTCAGTATGATGGTGGCTGTGGGTTTGTCATATATGGCTTTTGTAATTTTGAGGTATGTTCCTTCTATGCCTAGTTTGTTGGGGGTTTTTATCATGAAATATTGCTGGGCTTTATGTAATGTTCTTTCCGCATCTATTGAGATGGCCATATGCTCTTTGTTTTTGCTTTTGTATATGTGGTGAATCATGTTTATTGATTTGTGTATATTGAACCATCCTGGTATCCCTGGGATGAATCCCACTTGATCATGATGGATTTTTTTTTGATGTCCTGTTGAATTCAGTTTGCGAGTATTTTGTTGAGGATTTTTGCATCTATGTTCATAAGGGATATTGGTCTGTAGTTTTCTTTTTGTGGTGTCTTTTCCTGGTTTTGGTGTCAGTGTGATACTGACTTCCTGGAATGAGTTAGGGAGGATTCCCTCCTTCTCAATCTTTTGGAACAGTTTCAATAGGATGAGTACCTGTTCTTCTTTGTAAGTCTTGTAGAATTTGACTGTGAATCCATCTGGTACTAGGCTTTTTTCAGTTGGGAGATATTTTATTACTGATTCAATCTCACTACTTGTTATAGGTCTGTTAAGAATTTCTATTTCTTCCTGGTTCAATCATGGAAGATTATATGTTTCCAGGAATTTATCTGTTTCCCTAGATTTTCTAGTTTGTGTACACAGATGTTTTCATAGTGTTCACAGATGATGTTTTGTATTTCTGTGGTATCAGTTGTAATGTCTCCTTTTTCATTTCTGATTGAGCTTAGGTGAGTCCTTTCTCTTGTATTTCTGGGTAATCTTTTCAAAGAACAGACTTTTTGTATCATTGATCTTTTGTATTTTTTTTTTTTTGTTTCCATTTCATTTATTTCTGCTGTGAGCTTTTTTATCTCTTTTCTTTTGCTAGCTTTGGGTTTGGCTTGTTCTTCCTTTTCTAGTTCCTTGAATTGTGACATTAGGTAGTAAATTTATGATCTTTCTGTCTTTTTAATGTAAGAATTTATGGCTATGAACTTCCCCCTTAGCACTGCTTTTTCTGTATCTCATAGATTTCAGAAGCTGTGTCCTATTTGTTGTTCAGTTTGAAAAATCTTTTGGTTTCCATCTTAATTTCATCATTGACCCAAGAATCGTTCAGGAGCAGGTTGTTTAATTTCCATGACTTTGTGTAGATTTGAATGTTCCTCTTGAAATTGATTTATACTTTTATTCCACTGTAATATGAGAAAATAACATGCAACAATTTTGATTTTTCTTAGTTTGTTGCAACTTGTTCTGTGGGCTAATATATGATCAATCTTGGGAAATGTCCCACATACTTATAAGAGTGTATGTTCTGTAGTATGGAGGTAGAATGTTCTATAGCTATCTGTTAGGTCCATTTGTTCCAGAGTCCTATATAAGTCCAATATTTCTTTTTTTATCTTCTTCCTGGACAATCTACTCAGTAATGTCAGTGAGTATTGAAGTCTCCAACAATTATGATGGTGTTGTTTATTTTTTATTTTAGATCTAGAAGAATTTGCTTATGCAACTTGGAGCTCCTGTGTTATGTGCATATATATTTAGAATTATTATATCTTCTTGCTCTATTGTTCCCTTTATCATTATTTAATGATTGTCTTTGTCTTTTTTATGATTGTTTATTTAAAGTCTATGTTATCTTATATGAGAATAAGTATTTCTGCTCACTTTTGGCTTCTATGTGCATGAAATATTTTTGTAATATTTCTTAATCAAGAATGATTAGGAGAGTATTATTTTTGTTATTGTGGTGGGTTTTTTTGTTTGTTAGTTTTTGATTGTCATTTCAGAAATCAGTACGCATTCTGGAGGTATAAGTCTCCTAACTGTCTCTGTTAATTCCATCTATAAAAATGCTATCACAAAATGCCCTTTAAAAATCTCTATTCCTGAGAATGAATGCTTTCTTTGACTATAGTTGGAAAATATGATGTTCTAGGTTCATTACTGTTTGTAACACCCTTCCCAAATTAGGAGAAAACCTTTACACTATGGTTGTTTGCTCTGTTTCATGGTAAAATTTCCTTTTGTTTTCCCTCTGCATGCCAACCTCTACTCTAGGTACATGTTAGCAGCTATTTGTTTCCTCATTGGATAATTGTCATTTTATTCCTCTTGTACAGGTGGTTATTTTCCAAAAATAAAGGTTTGGATCAAAACAACTTAGTGATTATATGTAGAAAACCTAGGTTTTTTTTTTGACCTGCTGTCTCATATGCATTTAATTATTCCTTATGACTTTTTTCTCATAAACATTTGAACAAAAACTTAATTTCTAGGCTTGTGGAAAAGATTTATTTCCTCAGGAACATTTAAATTTTCTTGGAAGACCAGAATTTCTGGCATTAAAATATAACACAGTAAATTTATTAAGTTTTTTTAGTGTCAAGTTTTTGGCCACATAAGAAACAACATATGGTGAGGGGGATATTGCTTTGGGAAGGACGTTTAACTATGAATAATGTACATAGAACCATTATTTTAGAAAAACTATCAAGGAATGGATTGATATTCACAAAATGTCTTTAACCTACAGATACCTGAACAAGACATTTCTAAACTCCTTTCAACTACCATCTTTTACAGATTACTAATGTGATTTTATATAGTCCATCAGAATATATTGTGGATGCAAGGTGAGTTCTAGAAGATGTTACTGTATAATGTTTTTTTCAAACTTCTCATGATTCAAAGGAAAATATTTTTAACATGGTAAGAGTTAGGGGTCAAATTTCATTCTTCTGCATGTGAATATCCAGTTTTCCCAGCACCATTTATTGAAGAGACTCTTCTTTCCCTAACATGTATTCTTGGTGCCTTTGTCAAAAATGAGTTGGCTATAAATCCATGAGTTGGATTTATTTCTGGGTTCTCTAGCCTGTCTCATTACAGCAAACTCATGTGTCTTTTGTAATGCCAGTACCAAGGCATTTTGGTTACTATAGCTTTGTAGTAAATTTTGAAGTCAAGTAGTGTGATGCCTCCAGCTTTGTTCTTTTAGCTCAAGATTGTTTTGGCTATTTGAAGTCTTTTGTGGTTTCATATGAATTTTAGGAGTGTTTTGTCTATTTTTGTGAAGAATATCATTGGTATTTTGATAAAGCTTGCACTGAATTTGTAGATAGCTTTGGGTAGTATGGACATTTTAACAATATTCCTTCAATCCATGAACATTTTAAAAAAAATTTTTTTATGTCCTCTTTGACTTATTTCATCAGTATTTCATAGTTTTCATTGTATAAATCTTTCACTTCTTTGGTTAAATTTATTTCTATGTATTTTATTTTTTGTAGCTATTATAAATGGGATTACTTTCTTAATTTCTATTTCAGATTGTTCACTGTTGGCATATAGAAATGCTACTGATTTGTGTATATTGATTTTCTATCCTGCAACATTACTGTGTTTGTTACCAGTTCTAAGAGTTTTTTGGTAGAGTCTTTGGGTTTTTCCAAATATAAGATCATGTCATCTGCAAACAAGGACAAGGGATTAATAACCAAAATATATAAAGAAATCAAACAACTCAATAGAAAAAAACCTAAACAGTCTGATTAAAAAATGGGCAAAAGATCTGAATAAACATTTCTCAAGAGAATACGTACAAATAGCCAATAGGTTTATGAAAAAATGTTCAATAGCTCTAATCATCAGGAAAATGCAAGTCAAAACCACAATGAAATATCATCTGACCTAAGTTAAATGGCTATTATCAAAAAGATAGAAAATAATAGATGCTGGTGAAGATGTAGAGAAAGGGGACCACTTGCACACTGCTGGTAGTAATGTAAATTAGTATAGCAACTATGGGCAACAGTATGGAGCCTCCTCAAAAAACTCAAAATGGGACTACCATATATTCCACAATCTCACTACTGGGTCTATATCCAAAAGAAAGCACATCATCAGTATATCAAAGAGATGTGCACACTTCCATATTTATTTCAGCACTATTCACAATATTCAAGATACAGAATCAACCTAAGTGTCCACCAACATGTGAATGTATAAAAAAATATGGTTTATATACACAATGGAATGTTATTCAGCCATACAAAATAATAACATCATGTCATTTGCAGCAACATGGATGGAACTGGAGAACATTATGTTAAATGAAATAAGCCAGGCACAGAAAGACAAATATGCATGTTCTCACTCATATGTGGGATTTTAAAAATTTGATCTCATGGAAGTACTGAGTATAATGGTGGTTACCAGAGGCTGGGAAGGGTAGTGGGTAGGGGGCATGAAGAATGAAGAGAAGTTGGTTGATGGGTATCAAAATACAGTTAGATAGAAGGTCTAAGTTCTAGTATTCAATAGCACTGTAGGGTGACTATAGTTAATAAGAATTTATTGTATATTTTAAAATAGGTAGAAAAGAAAATTTGAAATGTTTCCAATACAAAGAAATGATAAATGTTTGAGGGGATAAATATGCCAATTATCCTGATTTTATCATTACACATCATATGCATGTATGAAAATATCATATGTACCCTATAAATATGTACAACTATTACATATCAATAAAAAATTACAAAGCCTTAATTACTATTTATTTTTATGACTGTATACATGTGTAGTAATATAACTTAAAAATATTTAACAATGGATGCCAAGTAAATTGTAGTTATTAATTCTGGGGAGGTAAGAAGGTAAGCGGGATCAAGAGGTGTTATACAGAGTGTCTCAACTCTAATGGTTATATTTTAGTGTTTTAGAAAATATTTCTGAAGGCAATATAGAAATATTTTAAGATTTTAAAAGGCTGGATGTTTTCTATGTGTTTACTTACACCTATATTTAAGTACTTTATACAATAAAAAGTTAAAATTTGAATGACAATTTTAAGGCTCCAGAGTTGTCATTATTTTATGTAAAACAGCACATTTAGAAAGCACTTTCTACTTATTTCAAATATAACCTAAATTACTGTGACCATTTTATCTAGTTTTTTTACCTCCCTATCTTTAGTCATGGTTCTTTCCCTGGCACTTAATTAGCTTATTACAATCTGTGATGGCTTTAAAGATGGTCATAGATTTTTGACCCTCTTTACATTCCCTCTCCTGGACTGAATGACTTGCTTGTAATTACTGAAATTGCCAGCAGTGACCCCAAGACCAGGTCACTGGTGCCATGCAGCTTCCACCTGCTTGCTGGACTACTCATTCTCGGAACCTAAGCCACGATGTAAAAAGTCAAACCACTCTGAAGTTACCATGTTGAGGTTGAGCCAAGTGCAGGTGCTCCGGGTCACACTAGCCCAATGCCAGACATGTAAGAAAAGCAACCTTCATCTGATTCTTACCTCAAACATTTAAGTCATCCTTTTACTTTCCCAGTTCTGTCCCTCCTGAAGCTCCTGACTTTGTGTAGCAGAGACAAACCATCCCCACTATGCCCTCCCTCACCAAATTCCTATGAGCATAATAGAATGGTTATTGTCGCTCATTAAGTTTGGACATGTTTGTATGTGGCAATAGATAACTGGAACAAGAGCCCCTTAAAGATACCTGGTTTGATGTTTACAATGGTGAAAGAGGTGAGCTGAGAGTACATACAGTTTAAATATAATCAGCATTTGTTCAGATGACTGGAGTATAAGAAGTCTGCACATAATAAGGAGCAGCAAAGGATGGCTAAGAAGGAAAAGAAAACACACAGAGAACTAGAAAACAAATTCAGAATGGTATTGAGCATGTTAATGTAGTTTGGTATGTGGTAACTGTTGGAAAAAAACGAGACTTTTTTGAGATCAGCACCTCTAAAACCACAATAATATGCTTCAGCATTTAATTAAGTTACAGGCAACAACTCAAAAAGGTCAATTTATTTCATAAACTAGAGGTAAACCTAGTCTTTTTCCCTTTTTTTAAGATTTTATCAGAATACTATAGTACTTAAAATTATATAAACAAATATAGTATATTATGAAAAATATATTATTATTATCTTTGCTTTTGATGGGTGATTGGTAACATCTGTTCTTTAAGGTTTTTCAAGCTAAAAACTTTGTAAAGCAGATACTGAAATTTGGGAGCTTCTATCGTATCTATTTTTTTTAATTAATAGATTTTATTTTTTGAAAGTCATCCATCTATTTTGGTTTTGAGTAGCTCCAAAGTATTTTCTGAGGACAGTTTTTGCTCTGCCTATAGAACTTCCTTCTTCTCATGGTTCTATTTTGATTAGGTATTTCTTTATATTTAAAAAACAAAAGAGGACAGATTTATTCTTTTCCACTGGTTTTATTATTAATCATTAGAATCCAAATTCTCTACATTCTTACTAGAAATTATAATTTTACACTTTCTGAAGCCAAAATTTATCCAAAATTATATGTGAGTTATAAATATATGAAAGTTTTCCTGAAGAATAAGCAGCTTATTTATTACTCCTGATATGTGTTCTTCAAATTGGGGTTCAATTAATTTCTAACAACCACCCTGAATGTTGCTGGAAAAGAAATGAACAAAACAAAACCATTCTTTTTTTTTTTTTTTGTAATTTGCCTAAGTAATTCTTATGTATATAGTGAAATTAAAAACCTATTGGGGAGGGATTGGTGGCGTTGTGGCCACATGTGGCCTTCTGGATCCTTGAGTGCGGCCTTTTGACTGAATCCAAATTTTACAGAACAAATCCTTTTAATAAATCCAAAGTTTGGACTGGGTCGAGGGGCTGCACTTGGGTATCTGGAAGGCCACATGTGTGTATTGTTATCATTTTGTATTACTTGTCTGCTGAATTGCTTTCACTGTGGCTTTATTTTCACAGCTTTCATCGATCAGCTTTAAGATGGATCCATATTAAATATTAAATTTCATACCATAGTTGCCATTTCAGGTTGTTATTGAGTACATTGGGTAATACATGATGAATGTCTGCAAGAGAAATGTCTCTCAGACTTTAGTACCAGCAAAAGATGCATTTCTTCTGAGTAAATCAATTACTCCATGATCTTTGAGATTATTCTTTTCCATTTGCTTTTACCCCTAGGAGTATAGAACCAAGTTTTGGCCCCAGCTTAAAAATTTGCACAGGAGATTTTGTTTTATTGTTATTTTTGCTTACAATTCCCTCTGCTACAAATGCTTTACTTATTTTATCCTGTGTCACTGAACTTAGTATTATCCGCTGCCTCAAACTATCTTTTGATGGTTTAGGGAAAAAGAAAGGAGGGAGGGAGGGAAACAAGGAAGGAAGGAAAAAAAGAAGAAAGGGAGGGAGGGAAAGAGGAAAATCTTTAGAACATTAAATATAGTTTTCCCACAACCTCTTATAAAAACAGGGACAAAGTACACAATTGTAAAAGAAAACCACATAAATTATTGAAGAAATTAAAGAAAATTATGAGAAAGGAAACAGCAATCAGAGTGGGTCACGAATGACAATGAATAAAATTAAAATATAGCCATATACTTTGAGTCAAGAGTAAAAGTTACCAAGACATATAGAAGTATTGACCTGGCTTCCAACTGCGTAGAGGCTGATATTACTGGATTACATGGATAAAAAATGGGAGATGTTTTTCATAAGATTGGAAAGGAGGGTGATAATGTGGAGGGAATTCTTGCTCATCTGCACTTGTTTCTTCTCTCCTTCACATGCCAAGAAACTGGGAATTTGAGGTTGCAGTAGCCAGCACTAGAAAGTGCTATAACAAGTGCAGGTCCTGGAGGAGAACCAAAGTTGCCTGGCAGGGAGAAGAAAGTAGAAACATTCCATGAGAAAAATGGCAGATATGGGGGAAGTTGTTAACTTTGTAAACCCAAATCAAAATATTCTGAAGAAAGATTAATGTTGAGATGGAGATAGAAAATATTTGAAGACAGAGGAAAAGTTATGTGGGATAAAAGAAGGACAGAGTTAAGAGATGGGACGGCTGAAATTCTAACAAGTGACCAAAGAGGCGAAGGGCTCAAGCTGTGGCTAAAATTAAAGGTTTGGAATAAAACTATGTGGTAAACATATTTTTGATGCTAGGATTCTTATGGTTGTGCAAAAATGTCAAAGAGAACCTGATTAGTATCTGTAGTTGTTTCCTTCTTGATGGCTCAGATAAAACTAACACCAGCTATAGTATCATTGTTTGTATTAGGTCATTCAATATGAAATTTCTGATCTTGAATCAAAAGTGTAGGTTATTATATCTCAAACAAGTAGCAGTACAATTAATCAAAGTATGCACCTAAACTATCAACATAGTTTTGCCATCTTAGTGGTAGTTTGTTTATGTCAGCAACAAAAAAGCCTGGAGAGCGAGTGGCGGTGAAATCACGACAGGTGTTTTCCACAGCTGTGGAGAATTGAATATTTTTCCTTGCTAGAAGTTGTCCAAAGCCTGGAAGAAGTGGTAGTCATTTGGTAAAAGGTCTGGTGAATATGGTGGATGACAGAGAGTTTCCAAGTCCAGCTTTTGTAGTTTGAGCAGTGTTGTTTGTGTGATATGTGGTTGAACATTGCCTTGCAGGAGGATTGGCCTGTCTCTATTGACCAATATCAGCTGCTTAATCACAAGCATCCTCATCATTTCATCCAATTGGTTGCAGTAGACATCCGCTGTCATTGATTGACCAGGTTTCACGAAACTGTAGTGGATAATACCAGCGCTGGACCACGAGACAGACACCATTACCTTTTTTTTTTTGATGAATATTCGGCTTTGGACTCTTGTTTTGACATCTTTATCCAGCCATTGTGCCAAAGCTTGCAGTTGTCCAAAAGAATCCATTTTCATCACACATAACAATGTGGTGTAGAAATGGTTCGCCTTTATGTCATGATAGTAAAGAAAGGCAAGCTTCGAGATGATTTCTCTTCTGATGCTCATTTAATTCATGCAGAACCCATCTATCCAGCTTCTTTACCTTGCTGATTTGTTTCAAATGGTCCAATATTGTTGGAATAGTAATGTCAACCCCTTGCTGCTAATTCACTCATAGGTTGAGATGGATTTGCTTCCACTACAGCATTCTGCTCATCATTATCCACCTTGGTCTCAGGTTGCCCATGTGGCTCATTTTCAAGATTAAAATCACCAGAATAGAACTTCTCAAAACATCAACATACTGTGTGTTCATTAGCTACATCCTTCCCAAACACTTTATCGATATTTCGAGCTGTGCCACATTGGTTCCATGATGGAACTCATATAAGATAAATTTTTTACTTATCCATGGTTTCACAAAAATTGCTCTAAAAAAATGTGAAAGATAATGAGAAACTAAAGTGTGCATTTGAAAGACTGAGGATGTGCCTTCACAATAAAGATAAAACAAGAAGTGTCAAAGTGAAATGTAAGAGATACCAACTTTCAAATGTAGTACTTAAGGAAATCGGACATTTCACACTTAATAACATTATATTAGCCTCCCTGACTGATCAACGGCCTTGAGTGGATCTCATTGCTGAGAGAAAGTTCTTAACTTGAATAAGAAAGATGCATCACTGATTTCTTATAGTGTAGAAAAAATAAGAAAATTCATTGTAATTTAACAAATGCTATATAACTAGGTTGGGCTCTAAGATTAATATCTAGCATAATGTTTAAAAATTGTTAAAAATCCAAAGGTTAGTGTTGGTTACAAGTAAGAGTCAATAAGTTCTGAAAGAAGGTCTAAGAGATCTTCATAAAATAATAAATAATAAGATGGATACTAAAATACTAGGACTACATATATCTCTGAGAAGGCTATTTAAGTGACTTTGCATCTTTTTATTTACTCCTTGACTTTTGATTGAGTGTTTGTTTTGGGTGCTAAAATTTTGAACTCCAGATAATTGAGCTTCACTGTAATATAATTTTCTCAATTCTTTGTTGTTTGTATTTATTGTAGTAATATATAACATGTTGTGTTTTGTATTATACTTGCATAATTATCTATCTTATACATAATAATATAATAAAATAATAAAATAAAAATAAGACTAATGCAAGTCATAGCAACTGGCCCTCCTTTTGATAAAGGTAAGGCCCCTGACTGAGGCAATGGGAAGAGAAGATCCTTCTAGAACTGGGCACATAGAATGCAGGGAAATACACTGTGTTGGCTCTGCTGTGAGAGAAATAATAAAATAATGTAATTAATTATTATGTGCACACTTACATAAACTTGGGGGGTATCTAGAAATGTTCTACACCAAAAAAGGGATATGCTTAGAATGCTTTCCAGATGGCGACATTGGTGATTATGGCAATGATAACATACAATAAGCTAGCAAGAAGAGCAAAGGCTAAGGGTTTTGAAGGCAAGGGTACAAGGGTGATGGAGAGAGAAGAGCATGTGAAAGCACTTCCTCTCACACACATACACACACACAGATCACCCTTTCTCCTCTCCTTGCCAACTTTGCAAATACCTGGACACCAGAATACCGGCAACCACACAAGAGCAAATCAAAAAATAGAATTTAAAGTGTTATCTAATAACTCTGAGCACATCTATTCTAAATCAGTTTCTCAAAGGTACATTTCATTAAAATCAGTCTTGCCAATCCTTGTCATTTAGACAGTGACTCTCTGTCATTCTTCCACTGTCACCCCTTGACAGGATTCTGACAAGATCTAAAAGGTCAGTTAAGTTCTTTTCTGCTGTTTTCCATTAATGCTTTATTAACTAGGCAAGGCTAAATATATTCTTTTCAATTATGTATCTCTAGCCAAAAACTGGCTCTGCAGAGCAGTAAATTTCTTCCCAAATATCTTTCAATCTACCAAACATCTTCACCCCCAGTGTCAGAAAGAACACGCTGATATTTCGAGTTATTTTTAAATATAGTTTTGGCTTTACTGAATACACTGGGCTGGGAAAATTTTTTTTTCTGATAAAATTAGCATTCCTTTTAGAGTTCTTTCCACTTTATTTGAAAATATTATCTTTTTCCTTCTAGAATTTTTTTCTTTTTTCTCAAAGCTGCATTTAGAATATCTCTCTTATTAATTTAGTGACTCAGTAAATATCACTAAAATATCTCTCTCAGTTAATGCCCAATTAACTTAAGGACTCTAAAGGTGACCTCCCTCTGAAGCATGTTAGCATATCCACGGCTCTGTTGGTACAGTCTGCCTGTGCTACAGTATTTCTCTCACAGCAGAGCCAACACAGTGTATTTCCCTGAAGTCTATGCATCTAGTTCTAGAAGGATCTACTCTTCTCATGCCTCAGTCGGGGGCCTTACCTTTTATCAAAAGGAGGGCCAGTTGCTATCAACATATTATTTAGGAAAATATGTTTTAAATATGAAATTCATGGAAACAGGATTCTATAAAATGGCCTTCAGAGTAACTATGAGCCCTTTTATAGTGTATGCTAAAGACGTTCTCAAGTGTAACTTTGTAGGAAGAATATTCATAGATTTTTATCCAAAGCTTTTTTACTGTTTGATGTGTAAGTGTCTAAGTGATGCACAAATCTTGTGTTATATATTTAATAGACGTCATATGGTAACACGTATAAGTACAAACTTTCAGCAAAATAAAAATTCCATGAAATTCATAGCAAATTTAATTTTTTTTCTTTAGTACCACCACCATGCTTTCATTCCTTAGTATGGTTGAAAATAGCAAAGAGCTTCCAGCCTTTATCTGCCCTCCAGAGCATTAATTGGGAGCACATTTTAATATGCACACACAGCTACATTCACATTTGTACATATATTACATGAAGATTTGGCTTGACATTTCTGATAGCCTGCTACCTACAGGCACATACTCTGTTAATTTTTATACATTTATCCTTTTATAATCTCAAAAATTCTATGGTAAAAATTATCTTATTCATAGTAATATCAGTTTTTGTTTATTTTATGAACTTTTTGCTCATTTTTTTTTGGTTTTGTTTCAAAGGATTTAATTTCACTCAATATATCCATACAACAAACAAACATTATTTAGTAAATTTTTGTACTGACAACAGATGTCCACCAGAGAAAAATTAAATAAATGCAAAAATATGAAAAAGATAAATTAATACAGAGTGTTTGATAATACTAGATTTATGGACAAATTATATTGGGAAAGCAGCTTCAGTTTATTTTGAGGAAGACATGGATCTACAAGTATGACGAATGGTGTCCACATGAGAGCAAAGCATCCTGCCAGATGAAAAAATAGAACACACTTTTTTTAGTATAAAGAACTGATTGGTTACAGGCTGAAATTTTCTCTAAATTTCCTACCTTTCTCAATTATCCGTGAAACTACGATTTTATTTCCTAACATGTTGTATATTAAATCTCACTGTAACTAACATTTTGAAATTCAATTGTGTCTTTCTTCTTTGTTTGATAAGTGAATGTCCAAAAAAAAAAAAATCAAGGAAAATCCACCTTTACCTTTGTACTCCAGTGGTTGGACAGGGTCAATGGAGAATTTCCCTGATGGTGGACTAAGCACATGTTAAGAACAACAAAAACAGGGGCACAAAATGGTGAGCGAGAGAGAGAGAGAAAGACAGAGGGAGAGAGAAGTCAGCATCAATGAATTTATTTCAGAATATTTAGACGTTCGTGTCATTTCAGAATGAAAACTTTATTTTTCATTACATATGGTAGCTTGTGGATAGGTGGTGGGGTGTGTGGGAGGGGTGCCATAATACGTTTACTACTTGGGCATTTAAGGCTCTTTGCCCTGGACAGAATTTGTCTAGATTCAGATATTTCTTCTTAGAGGGAAGCTACTTAATTTAATTTAAATAGATGTTTTTACTTTTAAAGTTATTTGAGATTATTCATGTTAAAGATAAATAATAAAATAAATTTATTCAGCTATTCAGCTATTATTATAAAGGAGTGTTTACATAAACCTATACTGCTTAAGTTTAATTTTCCATTTTCACGGAGGCTTGGCTATTAATATCCTAATGTTGGGTCTGTATTAATTTGGAGTCTCACTGTTTTCCATTTTAATCTATTGTCATCATCTCTCCTGGTTGACAATGGTTTTGCAAAGGACTGTCACACTTTACACTGTGTCTCAAATCACTCCCTGGGGGTTTGCCAGAGTCTGGGGTGGGAGTAGAACAGCAGGGTGAAACATTCCATTTGATAATCATGTGCCTTCCTAGCTACACCTATCCTGGTTGGGAAACCACTGCAATCCATTCATCATCCGGTTTCCTAGTACTTATACTTAGTAAGAAGGCTTTATTACTCTTGTTGAAAATCTAGATCCTTTCCCTCCTCTGGGGACTTGCTGTCTTGCATCTTTTCTGTCTTATAAACCATAGTGAGAACACTCCTTTTTAGCATATAAGCTATGTGCTACCTTGACCTGATTCCTCTGCTGCTACAGCCACTCTCTGGCTTTTAGGTCTATTGTTTTATTGTCTCTATTTCATGCTGCTGTGCTGTTAAAGAGGTCTTTTCACAACATGCCATTGGCGTTGTTGACCTCTCTGTTCCTGCTGCTGCTTATTCCTGCCTCTGGAATAATTTTTAATTCCTTGATTGATTCATCCACTCAACATTAATTATAATATTGAGCAACTATTATATGCCAGGAGGTGTGATGAGGGCTGCTAAGAATAAAATAATAGGCATGACAGATATATACCTTGCCCTTGTGAAGTTTTCAGTCTGGCAGAACTAATAGTATTCTGAGATCTTTATTTTCATCAGGAGAGATTTTTTTTATTTAGGACAGAATTCAATTCTTCCTGGGAAACTGTCAAATATTGCTGTCTCTCCCAGGCAACAAATCAGACATACATTTTTTGGTATTTTTTGTGACACTTGCTATCAAGCAAATACTTTACATTCTTAGGATTCCGAATGCCTCCAATATAACTAGAGCCCTGGTATTATATTACCAGGGCAGAATTTTAAATGTGGAAATAGCACTCTGCTTTGTGTTTTCATCCAAATTATTGATTCTGAGTGCCTTATCCATTCTGTTGTCATATTGCTATTTCCATACAGATCTGCCATGTGGGCACCCCTATGGGGGCAATTAATTGTGAGATAATAATGTGGTTAACTAATAATCAATAGCCTTGATTGTTTATTCTCACACTATTCTTATTACCAATTACTATAGGCTGCAGATTTTTAACCTAATATACTTTTCTCAACTCTCTTACTTTTCTCTCCATTCTTACCATATGCCCAAGTTCAGGACTTAGTTGGTAGCTGTCCCTAGTCTACAATCTTTTATTCCTCACAATGATCATCCACACAAACACCAGGCAATATATTAAAAATGAAATTTAAGCCATATTATTTCATGCATAAAGTTAGTTATCCTATTGCTTACAGGATTAAGTCCAAGCCTGAGCACCTGCTTTATGGTCCTGACCAGCCAAAGACCTCCAGGAATGCATCTATAGCCAAAGTTAAGTTTATTATTATTACAGCAAGGAAAACTGTATACCATGCGGAACAATGGGATGTCTCAGTAAAAGAGTGTAAGAAGAAGCTAGTTAAAGAATTTTAGTTTGTGTTAGGTGATTTAGGGGAGGGTTTAAGAAAGCAGGAGGTTTACTCTGGTTTGGGTGTTGGCAGGAAGCATACTATTAATAAATATAAGATTGGGTATCTTAATAATTTTTTATCTAGGAGACAGAAGAAATGGGTACGGGCTAAAACTGTAATTAGTTATTCATGTCAGCTAAGAAAAGAAGATATTTGGGCATTTTTCATAGTTTGAGCTGTGCTTTTGTTTTTATCTCTGCTCAGACATAGTTACAGAGCAATCTTGTTTTTGTCTCACTCCTTCATGTTAAGGAGCACCTGTATGATGTTGGTGTTCTGTGCATTGTTTATGATTAAGTAGAGAACACTATGGACTACTTGTTGTTGCCAGGCCAGCCCCCAGCTAACACTGGCAGAGGCTACTTTTTTTCTTATATAGATTATTTGGAATTCTTATACAAGGGAGATTTTTCTCTTCTCTCTCATTTATTTATTTATTCAATCATTTATTTATGTCAGTATAAATTCATGGATATTTATTTTACTTAGGATTATAATACCATACTACTTTGTTAATTTATTTGTTGCTCAAATTATTTTCCAGTTGGAAAGGTCTTTCAACTGCATCTTGTCCTTCTTTGATATATTCCCATCAGTTTTGTTTTGCTATTGAGCATGTCCTCGCTTTCTGGCACCCCAAGATGCTCTATACTCATCATATATATTTCCTGCACCAGGAAAATATATTGCTTATATTACTTAGAACCAACCATTTATCTAAGAAGCTTAGTTTCTTTTTATTGGAAACCAAGACCTGTACTCTTCCTCCTGGGGTATCAAGTCCTCTCAGCTGGCAGAGCAAGGAAACAGATGTATGTATGCACCTGCATATATACACATAAATATTTATATATATAACTATCTGTATATATTAAACTAAACATGAGTTTATACTGATGTCTCAAACTCTACTCCATTACTACTTCACTCATTCTAATTTCCTTCCTTGCTTACTTGTAAATACCACCCCAAGAGTGAGAAATCTGACTCCCACCATCTGCCATACATTTCTTTAATTCTTAGCTTCCAATATAAATGGATAACAGTATCAAAATTGTTAACTTACACCCCCATGGGAAAACAACTTCATCAGCTGGAGTATAGCTTTATGTGCAGATACTTTTGCCTTTGGTTTCACAGACTCCACACATTGTCCATTACTTAGGTCAATGTCTTTGCCCCCACTCCCATCACTGAGCCAGTTTCTTATATTTGTAGTACAATTTGATTCTTTTGTCATAGTTTGTATTCCTTCCTTAAATCTTCTAACTTCCCAAATAATTTTTTTTAGTTTGCGTATATTAATGTCTACTTTTTGTTAAATGGTATATGAGTTTTGGCAAATGCATAATGTTATGTATCTACCATTACAGTATCATATAGAATAGTTTCACGGCCCTAAAAATTCCCTTTGTTTCACCTGTTCAACCCTCTGTCTTTTCCTAACCCCTGGCAACCACAAATATTTTTACAGTATGTATAGTTTTACCTTTTCCAGAATATTGCATAATTGAAATCATATAGTATGTAGCACTTCACACTGGCTTACTGCACTTAGCAATATTTAATTAAGGGTTCTCTATGTCTTTTCATTGCTTAATAACTGATTTCTTTTTACTGTTGAATGATATTTCATTGTTTCATTGCATAGGTGTACCACAATTCATTTATCCGTTCAGCTTTTAAAAGACATTTTGGTTGTTATCATTTTTTTTTTTTTGACTATGAACAAAGCTGATACCCTACTCATTTTAAAAGCCTACTTTAGGTGTACTCATTCCTTAGGCTGGTTTAGAAACTTCTCTGTGTTTCTGTAATGTCATCATTGTTAAAAGATCACATGCTATTATAATTATATATTTGTGATTCTTTTGCCTTATAATCAATTGTAAGCCTCTTAGGGACCCAGACCATGTTTAATACATCTTTGAATCCATGGCTTCTAACCTGAGTTTTAGTGAATATTTTTAATTGAATGAATTTCCAGGCAGCATATGCAATAATTTATATTTTATACACATTATCACATTTATTATCTCTCTCTCACACACACTCATAAGTAGGTTAAATGTATCACCCCAAATAAAATACAAATCAGAATGCTTTTCTTATGATTACCATACTCTGAGTTTTAAATATGAGGCCTCTTTTATAGTCATAGTCTACTATTTAAAAGAAAATTATATAAGTGAAGATTTGAAACTATTGGTAACAATCTATTTTAGTCTGTCTTCATCCGGATCATTTGAAATAATATAAAATAAACTCATGCATATTAATGGAGTTAGAAGTTTTCTCCATTTATAAATTGGTTATTCATTTGGCTTCTTTATCCCTAAAAATAATCTTTTTTTGATTGTTTTTTTGTGCCCAAAATATTAATCCTTTATATAGTAGAAAGTTGTGAAATACCATTGTCAGAAAAAACAAAAATGCGTTCTTTTCTCTTTAACTTAGTTCAGCTAAAATTATAAGTCATCTGAGAGATATAATAAACCATGTGATTCTTTAAAGTCACAGATATAGCGAGTGAAAGCAATAATTCATTTATCTACAAAGAAAGAGAAGTATTCAGGCTTTCAAAAGAATTTTCTGAATTATTCACATGTACACTTAGAGTGATTTAGATAATCATTTGTAGATCAAGTTTTTATATTTCACTGAGAACATTTAAAATTCTTGTTATACTTCTCACTAATAATGTAAAGATGATACTAGCTAGACTGAAGTCTCATTATTTGTGGTAGGTATGTTTTATAAAGTAACTGCAAACACTGAATGACAGAATACTGAACCTTGGCTCCTAGGAGATACACAGGGTTAGGTTTCTGTAAGCCTCTGGTCAGAACATTTTCATCAACCAATCAATATATAACCTGTTTTTTGTGTGTTTCAGTTTAAATATGTCTTATTCAATATATATTGTTGATTCAATGACATTGAACTTAGGGCCAATAGTACTTACCTCATGCGTTAACAAAGCTTATCTAACATACATATTTTCTCCATAGTGCACATTGCAGCCTTCTTGTGCTTAGGAACACTAGACAATGTTTTAGCCCTATGCTTGGCAGCCAGTTTAAACAGTGAAATCACCAACAAAAATGCACAAAAATGCAAAAAAAAAAAAAACAGGCACTTAATAGAATGCAGACAGGAATATTGCTTACAGTATGTCAGCTGAAACAAAAGGACAGAACACCTCCTTGTTTGACTTCGGCTAAGAATGTTGGTCCAGCAACTTAAATTTTTCCCTGTTCTGTACACATCCACAAACGACTGCAAAAGTGCCATGAGTATTGATTTTGGGGTTACAAATAAATTTTAGCAATTAGGCAAATTCACAAAACTCTGTGAATAATGAGGAACAACTGTATTAAATGTAAGAAGTCCATACATTACAATTTGCACATATGTTGTTCAACCTGATTAAAATGCTTTCATGCATATTGGTAATAAAATATCAAATATGAAATGTATGGTTTGCAAATCTAATGTGCTGTTTTTTAAATGTAATATTTTCTATGTTTCTTTAGAGAAGTGGAGAAAGCTCAAAATAACAATAAAAGTAATTTCTTATAAAAATGTCAGTGAGTAAATGACTATTGTCAACAATTGATTGTGATAGTTATAAGAAAAAAAGTTTTAAAAAAAGTACCACTAAAGAATATATCTGTTTGGAGACAAATATCTCATGGTTAAAAGTCAACAGGAAAGATACTCCCAAATCAATTGCTAAATCATGTAGCATGGACTTCTGTGTTGTAAGAATTCAGAAGAGGTGGGATCAATGAAGCTAGAGAAATCAGAGAGGATTTGGAGGCAATGACCTGAGCTGGATAATAAGAGATAGAAGGATCTGAATGAAATGAAATCATAGAAAGAAAGGGCTTTCAAAGCCCAGGTATAATGGAAGAAATAAGGCAGAGGCTTGGAAGTCAAGGGGTTGTTTGTAGATAGTGAACAGAATGAGACTAGAGCATTAGTTTGTAAGACAAAAGCCAATAGATTAGAAGGGGTGGCAGAGTGCAGGTGGTGGTCTTGAAAAATCAGATTCCAGTGAATCTTAAATTTGAGTAGAGGAATTTCAGCTGTACTCAGTAATAATGACAATGGCTTAAGATTACTGAGCATTAGAAACTCCACATGCATTGACTCATTTTGGTCTTCACAACAACTCTGTGTGGACGAGTAGTATTATTTTCCTCATTTTAAAGATGAGGAAACAAGGTTAATGAGGAATAAGAAGGAAAAGCATCTGGAAAAAGATGAGTGTGATATAAAATTTAGGTTTAATTACTAAATCAGTGTGAAATAGGAAAAGTGAACCTCTTAAGCTGACTAATGGAAGGATGGTTTGTCCAGGGCAGAACTAAGTCTCCGGTTAATTGTCCTTCAGTATTGAGAAACTAACTTCTGAGAACTCTACTAAGTATCCCATGAATTAGCAAGTTTTCCAATGCGGCTAATGGATACTAGCACTGTTTTTTTCCTGAGGGCAGGAAAAGAACCATTTCAGGTAATTGGAAAGAGCAATACTTGAAAGGCTGGTGATAATTAGCTCTACACGAGGGACCACATAAAAACCACCTAACATCTCATAAAGGATCAAACTGTGTCTAAACAACTATATTCTAGAATAAACCCCAAGAATATTTATAAAAATACAAAAATATCCAAAACCTCAAAAATGTAAAATTCACAATTCCTAGTATCAATAAAAGATTACCACGCATACAAAGAAGCAGAAAAATACAACTTGTAGTGGGAAGAATCATCAATAAATGGGAACCCACCCCAAACTGCCACAGATATTAGAATTAGCAGACAAGGACATTAAAACAATTTTTAACTGGCAGCTGTATAAACTACAGAGTTGAGGAATATTTCCATGTCTGTTTAAAATGTGATTTGCCAATAAACATGGCAAATGGTGTTTACATGGCTAAATGTCATGAAACATTGAAAGAGCAGAGCATAACTTTTATTATCAGCATTAAAAGGCCCATTATTTTACATGTGTTTTATAAAGTTTATATTATTAAGGAACAAAATTATTTTAGATGTTAGTTCAGGGTATGTGATGCACACAAGGACTTTAAAAATCAGGGGAGACTAGAGAGAATGTTCCATCTACAGCTTACAGATAGAAATGGGTTAGGGAAGACCACATGGTTATCCAAGCCAGAAAAAAAACTCTTGCGAACCCGTGCAGGCTGTCAGGATTACAACAATGAAAAACATTAAATTCGACTTACTCATTTTAGCAGTAAGGTCACAGCAGGTCAATCAGAGTCTAAAGAAATATGATTTAAAAGAATAGGAAAGGAATTTTATGCAAACTTGGATTATAAATTTCTGCTGTCCTTTCAGTTTTTGAATTGAAAAGCAACCTAAAAAGAGCTTAGCTCTTGCAGGTAGGTGGATAAGGCAGAGTTACAGATCTTATTTGGTCTCCTCATTACTGTTTTATAATTCTGTACAAAAAGAGGCATTTTTTACAGAGTCACTTTGTAGTTGTGCTATCTTTAGGGGATTTATAAAAACATACCAATGAGCACTTTTTGGTAAGTGAGACTGGATATTTAAATTCATGACTATGATAGATTAATATTTTCTTCTGACTACTGATTTTTTCCCATCCATAATATAAACATAATTTTAATGAGACATTTAAATAAAGATTAACTAAGAGCCATAAAGTTTGTAGACATCTTAAAATTTCCCAATGAATTCTGATTTTTATCCTACTTATAGGTATGATTAAATAACAAAATCTAAAGGTACACCAAGTATATATCACAAAAATAATTGCACATGCTGCTATACTTGATAGAGGGAAAGAGTATTGGTAGAGTGTTGGCTACCTTTAAAAACCTTGTTTTTTATTTATTCAAACTCCGCTCTCTCCACTCTTTCTCTCCTTCCAAGAAGAAAGTCAAGATTCAGTGCAAATGTCTCTGCCATATTTTAGATCTTGTTCTTTCTTATTGATAGTGTTACTTGGAGAGGCTGTCTGGGTCCTGTAGCTTGATTTTTAATGCTGATTCCGACTTGTTAAATTTAAGTAAAAGGACACATCATAGGTTAATATGGAGCAATAAAATGAAAGCCTAGCTTAGAATTTTGTAATCTCTCTTCGTCTATGGATCTGTTTTCTAGTGCCTTAGAATTTTTTATAAGAATTTACTTATTTTTGTTTTTACTTTTATAGCAATATAAAAGAATATTGAAAGCATTCTGAAGCTTCATGATAAGCACTTTCCAAGGGAGTTCTGCCATGTGATTTTAAGGGTTACATTTCTTGTTGCATATTGGGGCTAAGGAACTATTAAAGTGACCTTATCTAAGATTTAATGTGTTGCTTCTCAAACTGGAATCTTCAGATACCTTGGATCTATTGAGATATTTTGGGAATCAGAGAGTTCACAGTTGCTTTACTACACACACATACACACATACACACACACATTCTTGATCAGGAGCTTTGTTTAGCTATTTCATAAAAGTGGATGTCAAAACACTATTAACTGTGGGACCCTATTAAACATGCTTCTCATTCTACTTTCTGCACATACATTCAGGAGAGAAAAGCAAAATGTAGCACATAATGGGCAGGAATCTTAGCAAGAATCTTACAAAAAACTGTTTTAAAAATGTAAAGTTTCCTTATCTCTATTAATTTGTTTTTATTAAAGTGCACAGTGAGCTAAGTAAGACAATGATGGTATTTGCATGGATAAGCAAAGTAAAAGTCATTTCAACAAATAAAGAGTAATGACTCATGTAAGATCTGAGTTCACATTCCATGCTTATTTCACTTGGTTTGTGAACAATGCTAGCATTTCTCATCTACAATGTTCATATCTTGAAATGCCTGCTTTAGAGTGTTTCTTAGTTATTATATGACAATGACATGAGTTGCACATCTTAGTTCAGAATAAGACACTATTCCTTAAGATAAGCAATCCAAATACCTAAAATAGAAAAAAATACCATGACTTCATAATGTCTAAAAATATATCTAGTTCCATGGTGAATGTAAACATTAAATGAAGATTGGATATATATGCCAATTTTGCTCAAAATATCCTAATTTTGAACAAATCCTTGAAACCGATCGTTTTCTACCCACCCAACCCCCAATTCCCTTTGTTGTATATATTTCTTTTGGGTGCTAATCAGGAGCAAGAGAACTAATTTCAGCAAAAGTCTGATAATATTGCTCTGATTCCACACCAATTGGCACAGATCATGAGGACATTGTTTGTCCATGATTTACTACTCTCAGTTCCCTACTAAGCATCGGTTTCAGTGGGTAGAGCTGGCTACACATGATGGCCATGCGGCTACATAATCAGTTATTTACACTGATCTTGACCACTGTGAGTGAAAGAAACAACAAATTGTTCCATACCAAGAGATTTTTTAGCATATAAGCTGAACCTAACCCCCTAACCCTTTTATAAATAGTTCAATTAATACCCTCATATCCTTACTCGTTTTCTGTGGCACAATCTATCTCAGACTTTTCTCCAGATCTTTTGCCATGATAAGGCTAGACTATCTCTAAATACTACTTATTTAATTTGTATATAGTTTTTCCTATAATAATATTATTATACAGTGGGAATCCTATCGCCATGGCAACCAGGAGTGGCAGCATCACATTATCTGAAATCTAAATAATGCTTACCAAAATTCCTGCTGTGTTCTTATCCCATCTTGTTATAATAATGTACAATTTCTGTAGTGCTTTTATGGCTATTTTGTTTGTTTTTTCACAAGGTTTAGGTAACCTGTAATATATTCTCATGATTTCTATCTTATTCTTATGCTAACTAACATTGATTCATTTTTTTCCACATAATTATATAAATTCTCCTTCTCAATGTCGTGCATACATTCTATCTTTAACACTGTCACCTATATTAATTTTGAGTGAACAAGTTATAGTGAAAAATTCAAAATGACTTTGATCTAACTCATGTGCATTTCTATAGAAACAACTGATGTCACTCAGAAATGAGAAACAAAGTTGTTTAGATGACACATTAGATTTCAGGTTGATATAACCTGCATTTGCAGTGTAGGTTATATAAATAGTATATGTAGATAAATCAGGGCACCAGAGTGATTTAGCATACTTTACCATAGTTACAAGACTGTAGACACCTTAGGATATAGATCATATTATGTGTCTATTTGAACCATAAGCATGGTATTGTTTCAGTGTCGGTGCTAGGATGAATAGAACTATTTTCATTCACTTTTTTTTTTTTATTTCTTAAGTTCCTGCTGTATCAGGGCCAAAGAGAAATGATGAGAATTCAAAGGTGAATAAGACAAAAGTCCTACGCTTCAACAGTCTAGGTTTAGTTGGCAAGTATAACTATTTATTTCCTTAATTATTAAACTAAATTATTATTTTTTATGCTACTGATTTAAAAATCAATATTTATCTTAGAACTCAGATATTTTTCCTTGTTTAAGATTCAAGAAAATACTTTACTATACTACTCTTTTGCAACTTAGATGCCCTTGAAGGAAGGAGACAAGGAGCCTAATCATGCTAAAATCTGGCATGGAATTTTCAGAGACAGACAGAAAAACTCTTATCATTATGAAAAAATGTCATAGGGTATACGTTATATACATTATCGGACTCTGTGCACATACTGACGAGGAAACCTCATGTTGATGTTAAATATATTAGTAAAGACTTTTCTAAATGTTCCTCATACAAAACACCCAACTACTCCTTATCTCTAGAGTAGTGAGCATATCTAAACCTCATGGTCCCTCCCCCCACAGTCATGCATGTATCTTACTTGTCAGACCATTGCTTCAGTCTTCACATAATATATGTAATAAGGCATTCTAGGGGAGGCTAAAATAAAAAATAAAATTAAACTTTAAGTCAGAAGTTGGAATTTTCTTCGTTTATGAAACTCAGAAATTATAAATGAAAAAGGTCTGTTAGCTGTTCTAACACATCTTGTTTCTGACAGGAAAATGCCGCCCTTGGTTATCCTTACCTCGAATTGAACCACTTGCAAAATATATTATTATTGAAAAAAAATTATCCCAATGACTATTAAGATTTTCTTAAAATGATATTTGGTCTTTGGAATAAAATTGTATTACATTTCATCCCTCCTAAGCAATTTATTTCTATGCTTGATGTGCATTTGAATTGCTATTTTGGGGGGAGCCATATTTTAAGATGGTTAGGAAAAACTTACCATTCTATTACCTAGATAATGCTACTCTTTGTAAAGGCTTAAATAGAGGTTTTGATTAAAAGCATATCTAAACTCCTTTGTGGTTAGTCCTTTGTAAATTTAAGGGTAAAAAAGTGATTGATTATTTAGTTTGTTTGTTTTTCATTCTTCTACTCCCATCCCCCCATCATTTCCATAGGCTCTGTATTGCTGGTGTGATTCAGGGACACGTTGAATTATCACTCATCTTAGGAAGTCTTGGTCTTCTTTTGTGATTGGGCTATGAGGAGTTAGATGTGTACATGACATTTTGATAGAACTCTTTGAGTCTTGCAACTTCTCTGACAAAAGCACTTTGATGCCAGGAGCTTTTTGACATGCCACCTTGATGTGCAATTTTGACACAGGGTTGTTTTTGACATGGCTTAGAAAAGAAACTATTAAGCTTTCAGCTTTTATTATTATCAGCCTCATGCTACTACTGAGCTGACCTTACCCTACGAGGAGAATAATGGATGAAGTGGGCTCTGTGCAGAGAGCAGGTGTTAGGGCCGGAGTGAAGTTCAGGCACAGGTTTAGAGAAACTGGGGATGCGGCCCAATCTAGGTCAAATTTTATGTATCTAAGAGTCAATACTTAACCCCCTTTCATATATTACAATATTCATCAATTGTTAAAATAAGCACATGCTCGTTCTCTCATGAGAATGAGAGGACTCACCTATATCTCAGGACTAACCTGTATCTGTCTATAATTGCTTTATCTCAATATCTCTGATTTTTTTCTCATAAACTATGAGACCCATGGAAAAGTAGTATTTGAAACACATCGAGATAACTTATTATGATTCTAAATGGCCTAGGAAACACAGTTTTTAATTTCACTTCTAACAAGTAGCTCTTAGTTGTACTAACTACATATACTGTCATGAAACTTCTTTAAACTGAAAATTTGGGAGACATACCTGATATTCCCTTAGAGACTAACATATATCACATACTAACATATATATTTATTTTGTCTTATTATAGAGGTAACATCTAATTATAGAAATTTGTAAAGAAAGTATAAAGTAGAAGCCCTTGATAATTAAAGTCTGGGCTAGAGATGTCTACAGCAAACATTTTTTGGTAACAAGAAACAAGATCTAAATCTAATGCTGTAACAAGCTTATTTTTTCCTGCTATATTAAAATGACTAAATAAAAATGGCTGTCAAAATGTGTTGTTTCAAAATAGTCAAGTAAAAAATTATAGCTTATAAAGAGTTGGTCATTTAAAGGGATAATTGCTGTTGAATTTCTTCATCTTTCTCATTTTTCCTATGTAAGCTTTCTTGAATCTTGCATGTATGTTTTCATTTAGGTATGAAAGCTAGATGGATAGTCTTTGTATCAATGGCATTATGGTTCAGAAGAGGGATTACAAATGCCACGTGGTAAGCACAAATGCTACGTGATCAGTCCCCATAGCAAAACCTACCACATTACTTGACTAGATCCTTGAGAACTGAACTGGAGGAAGCAGGCCATCTTTTAAAATATTTGTCAGACTTCATTGCTTGTATCAGGCTGTGGAAGAGAGGTGAAATAGGAAGTAGTTGAAAAGATTTTGTGGAAAGGGATATAGGCTACATAAAATTTAATAAATCCTTATTCCTCTGAGATAAGCATGAGGTATTGCCTACTCCCAGGACTCTGGTATGCGCCATGCTGTCAGCAAAGTCTACCTAGGATGTGAAAGCAAGAATAATCTCTTCCTCCCTAGCTCCTTTTTCACAAAAGGAAAGCGACAAATATTGAAGGAATAGCATGTGTATTTGAGAGTGGGCCATGGTGGGAAGTCCTTGTTGATAAGAATTATTTTTTATTTTTAAAAAGAGTTGCTGAATAAATTTGTGACTATACATGTCACCTGGGTACCCCTTGCTTGAGAGTAGTAGAACCTGAAGTTATGTCTTCCTTGGGGATATCTAACCTCTTCATGACTTTTCTTTTTCTTACTATTTTATTCTATTTTACACTTTTATTATTAGCCATAGGTTTTAATACTTTTGCATCCTGGTATATATCACTCTGGCAAGATTGTCACTGGACACATAAAAAACACATACATGCACACAGTTTACAATCATTCAAATCTGTCTCACTCTGGGGATTTGGCTCATAATATGCTGAAATATAGAACATAAAAGCAAGATGGCTAATTTGCTGACAGCTAATTTTGTTTGGAAGTAATTGCCTGTAGGTGGGATATCAATTATTATTATACAAATAAATGTAGAAGAAATCCTAAAACAGGGAGAATGAGAGCTTCTAATATATGGTGAGTTGTCCTTTAAATGGCCTGAAATACCGATTTAGACATCAACATTTTGTTCAGTTCTGACATAAATATATTATAGAAACAAAGAGATAAAGCTAATCTAGGCTGACAAATGTCTTGGTAAAAACAGTCTAGATATAAGAAACATGGTTGTATTATTGAATCGCTAATTTTCATTTTTACTCTAGAAATCTGATTCTCTGAAGGCCTTAGCATATATATTTACACAAGACAAGACTAGAGCACTCGTATTCAAATGTCTATTTTTTTCCCCTCCCGTGGGCATTAGGAAGTCAACCTAAAAGAGGCGCTGAGTGGGAAATGCAGGGCAGGGGGAGTCCTTAGCTAAAGTCAGCCACTTTAGTATGTGCTTGGCACATATTAACTAGGTGAAGAATAGATGACACTCCCCTGGGCAAACTGAGTCCCATAGAACTCAGGGAATCATCGCCTGGTCAGGGAAGAGATGGCACTTCCTTCCATCAGTTGAAAAAATATCAGCACAGTCAGGAAGTGATCTTGCTAAAAGCTTCTCCAAAGAGGAAGCATGGTTCTTTCTATTATGGATGTAATCGAAGCTAGCTGTCTTTCTTAAAAATCATAAGATCACTCTCCTCTTAATTTCAACTAATCAAAACACAAGATTTTGTCTAAGACTTACATAATTATTACCCAACTATTTGCAATTTTAGGGTTACTAATTCAATAAATTGATATTAAAATATGGTAACTGTGGGGTGAGGGGAAAACTTCCCCTTTTCCCTGAAAGTTCACTGAAAGATCAACTCGCAATTAAGGCAGATTAATAAAGGGAAGAGGTTTATTTACCATGCACATGGGGAGAATCAGCGTGATTACCCAGTATCCCGATGGGATCCAGGTATTTTTATACCCTCCTTTTAGAGAGGAGGAAGAGATGAAGAACATAGGTAATTCTGTTCAGGGGCAATAAATGGTTGCTAGGGAGGATGATTGGATGGGGGAAACAGATTGACTTGTAAATGATTCTCTTTGCAAATAAAATTAACCTTGAGAGACAGGTATTATATTTATTAAGTTATTAAATATGGAATGTCCAATTTCCTTAAGTACTAAGTTTGACAGTTGGTATCTCTGACATTTCACTTTGACACTTCTTGTTTTTATTATTATTGTTTTTATTGTGAAGGTACATCCTCATTCTATCAAACACATTTTGGCTTATGATTATCTTTCAATTCTTTTTTTAGAGCAATTTTTGTGAACTATGGATAAGTCAAAAATTCATGTTATTTTTTAATACGAGTTCCATCATGGAACCAATGTAGTGCAGACAGCTCAAAATATCAATGAAGTGTTTGGGAAGGATGTGGCTAATGAATGTACAGTATGTTGGTGGTTTAAGAAGTTCTGTTCTGGTGATTTTAATCTTGAAAATGAGCCATGTGGGTGACCTGGAACCAAGGTGGATAAGGATGAGCTGAAAGCTGTAGTGGAAGCGACTCCATCTCAACCTATGTGTGAATTAGCAGCCAGATTTGACATTACTATTCCAACCATATTTCACCATTTGAAACAAATGAGCATCAGAAGAGAAATAATCTTGAAGCTTGCCTTTCTTTGCTGTCACAACATAAAGGCAAACAATTTCCACATCGTATTTTTATGTGTGATGAAAATGGATTCTTTTTGACAATCACAACCATTTGGCACAATGGTTGAATAAAGATGAAGTGCCAAAACACAGTCTAAAACCGAATATTCCATAAAAAAAAAGCTAATGATGTCTGTTTGGTGGTCCAGCACTGGTATTATCTACCCCACCTTCATGAAACCTGGTCAGTCAATTACAGTAGATGTCTATTACAATGACTTGGCTGAAATGGTGAGGATGCTTATGATTAAGCAGCTGAGATTGGTCAATAGAGACAGGCCAATCCTCTTGCAAGACCACATGTTGCAAAAAACAACGCTGCTCAAACTACAGAAGCCAGACTTGATAACTCTCTGTCATCTACCATATTCACCAGACCTTGCACCAACTGACTACTGCTCCTTCTAGGCTTTGGACTACTTCTTGCAAGGAAAACTATTCAATTCTCAACAGGCTGTGGAAAACACCTTTCACAATTTCATCACCACTCGTTCTCCAGGCTTCATCACTACTGGCATAAGCAAGCTACCATTAAGATGGCAAAACTGTGTCGATAGTTTAGGCACATACTTTGATTAATTGTATTGCTTCTTGTTTGAGATATAATAAACTAAACTTTGTCATGTCATATTTAATGACCTAATAAAATGATTTGGCCCAGGTCTGGTTGCATTCTTGATTTTCTTTCCTGCAGCGTAGTGAGATAACAGGGGAGGGAAGGGAATTCAATTGTTCTTTTGATTGGTCCATCTGGTTATGCAGACAGAGGGAAAGCCCCCTTTAAGGGCCTGTTGATCTCTAAGGGACTTTAATTCAAAATACTCTTTATACCAAAGAGTCATATTTTGGGGTGAAATTTCCTGAGCTCCTTCATGGCCATCTACAGGGAATTTTAATATGTGGTTTATAGATAAGGTAAAACCATCTGAAAAGAGATAGTTGAAAATTTTCACTGGTAACATGCTTTTCTTGCTATGGAGAATTCTTTTTATTTGTAGGTTATCTTATAGTTGCCAAATGCTTATTCTTTTATATGGTTTTTAATTTTGACAACCATTCTATGAGAGAGGCAAAATGCATCAGCTCTGGAAACAACTTGGTCAGCCAGTGGCTTTCACATACTGTGCTTGAAATAGACGTGATGCGATGCCGCTCTTCTCCCTCCTCACCACTGAATACTAATCCATGCAGCTTGCAAAAAGTCATGCCTGATTTCCTTTTCCTTTTAGTTGTGGCAAATGCTTGTCATGAGACGAGTGGCAGAACTAGAAATGGGGATAAGCCTTCCTTGCCACTCTCATCTTGCCTCCAGGTAATGTTTCAAAGTCTTAGTGATAGTGACCCTGGATTCAAAAGCCCAGCAAAGCATTGTTATTGTTCTTAATTTTATTTTTTCTCTCTTTATTTTCTTTCTACATTGCTCCCAGCTTAAGTACCCAACAAAGAGACTGTTGTTCGTCTCTCTTTGTGAGGATGACAAGAGAATTGAGCTGCCCTTGAATGCGTGCCTCAACATTTTTATGTTCTATAATTTGAGCACTCAATTTAAAAGACACTCAAAATAGCTTTAAATGCCACAGGTTACTCATCTCTTCAATGCAATTGAAAAGGCTTACAATTCAGTTTCTGAAATATTTATCTCACATAGATATGGTTTACAATGCATGTCTCTTTTATGTGCTTTAAGCCTCGTTTATTATTAATTGTTTAAATCCCTAAAGGAAAGGATTACATATTTTCATACTTGCTAGACTTACTGGTTAACATAAAAGAAATTAGAATATGACATCTGAGATTATAAGTCAAAAAATGTTTTATTCTGTAAATATATTCTGTATTCTATAAGGTTTTACCTTATTTTCCAAATATAATATTATTGTGTGAACCTTATTTCACATTTCATAAAATGCTAGCTAGTGTCTTAATTCTTTTTAGAGTTCTGTAGCCATGCTAATATATCTGACTGGACCATAATAAAGCAGTTATTTCTACATCTAGTTGAAAACTATGAAGTGCTTAGAACCAGAAGCTGAATGCATGAAACCCCTGGTTGTCATGGAAGCCATGAAATCCTTTGGTGTTTCAGAGTAACTATTGATCAAAAAGACAAATAGAAACTGTTCTCAAAATTTGGCGAACTTGTTGTTCCAGGTTATTTAAACGGCTTTATTAAAA
The DNA here is from genome assembly GCA_023783475.1 of Daubentonia madagascariensis. Classification (NCBI taxonomy): domain Eukaryota; kingdom Metazoa; phylum Chordata; class Mammalia; order Primates; family Daubentoniidae; genus Daubentonia; species Daubentonia madagascariensis. Next base: position 1,962,233 of record JAKFHU010000322.1, read on the forward strand.
ATATCTCTCTAAAAAATTACAAAAACAAAATAATACAAGTGTGTTACTAAAAAGAACAGATTTCTTTCCTACGTATTATATCTGTATATTAATATCCAGTAATATTGTATCATTTTTTCATGATTGAGGAAGGGAAGGGCATTTGTATCAGATTATGTACGTGAACCAATTTGAGTACATTCCTATAACTTCTATTAATAGACTTCCAAAGTCATAACACAATATTTAGAGCCAGCTCAGTAATTTTCAGCTGTCACCTTTGTATATTTTCCTCCTAGCAAAATATATGTAGAAAGATACAATAGCTATGCTCTTTGAAGAAGTACCATTATCACCTTCATTTCACATATGTAAGCACCAGGGTTAAGATGGATATCTGAGTTTCTTTTTAAGTTTATATTTCCATATGTAGACCCAAGTAAATGACTGAGGCAAAAATCTCAATCAATGGAGGTTTATTAAGCCATGATTTTGAGGACACACCCCAGAAAAACACGCACTGTAGACAAGCCGTGGCTGTTTTTCGGAAGAGTAAGTTTGTATCTCCAGCATTTTAAAGGCAGACAGAGAGAAGGAAAAAGGGAGGAGGGGAGAGGGGAACTGATGAGGCAAAGTGGTTACATTCTTAAAAGGCCCAAGTAATCTGCATTTTATATAAAATAAGGGAGTGAAAGAAGCATCGATTATGTAGATGTTCCTGGGTAGGTGGAAGAATGTCTGATTCTGTCTTGTCTCCAGTTCTGCTACTTGCAGGATAAACTTGTAATTCATTACTAGTGTGGAATTGGATAGGCTTAATTTTTAGGTTCTAGACATAGGTAAAATTTGCATGTCCATGCTTATGGGAGGTTAGCAAGGAATTTCCTTAATGAATAATCTGTGGGGCCAGTTCTTCACAGGTGCCTGAGGCTTTTACCTTCTCTTCTGCATAAGGAGTTGGGGGGGGTTGGGGGTTGGCCCTGAGATTTTGATTTTCTTTTTACATATATATAAGTATATCTATTTTTTAGAATTATTGAAATTAGGGCAAAGTCTTCAGGTGGCAAGTTATTTTCATCTCTATATGTTTTTTCTTTCCTGACACTAAACAAACTTATCAGTGAAATATATTTTTAAGTAGCTCAATATAATTTTAAAGGAAATAAAATAATAGAATATCAGCACAAAACTATCATACACATTTGTGATATTGCCCCAATGCATTTCATTTCCATTTGTACTTTAAAATATAGTACCATTTTTTCTTGTGTGAATGAAACAATCTAAAATAAATATTGATTAACCAATTTAAGATAATATGGGATGGAAAAACTTTTTTTAAACTATAAACCAAAAACTGTAAAAAGCCTTTGCTTGCTTTATACTTTCATAAATTTTAATTACCACATTTAATATCCTTCCAAAGGGTTTGTAATGGAAATGCCAACATAAACCAAACTTCTGTCCAGGTGAATATCTTTTCCCATTTAATGCCTAGAGTGTGAAAAAAGTACCAAGTGCAGGCATAAAACAGTCAGTCTTCAATGCTTTTTATCACTTCTCATTGCCTCAGTATATTGTATGGAGGACAAACGGTTTAAAAACGAATGGCAAGGTCATCCTTAAAGGTAAAAAGACAGTAAAGGAAATCATGAAGCCTCAAGGAGATAGTTAGGAAGGCTATTTTTTTAGGTAGGTGGAAGATTTTGGGATGTCTACTTACATATGAACCTCAGGAGTTTTCTATAACCAGCTGGTAGAGCCCTCTCTATTCTTCCCTTTGGGCTCCCTTTTTGAGTCACCACTGAATTTTAGCACTGTGAAGTAAGAACTGAGGCAGTCATTTAAGAAGGATGGGAAAGGGAACAGATCTTTTATTCATCTAACAGGAGATGTTTCCAGTTAAACCAAATTAAGTTTAAAATTTATTCTGTGATAAAGGGGTTTGTGAGCAACTGATTTAACACTGGCTATCCCAATGCCATGAGAACTGGTTGGAAACAGTAATCTAGACCCTAAATTCTTCCTTCCCATATGTACTCAGGTTGCAGGCTACTGTGTTGCACAGCCCAGTGACATAGGACCCTAAGGAGGCACTCAGAAACTCGTCTTCTCTTGGAGGTCCAAGATGGTTTTAACACCAAAACATGCCAGCAAGGTTTTATTTTGAATACTCAGACTGAGACTTTCAATTTTGGCATATGTAACCACAGCTACCTATTCTACAATATCTCACATATTTGTATTACTGGTATCTTCCATAGTGTTTTGTGTTTCTCCTCTGGTGACCTACGTGACAGTTAATGATCTCCTTGCCTTTAGTTCTTCCATCAAGTGCTTGCAGAGAAATATGCCTCTCACATAGCTGCTCATATCTCCCTCCTGTGCAAAATCCTTGGCTGAATGATACATAGTAATACCAAATAAATATTTGTTCAAAGATTAAATATCTCCCTAAGGCTTGAAGCAGAGATTCTTCACTTTGGGAGATGGCGAGAAGTGCCTTGTCTCCAAGGGAGGAAATCAGAGGGAGGAGTTGGCAGTATAAAATATCTTAAAAAGTATGTTCAACAGTTCTATTATTTTCCTAATGCAAACTACCAAAAAAAATCCCTCTTGCCTGGTGGGGATGTGTAAAAAATGGACTAAAGAAAATTAGAGGGAACACGGTTTTTAAAAGATTGAGAAATATTGACTGTAGAGTTAAAACATCTGAACTTTTTTTTTTTTTTTTTTTTGCTTGGCATCAAATGCCTTCAATGTGGCCACTGTAAATGACCCAGGCCAGGCTCACCTCTACCTGTTCCACCTATGGATGCTGTCCCCTTCCTCCCCTTATAACCTGAAGTGTTATGAAAAAGTCTCACTTCCTGGAATATACAATGCCTCTAACACTTCCTTTATGAAGTCTTTCCTAACTCTCTAGAACAATTTTAAGAGCACTGTCTCCTACTCTCTCCACTTAGCATGATCAAAAATAACCAATTCAATTATTTTCAGAGTATATTTGGCTCAGTATTGATTAAACTAGTACCAAAGATAATAATATTAGCTGTGATATTAATTTAAACATTTTAACAGCCATTAACCCTACACAACAAATAAGGTGTTGGCGTTTTAAAGGAAGTAATTAAGGTGACTTTAAATAGTTTGGACTTTCCATGCCAAATGTATCAAGTTGCACTCACTTTGAATATTGTTTATATGATATATGTAATGAAAATAGATATTTGATTAATAGAATATCCTAAAATTTTCATATGTTATTCTCAGCCAGTTGTTTCAGACATTGACAATTCTTAAAAGTGAAATTCAGCTTTAGTACTATTAGGTGTTTTGAAAATGACAAATGAAATTTTAATATAATATTCTAATTTAAAAGTGAATATATTTTTGCTTATGAAAACATATTTGAGATAAAATTTTAATAAGTCCCACATCTGGAACTCACTATTGGGAAACTTAGTGTGTATAGCATATATTTGCTGATATATCACATCTGACTGAATATTAGTTGACCCTTCTCACATCTTAATTTGTCAAATAATATCTTCCTTGGCAGATTGCTCTGACAGAGCAGTAAAAAGAGCTTTGTAAGTATTCTTAAAAATAGTTGAAGGGTCAGTTTTTGCTCTGGTTAAAATTATGAATTATTTTCTGAGTATAAAATCTGTTCTTACTAAGAGAAAAATCATTATTTATTTTGCAAACATTAATTACAAAGTATATTACTTTGACTTAGTATTGCTTAAAAACCTATTCAAATATATAAGCAGAATAAATAAAATTTTTAAATTGTAGGAAAATAACCCTGAGTGTATTTGTGTGTAAATTTGTGTATATTCAAACCTAACCAAATTTATAAAAAATGCAGTTTATAAATATTAATAATAAATATTCAGAAAGCAGAAATGTTCAATATTCCTGTAAGCAAATATTTGATCATATGACTTCCACCTTTTGAGTTTTTCTTAGATAAACCTTCTACTCTATAATTATAAACACATTTACTGATGTTCTGGTACAATGCAATTTTTTTTAAAATTTCTGATGTGTCTGTACTTTATTTTTGTGGATGCCCATGAAGCTATTGAATGAACTTTTTCTATTTATTTATGTATTTATTTGTAAAATGCGTGTCAGTTAGTCTCAAACTGCTTATGGCACAAATCCTTTTGTTCCCACTGAATTAAGCTAGATTTTAAATATTTGGATCTGATTTTAGACTTTTTATTCTGTCGGAAGAAAAAGAGGGAAATAGTTTTTTAAAAAGCAGTTAAATCATCTATAACATAAAAGAGCTGAATTTTATAAAATGAAATGTTCATATTAAACAAAAAATGTGCAACCTAATACAAAACTAGACAAATGACATGAATAGGAAATTTTTACAAAAATTATTAACATTTATTATCAATAAACATGAAACAAAATCTCCACTCATTATTCAATAAAAACAAATGAAAACAAGAGCAAGGTAATTGTTTTTTCTTCTCTTTAGAAAAGATCAATAAGTTTAGTAAAATCCAGGTTTGGTGTGCAAAAACAAGCTTAAGTATACTTGTTGCTGAAGAAGTGAGCAGAATCTTTGAAAGCAATTTGATATCTGTTACTTAATTGGCTATCTATATCACAGTAATTGCAGTTTATAAATTTATCTTAAGATGTACCTGTACTCCAAAAAATGCAAATTAATCTATATAGTGCCAGAAAACAGACCCATGGTTGCCTAGGGAATGGGAAGGGGCAGGAGGGTAGCATTACAAAGGGACGACTTTTAGGGCTGATATAAATGTTCATTGTCTTGATTGTGGTGATAGTTTGCAGGATATCAAAACATAGAAAAATATATACTTTCTGTACAATTCATTGCATGTCAATTATACCTTAACAAATGTATTAATAAAGAGAGAAATATAACTACAAATGTAAAAAAAAATTGTGAAAGAATGTCCCTTGCTTTGTCATTTGAAAAGGAAATATTCTGTAAACAATCTGCTGCATGCATTGTATCTGAAATAAAAACAATGCCAATTAGAAAATACCCACAAAATACCCTTGATCTAGAAGTTATTTTTTAAAAATACAGAATAAACAGAACTTGTGTACAGAAGAAAAAGACTGGAAACAAATGGATGGAAAATTTTTAGACAATTTTTTCTTTATTTGAAATATATATATTTTCTAATATTTCTTTTTTTCATGCATTTTTGTTTTAAAAATAAAGAAGGAAAGTAAGCATTTCAACAGGTAAGTAAGAAGTGAACACTGTGGAGCACTATTCACAGAGTAAATCATACAAAACAATTTGCTTTGTTTTTATAAAGTAACTAAACTTTACATAAGTTACATTATGCTATTATCCTAATGAGAAAGCATTTTCATTTAAGCAAATTATACAGTAAAGGGTTGATTCCATATTTTTGAGAAAAAAAATGATAGCTCAGTTCCCTTCAATATGGCTGTGGTTCCAGTGTCAGTTCAGTTTTAAAGCCTGTGCAGTGCTATCGGGATCTGTCCCACATGTGCATCACCCACTGGCCAATATGAGCCTGGAAGGTTTTCCATTACTTCAGTTCTCAAAGTCTTTATTTAGTTTGCTGACTAGGATCAGATTCATGCCTGTGCAGCTCTGGGAAAGGAGCCCAGGATTTTTATATATAAACTTTATGGGTTGCTTTTCTGAGCCTTCTTTGAAATTTCTATAGTATATTCTGGTTCCCTTGGGCTTTCCTTTTTGGTCCTTTGGCCAGAAAGCTGGGGCATTTGTTACTTTAGCACATTCCTCTGTGGCTGTGCCCACATCTGGTGCCAAAACAAAATAACAACAAAAAATTGCAAAGGTAATTCAGCCCACACTTTTGGGACCACAGCTCCACTGATTGGATGGGAAGATTTTGCTCCCTAAAAAGTTTGGTTCCAGTGGGGTCCCATTGCCAGTGCTGCTGCCACAGCCACAGGATTGCTCCGACCCAGGACTGGAGGATCTCTGGTAGAACTCTCTGTCTGTACCACAGTGCCCACTTCCAGGTTTTGGGCTACTTTGACTTTAGGCTGGAGATACTGGAGAAAATGAAATGATAGACTCACCACTGGTTCCGTGATACTTTAATTGCCATTCTTCCCCAATCTACCAGCTACTATTTAGTATTCAGAGTTTTCAAATAGCAACTCTACGCATGCTGCCCAGGTTTTTTAGTTGCATTCAGAGGGAAGGACATCATGGAACGTACCCCAATATCTGAAACTAGAACCCAAACAAATACTTTTTATTCAATAAATTTTCTAAAAGTTTTTTTTTTCTGTTAACATCAGCACAAGTGTGTTCCTTAGCTGTTCCTTTGAGTAAAGTATATGACTGAAGTCAAGAATAATTAACATATTGTTGTATTTTTACTTTATGTAAGAATATGTACGTATTAATATTGTACTTTAAAATTAGCCTTATGAATATCCATTTTTCTCAATATTTCCCTTGGTTCACCTTAGCAGTGGTGTCTCTGGTTGTCTGTTTAAGTATGCTTGCCTACAGTTCATTAATCACAATGTGCAGTTCATATCAATGACATCAGCAAGCTTTATTTTAAACTTAAAAATTGGTTTTGCATTTTAAAAAGCTTTAGAACAGACAGTATTTCTCTAGATGCCAGATAGCCTGTCATCTTCTTTACATAATTCAATTAAATGCACCTGTACTAAATGTGAAAAATGAGCAAAGGGGTCTAAGGGTATAGGATGAACTAGCGGGAAATCTTTGAATATACACATAAATATTGGAGTATTCCTGTGTAAGGGAGATGTTTTACTGATTACTATGCACATATCAATCTGTACAGCTTAGCTAGGTTTAGGCTATGCTTTGGGAGCAGGCTTGATGAATTTGGAGACTGTGAACCATTGGCCAGGGCCCAGGAGAGTTAGAATAGTCTGGCTTAAAATTATTTTTTAATTTAAATTCACTTTAAGGCCCTAATATTCATCTTTATACTTGTATAACTAACAGACGTTTCTTCATAAATAACTGGGGGTAAGGGGATTTTGTCTTTTTTCTGTTATTCAACACAGATACAGAGCTTGACCACTTCTGACCACCTCTACCACTATCTCCCTGGCTCAGGCTGATGCCATGTATTACCCTATCATTGCAATAGCATCCTAACAGATCTCCCTGCTGCTGCTCTCTATCCCTACTGTTCAATATCCACAGCAGATGAAGTCATCCTCTTAGGACTTAGGTCAGATCATACCACTCCTTTGTTCAAAACCCTCTAATGAGATCCCTTCTCTACCAGAGTAAAAGCTAAGCCCAAAGTCGTTATAATGGCCCATAATGATACTTGTTGCACACCAGCTGTTTCTTGGAGGAGCTCAGGAAATTTCACCCAAAAATATAACTCCTTGGCATTTTGAATTAAAGGCCCTTAGAGATTAATAGGCCCTTAGAAGAGGCTTTCCCTCTATCTGTATAACCAGACAGGCCCATAAAAAGAACAATTGACTTCCTTTCCTCTCCCTGTTATCTCACTATGTTGCAGGAGAGGAAATCAAGAATGCACCCAGACCTGGCCCAAATCATTTTATACATAATATCTGTCTTTCAGGTAAATTTACAAGTCAATCTGTTCCCCCCCATCCATTCATTCTCTCAAATATCTATTTATCCTCCATAGCACCCATTTATTGCCCCTAAACAGAATTACCTATACTCCTCATCTCCTCCTCCCCTCTAAAACACAGGTGTAAAAATCTCTGGATCCCACTGGAGTATTGGGTAATTACTCCATGATTCTCCCCATGTACACGGTAAATAAACTTCTTCCTCTTATTAATCTGCCTTAATTGTGAGTTGATCTTTCAGCGAACTTTCTGGCAAAAGCGGACATTTCCTCTCACCCCCACACTCTAATCATATCATATGTTTTCTGTCTTCTCCGCATCAGCCATTTTGTCCTCTCTGCACTTGTCTAAACATGCCAGACCTGCTTCTGTCTCAGGACCTTTGTACTAGCTGTTCCCACTGTTTGGAATTCTCTTGTCCTCTGCACATATGTGGTTCATTGCCTCACCTCCTTCAAGTGGGAGCTCAAAGGTCATCTTTCAGTGAGGCCTTCTCTGACCATGCTGTTTAAAATTGCAACTTTCTATACCCTTGATCCTCACTACTCCTCTTTCTTGCTTTATTTTTTCTATGGTTCTTATCATTTTCTGACATACTATATATTTTATTTTATTTCTATATTAATGTATTATCTGTTTCTTCCCTAGATGGCAAGCTATATGAGTGCACAAATTAATGTCTGTTTTGTCCACTGCTATTATATCCCCAGAGCCCATAAATGTGCATAGCACTTAGTAAAGTTTAATAAATATTTATTGAATTAATAGATCAATTCATGATACTTGCTGCATTGAGAAAATGGAGAGCATGGCATTGATTCTGACAGTTCTCCAGTATTGACTGATAGATTTCAAATCAAGAATATTCAATAAAGATCTTCAGATAAAAGAAAATGGAATTTTGCCTCCTCTGGACTTCCTTTGCAATATAAAAGAGTTTGATTATAATTACATGGAGTTGTTGCAAAGCCACTAGAGTCCATCTCTGGAATATTTCTCATACTTATCTTTGTCTTTCCAGTCTTATGGCAGTTGCCCTAGATTTTAGCTTCATTAACTCTTAGCTTCATTATTACAGTAACTTTGTAACTAGCCTTTCAATCTGTCTTATCCCCCCAGTCTATCATACACATTGCTTTTTAAGTAATCTTCATAAAGAATGGCTCAAATGTTGTCAGCCCCTGGCTGATGTTATTGCAGGCATTCAGGGACCTTCATTATCTATTATTTTTGCCTTAACTACTAGAAATGATTCCCCACTAAATATCTTTTCTTCTGTGCAATTAGAATCTTTTTATTCCTTGAACTTGCCTGGTATTTTTTTAATCTTCCAAGCTTTTGTTCAATGCTATTCCTGTATTTCTCAGTTTGCAATACCACCCAAGTAGTTGTTAATCATAAGCGTGCATATGAAATTGAAATCTGTGCTCATGACATTCTGTGGGGGCATCACATCTACAGCTGCCTTCCTGTCACTCATGGATTGTCTAGCAGAAGTGATCAAAAAATTAGTCTCTTTCCATTCAAGCTGTCCACTATGGATTGGCTTCTATCTTTCAAGTTCCAGGGCATATGGTATACCTCCACCCACATTCCACTAGGAGGTGGGAGAATGAGGGAGAGGGATGTCCCATACTCAGAGGGGGACCTTTCCCATTCATCAGTATTTGACGTTAGTATTTCATTGGTGTTAATCTGACCCAGCTCAAGGTCTCCTTCCAGCCAGGATCCTGGAAAAACCCACCCTTATTACACACGTACACATGTTTCAAAAGTGTATAAACTTGGTGACCTCCTTTGCTTGGGTTTGTAAGTGGTGAGTATACCTTTAATAAATTTACTGAGGAGCTCAAGGAATAAATAGAAAATTATCATAGAATAGAAATCCTATTGGGAAGATATTTTAAAAATGAATTTAGCACATAGGATGGGCAATTGACTCCACCTGAGAGATTGTGAAAAGCCACTATGAAGGGTTTTACTTCCTTCTTTCTTTTCTTCTTTCTTTCCTCACACCTCTCTGCCTCACCCCCCCCCCATTCTGTGTGTGTGTGTGTGTGTGTCTTAGTAGATGTGTAAAGGGAAAATACGTAAAATGAATAGAGATGAAGCTAAAATGGAGATTGTGATTTTATTGGAAGGAATGAAATGAGGATTAAATTTGTCATTGTTATAAAATGGGAATTTGGAAAATAACTTGCAAATCAATCATTTACAGAATTAAATAACCTGTATCAGGCACGTATGGTCAAATATATATAGTCTGACTATTGGTCATGGTGTAAGTGGCAGGAAATGCCTGTAAGGGCCTGGATGGTTAACAAGAAGAATGGCAGAGTTATTTAAAATGATGAATGACGTAAGGGAAAAAAGGAAGTGAGATAAAGTATGGCATGTGGAAAAAAATAAAAATCTCCAGATTTAAGTTTCTACTGAGTCTCTGTTTTTTTCTCTATATAAAATAGGAATTAGAGTTCCAAGGCTGCTGCCTGGCTCCCAGAGCTGTTGTCAAGATAAAATGAAATAATATTTGTGAAAGCATTTTTTAAAACTCATACATGTTCTACAGATTAAGGTATTAGTAACAACTTTTTAAAAGGCAGGGCACTTGCTGTATCACAAGGTATTAGAAGATAAAATGCTTATTCTCAAAATTAAATTTAAGACCCTGTATGGTTACCTAGTTTTTGGTTTGTTAAAAATGATTTCTAAGCTTGGAAGAATTAGATGAAAATCCTTGAAAGTCTGAAATGTAGGGCTTCTCCTTGACCCAGGTCTCTTAAATGGTGCTAATATTATCAGTGCCCCAGATCAACTGCCTGTAGTCCAGTAGAGAAAGTTTAGCGTGATTGCAATGCTTCATAAGGGATCCCCAGGCATTATTAAGAAATGACATAATGTTAGCTTCCTTCAATGTAGCATGTGTTCTTGGCAGGTCTCTTGCCATTTCTGGTTTCAACACTTTTGCTCTCTTTGTTTCTTAGTTTTCCTATTTATCTACTTTATTGGGATAATAAAATAGAATCAAAAAAGCAGCTTCTTTTTTCAAAAAATAAGATTCTTTTATTTTTATATTTTATTAATTTTAGTTCCTCTTTTTCTCATTTCTTTCTTCCTACCTTTTTAATTCATAAATTTGAGTCTTTATTTTCTTTAATGCTGTAGACATTTTTGAAGGTATATTTCGCTTTATTCTATAAGTTCCGATAAAATATTTTCTCCTTTTTATTGTTCTCTAGATAATGTGTTAGTTCAGTTTTTTGCTTTATTCTTTGACACTGGCATATTTAGGGTTATGTTTTTAAATTTGCAAATAGAATGTTTACAATTAACAATTATTTTTTATTTCTAAATTTTTTGGGGAAAATGTGGCTTTACTTTTTGAAATTTTAGTAGTTATTGGGCTAAATACATAATCTTTTTTTAAATTTGGTAAATTTTCATAGCACCTTAAAAATGTACACTCTTTATTTGATAGATTTATTAAGTAGAGTTTGTTAATTTGTATAATTCCTCTATGTCCTTGTTTATTTTCACCTGCTAGTTCTGTCAGATTTTGGAATTGTTATTAAGATGTTCTCAATGTTGTAGTTGTTGCTTATGACTTTTTTCTGCCTGGTAATCTGTTTTTGTAAATATACTGTCAAAGGTTTGCAATGGCACACATAAGTATAAACCTTCCATCTGAAACATTGCCCCAAATGAGCAGAAAGTAGCTTGATGTTGCCCCTCCTCCTATAGCTATGGAAGGATAAAATTGGTGGGGGAGAAAGTGTAACAGAGTAATCACCCCTCCTCCAATAAATATAGAAGTGTAAAATTGAGAGTGGGGAATATGTAACAGAGGGAATGGCCAAAAAAATGGCAAAAATATTTTCTGTCCCATTAAAACATCCTCCACTCCTTTTTGAGAACTAAAACCTGCATCCTTGCCTCAGGCCAGTGGTTGGGAGGAGCAGGGAGAAGGTCTTTTGTTCTTTATATTACAGGAGAGAGCTGAGCCATCGCAGGCCGAGCCAGCCCAGGCCGAGCCAGCCCCAAAGGTAGGCCCAGGTGGGGCTTTGTCTTTGGCAGAGATGGGACAATTAGTATCATTAACCACAATACCCTAGAACTGAGGGCACTCCCTTTAAAACTCTGTATTTCTGCTTATATGGAGGAAATTTGGATTTTGAGATGAGAAGGTCTAACATTTTTCCTCCTTTGCTGACAAAGTAAAAAACTTCTCTTTCCTTCTCCTCCAAAAAAAAAGTTCTCATTGTTAAACACTTACCATATTTTACTTGCATTTATAGTAGGTTTTGAATTAATACGTTGGGCAAATATTGTGATATTATTTGTTTGTTTAAATGCTTATGTACATTTTGTAAATTAAGTATTTTGCCATTATATAATTTGTCTTTTTACTGTTCTGTGTTTCTGTCCATTTTTGTTTTATTTGGATAAGTATTTTCTCTCCTCCGTGGCCTCTTTTTAGTTTCATAAATTTATATATTTGTTCTCTTGTTTCTGTCTGCTTCTGTTTTTCTTCATGAATTCTACCTCTCTGTTTCTTTTTTTTAATTTCAGAATATTACAGGGGTACAAACACTTGGTTACATATATTGCATATGCATTGCCCAAGTCAGAGCTAAAATCATGAACATCCCCCAAATAGTGTGCCCCGCATCCATTAGTTGTGAGTTTTCCCATCCTCTCCACCCACCTGCCACCAAGCCAACCCCTGATGAATATTATTTCCATGTGTGCACATAAGTATTGATCAGTTAATATCAATTTGATGGTGAGTACAAGTGGCGCTTATATTCCATTCTTGTGATACTTCATTATAAGAATGGGCTGTAGCTCCATCCAGGAAAATACCAGATGTGTTAATTCACCATTGTTTTTTATTGCTAAATAATACTGCATGGTATGCATATGCCACATTTTATTAATCCACTCATGTATTGATGGGCACTTGGGTTGTTTCCACATCTTTGCAATTGTGAATTGTGCTGCTATAAACATTTGAGTGCAGATGTCTTTATTACAGAATGTCTTTTTTCCTTTGGGTAAATACCCAGTAGTGGGATTGCTAGATCAAATGGTAGTTCTACTTTTAGTTCTTTGAGGTATCTCCATATTACTTTCCATAGAGGTTGTACTAATTTACAGTCCCACCAGCAGTGTATGAGTGTTCCTATCTGTCCACATCCCCACCAACATTTGTTGTTTTGCGACTTCTTGATATAAACTAATCCCACTGGAGTTAAGTGATGTCTCATTGTGGTTTTGATTTGCATTTCCCTGGTGGTTAGAGAAGTTGAGCAATTTTTTATATGTTTGCTGGCCTTTATTCTGTTTTCTTTTGAAAAGTTTCCATTCATGTCCTTTCCCCACTTTTTAATGGGGTTGTTTGATTTTTTCTTGTTGATTTTCCTAAGTTCTGTGTAGATCCTCGTTATCAGCCCTTTATCAGATGTGTAGCATGCAAATATTTTCCCCCATTCTGTAGGTTGTGTGTTCACTCTAGTGATAGTTTCCTTGGCTCTCCAGAAGCTTTTTAATTTGATCAGGTCTCATTTATTTATTTTTGTTGCTGCTGTGATTGCTTTGAGGGTCTTCTTCATAAATTCTTTGCCTAGGCCAATGTCTATAAGAGTTTTGCCAACATTTTCATCTAGAATTCTTATGGTTTCATAGTTTAGGTTTAAGTCTGTTATCCACCATGAGTTGATTTTTGTGAGAGGTGAGAGGTGTGGATCTAGTTTTAGTCTTCTACATGTGGCCATCCAATTTTCCCAGCACCATTTATTGAATAGGGATTCTTTTCCCCAGTGTATGGTTTTGTCTACTTTGTCAAAGATTAGATGACAGTATAAGGATGATTTTATATCTAGGTTCTCAGTCTTGGCCCATTGGTCTATGTCTGTGTTCTTGTGCCAGTACCATGTTGTTTTGGTTACTACACCCTTGCAGTATAGTTTGAAGTCTGGTAGATTGATGCCTCCCAATTTGTTATTTTTGCTTAAATAACCCCATTTTGGCTAACTGGGGTCTTCACTGGTTCCACACAAAGCATAGAATTGTTTTTTCTAGATCTGCAAATAATGATGTTGGTATTTTGCTAGGGACTGCATTGATTCTGTAAATCACTTTAGGTAGTATAACATTTTGACGATGTTGATTTTATTGATCCAAGAGCATGTTAGGGTTTTCCATCTCTGCAATTTCTTTTCTCAGTGTATAATTTTTATAATTTTCTCAGTATAATTTTCTCTATATCAATCGCTCATCTTCTTAGTTAGATATGTTCCTAAATATTTAATTTTCTTTGGTGCTATTGTGAAAGGTATTGCATCTTTGATTTGTTTCTCAGCTCGCCTGTTATTGGCGTATATGGAGGCTACTGATTTGTGTGTATTGATTGTGTATCCTGAGACTTAGCTGAATTCGTTCATCAATTCCAGGAATCTCTTAGTTGAATCTTTGGGGTTTTCTAGATATAATATCATATCGTCAGTGAACAGTGAAAGTTTGATCTCTTCTGCCCCCATTTGGACATCCCTGATTCCTCTCTCTTGTCTGATTGTTCTGGAAAGGACTTCAAGTACTACGTTGAATAGAAGTGGAAATAGTGGACAACATTTTCTGCTTCCAGTTTTAAGGGGGAATGCTTTAAATTTTTCCCCATTCAATATGATATTGGCTGTGGGTTTATCATATATGGGTTTAAGAATTTTGAGGTATGAGCCATCTATGCCTATATTGTTAAGAGTTCTTATCATAAAAGGGTGCTGGATTTTGTCAAAAGCCTTTTCTTCATCTATTGAAAGGATCTCATAATCTTTGTTCTTGCTTTTATTTATGTGGTGAATAACATTTATAGGTTTGTGTGCGTTGAACCATCCCTGCATCTCAGGGATGAAGCCCACCTGATCGTGATGAATTATTTTTTTGATGTACATTTGAATTCAGTTTGCTAAGATTTTACTGAGAATTTTTACATCTATATTCATAAGGGATGTCAGTCTGTAGTTTTCTTTTCTTGTTGTGTCTTTTCCTGGCTTTGGTATCAAGGTGATATTGGTTTCATAGAATGAGTTTGGGAGGATTCCATCCTTCTTGATGTTATGGAATAACTTCTGCAGTATAGGCACCAGTTCTTCTTCGTAGGTTTGGTAGAATTCAGGTGTGAACCCATCTGGTCCAGGACTTTTTTTTGTTGGAAGATTTTTTATTACTGCTTCAATTTTGGTGCTGGATATTGGTCTGTTTAGGAATTCTATTTCTTCCTGATTGAGCCTAGGGAGGTGGTGTGTTTCTAAGAATTTGTCCATTTCCTCCACTTTTTCATGTTTTTGGGCATAAAGGTTTTTGTAGTATTTGAAGATGATATTTTGTATTTCCGTGATATCAGTTGTGACCTCTCCTTTTTAATTTCTAATTGAGCTTATTAGAGTCCTTTCCTTTCTGCTTCTGGCCAATCTAGCAAGTGGCCTGTCTATTTTGTTTATCTTTTCAAAGAAGCAACTTTTTGTTTTATTAATCTTCTGTATTGTTCTTTTGTTCTTGATTTCATTTAGTTCTGCTCTGATCTTGGTTATTTCTTTTCACTGCTGGGTTTAGGATTGGTTTGCTCTTCCTTTTCCATTTCCTTGAAATGATCATTAGTTTACTAATTTGTGAACTTTCTGTCTTTTGGATGTGGACATTTAAGGCAATAAGTTTTCCTCTCAGGACTTCTTTTGCTGTATTCCACAGATTTTGATAATTTGTGTCCCCGTTATCATTCAATTTGAAGTATCTTTTGATTTCCATCTGAATCTCCTCCTTGACCCAGTAGTCATTCAGCAATAGATTGCTTAATTTCCATGTTTTTGGATAGATATGTGTGTTTCTGTTGGAATTGATTTCTAATTTTATTCCACTGTGGTCAGAAAAGATACATGATATGGTTTCTATTTTTTTTAATTTGCTGAGATCTGTTTTCTGGCCTAGATGTGATTAATTTTAGAGAAAGCTCCATGAGCTGATGAGAAGAACGTATATTCAGTGTTATTTGGGTGGAGTGTTCTGTAGATGTCCATTAGGCCCAAATGTTGTAGAGTCCTGTTTAGGTCCATTGCTTCTTTGCTTATTTTCTGCCTGGAGGATCTGTCCAGTTCTTTCAGTGGGGTGTTGAAGTCCCCAGCTATTATGGCATTGCTATTTATTATGTTGTCTAGATCTAGCAGTATTTGCTTTATGTATCTGGGTGCTCCTGTGTTGGGTACATAAATATTTAGGATTGTTAAGTCTTCTTATAGGAGTTTTCCCTTCACCACTATATAGTGACCATCTGTGTCTTTCTTTACTTTTGTTGCTTTAAAGTTTATGATATCTGATATAAGAATGGCTACCCCAGCTTTCTTTTGGTTTCCACTTGACTGGAAAATTGTATGCCATCCCTTCACCTTGAGTCTGAGTAAGTCTTTATGGTAAGATGTGTTTCCTGGAGACAGCAGATACTTGGCTTTTATCTTTTTATCCATTCAGCCAGCCTATGTCTTTTTAATGGGCAATTCAAGCCATTCACATTTATTGAGAATTGATATTTGGGGTGGATTTCTGTTTTTCCTGTTGGGTAGACTCTTGTTTTGTTTTACCTCTTAAGCCATTCTGAAATCTAGATTCTGGACTTTTAGCTTTTGGGTAATTTTACACTGGTGGGTGTCTGCTGCACTGGTTAGTGTATAATCCAGGTCTAAGTACTTCTTGCAGGGCCAGTCTGGTCTTTGCAAATTCCATTAGTGATTGCTTGTCTGGAAAAGACATTATTTCTCCCCCATATAAGAAGCTTAGTTTTGCAGGATAAAGAATTCTGGGTTGGCCATTATTTTGTTTTAGAAGACTGAGGATTGGTCCCCAGTCCCTTCTGACCTGTAAGGTTTTGGTTGAGAAGCTACAGTTGATCTGATAGGTTTCCCTTTGTAGATTGCCTGCTGTTTCTTCCTTACTGCTTGAAGGAGTGCCTCTTTCATGTTGACTTTGGCCAGCCTAATAATTATGTGGCGTGGTGAATGCCTTTTCACGTTGAATCTCCCAGGAGTCCTGTGTGCTTCTTGTACCTGGATATCAAGATTTCTGTCTAGGCCATGGAAATTTTCCTCTGTTATTCCTTCACATAAATTTTCTAGCCCTTGCAAATTTTCTTCCATGCCCTCAGAGATGCCTATGATTCTTATGTTTGGTCTCTTTACATAATCCCACATTTCTTGTATGCTTTGTTCATGCCTCTTGCTTTTGTGTTCTTTCTCTTCACCTGAATTATTTAGCACATAGGAGTTATCTTCCAGCTCTGAAATTATTTCCTCTGCATGATCCAGCCTATTCTTAAGGCTTTCCACTGTGTTTTGTAGATCCTTGAATGCCTCTTTCATTTCCAGTATTTCTGTTTGATTTTCTGATAATAGTTTAATTTCTTTAGAGAGCTTTTCATTCATTTCTTGTATTGTTCTTGTGGTTTCTTTGTGCTAGCATTCAATTTTCTCTTGAATTTCATTGTACTTTCTTATAATCCATAAATGAAATTCCTCTTCTGTCATTCTACCCATGTCATTTGAGTTGTTATCCGTTGCTGAGAAACTAATGATTTCTTTTGGGGATGAATTTTTGCTCTGATTTTCCATGGTTCCTGTGTTCTTTCACTGATTCTTTCTCATCTGGCCTCTTGGTGAAGAGCTAGGGGTGTTAGGGCTAGTTTATGGCCCTGTGTCCAAGCCCCCAAGGTTCTTTCTGTGGCAGAGCCAGGTGGAGGAGTACTAGTCTGTATTGCCTCAGATGTATTTTAGCAAGTTTGGTGGACCTTTTTGGTTACCTCTGACCTGTTGTCTTCACCTCTTCCCAGTGGAGTTTAGAGTTTGTTCTCCCAGTTTGAGCTCCAAGCTGGTGGATTGTACTTGAGGGTATGAATCCACTGCTCCCTAATAGCTTGATATGGAAGGCAATATTTTTAGCTGTGGGGTTGTTCCCACTGTTGTTGATTGTAGTTTGTGTGGAGTAGGCAGTTACCTAGGTATTCTGTTGTGCCTTGGTGGGCTCTGGTCCCCTAGGTGGGTTATATGAAAGCCTCAAGCTTTGGGAGGGGCCTTGTAGCTCCCAGAGGTTACTTTGACCCTGCTTCTCCTGAGGTGGGGGGAGAAGCAAGATAGCTTAAGCTGCAGTGCAAGTGTTAGATTGAGTAAATTCTACACAGTGCAGAGGTTGCTTATCTGGCCGCTAGGGTGGGCTGCTGCTATGGATTTCAGAGCTCTCTTTCTCCAGGCTTGGAGGGCTGCTTCTTGTGGGAGGGGCCAGCTGGTGCAATTGCTGAGGTCCCTATCCAGGTTTTTTCTTCCCTGTTCACAAGCTCGGGCACTTTCCCCTCTGATAGGACCACATATGGGCTCTTGAGCTTCCCCACAGTTCATATGTCTGGCCCTCTGACTTGTGTCTCCACGTGTCACTGGCTGATGGGGGATCTTCAATTGTGCACCCCTTTTCCACCACTAGACCCCAAGGTGAGGCAGGTGGGCATCTCTATCCCTAGAAGTTTCCACCAGAGGGATGTTCCCACCGGGGGGAATCGTGGCAGCTTAAGGCACTCTTTGATTGCATGAAACTCCCTTATAAAGTACACAAAGGTCCCACCAATACAGATCAGGGACCTCATCACACCTGGAACCTACAGAGGCAGCTGTGTGCAGCCACCAAGGGCATAACCTGTTGTGCCCAGGCTGAAGAGCCCCTGGGCCAGGGGAGGAGTGAAGCTGGAGACCTATCTTACAGTCAGCTCCAGGCAGAAGACCTTAAAGATGGCTGCTGACTGCCAGTCTGGCGTACAGCAGGGTTCAGATAATGCCGTGAAAGCAGCTTTCCTCAACCTGCCTGCGTCCTGCGGAGGCAATTGCTGGCAGTCCCTAAGGGCATGTCCCATTGCTCTCCGTTCAACTCCTGTGCCCTGGTCCCACTGACTTCCAGAGGTTAGGTGCCCATCTCCAGTTTCCTGCTTACTGTCCTGGGAAGCTGTATCTCAGCCCAGTTCCTACCTGGCCCTTGTAGTCCCTGTACAGTGCACCCGAGAGTTCCATATGGTTCTCACCATTGCTTCCTCTCCACAGAGCCTGCTGCCTCGAGCAACAGCTTTGCACCAACTCTGGGCTTGTCCCTGACTGAGTGGATGGAAAGTCTGTGGGGATGGTGCATGACCACCTGTAAGTCAGGTCATAATATGCTGACGTGGCGAACTTGTCCTTCCCATGCTCTGGTCTCTATTGTATTCCCTGCACTCTCGGATGTTTGTGAATGTATCTCCCTGTCACCTGATTTCTTGGGCTGTGCGTCCCATGATGCTTCTCTGTAATTTCACAATGCTGTTTTTGGAGTGAGCAATCCGCACACAGGTAGCTGTTGGCATACTTCACCTCCTTCCCTGGGAGTGGTGACGTGGGAGGTCTCTATCAGACCACCATTTTTTCTTTTATATCCCTCTCTGTTTCTTAATCTCTCTGCTTAGCACACAGGATGGGCAATTGACTCCACCTATAAATCAGGTCTCAACAATGGCCATCCTCTCCTTCTATTCATATCCAGAATACTTTAATTCCAAAACAATGTTTTCAATTTTCAGAAAATATTTTTATACTGTAATTGGACAAATGCCCTTGCTATTTTTTTTGTTCAAGCTATCAATTGTCTCTTCACACAGCTGCATTCCACTTGGAGTATGCTTTTATGGTTTTATTGTATGCTTACTTATATAAACTGTACTTCTTCATTGGGTGTCATGTTTGGCTGCTGAGACAATTTATGCAGGAAGTATCTTGTAAGCAAAAGCAGGACCTGCATCTCTCCCTGTGGGCAAGCTGCTAAAGACCTGAAAATTGCCATTGCCCTGTTAGTGCATCAGATGCAAAGACTATCATCCTTTAGCACTCAAGATTCAGGAAGAATCTGCTGACTTTTTCAGTTCTCTGCAGCTCTCCTGGAGCCAGATCACCGCAGGACACTCATGGGGATTTAGCTGTTCTTCCACTCATGGCAAGATTGCAACTCATAATTAGTTTTGTGAAGGAAAAAATATCCAGGCCAAATTCTACTTCTTCTTCTGCTCTCCAAGTCTGCACAACAGTTATTGGGCTATGTCACCTGGATGAAGAAACACATACTTTTTCACACAAACAGCAACTTCTGTTTATCAATCTGTCTGCCCGGAGGAGAGGCTTTATTTCAATCATCCATCCAAAGTAGGCATCTTGTCCTAGTTTTCCAAAGGCAGTGTATAGATGAGTGGAGGCTCCCATTTGGGGTCCAGAAATCCCCTTATATAAAATTTTTTCTCTCTCTCCCCTTTGCTCACCCCCCCCGTCACCACACTTTCACTCTTTCACCAACCCTTACCTCAGAATTCTCAATTGCAAGTCTCCTGGATCATTTTAGGGTCTGGGACTTTGAGGAAAGGCATGGAAATCCTTTACTAGCTGTAGCTATCTTGGATCCTGGCAAAAAGTCTCACTTGAACCCTCACATGACTTCCTTGAGACTCTAGAGGCAGTTTAGCTCAGAAGTAACCACTTATTAAATTGAAGTTGAATCTGTATGGGCAATACAGACTCATTTGGGAAGTCATTTTCCCAGAACCCTGTAAAAATCTTTCTGGATTTTAAATTCTCAAAAGTTGTCTGCTTAGGTATTGGATATGACAGAATGCAAACTAAATAACATACATTGCATAAGTTCCAGCCCTACCTGGTACATCTCTTCTACTTGCTTTATCAGTCCAGCTAATCTGACCTCCTTTTATTTCTTCCTCAATATTCCATGCTTCTTGAAGACCCAAGGCTCTCCACTCATGCACTCTGTTCCTTATTCATTCCTACTCATATTGCAGATCTCAGACCAGGAGACTTCTAGGAAGCCTTTCCTGAGGACCTCTGAGCATCACATTCTGCACTCAATTGCAAGCTCCATAAGGGTGAGAGACCCTGTTTATTCTATTCTTCCATTTATCTGCAGCAACTGGCACAGTGCTTAAACAGTAGGAGCCAATGATATTTGTTGTATGAATAAAACCAGGAGAAAACCAAGGTGTTGCATGAAAGTATTCCTGAAAAATCACATATCTCAAGAATATGTGGGGATAAAATTTTATAATAAGCTGTTATATGAAGGAATCTCATGCTAAATTTTCTCACCTTAAGGAATGGTATCCCTCAACATTTTGGTGTGAAAATTTTCAAACATACAGCCAAGTTAAAAGTATGTTATAGTGATCATTCACATATGATCATCATCTAGATTCTACCATTAACATTTTGTTATGCTGTTTTATCACAAATCTGTCCATCTATTTATTTCTATATCCATCCTTCAATTCATAATTTTTAATAAATTACAAAGTAAATTGCAGACTTAAGTACATTTCCCCTTAAATACTTCTACATACACATTATTAATTGTAGTTTAATACTTTTTACTGTTTTTTTACTCTTTTGAATTTAAAATTATAGACAATAAAATGCATAAATCTTAACTGTAAATTCACTGAACTTTTAATGAATGCATACACATGTGTAACATAAATCCATATCAACATATATACATTATCATCACCTCATAGAGTTCCTGCATACCCCCAAGGAAGGACATTTGTAAAGTAGAATAATAGTACAGAGCATTATTCACAAAGCTTTTGTAAAATTTAAGTGAGAAATGATGCAAAACATAAAGATAGTAATATAACTAAGAAACACTATTATTGGACAAAATAATTTAATTTAATACAAATTTTCAAAAAATAAGAGAACGTTTTCTTTATAATCTGTAATATGCTTTTTGTAGTGGTTTTCTGCTCAATAATCATCTGAGTTCCTGTTGTTTTTGAGGATTTCATGTTAATATAAAAAGAAAATTATCTTTTTTTACTCTTTAAATGCATGACTTAGGCTGGTAGTCTTACCTCCTTTTGAGGAGGCTTCTGGGTATAGTAGATAGAACGTAAGTTTTGGTGCATAATCTATTTTATTCAGATGATTGATTTTAGTAAGTTACCTAACTTTTTGATATTTAATTTTATTATTTATAAAATGCAGAACATAATATCTATTTATACAATTTGGGGAGGGGATGAGAAGTGTCAATTAATGAAATAATATGCTATAAAATTCTTTTTTTTTTTGGCTTCTTCAACCATTTTTTATTTTATCCATTTTTTCAACACATATAGCCTAGGGATTTCAGGCTTTATCAATATACAAAAAATTCTTGAAATCTAGTTTCCTTTTCCCTTATCTTTGATCTTCTTAGATTTGGGTGATTTATGTATTAAAAGATGATAAAATAAAACTAATCTATGCTTACAGCAACATCAGGAAGAGGAAAATTAAGCTATTTTATAGCTTTTTAATATAAGCATCAAAACCTATATACTTTCTACTATTCCCTGATGCCTTCTTAAAAGGAGGTAAGACTAAAAACCTGATATATCCCAATATATATATATATATAGAGAGAGAAAGAGACAGAGAGACAGACAGATGAGACAGACAGCAAGAGAGAGAGAGAGAGAGAGAGAACTTTGAGGATACCCTTAAATTGATACCACATAAGTAACTCTACATGAAACACTTCCAAATGTTCCTGAAACTAAGTATTTTGAATCTTAAAAAAGTTTAAGTTTTCAATTACTTAACAGTACTAGTGTAGTAAAAAAATGAGTGGCTGTAGAGCAAGATGCCTCAGAAATAATTCTTGAGCCAGACTGCTTATGTCCATATCTCTGTCACTCGATGTATGATAGCAGGCACATTACCACCTTTCTGTGCCTCAGTTTTTTTATATGTAAAATAGAGACAATAATATTTCCTACTTCATTGAATGGTTGTACAGAGTTAATGTATTTATGTACATAAAGTTTTTAGACACTACCTGACATATAGTAAATCCTCAATAAGATGAGCTCTCATCATTAAAGATAGGCAGGCATATGTTCAAATATCACTTTTATTCTGTGTGACCTTGAGCAAGCTATAATACTTACCCTCTCTGAGTTTTAGTTAGCATATGAGTAAAATGTAATTAATAAAACATGAATTAATGATATACAGAGGGCAGTGTCTGTCATATAGTCAGTGCCCAGTGATTGTTCTTGTTGCCTTTTTTTCTAGGTTTCCAAACAAGGGAAAATATTTATTAAAAAATTAAATTCTCCAACACATCAATGCCCACAATGAATGTTTCACCAGCTGCCAAAGACTAGAATTATGCATACCTCTGCCCCAGAGAAACCATAAACAATGGCTAGAGAGAATCAAATCAATGGATCTTTGGGTCATATTACATTCTGTGGATTAGCATTAGTTGTGCTATATCTTTGCAGAAAAATATCGGGGATTAGATGCATTATTAAAATTTTATTATTCCAATTACTATTGTTTGTGAAGGTCTTGAGAGTGCTTTTAATTTCTCTTCTTATTTTTCATGTAATAAATTGCTTTTGAGTTCATCTTACATAGCTGGTACGTTTTTCAAAGGTTGTATTTTGTGTAATCCTATTTAAAAGTACTATTTATTCTAGATCATAGAAATTCCCCTCATATTATTCCATGTGTATTTAATCTCCTCTGCCAATTTTTGAAAGACTTTGTAAAATTAACGTATTATACTTTTGCCACTGGTGTCTATTAAGCATACATTTTAAAACCAAGATTTATTTTTAAAAAAGGAGAGAGAAAATGAAGGGCATTTTCAATGTTTTCTGTGCACATTTGCTCTGTGAAATCGCTTATAACAGACTCACACAACTAATTAGCAGATCTTTATTTTGCTAGGTTTCTGGCCAAATCAATGTGACAGGATATAGGAAACCATACCAATTAACAGGCCTGAGCAAGCATCTCATTTGACAAACATTTAATAAGCAATAAAATAGGAACTTGGAAGTTCTGAAACTCACTAATGGAAAAAAGAGAGAGTGGAGCTCTGTTGCTTATCTGGAATAAAGATGGAACTCAATTAAGCTAACAAGGTGAAAGCTGTAAAAAGTATTTTTTCTTCACAGGTTGAGCTGAATTTTAGTTTAGCAGGCAACGCTGAGAGGTCATCTCATACCTCTTTCCGTTTCTAGTCTACATTAAAGGACAGCTGTGCAGCCCACTGCCTGCTTTCTGTCTGAGAAGTAGTCCTCCTTACTGGAGGGCTATGGTGGAATATGAGATTTTTGTTTAAAGTTCCAATGAAAATATTATATTTCAAGACCTAGTTTGGAACTTCTGCAAATTTCTAGTCACCGTCTTTTACTAATTGCAAAGACTGATTGTTTGTGCCTCTTGCTGCCGTCTTCCTTGTAGATCTGTGTGTATCTGATTCTAAAGTTCTTCAAGGAACCCACTAAATGGGAAAGTAATTCACACCATTAATTTTATGTGTATTTTCCAGGCACTTTCTCATGAACAAGTCCTTCCCATTTTGCTTTGTTATCCAATGAAAAAGTTTCATATTTCAGAAAATCAGTAATTTAAAAAAATCATCAAGACTCATACTTCTTGAATATTAATATCAATATTTATAAGAAATTTTAATTTACATGCTGTCTATATCTTATTTTATTATAACTGGTTTACTTTTAAAAACTTCTCATAGACCATATAAACTGATAAGACAAAGTAGAAGTTCATAACCCATGTTAAAAAATATTTTCTATCTAATAGAGTTATATATCATTTTTGTAAAATTTAATGCACCTTAAATATAAATCAATTAATTTTATATTTAAAAGTTTTCATAGTAGTCTCTAATGATCCTTGGAATTTCTGCAGTATCAGTTGTAGTATCCCCTTTTTCAACTCTGATTTTATTTATGTGGGTCTGCTCTCTTTTCCTTTTAGTCTAACTAAAGTTTTGTCAATTTTGTTTATCTTTTCAAAAAACCAACTTTTTGTTTCATTAATCTTTTGTAATTTTTTTTGTTTCAATTTTATTTATTTCTGCTCTGGTCTTTATTATTTATTTTTTCTACTAATTTTGGATTTGATTTGCTCTTTTTTTCCAATTCTTTAAGATGCATCATTAGGTTGTTTATTTGAAGCTTTTCTACTTTTTTGATGTAGGCATTTATTGCTATGAACTTTCCCCTTAGTACTGCTTTTACTGTAATTCAAAGGTTTTGATATGTTGTGTTTTCATTTTGATTTATTTTGAGAAATTTTTAAATCTCCTTCTTAATCTCTTCATTGACCCACTGATCATCCAGGAGTGCATTGTTTAATTTTCATGTATTTGCATAGTTTCCAATTTCCCCTCCTTAATGATTTCTCATTTTATTCCATTGTGGTCAGAGAAAATACTTGACATGATTTCAATTTTTTTAGTTTTTTAAGACTTGTTTTGTGGCCTAACATACGGCCTATCCTTGAGAATGATCCATGAGCTGAGGGGAAGAACGTGCACTCTATAGCTGTTGGATGAAACATTCTGTAAAAATCCATTAGGTATATAGTGCAGATTAAGTCCAACATTTCTTTGTTGATTTTCTATCTGGATGATCTGTCCAATGCTGAAAGTGGAGTGTTGTAGTCTCCAAAAATTATTATATTGGGGTCTATCTATCTATTTATCTATCTCTTTTGCTCTGATATTTGCTTTATATACCTGGGTGCTTCAGTGTTGGGTACATATCTACTTAGAATTGTTTATCCTTTTGCTGAATTGACCCCTTTATCATTATATAATGACTTTCTCAGTCTCTTTTTACCGTTTTTGTCTTGAAATCCATTTTATCTGATAGAAGTATAGCTCCTCCTGCTCTTTTTTAGTTTCCATTTACATGGCATATCTTTTATATCCCTTCATTTTTCGTCTATGTGTTTCTTTATAGGTGGAGTGGATTTCAGGTAGACAATATATAGTTGGGTGTTATATTTCTATACATTCAGCCACTCTATGTCTTTTGATTGGAGAGTTTTGTCCATTCACATTCAGTGTCATTATTGATAGGTCAGGACTTACTACTGCCATGGTGTTATTTGATTTCTGGTTTTTTGTGGTCCTCTCTGTTTTCCTTCTTTCCTTCCTGTCTTCCTATGTTAAAAGCGATTCTCTCTGGTAGTGTGGGTTTTTTTCTTTTTTTCTTTCAAAATATCAAGGGGATACAAATGTTTTTATTACCTTGCACAATGCTTAAGTCAGTGCTTATAGTGGGTCTTTTAATTTCTTGCTTTTTATTTTTTGTCTATCTGTTGCAGGTTTTTTGACTTGAGGTTACCATGAGGCTTGCAAAATACATTTTATAACCAATTACTTTAAACATATGACAATTCTGCTTACAAACAAGCAAAGAGAAATCTAAAAAAGAAATTCAACCCTTTAACTCCATTGCCCCCCACTTTTTAACTTTTTGTTGTTTCCATCTTTTTTTACTACTATCTCTCAAAAAGCCATCATATTTATTTTTGATATATTTGTCTTTTAGTCTTCCTTCTCAAGATATAAGTGGTTTATACACCACAATTACAGCAATGGAATATTTTGTATTTGTGTACTTACTGTTACCAGTGAGTTGTATACCTTCAGATGATTTATTTTTGTTCATTAGCATGCTTTTCTTTCAGATTGAAGAACTCCTTTTAGCTTCTCTTGTGGGATAGATCTGGTGTTGATGAAATCACTCAGTTTTTGTTTGTCTGGAAAGTCTTTATTTCTCTTTCATGTTTGAAGGATATTTTTGTATGATATAAGATTCTAGGGGTGAGGTTTTTTTTCTTCAGCACTTTGAATATGTCATGCCATTCTATCCTGGCTTGTAAGGTTTACAGTGAGAATTCTGCTGCCAGGTGTATTGGAGTTTCTTTATATGTTATTTTTAAATTTTTTCTTGCTTTCCTTAGGACCTTTTCTTTATCTATGACCTTTGGGAACTTGATTATTAAATGCCTTGAGGGAGTCTTGATTTTTATTAATTTTAATAATCTGTAACTTAATTCAGTTATATTCTCTATTTTTTCAAGTTACTGAAGTGATATTAAAGGCACTAAATAAAGACAATATTAATCAATGTAAGACTTTTTAACTGAGTCAAAATTCATTTATTCATTCAAACATTTGTTATTATGTACTATCCAATTTCATACAACTTAGTTAAAATTATAAATTTATTGATCACAGACTCTAAGTTAGGCATTTTATTAAGCATTGGGCATAGAGGTTAGCAAAAAGATATGGCCATTGTACTCTTTGTGCTAAGAAAGACATATAAGAAAATAATCAGAAGTAGTGACTTTGAGCCCTGAATTTAACGTAATTATCTTTGTTTTTCTACTGAGTTAGTTTGTCGATTTGGTCTTTGAAAGGCCACTTATAATTTGTGAGTTATAATTTGTATGCAGATTCTATAATGTCCAGGAGAAAGAGCATAATATTGGAATTAGCAACATTATTAACAACAACAACTAAAGACTATGAATGCCTTTTATACATCACAAAAAATTACCAGCTGGGATATTTTGATATTTAGACAGTATTTAGATACCTTTTATATGCCACAGAGTGTTCTTTAGGCTTCTTATTGAAAAGCCTTTATGCTTTTTATTGATTTTCCAGGTGCTAAACTGATTTCAAATTCATTAATATTAACATGACAGAAACTAGCTTGCTGAAAATCAAAGCAGTATTACATTTTGAAGACAGGAAATTCCCTTTACAGTGAATTAGGAATATTCTCAGAGCACAGGACTCCCAATTAAGCATTATTCTTTAGTAAAGAATATGTCTTCATTTACTTTGATAAGTTTATGGTAATCACCAAAACTGCAAGAAATTATCTATCCAAGATAGTGCTAGGAGTTTGCTATCATAAAGTTCAGAATTGTGAATACATTTTCCAATGCTAAACAAAAAAAAACAAACTGTATCTAGTGGTACAAAAATTGAATTCCTTTCACTTACATTTCTGTTACTCTGTTTTGCACTTTAGATTCTATTATATACCAACCTCCAATATTCTTATGCATTTGTTCGCTAATATTAACTTAAAAATAAATTATTTGTACCTAGCAGGCAGTAATAATGTTATCAAGAAGAAAAAGAGAAAGGAGGCAGAAAAGGAAAAAAAAGAAGGGAGTCCTAATTATCTTTTTTTTTTGGGGGGGGGACAATGTGCTACCACATAAAATGAAAACAAAGGCACAATAAACCCACAATAATCTAAAGGGTTATGCAGACCCCGGTGATGAGGTTACCGGTCTACTGTGGCCAAAATCACTAATGCTAAGATGGACAGCACGAAGAAAGCCCCTGAGCTATACAGAAATCCTTTCTTACCAGAATTTTCACAATAGAGCAAACTTGGGTATTTAATAGCCATTTTAATATAGTAATGGTAATATAATAAGCTGATTTATCACTGGTAGACTCATCTGTGGAACCAGTCAGTTTCATTTACATTAGTGACTAAGCATAAACTTCTGCGTAATGTTGTTGATATATTTTTGGTTTAGGAGAAAAATTACTTTTCATGAGTGTAGAGGACTGTATCTGGGCACACTAGAGTTTTCCACTTTCATTTGTATATTCAACTATTGTAGGAGGTGGTCAAAAATCATGCTCTGCCTCAGCTCTACCTTGAGGGGAGTTAGCTTTTCATCATTACTTAAGATGGAGAACAATACAATTTTTTACTTTAAAAGACAGTTTATTTTATACAAAACACTACCAAAAATATTATATTCTCATTGTTTACATGCAATTTTGTACTGAAACATTAAACAATACCACTTAAAAACACAAATGTCTGAGCAATGGCTTCAAATATTTTGAATATCAAATGAAAATAAGAACATTTAGGGAAATGTTTTTGGGAAATGCATACTTACCATCAACAACGACAGACCATCTGAATTGAATTTCCACATATTTTCAAAAGTTATTAATGACAAAGGAATAGTAATTGCAAAGATAAACTATTTTAAAAAAATAAGGTTCTGAAAACATGCAATTTGATTATTTATTTCAACTTAACAAGTGAACAATCATCTATTATGAACTTATTTTAATTCAGTTAAGTTACATGCCCTGAATTTGACATTTAAGCTATTAGTAATCACAGCTTCATATTTGTCGGCAGTTTTACCGAGAATGGGTGAGATCTAGCACACACATGCACACACAAAGATGAGTAGTTTAAAGAGACATTGTAAAAGGCTAATATTATTGAAGCATTGCGCAGCAGAGACAGAAAGGAAGGCAGAAAGTGAAGAGTTTGTGATCTAAGAAGCTTGTGCTGAGCTTGCAAGACCTTTGAGCAAAGTAAGCAAACATTTTCCAATTGTTAATTTGAAGAGTCTAAAATTTAAACAAAGCTGGAGTTGAAGACACATACCAGTGCCAACTTCCATTAGAGGTGTTGTTTAATCTAAAGTACTGGCATTATTATTTTTATATACAGGTAGTACTACACTCAATAGCAGTATATAATAATCATCATAAAAATGGGACCTGTATTGCATTGTACCTTACCTCTTTCAAAACTCTGTCCCATACAACAGTCAAGTATTTAGCTCCTCCAGGCCTTGGTCAAATTGGCAAAAATAATGCCTAAGATACTGTCCAATAGAGTTGTTGTAATCATTAAAGGACTTATAAAACATTTTATAATTGCAAAGTTCTTTATAAATATAAGATAAAGTTCTTTTTATATTTATTTTACTTTATATCTATTTTTTATTTATATTATCATTTTTTCCATTTTACAAAAGATTCTTGTTGTATATTTGGCTAAATGAGCCCATGTTGATTAAATAAATTAAAACCATGAATAAGCTTTTTACCTAATAGCTAGACTTCAAAAACTAATAAGAAGTGGCTGGGCACGGTGGCTTATGCCTGTAATCCTAGGACTTTGGGATGCTGAGGTGGGAGGATTGCTTGAAGCCAGAAGTTCAAGACCAGCCTGAGCAAGAGCAAGACCCTGTCTCTACAAAAAATAGAAAAATTAGCAGGGTGTGGTGGTGTGCACCTGCCTTTAGTCCCAGTTACTCTGGAGGCTGAGGTAGGAGAATCACTTAAGCCCAGGAAATTGAGGTTGCAGTGAGCTATGATGATGCCACTGCACTCTAGCCTGGGTGACAGAGTGACACTCTGTCTCAGGGGGAAAAAAAACTAATAAGAAGTGTCCTTAAAACATGTCCTCTCTGACACATGCAAATTTGATGTATAAACTTTTTTATTGAAAACTGTAAAATATTAATTTTTAAAGACCTCAAAAAATTAACTGGAAAACCTTCAAGGGTTTAAAAAACTACTAAATATGGGGGCAAATCTGACCTATAACCCTTATTTTGATAAGAATAATAATGTTCTTACATAAAATGTTATTTTTCTGATTGAATAAAATGATGTAATATTCATGGCATGCTGTGAATAATTATTGTACTTCCTGAGAAATAAACACCAAACAAATTTTATGTAGATGTATTAGTTTGCTAGGGCTGCTGTAACAAAACACCATGACAAACTGGATGGTTTGAACAACAGAAATTTATTGTCTCACAGTCCTTGAGGCTGGAAGTCCAAGACTAAGGTGTTGGCAGGGTTCATTCCTTCTAAGGACTGTGAGCGTTTCCATCTCTTCTATGACTACTGCCTGGCTTCTGGTGGTTTGCCAGCAATCCTTGGCATTCCTTGGCTTGCAGAAATATCACCCTGATATCTGCCTTTCTCTTCACTGGCGTTTTCCCTGTGTGCATGTCTGTTTCCAAATTTTCCCTTTCTATGAGGACATTAGTCATATTAAAGATCACTCTAATGAACTCATTTTTAACTTGATTATCTTTGTAAAAGACCCTACCTTCAAATAAAGTCATATTCTGAGGTACTGGGGGTTAGAACTTCAACATATAAATCTTTTTGAGGGGAACACAATTCTGTAACAGCAGATCACCAAATTAAGGAGAATTATGGTCCTATGAAATATAACTAATAAAATCATTTAAAAGAAATTGTTAAAGTTTATTTTATTAAATGCAAAAAATAATGGATTGGAAAGCATAGAAATTCTAAAAGTACTTTCTTTTTGTTATTTTTATTTCTGAAAATGATTACTATTTTGTTTATTTAAAATATTTTTTATTATTTATTTCATATAATGAAATCTTTTGGGTATTCATGTTTATCAGTGGCAAATAGGAAAATGTTTTAATCCTAATAGAACTTACAGTATGGCAGAAAATTTGTTCCAATTTTGAAACTTGGAGGTTTTGCTAAAAATTAAAAAATATGTACTAATTTTAATGGCTTTAAGATGCAGGAGATAATAACTCATATTGTTTGAAACTATTACAAAGGGCTTTAGGACACCTGCTGCTCAAGGGAGTTTTATTTAGTAAAATATCAAATAATGAAGAATTTACTCTAAAAATTTAGTTTTAGATTTGGCTCTTCTTTTACTTTTATATTTGTATGTCATATGTTTTTTTTGATTTACAAATTGAGATTAGGAAAAATAATATGACTGCCTAGATTACATTTGAAGCCATTGCATGATAATGTTTTGTTGACACTTACTATCTGAACTGACTTTCAAGCATTTACTCTCAAACCTGAAAAACAAATATGGAATGTGTTTTTAATTCCCTAGCGAAGTCTTTATAATATCCATTCCTGCCTTTATGGAGGCTTCAAAGATGTATTTCACCTCTCAGGCAGTGATGGAACTCTTAATATTTCCTTCTATTGCTAAAGCTGAGGCGAGATGAGGTGCAGTAAGCTGGACTGCCTGGGGAAATAGCGTCATAAAACATGGAGGCTCAACTCATGCTCCAGTTCGTGGTATTTTGAAAGACTCTATTATTATAGCACAACATAGCTGTACTTAACACAATATTGAAATTCATAGACACAAAAGCAAAAATATAGGAAACAGTCAACTGGGGGATAGGGTTGCTTTTCACTTTATATCTCAGCCTTACTCATACTTAAATATCATCTTTTTTTTCTTTCTTAATCTTCACACAAATGTTTTGAATGACAGAACAATTAGAAAGAAATCAGATTGCAGTATCTATATCTGTCAGTATAACTACACCCTGGAAGACATAAATTCCCTGCTGATTTTGCTGTAGTGTATCATCTGAAAAGCAAGCTAAATTTTAACCTAGTTTTTTTATTTTTCAATGTAGCAGTGCACTGGAAGAAATGCCTTCTTCATCCTGCTCTGAAAGCTGCATTTTTCCCCACTGTATGATAGATTTTTGATGGATAAAATCTACTTCATGTTACAGAAAGTTTCTATTAAAAAACAATGTGGGATGGCTGACACAGGCAACTACATACTGCAAGTGGACTGTGTGAAATTGACTAGGAGTATCCAGATAATTTCAGAGGGAATGAAGACCAGGTCTATAGGACCATGAAAATGCCAGTGCTCTCCCTGGATCACTAGCCTTGGTCCAATTTCTAAAGGCAGTTGCTCTGTTGGCTGTTGTTGCTTCGATGATGCCAAAGTATATTTTTATCGGCTTACATAACATTCTGACAGCTCTGCATACTGAGTTATGTAAAACATTTTTTGTACAAATATACATAACTCTCAATTCGTTGGAACAAAAATTAAAGTCAGCATTCTTGTATGAACTACATTAGTAGATATAAATTCAGAAACTTATAGCTTTAGGAAATAACATAATATGACCTTTTTTGTGCCCTAATTAGCTGATTTGAATTTTTCATGGGTTTTAAGGGAAAAAGTTATCTTCCTCATTTACTACTAACATGTTCCTTTCCCACTTCTCATCATAATATAAATTAAGACTGGTTTGCTTTTATTATTGGAGGCTAAAGGTAGCATTTTTAAACATAACACAGAGCTATGGGTATGAATGCTGTTCATCAGACACTCTTGTGTACGCAATGAACATTTTTGACCCTACCAGTTGGATGCCTACAGCTAAAGAGATTTTCCCAGTCATCCAATTAAGAAGGTAGCAACTGTTCATAATTATGCATATCTGATGTACCACCCACCCCTTTATTCTTCAGTTGAAAATATTTGTTGTCTTAATGTCTTTCTATTGCTTTGAATTGAATGAGCTCTTATGTTATAGCCTTGATCAATATTTCCTACCCCTTTCCACAAAATGGAAAATATAATTTCCAGACATTTTATTGTGCTGCAGAGGTCTCAACCATCAGCTGCAGCAAGAACATTAGTGCTCAGTTAATTGGTACAGATGGCCACAGCACTGATTCTACCATTTCATTCAGCTGAGTTCTGGAGACTGAGACTGGAATGCAGATGTCAGACTAGAGGCCTGGTTGGTGTTTGCTTGTATGGCTTTCAAATGCCATTCTTCTTCCCTCCCCTGCCACTCACCCTTCTCCTCCCCCCACCTACTCCCCCTTCCCCCACATGTATGTGTCTTGCAAATTTTGCATGAATTCAAACAAATAATTTAAGGAATTTTCATGCCTAGAGAGAGAGATATAGTTGATATATTCAGCAATGTTTTTAAAACATGAATTGATTTCAGTATTACAGTGCTTCTGTTTTAGAAAAGTCTAGATAAAATAAAAATAAATCAAGCACTAACAACTTGAAAAACTGTGAGTAATAGTTAAGGAACTCAAGTTATAAAAAGGACGGTCCCTAATTATAGGAACAGCATACAGTAATTTGGAGATTAGAGGTATATATTTGAAAAGTAATAAAATATTTTTAAAAATTATTTAATATTTGGAGACCTTAATGCAAAAAAAAAATGAGAAATGCATAATATATGGCAGAATGTCACCTAGGAAGAGTGCTGAAAAAAAGAAAAATATCACGTTGGCTTAGAGTGAAATACACTGATTCAGTAGAAATTAAGGTTATTGAATAAAGGATGGAGAACAGAGGGTGGGCTTTGCAGGAGCATGAGATTTGTGAGGATAATGAGCAGCAGACCAACTTGTCAGGAGCTGGTAGTTGATGGCATAGAAGCTAAAACTGGAAAATTTGGTTAGTGCTAGATTTAAGAGGTTTGAAGTTCTCTCTTGGGACTTTAACTTTTCCCTTAAGTCCTTAGTGATTCATTGAAGGTATGGAGAAAATTGAAACAGAGAGAGAGAGAGTGAGAGAGGAAGAGAGAGAGAGGAAGAAGGGTTTGGGAGCTCTAGAGAAAGACTACAAAAATTATGATGTGTAGCAATATTTCCTTTGTTTGGGAATATTATTTGTTTGGTTCAATCACTTATATCAGGGAGGTGTGGGCAAAATTTTTCTGCAAAGGGCCAGGTAATAAGTATTTTAGGCTTTGCAGGCCATATGGTCTCTGTCACAATTATTCAACTCTCTCATTACAACATGAAAGCAGCCACAGGTAATACAAAACAAATGGGTGTGTCTGTATTCAATGAAACGTATTTATGGACACTAAAATTTGAATTTTATAAAATTTTCAGGCATCACAAAATATTTTCTTCTTTTTATTATTTCAACTATTAAACAATTTCAAAACCATTTTAAACTCATGTGCTATACAAAAATAGTCAGTGGGCTATAGTTTGTCCATTTTGAGCTAAACAATGAAATACTTCTCTTTCATTATATCTCCCATGAAAACTATACTTCTTTAAGAAAATATAGTTTCTTATTTTGTAATAAACATTAAAAAAACTTCTAAGAAAATTCATTTCTCTCAAGACTTTGATTTCATTTAAGTAATTTTTGGACAATCTTGGTATAATTAATTATTTTATTAAACTTCTGTTTTCTATGCTTTTCATAGCCTATGTGTAAACATACTTGCAATAGATGTGCGTTTTACTAAGGAAAAATCATTTGGAGTAAGCCAGATATAATGTCGGCAATATTACATTTAACTCCTTCTTAGAACATCTGTTTGCTTTGTATCAGTATTGGCATAAATAATTGCAAAAGAATACTATTGTGTATTACAATAAAAGAAAACTCATTCTGATGCCACTAATATTTACAATGTAGTTATAATTAGGGAGTCACTTTTTGTTTACTGTGGTTCAATAGAGCAAATATAAAATGAGTCAGCAAAAACCCAAATAGCTTTGGAATCAACTCACCCAACCACTTATGCAAAAACCTCAACTTCTAATAATTTTATGGGATTATGCTTCCAGTGTCGTCAAAGCTCTTCTTATCCAGAAGCACTTTCTCTGGCTCTCTGATGTCAACCCAGATAGTCAATAACATCTTAACCAAACTGTTTCCACTGGGGCTTTTCCACTTGTCTGAAGTTTGATGATTTGCTCAAAATCAAGTTTTCTTTTCTTAATATGTAAGATGGGGATGACACTGGTGATCAGTCAATTGTCATTTTAAGAATTAAATGAGATAATACTTGCAAAGTGCTAGACATTATCTGGTACAGGGCAAGGATCTAATAACTGTTCCCTATTATTGTTTCTATTTCATCATTGCCAACACAAGTCTACATGGGTCTGTGCCCCAATCAACCACTCCAGGTGCTCCTGCCAATGTTTCTTCTGCTCTGCAGTTGGAAATGGATCTTAGAAACCCAAATGCTTCATAAGAGTGCTGTTTTTATTAAGTAACAGTAAAAGTGTAGCTGCTCTGTGCTCATGCTCTTATAACATGTAAAAATTTAAATGAAAAATATAGGGTCAAGAAAACCAATGACACAATGAGTACAGGACCCATGTGTACAGATCCTGGGGTCAAGTCATGACTCTGCTGCTTGCTGTGTGACTCAATTTTCTTATTTTCTAAATGGCAATGTTGACAATAACTCCCATGTCACAGGCATTTCTCCTCCTAGGGAGAAATGAAAGTGATAATTTGTTAAGGTTTCACGTCTGCTCATTGCTTGCTAGCTCAGGATTCATTTTAAATGCTTCCATTGAATGAGCTCCTTCTTCAGACCAGGTGAGTTTACTTTTCCCCTCATGAGTTTGATTTTTTTTTAAAAAAGGTGATTCTATCAATACCTCTTACTTAAACAAAGAGATTTGTGTGACTACTAAAATGTTACAGAAAAAAATATATATGTTCGTGTGTGTGTGTATATATACACATGTGTATATACACAAATGTTCATGCATACACATATACACACATTTATTGTCTCAGAGAAGATGGTTCCCACATTAAGAAGGCCTCAGCAATCTCTCAGTACTTCATACTTATAGACATTAGCATCAAGAATGCAGCTAAGAAATAGATTATAGAGGAGGTGCTATATGATGAAGTGTTATACTGGTTCTTTTATACTGTGACTCCAATCATTTTCTGGGGTAAGTTTATAGTTTGTGCAGAGCTAGAAAACTATCCTTCAAAATGACTCTTGAGTGCTTATACTCTGGTTAGAACAAATATGTGATTTAATTGTGCTTTTTTACTCCCAAGTAAGGTGAAATAGTCAAGTCAATTGTTGACTGGGTTTTTCACAGCAGGAAAATTCTGGAATTGGTGGTTGCCACCCATTTGCAACAACGATTTCCTTACATTGAAAGGAAGTGAAAGAGGGGAAGATTTAAGGTCATTGAAGAATTAATGTTGTGTAAGGGTGAATTATTTGTTTTTTCATTCTGTCATTTGTCTAGGTCTACAGGCTGCACTCTTAACACATGTGTATTGTATTAATATATGTGTGGTAAGCAATTAAAATAGGTCTCCTGTGCTAATTTGTTGTAATGTAATGTGGTAGTGCAATGGTTATCCATTCTGGATCTCCACCATTATTCCCAAACAGTACACTGGTTAAAGACCCTTTAGTGTGAAAAATACCTGGAAACTCACATAGGCCATAGATGAGCAAGAGAAGAGAAGGAAAGATTCTTTTTCATCCTCCCATCTTCCTACAAAGAAATATGTTAGATCTGGACCTTGCTGGTCCTGCAGTATGAGTCATTCCCTTCCCTTCCCTTGCTGTGGCAGGTCAAAAAATGTCCTGCCAAAAATGGTCAAGTCGAATCCTTGGAGCCTGTGAATATTACTTTACTTGGAAAGAGGGCCTTTGTGGATGTGATTATGTTAAAGATTTTGAGATGAGATAATCTTGGATTATAGGGATGGACATGAAATCCAGTGACATGTGTTCTTAGAAAGAAAGAGGAAACAAACTTCCCTCTCAAGTAGGCAGATGGAAGAGGAGAAGATATAGACAGAAGAGGAGAAGACGATGTGAAGACAGAGTCAGAGATTGAAGTGATGTGGCCACAAGCCAAGGAAGCCAAGGAATGCTGACAGCCACCAGAAGCTGGAAGAGTCATGAAAAGATTTTTTCTCAAGTCCCTGGAAGAATATAGCCCTGAGGACACCTTGATTTCAGACTTCTGGCCTCCAGAACTGTGAGAGAATAAATTTATTTCATTTCAAGCTGTCCAGATTGTGGTAATTTGCTACAGCAGCCATAGGAATCGAATACACTCCCTTTCCACTCTGACAGAACAAACATGAAAGCAAACCTTTGTGTGTGGGAATAAGAGAGGATAGATTTAAAAGCTTCTTAATGCCAAGCCAACTGTTTCGGTATGATGGTTGTTTATAACCATTGGCTGTGAAAGTCTGATGCCCACAGCTAGAGGTTATGCAATCAAGTGCTCCCTGACAGAGGATGCTGAACTTAGATACAGCCTTCCTCACTGCAAGGGAAAGACAAAGGGATACCCAGACATGAAGGGATAACTGTTGTTTTAACCAGCCCTCCTCACATTGTTATTGCCTCTGAAAATGTTATATTTATTCTGTTAAAGCAAAAAACTGGGGGTTGGGAGGATTAGTGCTCCTCAGGTAGTAGATCAGGTACTAGGAAAAGTTGCGATTGAGAGGAGAAATGTTATCAGTGTTATTTTGGTAAATGTCTATCCTTACCTGAGGAAAGGCCAGCCCAGAGATATAGATAGTTAGGACCTACGCTGATCATTTTTCTTTTGGCTCTCAAATTCATTCCTGTCTCTTCCCTGATCTTGTTAGGTCTGGCGGAGGGTAAACAGGTTGCAAGGGAGTGGCTAAGGGTGGAGAGCAGGAACCAAATTATAGCTAGGAACCAAACTGTGGCTAGAAACTGTTCCCTGGTGAGAACATACGTAGTAAAAAGTTCCTAGTAACCTTTAACTGACCAAGAGCTCATTACCATCCAATTAACATAACATAGGTGGAGCTTTGTGAAGGATTCTGGGAAAGATGCATGCATAGAAAGGGAAACTGTTACATAACTAACTAACCTGTTATGTAACCTGTTCTATAACCTGTTATATAACACCAACCTGTCAATCACTCCCAAAGGTGGGAAATGACAACCAATCCTGCCAGGAGAAAGGCCGGACAAACTAGTGGGCTTATAAAAGGCAGTGTGTGCTCAGCCTTTGGGTTCTTTCTTCACTCGTGGAGACTGACCCATTCCACTCTCTCTGGAATGTAATTTTACTTTGTGTAGCTTCCACCTTTACTTTTATTCTTTCTTTTATGTGATAAACTGTTTGTATAAAATTGCTCTGTGTTTGTGATCACTCCATCATCTACTCGACTCAGTACCAGTACTTATTCTTGACACTGGGACCCGGGAGACCAGGGAACATCCACACAGACAAACCTAACTAGCTTTGTATCGGAAAATATTTTAATAACTGAGCACTGCACACTGTGTCTCCCAGGCAGGTTTCTGGCTAGTGCCAATGATCAATGGCAGGACATTGGAATGTGAGAGAAACAGAAAAGTCAGGACGTATTTCTCTCTCTTTGACTGTGGATGGAATTTCTCACAGTAGCTACATTTGGTCCCATCTCCTGTCAGACACCTGTGCTCTCCAATGTCACAGATCCCACCAAGGATGATGTTTGAGTTTCTTGTCTTCTACCTCCCTTTGACTAGTTGCTCATATTAAATCCCTCCATTAAACTTACTGGACCTTGACTGATACAGGAAATCAAGGGGAAGAGGTCACATTGGCTCACCATAAGTTTGACCTTAAAGATAAATCAGTCAGTTCTCACTAGTCACTTAAATATTCTTGATTTAGATAATGTCCAATATGGGGATTATGATTGTATTTTCCAAGCAAGTTTTATCTGTCCATTTCAGTCTCTCAGAAGAGAGAGTAATAATCAGAGATATTCAATGACCTAGCCAGTCAATAAGGGGCATATCCAATTTTCAAATCTAAGACTTCAGTCCCCTGACCCTATGGTCTTTCCCTAGCCCAATAGGAAGACATGCTATCCTCCTTCTTAGCTGGAAGGTATAACAAGTTGATGTTACCTTGATATTTTAAATACAAGTGAGTTTCACATCAAGACCCTGATTTCTGATACAACAGAAACTTTTGTTCTCTAATAGTATATATTAAAAAATGAAGCATTGAATTATTAATTGTTAAGATAGTTATAAACTCAATATTCTTATATGAATTGGAAATATTTGGCCATTGAAATGAAATGATTCCAACAAAAAAGTATTCTAAAATTTGGTATATCTGCAGACAAACAATAGCTCCACAGTCTAGGAGAGATTCAAAAACATTTCACAATTTCAAGTTAATATCAAGGCGAATATTAAATTGGGAAAGAATATTCATTATAGCTATTTCCACAAACATTTTCAATGAGGACCATATCACTCCCCTCAGGAGGTTTTTGTTTCATGTAAGAAATTATACTTTCCAAGATTCTTACACAGATACAGATATTTTATTATTGAACACAATTTATATTTCATTTAATGTATGTAGAGTTTCTGGGGCAATGCTAATTTTTGAAATAGTTACATTATGTTTGCTATTTATTCTCAAGTAACAAGTATGCATCTAATTAAATGTTATAAAACACAACTGAAAGATTGATTTATTAATAGTTTTATTCAAATAAAATACTGTTAGTTCCAAATATATTAAAATGAAAATAATAAGATGTAACAGTAGCTATAAAAATTAATAGGCATGGATTTGAAATCTTAAAACAATGAATTTCTAGACAATTAAAATAGAACAAGAATTTAAAAATATAAAAAACCCAAATACTTTCAGCGGCTTAATATTTTTACAACAGACATTAGAATCTCAACATTCCAGCAAATAAAAACTTATTCAAGCATAGAGGAATTTTTTAATATCTTAAAAATTCTTATTGTATACTCTCTTCTTTTTTTTTGTTTTATTTTGAAACAGGGTCCTGCCCTGTTGCCTGGGCTAGAGTGCAGTGGCATCATCATAGCTCACTGCAACCTCAAACTCCTGGGCTCAAGTAATCCTCCTGCCTCAGCCTCCCAAGCAGCTGAGACTGTAGGAGCGTGCCACCATGCCTGGCTAATTTTTATCTGTTTTTGTAGAGACAGGTCTCGCCTGTGCTCAGGCTGGTGTTGAACTCCTGACCTCAAGCAATCCACCTACCTTGGCCTCCCAAAGTGATTATAGGCATGAGCCACTGAGCCTGGCCTGTATACTATCTTTAATTTTTAAAATTCCCATTACAGTGCCTTTAGCTTGAGGAATTTTAGGAGTGAAAGAATGATTTTCTTCAGATATTTTACATTAATAATATCTTAGATAAATTATACTCTTTCATGAACAAGAAATGCAATCGTCCGTTGGGCTAGGTCTTTTAGAAACACTGGTTTAACTTTTAGAAAGTATTTTATGCTGATAATGTTATAGGTTTTATTTACATAAATTTCTGACAATATTAAAAATTATTATATGTAAATATTTTATACAGATAAATGGGTGTGTTATTGGCTATGGAACATAACATACTCTCTGTGATTGAGACTTGTAAGGGTGAATAAATCTGAGAAATAGCAAGAGGGATAATTCACAGTAAATACTTCCAGAACACCTTCTCACAAGTTTTTAATCCACACAACTTTCAAGGCAGAAGTGAAAAAAAAATTTACTCCAGTCTTCCCACTCTAAAAATGAGATATCTGACCGCCAAAGAGATTTTTGTTTCAAAGTAAAACAGCTGCCTTATAGGAGAAGATGGAGGAGAAACAAAACATTGTGACCTACATCTTATTGTTTTTCTTTATATTTGCTGCTAGCTTTCTAATAGACTATGGTTTTCTCATCTCGTTTTGAAATTCTATGATCCTTGCAAAAATCTAAGACGCAGGTATTATTTCCATTTTACAGATTAGAAAACTGAAGCTCTTAGCATTGTCTTTCTGTCTTGAGTCACAAACTGAAATAAATGCTTTTTAACGCAGGTAATCACAGCTATTGTATGTTAAGTGCTTTCCATAAATCACATTCTATGTTAAATTCTTTATATAATACTTATTTAATCCTTCCAATAGTATGAATTAGATTTTAAATTCACCATTTTACAGATGGAGAGACTGGAGTTTAGAGAGGATAAATTAAGTCTCACCTCTTATTAGTGGTAGAGATAAGGTTTGAAACGAGGCCCATCTGACTTCAGAGAAGTCCTTCCTGTAGAAAAGCACGAAATGTGGAACTGCATTACATGAGGTCTGTTTCTAAGCTTTTAAGTGTGTGGTCACATATCCATTTTGCATATTTGAGAAAAGACAAATATTGTCAGCACTGATAGTAACTTCTTTTTTTTTTTCCTCTCTCTAATTTTGATTGTTCTTCCAGGACCTGATGCCTTACATTACTACAGACAGAAATACTAAAGTTGAACAACCTTGTTCCACTTTAATAAATAATAATTTATAGTAGAGTAGTAGCAAATGTATTTTTAAAGTCACTATATATGTTTGATTTGTTCAACTCAGAGTTCTGTGGTAATGAGGGCCAGATTAGTGGTTATAACACCAATTTGTTTCATGAATATGGACTGTATATCCAAATTTAATGTAGCTGTTTAGTTAATGCAAGCACTCGATCAAGAAGGCAAATGATTCGATACCATTCATCTTTGTGACTTGGAAAAATTTTAAAGTGAAAGACCTATTGATGATAGGTTAATATTTTTATTTCTACATATGAAAATCAACAGTTAATTTTAGATAAGAGCAATAAACACTCCCTGTAACCCAAATATAAAGTTACAAATACAAGTGCATAGCAACATATTAACAGAGTGACTGCAAAGACAGTGTCGTAAGTAGAGATTTACACCATTACCCACCCCGATAAATGCAGAAATAAACAAACAATGCAAAA
Organism: Daubentonia madagascariensis; assembly: GCA_023783475.1. NCBI lineage: Eukaryota > Metazoa > Chordata > Mammalia > Primates > Daubentoniidae > Daubentonia > Daubentonia madagascariensis. Next base: position 2,003,918 of record JAKFHU010000322.1, read on the forward strand.
AGCAGTGGAGATAACATCATGTATTTTGAAACTAAGAAAGAGCTCAATGTGCATTGCAAATAAATGCACACAGAAATGTATGATTCATGTAAAATTGAAAGGGAACTTTGAGGGCAGATACAGAACTCTTGAAGTTATGAGCACATGGCAGCAAAGCAAGAAATGAGGTAACTTGATTGTCCCACTAATTTTTGCCAGCACACAGTTATGAGTGTTGATCATGCTTCAAAAAAGGCAACAAATACCTCACTACAACACAACACTGATAATTGGCAAGGTAACGGGGCTGTGAAAAAAGACCTGTGTGACATGCAGATGTTGGAGCATAGCTGATTGGGCATGCAGAACTTTATGTTGCTTTTTCTCATAAAACAGACTTACAGAAAAATTGGAGAGAAGCAACCAGAAAGCTTTTTGAAAGAACACAACAGCCTTAACTATAGAGTAGCCACAACACTTGCCCAATGGTTTCATTTGACGAAGACAAGCTGACATGAGAACAACATACTCATTTATTCAGCATGCTGAATAAAGGGAGACTGCCTTGTAGGAACACCAGCTCTTCCTTATTGTTCTGAGGGTCAGAAGTGAGGTTGTCCAGGGGAAATTGGACTAAAACCTACACAATTCCTGGTAAGTCCCATACTAGAGACCAAATGTAATCAAGTCACACCTTCATTTAGAAATTTGAGCTAACAATAAACCCCATTTTATCCTAAATATTATTACTAGTATTATTATATATAATGGAAATCGGTTAGTTGGCATTCCCTTTTTTTTAAATTTCAAAATATTAAGGACATACAAATGTTTTTGGTTACATGATTGCTTTTTAATGCTTGAGTTAGTGTGCCCATCACCAAAATAGTGTTCATTGTATCTGTTAGATAGGTTTTTGCCCATCCCTGCCTCCCCTCTCCCCGCTGCTTGATTTCCACTGAGTTATACTTACCTCTGTGCACATGTGTGCTCATCAGTTAGTTCCAATTTAACAGTGAGTATATGTGGTGTTTGTTTTTCCATTCTTTAGATAATAAACTTAGGATAATGGTCTTCAGATCCATCCACATTGTTACAAAAGGCATTAATTCATCCTTTTTTATGTCTGAGTAGTACCCCATGGTATACATACACCACATTTTGTTAATCCACTCATGATTTGGTGGGTACTTGGGTTGATTTTACATCTTTGCAGTTGGTCTTTTCTTTAGGATTTTTACTTCTGTGATTCCAAGTGAAGAAGGCCTGTGATTTTTTTTCTTTGTATTTCCCGATCCAATTTGCTGATTAAGGTAACAGTAGTTTTATGAAATTAATTGGGTAAGTTTGCTCTTTTACTATTTGCTATGGCAACTTGTAGAAAATAGAAATTATATATGTCTTCAACTTTTAGAAAAACTTATCTGTAAAACTACATAGTTTTGAGCATTTTTTTGATTGGTGAGGTGGTGTTTGGTTATCACTTCAAGTTATTATTTATTAATCTATTTAGTTATTTTTTCTTTTTCTGTCAAATTTTATGTTTAGTACTTTTTACATTTAATTTTTTTAACATTTCATTGCTAATATTTTTACATCAATGTTGAGATATAGTTTACATAAAAATGCATCTATTTCAAGTCTAGAGTTTGAGTTGTAAAGAAATCAAATATATACACTTGTACAACCACCTCCACAATAAATATTCCCTCAAACAAAAAAATTCTTGTGCTCACCCCTAGTCAGTCCCATTCCACCCCAACCCAGGCCCAAGGCAATCACTGACCTGCTTTCTGTCACTATCAAATCCTTTTGTCTTTTCTAAACTTTCACATAAACAGTGTCATGCAGTGTGTATTCTTTTGTGTTCATGTTCTTTCTCTCAGCATACTGATTTTGAGATTCATTGAGATTGTTATATATATTAATAACTTTTTTCGTTTTATGGCTAAGAATTGCACTGAGTGGATATAGCACAATTTGTTTATCCTTTCACTTGATGATGAATATTTGAGCTGTTGTTAGTTTGGGCCTATTAGCAATAAAGTTGTCGTGATCATTACTGTACAAGGATTTGTGTGCCTATAAGTTTTCATTTCTTTTGGGGTAAATACCTCACAGTGAAATTGCTGCATTGTTCGTATGTAGATATGTATGCATGCTGTCTGTTCTAAGTGTATATTTAACCTTTCAAGAAACTGTATATTTATCACTTTCTTTTTTTTTAATTTCAGAATATTATGGAGGTACAAATGTTTTGGTTACATGGATTGATTTTGTACTGCTTGAGTCAAAGTTGTAAGTGTGCTTGTCACCCAGATAGTGTACCTTGTACCCGTTAGGTATGATTTCACCTATCCCCTCCTCTCCCCTACCACCTGCACAATTTCTTTTGAGTTTTACTTCCATCCGTGTACGTGAGTGCTGATCGGTTAGTTCCAATTTAATAGTCTGTACATGTGGTGTTTGTTTTTCCATTCTTTAGATATTTCACTTAGGAGAATGGTCTTTAGATCCATACAGATTGTTGCAAAAGGTATTAAGTCATCCTTCTTAATGGCTGAGTAGTACTCCGTGGTATACATATACCACATTTTATTAATCCACTCATGAATTGATGGGCACTTGGTTTGATTCCACATCTTTGCAATTGTGAACTGTGCTGCAATAAACATTCTAGTACAGGTATATTTTGATTAAATGACTTTTTTTTCCTTTGAGTAAATACCAAGTAGTGGGATTGCTGGGTCAAATGGTAGGTCTACTTTTAGTTCTTTGAGGAATCTCCATACTATTTTCCATAGAGGTTGCACTAGTTTGCAGTCCCACCAACAGTGTATAAGTGTTCCTATCTCTCCGCATCCATGCCAGCATCCATTGTTTTGGGGCTTTTTGATAAAAGCCATTCTCACTGGAGTTAGGCAAAATCTTATTGTGGTTTTGATTTGTACTTCTCTGATGATTAATGATGTTAGCATTTTTTTATATGTTTATAGGCCATTAGTCTATCTTCTTTTGAAAAGTTTCTGTTCATGTCTTTTGCCCACTTTTTAATGGGGTTGTTTGATTTTTTTTCTTGCTGATTTGCTTGAGTTCTTTGTAGATTCTGGTTATTAGCATTTGATTGGATGCATAACATGTAAATATTTTCTCCCATTCTGTATATTGTCTATTTACTCGGTTGATTATTTCCTTGGTTGTGCAGAAGCTTTTAATTTAATCAAGTCCCATTTATTTATTTTTGTTTTTGCTGTGATTCCTGTTGGGGTCTTCTTCATAAATTCATTTTCTATCCCCCACCCTCAGCAACGTATGAAAATTTTAGTTTCTTTACATCTTAAGCAATAGTTGTCAGGGTGTTTTTTTTTTAATTTTTAGCAATTTTAATGGTGTGTATTGATATGTTATCATTATTTGAATTTGCATTTCCCCAATGGCTAAAGATTTTGAATTCCACAGGCATAGAAACATAGGATTAGAGATTAAGATGTAGATATTTTTTGAGGGACATTTTTCAGCCTACCAACATCTGCCCTCTAGACCTCAAAGATTCATACCCATTCCACATGCAAAATATATTCATCTTATCCCAACATCCTCAAAAATACTAGCTCATTATAGCATCAACTCAAGTCCACAATGTCATTTGAATATCATCAGCTCAAATTTTGCAACCATGATTATCTAAATCATCTAAATTAAGTATAGGTGAAACTTTGGGTAAGATCCATATTGGGGAAAATTTTTTTTCTATCTGTGAACCTGTGAAACTAGAGAACTAGTAATCTGCTCCCCATAAAAAATGGTGGAGTAGGCATAGAATAAGAATATAGACATTCTCATTTCCAAAGAAATAAAATGTGAAGAAGAAAGAGATCACTAATTTCAAGCAATTTCAAAATACAGCAGAGAAAATAATATGTTTTCAAAACTTGGGAATAATTCTCTGTGGATGTAAGTGCCACCCGTTGGGCCCATTACTCTGCCCTCTATTGCCAACAACTTAGGCATCTGCCTCTGGACCCACAGCTCCACCCTCTGAGTCTGTAGCTATGCCCTGAAGATTTTTTTTTTTTGAGGAGTAGTACATGTTTTCAGATAAGTAGTTTTATCAACCTCTTTCCTACCTGTAGAATTTTGAGACTCTGACAGTCTTCTTTCATTTTGCCCTGTCCTGTTTCTTTAAGTACAAGCTGGAAATTTTATACCATTAGAAAGAGGGTCCTCCACAGATATTTACCGAGCAAGCCCATTTCTATTGCGGGCATTCCTTTGCTTATGGTCACATGATTCTATTCTTTGCTTTTATCTTCATGTTGCATTCACCTTTCTGTGTATGTAATGTTTCTCTGCCTCTGTCATGAAGATATTTGTGACTGGATTTAGGGCCTTTATGGATAATCCAGGGTAATTTCTCCATGTCAAGATTCTTAGTTAGGATTAATTAAGACCTAATATCTTTCAGTGGACATTTTTCCTCCTACTATAGATGGCTTCATTGGTTGCAGCCAACCAACTGTAAGTGTGGGATTTTCATTTAATGAAATGAACACTATTGCAGAAGGAAAAAATTCGTTCTCAAAGAGTTTTTAGAAAATATATATTTAGTATTATGACTAGCATATAGTAAGTTATCAAAAATTATAACTCATTATAAATTGATGTTATATTATTTATTTATTATTGGGCATCTCTGAGTAAAATTCACTATAAACCTCATTTAAATATATTTAATTTTTCAGATTATTAGTTAAGATACATTTAAATCAGTCCTTTTGTAAATATTGCTTTCAATATTTATATAGTGTTGCTTTATAAGAGTTTCCATTTTTATTTTTTCAGGCCTCTAAACTTTACTTTGTATTATATCAACCATTGAGAAAACTTCAGAATAATGATCTTTAAAACTTAGCTAGTAGAATTTCAGATTTCCCTAAACTTCAAAGATCCTGTGAAAGACACTGTGATAATTATGTTTATATTTAATTTTTCAAAAATATGAGCAACTTCTTGTTAAAAAAGAAGGAAAACATCCTTTGAGAATTTCCACTAGTTTAAAATAAGATTGAGGGTTTTTTAAAAATTAACATTTGCTTTACAGCAATGTGAAAAAAACCTTAAAATTTAGGTCCAGAACTCCCCAAAATAAGCTTAAAGTTATTTTTAATGCTTTTGATGTGTTCTTTTTACTCTCCATTATAACTGTGAACAGGCACAATATGTTAATCATATTTTTAAAAATAGTCACTCTCACCAATGAAGCGCTAAAAGGATTAAAAGGCTGCATATCTCAAGTGTAATCATATTTATTTATTTATTTATTTAGCTCTTGCTTCTTGGAGCTAATAAATATTATATAAAACTCATTCTTATTTTCTGACCATCAAAATAAGTTATAATCAGATAACTTTTAAAATATATATCATATTTGTGGGACAGATTTTCTATCACACTATTTTAAACATATTTATGTAAGTCAAAAATTTGTTTATCTATTAATTTGAAAAATATTTATTTTATGTGATATGCTGGGAATACAGCAGGAAACCAAACAGAGAGTAATCTCTGCCCTTGCAGAGCTTACATTCTAGAGGAGCAGGAAAATAACAAAAAATTCAAAACATAGACTAGATGGCAATAAGCATATCGAAAAAAATAAAGTAGAGAAGAGAATGAGTGGTAAAGAAAAGTGACATTGCAATTTTCAATAATGTAGACAGATTAGACTCATTGGAATTCGATAATGAAGAAAAAACGTGAAGGAGCTAGAGACAGAGCCATGTGGATATCTGAGGAAAAACATTTAATCACAGAAAACTTTTAAGTGTTGTGTTTGAGAAACAGTGATATTGCGAGTGGGTCTAGAGCAAAGGGAAGAAGGGATCAGGGAAGTGGTAAAACATAAGGTTAGAGAGGTAATGAGGTACACCTTGTTAAGTCACGTAGGCCAATGAAAGGATTTTGGATTTTACCCTAAATGAGCAAGATTTCTTTGGAAGATTTTGAATAGAAGATAAATGTCCTGACTACATTAAAAAATTATTATTTCCTTGTAGAGGTTGAATTCTGGGGTTGGGAGAGGTCTGATGTGGTAGATAAGTAGAAAGTTATCAATGAAAAATATCTAATCAAATTAATCTATAAAAGATACCTAAAATCTATAATGATTTAAACTTATTTCACAACTGAAATCCCACTAAATATGGAATTACAACTTATTACATTTTTATTAAATAAATCTGACCAACCTTTCTAGGTAATTACTAAATGAGACAACTGTGAAATGTTTTTATATGCTCTTGGGACTGATTCCAGAAGAATTAACTGAAACTTAAAAAAACAACAATTAGAAGTAGCTAAATTATAAGATGCTTGAGTTGTTATATAGTAGGGTTGCATATCTTACTTCATCTAGAGTTATTTCCCCCAATAAGTCTTTGATGCCACTGTGATACAGAAAACGTCTTAATGGCTACTGTTGAATGATTCTTTATAGTATCTTTTAGGAAGATGCTTTTATTTCAAAACTTTAATGGTTTTTCTTTCATATTTACCTGCTTATATCTGCAGTGTCCAGTAAAGTAGCCACTAACTACCTGTAGCTGTTGAGCAATTGAAATGTGACTACTGTGAATTGCAATGTGCTATAACTGCTAAGAGGACCACAGGGCTGGGGAAAGAGAAAGGATTTCAAAGACCTCCATCCTCTCTCATCAAAGTGAGACAGGGAATCTGCCCACACACATAGCTCACCACTGCTACAGCCTACAAGCAACTAGCAACTGAGAAAACCACTATACTAAGGATATCTACAACCAAGGCATCTATCCAGAAACTAGATCACCATCAAAGCACCCAAAAAAAAGCCAAAGTTTCTTGCCCAACATATGCCACAAATATACCCATACAAGAATGTGGAGGGGGGGAAGCCCCATCTAAACAAAACAAAATCCAAAAATAAGAAGCAACAGCTACTCCAGATGAGAAGGAATCAGTGAAAGAACTGCAGAAGTATGAAAAATCAGAACAAAAGGACACTCCCAAATGGGAACACATGCTATCTAGCAATGGATACCAAGCAAAATGAAAATATTGAAATGATAGATAAAGAATTCCAAATATGGATTGTAAGGAAGCTCAACAAAATTCAAGAGAAAATAGAAAACCAACTCAAAGAAAGTAGAAAAACAGTACAGGAAACGAATTAAAAATTCACTAAACAGATAGACATATTAAAAACAAAAACCAAATAGAACTTCTGGAAATAAAAACATTCATTTAAGAAAATACAAAACACAGTGGAAATTTTTAAGAATGGACGAGACCAGGCAGATGAAAGAATACTGGAGCTTGAAGATAACTCTTTTGAATTAACTCAGTAAGTCAAAAATAATGAACAAAGAATTAAGAGGAATGAACAAAGCCTATGAGAAATATGGGATTATGTAAAATGGCCAAAAATAAGAATCATAGGCATCCTTGAGGGTGGAGAAGAAAATGCACAAGGACTGGAAAACCTATTAGAGGGAATAATTGAGGAAAACGTCCCTGGTCTTGCTAAGAGGATTAGACATCCAGATACAAGAAGCTCAACAAACACCTGTGAGACTCATCACAAACAGGCAATCACCAAGAAACCTAGACATCAGAATGGCCAAAGTCAACATGAAGGAGGTACTCCTGTTAGCCATAAGGTGAAAACATCAAGTAACTTAGAAAAGAAAACCCATTAGGCTTACTGTAGACTTTTCAACTGAGCCCTTACAAACCAGAAGGAATTGGGGCCCCATCTTCAGTCTTCCCAAACAGAACAGCAGCCACCCTAGAATTTCATATCCTGCAAAACTAAGTTTTATAAATGAAGGAGAAATAAAGACTTTTCCAGACAAGCAAACACTAAGGGAATTTGTCAAGTCCAGGCTGCCCTGCAGGAAATACTCAGAACTGCATTATACATGGATCAGTACAATGGTCACCAACTAGTGTAAAACCACCCAAAAGCTAAAGCTCAGAACTCATATAAAACAACAGTACAAGAGATAAAGCAAAGAAATAAGGTACTATCCAACAGGATGAACAGAACGGCATCCCACATATCATTTCTGTCAATCAATGTGAATGGTTTGAATTCCTCACTTAAGAGATATAGGATGGTTAAATGGATAAAAAAATACAAGCCAAGTATCTGCTGTCTCTAGGAAACACATCTAACCCACAAGGACTCTTACAGACTTAAGGATAATGGATGGAAAAAAATATTCCATGGAAATGGAAACTAAAACAAAGTAGGTGTAGCCATTCACGTATCAGACAAAATTAACTTTAAAACAAAAATAGTAAAGAAAGACAAAGGTGGTCATTATATAATAGTAAAGGGAGAAATTTAACAAGAAGACATGACAATCCTATATATTTATTCACTAAACACAGGAGCACCCAGATTCATAAAGCAAACCCTCCTAGATCTAAGCAAAGAGGTAAACAGCAGCATCATAATTGTGGGGAACTTCAATACCCCACTGACAGAACAGGACAGATCATCAAAGCAGGAAATAAATAAAGAAACATTGGACTTAAATGGGACTCTAGATCAAATGGGCCTACAGACATTTACAGAATATTTTACCCAAAAACTACTGAATATACATTCTTCTCATTAGCACATGGAATATTCTCCAAGATTGACCATATTTTACACCACAAATCATGGCTGAACAAATTCAAAAAATGGAAATCATACCATTTATCTTCTCAGATCACAGTGGAATAAAACTAGAAATCAACTCCAAGAGAAACACACAATTTTACACAAAGTCATAGAAATTAAACAACCTGCTACTGAATGATTATTTGACCAATGTTGAAATTAAGATAGAAATCAAAAGATTCCTCAAACTGAATGACAAGCAGAACACAAGCTATCAAAATATTTGGGATTCAGTAAAAGCAGTCCTAAGGGGAAAATTTATAGCCTTAAATGCCTACAACAAAAAGACACAAATTAACAATCTAATGACACATCTCAAGGAACTAGAAAAGGAAGAGCAAAGCAAACTCTAAGCTGAACAGAAGAAAAGGACTAAAATCAGAGCAGAACTAAATGAAATCAAAAACAAGAAAATAATACAGATGATTGTTGAAACAAAAAGATGGCTCTTTGAAAAGGTAAACAAAATTGGTAGACCTCTTGCTAGATTAACCAGGAACAAAAGAAAAAGGACCCTAATGAGCTCAATAAGAAATGAAAAAGGAGACAGTACAACTGATACCACAGAAACACAAAATAACATATGTAAATACTATGACAATCTCTATGCACATAAACTTGAAAACATAGAGGAAATGGAAAATTCATGGAATCACACAAGCTCCCAAGACTCAATCAGGAAGAAACAGAACTCCTGAACAGACCAATAATAAGCTACAAGATTGAAGCAACAATAAAAATTCTTCCAACAAAAATAAGAGCCCTGGACAAGATGGATTCACTGCCGAATTCTGTCAGACCTACAAAGAAGAGTTGGTGTCCATACTGCAAAAATTATTCCATAATATTGAGAAGGAAAGAATCCTCCCCAACTCATTCTACAAATATCAGTATCACCATAATACCAAAGCCAGAAAAGGACACAACAACAAAAAGACAGCTACAGACCAATATCCTTTATGAATATAGATGTAAAAACCCTCAATAAAATACTAGCAAACAGAATTCCACAGCACATCAAAAAAATAATCCACCATGACCAAATGGGCTTCATCCCAGGGATACAAGGGTGGTTCAACATATGTAAATCAATAAATGTGACTCACAACATAAACAGAAGCAAAAACAAAGATCATATGATCATCTCAATAGATGCAGAAAAAGCATTTGACAAAATTCAGTACCCTTTCATGATAAAAACCCTCAATAAACTAGGCATAGAAGGAACATATATCAGAATTATAAAGCCATATATGACAAATCCACAGCCAACATCATACTGACTGAGTAAAAGCTGAAAACATTCCCCCTAAGAACTGGAACAATACAAGTTTGGCCATTGTCACCACTTCTATTCAACATAGTTCTGGAAGTCCTAGCCAGAGCAATCAGGCAAAAGAAAGAAATAAATAGTATCCAAATCAGGAAAGAGGAGGTCAAACTATCCCTTTTTACTGATGATATGATCTTATGTGTTGAAAGCCCCGTTGATTCCACCAAAAGAATCCTGGAATTGATAAATATATTCAGCAAAGTCTCAGGCTACAAAATCAATGTACACAAATCAGGAGCATTCCTATGCATGAATAACAGTCAAGCTGAGAGTCAAATCGAAGACTCAATACCATTCACAATTGCTACAAGAAAAAGAAAATACCTAGGAATATACTTAACTAAGCAGGTGAAAGATTTCTACAAAGAGGCTGTGAAACAATGAGGTAAAAAATAGCAGATGATACAAACAAATGGAAGAACATATCTTGCCAATTGATTTGGGGAATCAACATTGTTAAAATGTCCATGATACCCAAAGTGATTTACAGATTCAATGCAATCCCCATCAAAATACCAACATCATCACAGATCTAGAAAAAAAAAATAATTCTATGCTTCATTTGGAACCAGAAAAGAGCCTGAATAGCCAAAGCAACCTTAAGCAAAAGGAACAAATCTGTATGCTTCACAATGCCAGACTTCCAACTATACTACAAGGCTATAATAACCAAAACAGCATCATATTGGCACAAAAATAGAGATATAGACCAATTGAATAGAACAGAAAACTCAGATAGAAAACCATCCACATACAGCCAACCAATCTTTGACAATGCAGACAAAAATATACACTGGGAAAAGAAGCCATATTCAATAAATGGTGCTGGGAAAATTACATAGCCACATGCAGAAGAATGAAATAGGAGTCATCTCTCTCACCATGCACAAAAATTAATTCAAGATGGATAAAAGACTTAAATGTAAGACATGAATCCATAAGAATACTAGAAGAAAATATTGAAAAAACTCTTCTAGATATCAGCTTAGGCAAATAATTTATGAAGAAGCCCCCAATGGCAATTACAGCAACAAGAAAATAAATAAATGGGACTTGATTAAATTAAAAAGCTTCTTCACAGCCAAGGAAATAATCAACAGAGCAAATAGACTACATACAGACTGGGAGAAAATATTCACAAGCTATACATCCAATAAAGGGCTAAAAATAAGAATCTACAAAGAACTTAAGCAAATCAGCAAGAAAAAAATCAAACAACCCCATTAAAATGTGGGTGAAAGACATCAAGAGCTTTTCAAAAGAAGATAGATAAATGGCCACAAAACATATGAAAAAATTCTCAATGTCACTAATCATCAGGGAAATGCAAATTAAAACCAAAATGAGATAACCCTACCCCAGTTAGAATGGCTTTTATTAAACGTACAAAAGCAATAGATACTGGTGTGGATGCAGAGAGAAAGAAACACTTATACAGTGTTGGTGGGACCACAAATTAGTACAACCTCTATGGAAAACAGTGTGGATGTTCCTCAAAGAACCAAAAGTAGACCTACCATTTGATCCAGCAATCCCTGTGCTGGGCATTTACCCAAAGGAAAAGAAGTCACTTTATTAAAATGTCACCTGCATTCGAATGGTTATTGCAGCACAATTCACAAGTACAAAGAAGTGGAATTAACGTAAGTGCTCATCCATTCATAAGCAGATTAACAAAATGTGGTGTATATACCATGGAATACTACTCAGCCATGATCAATGCCGACTTAATACCTTTTGCAACAATTTGGGTGGAACCAGAGACCATTATCCTAAATGAATTATCTAAAGAATGGACAAACACCACATGCACTCACTATTAAATTGGAACTAACTGATGAGAATACATGTGCACAGAGGGAAGCAAAAGTCAACGGAAATCAAGCAGGGGAGAGGGGGAGGCGGGGATGGGCGAAAACCTACCCAACAGGTACAATGAACACTATCTGGGTGATACGCACACTTATAACCATGACACTTATAAAACTGATACATGTAACCAAAAACACTTGTACCCCTGTAATACTTAGAAATAAAAAAATAAAAGAATGTACTCTAAGTGTAAAATACTTGCTAGATCTCAAATATTTAGCATGAAAAAATGTAAAATATCTTATCAATAATTGTTTTTATGGTGATTGTATATTGAAATGTAATTGTTTACAATTACAATGTGAAATATTTTGGATATATTGGGTTAAATGAAAAGTACTGTTAAAATTACTATCTCTAGCATCATTTTATCTTTTTTAAAATGTGATTGCTAGAAAATTTAAATTCATATGTGGGGCTCAAATTATATTTTTATTGGACAGTGCTGGTTTACACACCGGAAAAACTCTAAGGGTAGTTTTAAAAAGTATAATACTAATATAAGAATAATAAGTGGTATAAGATAGAGCCAAAATAGACATTATATGTGGGGATTATATATATGATAATAATAGCAGAATAACTAATTGGGGGAAGATAAATAGTTCAATTAATGACATAGGTACAAATGGATAGCTATGTGTAAAAACTCTGATTCTCTTTCTATGAGAATTAGAGCTGTCTGTGGTATATCAACATTTAGGAAAAAGAAATTTATGAATGAAATGTCCCAGGCAAAAAAACTTCATAGCTTGAAGGGTTTTGGACCAAGAAAAATGTCAATATAATCTCTGGCCACAACAAATTTTTTCAACCTTCTTTTTTTCACTATTTCTTTGTCATGGTCCTCTGTTTTTCTTTTTAAAGCTTCATTTTTTTTAGAAGTTGGATCAAGTATTTCAAAAAGAAACTATTCTGTGTACAACTATATTTTAAAATAAATTTAACACGACCTGAATGGGTCAAAATGACCTATTGTTTTCCTTCTGTTTAAAAAAATTCATTAAAAAGAACTTAAATAATATTTTAAGACTTCAGACTCTATTTTCTATTTGTACATACAGCTCATTTTGGGGTCTGGTTATGGAGAATGTAGAATTGAAAAAATAATTAGTAAAGAAATAATGTTGTGTTTCAATATTAATACATTACAAAAATTTCAAGATTTTTCACTTTGTCCCTTCTAACCCTACCTTTGATGCTTCTCTCTCATTTGCCATGGATTTAAATTGACAGAATTGTAAACCATATGACAGATAGGAGTAAATTAATGCTGGGTTACAAAGGTTACATATTTTTTTCCAGATGGAAAAATGAGTGGTAGACCTAAACTCACTGTGTTAGAATGTTGGAGAGACTGAGTAGGGGCATGGAGGCTAAGTTCTGTCCAGAATCTTGTTCTTGTCTTGCACTGGATCCATGTCTAAATGTTCTCAGTCTCTCCAATTGTCTCCCAAGAATTCCCTTCTGCTGGACACTTTGCTCTTGGAAAATCATGAGGCTCTGCCCTCTGACATCTTTCTATCCATCCTTTCTCACAAAAGGTCTGATTTTTATCTGTCCCGCTTGATATAACTGGCTGTACTTTCAGTCTGTTTTTGCTCAAGGTACAAACCTCAGTATATTCTTGCTCTGTGCTCTGCTATACAGCTAAGTAACAGCTCAGTAGTTTCTACTCCAGCCTCAATTCTTGGTAATTCAGCTCATGAAATGAGACCTCTGCAAAGGTATAACAATTTCATCCGACAGAGGCACATGGTGAGCTTAAACCTCCATATCCTAAGACTAGTGTTCCATCCTAGCAATTCCTTGCTTTTGGTCAGCATTTTGTATTACAGAATTCCTTCACATATTTTGTCTCAAATGTATTCACATATTTTGTCTCATATGTCCACAAGTCTGTGGTGTGAGCAGTAAATGTTTTAACCTTCGTATCATAGGTAAGAGGACAATGAAGTCTCAGAATGGTTGTTTAAGGTCATAAAAGTATTTAGTCATGTTTCCTGAACTTGAATCATCCTTTTCAGGCACTTAGTACTGTTTTCACTGTCTATGTTGTTTCTATCAAAAAATAGAGACCATATTTCATTTTTATTGCTATTATTATAAAATGTTTAAAAGCTACTGTCCATAATATAGTCTTTAATTGATAGTCTGTTCATAAGTCTTACATGTCTGTGATGAATATCTATATATTAATTGAGTAGAAAAGATTTTTAGCAAAGTGGAATAGCATTTTGGGGGAATCCTTGCCTCACACAGACATAACCATTGGCAAAATTATTTGTAGCCAAAATAAAGTGAAGAGAAACATTTTCTAAGTAGGTAAAAGGGGAGTATCATTCTAATATTCAAAGAACACTTTCCATCACTACTGTTGTTATGTTGTTGTATATTGTCATATTTTATTTGATCAATATTTGTTTGGGATTTTCTATTGAAAACTTCTTTTGTCATCTTTATACTCCATTTTATTCCACTCATCTTCTGAATTCAGTTTTTTTCTATCTGATATTTGTCACTTTAGCAATAGTTTCAATGGGGTCTGTGACTGGGGGTCTGTGAACTTTCTCTTGTCTTCATATGAAAATATCTTTATTTTGCACAGTGTTATTTAATGTCAATTTATCTGGATGTAGGATTCTGTTTGACATACATTTTTCCTTAAAGCTTTGAAGATATTATTCCATTGTCTATGGCCTTTATTTTTCTATTGAGTGGTCTGCTGTTATTTTAACTATTGTCCATTCTTTGCTTCTGAAATCTAAAAAAAAATTCTCTTTCTAACTTTCAGTCTCAAATATCTATTATACATTTTTGGTCACAATAGTTCTATGTGTTGTGTCAGCATTGTATCCTGTGTTAGCTTATTTAACTATGTTGCTTAAACAGAAAGTTCAGTTCATGTATTTTTAAATACTTACGTTTTCAGCAATTATCACCTATCCAGCTCTTCTGCTAAGTGAAGATATACAAAAATAAACAATACAGACAAGGATTCTGCCCTCTAGAGTTTATATACTAATGGGGTAATCACATAAGTAAATAGAGAGTTTTAATATGGGATAGTCAGGTCTAGATAGGGATTGTGCAAAAGTGGAAAGACTAAACACATAAAACATCAATCAAACAATACAGTGGTTTAGAAGGGAAGATTATCTATCAGAATGACAGCACAGTTAGATATCAAAAGTTTGAGGCAAGTTGAAAAGGTTTGAAATAGTCATTGTAGAAATTAAGAAGATAACTAAATGGGGACACATATGAGGATTACTATAGTTGTGGAGTAGTGGTTGACAGTTTTTTGTTTGTGTACTGACTTTTTTTCTTGCTGATTTGCTTGAGTTGTTTATAGAGTCTGGTTATCAGCCCTTTATCAGATGTATAGCGTGCAAATATTTTCTCCCATTCTGTCGATTGTCTATGTACTCTAATGATTGTTTCCTTGGCTGTGGAGAAGCTTTTTAATTTGAATATATTTTCAAACAAAAATTGTATTAGTTCAACCATTCACTACCATATAGATGTATTCCAAACGTGCCAACTCAGGGCAAAATGCTTCGTTTGCTGCGTGTCAACCATGACAGAAAATTAATTAAGGCAAGAAAAAAAGACTTAATGTTGGTCAACCGCTAAAAAGGTTTACCTTTGTTGAAGCCTTGGAAAATACCCTCATGAAAATATAGCATGGTATGATCTGGGATGTGTGAGAGGTATACCTTTCTTTTGTAAAGTAGGATAAAGGCTATTAAAAAACAGATTTCTCAAACTGATCAAATTTAGAAAAAAATACATATGAAAGATGAAAAGATGGAAAATGATTTCCTTAAAACACATTTTTAAAAAAAATTTTTCATTACTATTTTTTTGAAAGTCTTTTATGTAAATCCAGTTTTCTGTATTTCTATATACCAGTTTAAAGAATTTGGTCTGTGACTTTATAGGATATTAATCTGTAGAACTGTGTAGGTGTTTTTTTTTTTTTCATTAACATTGGTGAACATCCAGGCATAAGTGCAAAGATATTGAATGATGGACTGCTTCAAAACTGGATTTTTTTAGTGGTCATGTCAGAGAGACACAAAGGCACAGTTTTTGAAATTGAAAAGAATTGAATTGAAATAGCGTGCCATGTAATTGATAAGGCTAGAATGGAGGCAGGAAGGCTCTAAGAGATCAGGAAGACATGGAAGTACTGAGAATTTGGGATCCCCGTGAGGTTGAAGAACAGGTCTTCTGGGGAGAACACAAGAGAGACCCAGAAGCAGATAGCAGATAGTTTTCGGAAAGTGGTATTTTTTGTTTACCTTTTCAGAAATAGAACAGTTTAATATTAGCAAAACTGCTTTAATGTGGCTATGGCAATGAGATTGAGTAGCTGAAGGGGAGTCCAGGAAGCACAGGCATACTTCATTTTATTTCACTTTGCTTTATTGTACTTTGCAGATAATACATTTTCTACAAATTGAAGATTTGTGGTAACCCTGTATCATGGAGTCTATTCACACCATTTTCCCAACAGTATGTGCTCACTTCATATTTCTGTGTCACATTTTGGTAATTCTCACAATATTTCAACCTTTTTCATTATTAATATACCTGTAATGGTGATCTATTATCAGTGATATTTACTTGTTTTTATATTTATTACTTTAAAAAATTTAGGGGGTACAGGTGTTTTTTGTTACTTAGATGAATTGTATGAAATCAGGGCTTTCAGTGTACTCATCACCAGAATAGTGTACATTGTACCCAATAGGTAAATTTTTATACCTCACCCCTCCTTAGTTTCCAATGTCCATTACACCTATTTATGAACATATATATCCCATGTTTAGCCCACAGTTATAAGTGAGAACATTTGGTGTTTGTTTCTCCATTCCTGAGACACTTCACTTAGGATAATAGTCTCTAGTTCCATCCAAGTTGCTGCAAAAGACGTTATTTAATTCCATTTTATAGCTGAGTAATACTCCACGATACATATGTATGTGTGTGTGTGTGTGTATATATATGTGTGTGTATATATACATATACACACCACATTTTTTTAATCCACTTGTCAGTTGATGGGCAGTTAGGATGGTTCCATATCTTTGAAATTGTGAATTGTGCTGCAAAAAACATTTGGGTGCAGGTGTCTCTTTTAGATAATCACTTATTTTTCTTTGGGTATACACCCAGTAGTGGATTTGTCTGATCAAATGGTATCTACTTTTAGGTCTCTGAGTAATCTCCATATTGCTTTCCATAGTGGTTGTACTAGTTTACTTTTCTACCAACTGTGCATAAGCATTACTTTTTCACTGCATCTGTGCCAACATCTATCGTTTTTTGATTTTTTAATAATGGCAATTCTGACAGGGGTAAGGTGATATCTCATGGTGGTTTTAATTTGCATTTCCATGGTAAATAGTGATGTTGAGGATTTTTTCATATGTTTTTGGCCATTTGTATATCTTCTTTGAGAAAAATCTGTTCATGTCTTTTGCCCACTTTTTGATAGGATCATTTGCTTTTGAGGTCTTGCTCATAAATTTTCTGTCTAGGCCAGTGTCTAGAAGTTTATTCTACATTTTCTTCTAGAATTTTTATGGTTTCAGATATTACATTTAAGTTTTTATTCCATATTGTGTTAATTTTTGTATATTGTGAGACATAGGAATACAGTTTCATTTCTCTGAGTATGGACATCCAGTTTTCCCAGCACAATTTGTTAAATAGAGTGTCCTTTCTTAAGTGTATGTTTTTGTCTACTTTGTCAAAAATCAGTTGGTTGTAGCTATATGGTTTTATTTCTGGGTTCTCTATACTGTTGCATTGGTCTATGTGTCTACCTTTATACCAGTACCATGCTGTTTTGGTTACTAAAGCCTTATAGTATAATTTGAAGTCAGGTAATGGGATGCCTCCAGATTTGTTCTTTTTGCTTAGGATTGCTTTGGCTATTTGGGTTCTTTTTTGGTTCCATATGAAATGTAGGATTATTTTTCTAGATCTGTAAAAAATGACATTGATATTTTGATGAGAACTGCCTTGAATCTGTAAATAACTTTGGGTATTATATACATTTTAACAATTGTTGATTCTTCCAATCCATGAGCATGGGATGTTTTGCAGTTTGTTTGTGTCACCTATAATTTCCTTCATCAGTGTTTTGTATTTCTCCTTGTAGAGATCTTTCACCTTTTTGGTTAAGTATATTCCTAAGTATTTTATTTTCTTTGCAGCTATTGTAAATGGTATTAATTCTTGATTTGACTCTCAGCTTGACTGTTATTATAGTATATAGAAATGATATTGATTTGTGTACATTAATTATGAAACCTGAGATCTTACTGAATTTATTTATCAATTCTAACAGTCTTCTGGTGGAGCCTTTAGGATTTCCTGGGTATAAGATCATATCATTGGCAGGTAGGAATAGTCTGACTTCCTCTTCCCTGTTATGAATACCCTTTATTTATTTGTCTTGCTTGATTGCTCTGGCTAAGACTTCAAATACTGTGTTGAATAGAAGCAGTGACAGTGGGGATCTTTGTCTTTTTGGTATCTTAGGGGAATGCTTTCAACTTTTCCTCATTCAGTATGATGTTGACTGTGGGTTTGTCATATATGACTTTTATTATTTTGAGGTCTGTTCCTTCTTTGCCTAGTTTGTTGAGGGTTTTTAACATGAAGGTTACTGAAGTTTATTGAATGTTTTTCTGCATCTATTGAGATGATCATATGCTCTTTGTTTTTAATTCTGTTTATGTGCTGAATCACATTTATTAATCTGTTGTTATTACTGTTGTTAATTGTTTTGGGGCACCATGAACTGTGTCCATATAAGATGGAGAACTTAAGCAATAAATGTAATGTGTGTTCTGACAGCTCCATCATCTAGCCATTGTCCCATCTTCCTTTTCTTGGGCTTCCCTATTCCCTGAGATACACCAGGATTGAAATTAGTCCAATTAATAACTGTACAATAGTTTCTAAGTGTTTGAATGAAAAGTAACATCTCTCATTTTAAATCAAAATGTAGAAATGATTAAGCTTAGTGAGGAAGGCATGTCAAAAGTTGAGATAGGCCAAAAGCTAGGTTCTTGTGCCAAACACTAGCTAAGTTTTGAATGAAGAGGAAAAGTTCATGAAGTAAATTAAAAGTGTTTCTTCAGTGAACAAACAAATAATAAAGTAAAACAGCTTTATTGCTAATATGGAGAAAGTTTTAGTGGTCTAGATAGAAGATCAAACCAGCCACAACATTCCCTTCAGCCAAAGCCTAATCTAGAACAAGGCCCTAACTCTCTTCGATTCTGTGAAAGCTGAGAGAGGTGAGAAGCTTCAGAAGAAAAGTTGGAAGCTAGCAGATATTGGTTCATGAGGTTTAAAGAAAGAAGCCATCTCCATAACCTAAAATTTCAAGCTGCAAGTGCTGGTGTATAAGCTGTAGAATGTTATCCAGAAGATCTAGCTAAGATAATTGGTAAAGGTGGCTACACTAAACCACAGATTTTCAATGTAGATGAAACAGCCTTTTATTGGAAGAAGATGACATCTGTGTCTTTCATAGATAAAGAGGAGAAAGGAAGGCCTGGCTCCAAAGCTTCAAATGACAGTCTGACTCTCTTGTTAGGGCCTAATGCAGGTGATGACTTTAAGTTGAAGCCAAAGTTTACTTACCAGTCCCCAAATCCTAGGGTTCTTAAGAATTATGCTAAATCTACTTGCCTATGCTCTATGAATGGCACAACAAAGCCTATATGATAGCATGCCTGCTCACAACATGGTTTTCTAGATATTTTTAGCCCACTGTTGAGACCAACTGCTCAGAAAAAAGATTTGTTTCAAAATATTATTGCTCATTGAGAATTCACCACAAAACCCAAGAGCTCTGATGGAGATATATAAGGAGATTGATGTTGTTTTCATGTCTGCTAACACAATATTCATTCTCCAGCCCCTGGATCAAGGAGTAATTTTGACTTTCAAACCTTATTATTTAAGAAATACATTTTGGAAAACTATAGCTTCCATAGATAGTATTCTTTTTATGGGTCTGACAAAAGTAAATTGAAAACCTTCTGGAAGGGATTTACCATTTTAGATGCCATTAAGAATATTTATGAATGGCAGCCAAAATATCAATATCAACGAATGTGGAAGAAGTTGATTCCAATCCTCATGAATGACTTTGAGGGGTTCAAGAATTTAGTGGAGGCAGTGACTGCAGATGTGGTGGAAATAGCAAGAGAACTAGAATTAGAAGTGGAGCCTGGAGATGTGATTGAATTGCTGTTATCCCATGATAAAACTTCAGCAGATTAGATTTGCTTCTTACAGATGAGCAAAGAAATTGTTTTCTTGAGATGGAATCTACTCCTGGTGAAGATGCTATGAACATGGTGGAAATGACAACACAGGATTTAGAATATAAACACAGACAACAAACGACCTAGGATATTACACAATCTTAGCACTGAGGAATAGTAGGACAGTAATCTTTCTTTTGAATCTGTAGTTATGTGGTGTGAAAAGCCTCTATTCTGGAAAGCTCTAGGAAAATCAGTGTTCCAGGAAGGAACCAGAATCCAGTTATGGCAAGAAGTTGGAGGGAAATTCTCAGTAATGTAGTGAAGGTAGGCTTTTTAATAAAATTAAATTTAATTTTTAAATTTTTTCTTACAATGAAAATGTTTTATGGAGCCTAGTAAAAAGTTTAGAAGAAATGGGATTGGGTGAGGGAAAAGGAAGTACAAATTAGTTTGATGACAAAATTTCATGAAAAGACAGATGACTGGAGAGGTTTACATTTTGGGTCATGACCAAGACCTTATGGGTTTAGTAACTGGCCAAATGACTGACAACACAGTGATGCCAGAAGTCCTCTGGTGTATAGGGTGTGATGGTAGCCTTATCTCTAGGTGACAAGGGCACAGAAGACGAGGCCACTTAAGGTGCTGGCTGTCCTCTGTGATCAGGGGACATGTCCTGGAGGCTGGTAGTCTTGATGTCCACAGTAGTGTTAGCAGAAAGCCTGGTAATCAGCTTCTTACTTAGTGGCCATTGAGACAAACCAAGTAGAACCGAGAGGCACAGCTTCTTCCTTGTCAGTAAAGAAATATGTCCACCAATGAATGTCATGGGCCTCTAGACATAATCTAAGGGCTTCCATAGATGCTTCTAGAAAGATAACATCACATTTCAGGCTCATATCTTCTACCTGAAATGTTCATTCTCTTCATGAGGAGGCCTTATAAAAACCAAGCTACATATACATTTAAGGGTGATTTATTCTTCAAATGATTGTGCCCAGAACTGAAAGAATTAATACTCAGTTGAAATTATGTAAAAAGTAATTGAGAGGAGTTATACACTAAGAAGGCATTTTTATGAATTAAAAAATCCCCAAACCTAAAAGTGCATAATTTTGTTTCTCTCTAATTGTGAAATTTATGCATATTCTTTATACTAGTGATTCAGGGCTTGATGTCCACAGATTAAGAAAAATAAAGGAGAAACTTGTGCTGTAGGTACTTTTCTTATAGAGGTTAAGACCTCACTATACATATTACATATAAATTAAGCATACATATTTACATATATCTAAGGCTAACTCTAGCTCTGAAATGAATTGATCCTCTCGTGGAGGAAAATCAAACACAGCACCTTGATTGCAAATATTTTCTTGAAAACGTCAGGCATGAAGAGGCTCCAAAGGAGCTGTGAGTCTAACTTGGGGAAACAGTAATGACTACTTGACATGGCTTCAGCAGGAGGGAGCCAGAAGAGGTTCAGATAGTTTTGAGAATGGTTGTTCAGGGATGGAACTAAAAAGAGGGAGACATTATTTTTGCAGATTAGCAGCCGTGGTTTTGGGTATTTAGACTTTATCAAGGGCAAGGGAAATCAAGTTAAGACCTAAGGTCATATGATAGGGGCATGCTATGAAACAGATACAGGGGACAAGAACACATAAGAGTCACAATGGAAATTTTTCTGACCTCAGTGTCTCTCATAATCTTCTACTCATATTTTATCAATAAGTAAATTTAAAAATAAATATCAGATTATATCCACAGATTATAAATCAAATGTGAAATTTTGGGTTTGAAGCTTATTTGGAGTTCAGATTTTCTTGTATTCTGGAAACAAATAAACTTTTGCTTTTTTGATTAAATAATAGGGTCAGTTTTGAATCTATAAGTAGTATAGTTTCAATGTCTAGGTCATCATTCATGCATTCATTAATTCTTTCATTCATTGCTAAATATTTATTAAGGGCCTACTATGTGACATGCTGTTCTAGGAACTCAGTTAAAAAAAAAAAACAGAACAAAAGAATAAAAATCCCTACCTTTATAGCATTTGTATTCTTAAACTGTGTTATAATATCTTGTCAAGCACAGTGACTTTATAATAACTTTGCATTTCAAGTTATATCAGCCAAGCTCAATAACTTCTATTTGAAAAATGTAAATTTGAAGTTATTATATATTGGTAAATGTAAATTGTAAGCAAGAGAGACCTTCAAATGTGTAAAGATGCCTCACATGGTTTATATTTGGAGAGTTCTACCTTATTCTAAGAAGGAAATTAAAAATTATGGAGAGAATGAGGTTATTCAATATATTTGGCACAAAAAACTAGTTGTGGTGTGAGTACTTGAAATATAAAATTTATAATAAACGAGTTTTGTTTTTACCATAAGCTGTCCTTACTTTTCCAAATAATTTAGGATATTTCAATATTTTCTTTAATAACTATTTTTAAGGAAATGCTACATAGTTGAATAAGGATTCAAATGGACTCTTGAAGTCTAAAGGTCTTATTCTTCCTAGCAAGATGGGGAAAAAAAAATCTTATAAAAAGTTGGATAGGCCTGAGAGAACTTTAACTTGCATGACCAATACTCACTGACCTTGGCTGCTTTATTGGGGATCACATTTTATTTTTGTACAGATAAACTGCTGAACAATATCTGAAATGCATTGAAAGAAAAAGCAATTCTCTGCATCTTCATACTACTATAACCATTCCTTCCACCCCCCACTCACTGATGTGTTCTTTGTTTTTTTTTAACTTAGATCATGACAGAAGTTCAGTGAGAAAATTCATCATACACTTCTTACCATGAGTCAAAGATTTAATACAACAAAATTTCCCTAGCTGGAAATCTTAACCCATTTTTAAACCTAAGAAAAAATGGCTTCACAATACTTTAATTTGCACATTTTGGAATTATAAATATCATTGATAAGTATCATTTATACATTTGTTTATCATATGCATATAAATGTATAGTATCATTTGCACACATATCATTTAAACATTATTTGTACAATTTATATTTAACTGTAGTGAAAATAAAAATTATCCTGAATATTAAGTCATCTGTCAGTACTAAAACATTCCACAATGTATTTTTTCCTTTGTTCAATGAGTTACTTATTTCTCCTTACTACAGCCTCTTTTAAATCACTATTATATAGTGATTTCTCCTCATTTCTTTGGTTCCAAAATTTATTTTTCTAATAGGGAGATGTACAAACAAATGATGTTTTGAGGTAACCAATGGGATTTTCAGCTGGGAGAATACAAGTTTGATAACCATCAGGAGGCACTTGTTAGGTAAAAGTAAAGAGAATCAATTACATTAAAGTGTACACAAAATCTCTGAAATATTCAAATATTTATGAAGGAAGTAAGTAGTTAAAGAGTTTAGGCTCTATTATAATTTAGGTGGGAAAAAGTTTGGCTTCGTTTTGTTTGCAAAAGTAATGACCAAAAATAACAAGGCCAGGAAGCCAGAAGAATAATTATTTAATATATAATTCTAAAGGCAAAATATAGCTTGTGATATGTTGCCAATTAAATTCTATGTTAATCTTTAAGATAACTGTCAGAGTCAGATTAAAACTGACCTGCATTTCTTTCCCTTGTACATTCTTTTTCTTTTAAATTTCAAAATATTAAGGGAGTACAAATATTTTAGGTTACATGGATCATTTATGTAATGCTTGAGTCCCAGTTGTAGTTGTTCCCATCACCCAAATAGTGTTCATAGTACCCATTAGGTTGTTTTTTTCCCCTCCCCCTTGGTTTATTTCCACTGAGTTTTCCTTCCCTCTGTGCATATGTATGCTCATTGGTTAGTTCCAATTTAATAGTGAGTACATGTGGTATTTTTTTTCCATTATTGAGATACTTCACTTAGGATAATGGTCTCCAGTTCCATCCAGATTGTTGTAAAAGGTGTTAATTCATCTTCTTTTTGTGGCTGAGTAGTATTCCATGATATACATATACCACATTTTATTAATCCACTCATGAATTGATGGGCACTAGGGTTGATTCCACAACTTTGCAATTGTAAATTGTGTTGCAATAAACATTCAGGTGCAGGTATAGTTTTAATAAAATGACTTCTTTTTATTTGGTTAAATACCCAGTAGTGGGATTATTGGATTGAATGGTAGGTCTCCTTTTAGTTCTTTGAGGAATTTCCATACTGTTTTCCATAGACATTGTACTAATTTGCAGTCCCACCAACACTGTATAAATGTTCCTTTCTCTCTTCATCCATGTCAGCATGTATTGTTTTTGGACTTTTTAATAAAAGCCATTCTAACTGGGGTAAGGTGATGTCTCATTATGGTTTTAATTTTCATTTCCCTGATGATTAGTGATATTGAGCATTTTTTCATATATTTATTGGCCATTTATATTTCTTCTTTTGAGAAGCTTCTGCTCATGTCTTTTGCCCACTTTTTAATAGGATTGTTTGTTTTTTTCTTGCTGATTTGCTTGATTTCTTTGTCAATTCTGGTTATTAGCCCTTTATCAGATGCATAGCTTGTGAATATTTTCTCACATTCTGTAGATTGCCTATATGTTCTGTTGATTGTTTCCTTAGCTGTGAAGAAGCTTTTTAGTTTCATTAAATCCCATTTATTAATTTTTGTTGTTGCCATGATTGACATTGGGGTCTTAGTCATAAATGCATTGCCTAAGCCAATATCTTGAAGAGTTTTTCCCTACATTTTCCTCTAGAATTCTCATGGTTTCATGTCTTATATCCACATTGAATTAATTTTTGTGAGTGGAGAGACGTAGGGGTCCTGTTTCATTCTTCTTCTTGTGGTTATCCAATTTTCTCAGCACCATTTATTGAATAGGATTTCTTTTCCCCAGTGTATGTTTTTGTCTGATTTGTTAAAGATAAGTTAGTTGTAGGTAAATGGTTTTACATCTGGGTTCTCTGTTCTGTTTCATTGGTTTATATCTCTATTTTTGTACCAATACCATGCTGTTTTGGTTGTGATAGTCTTGTAGTATAGTTTGAAGTCTGGTAATGTGATGCCTCCAGAATTGTTCTCTTTGCTTAATATTGCATTGGCTATTCAGGCTCTTTTCTGGTTCCAAATGAAGCATAGAATTATTTTTCTGATCTGGGAAGTATGACTTTGGTAATTTAATGGAGATTGCATTGAATTTGTGAATCACTTTTTGTAGTATGGGCATTTTAACAATATTGGTTCTATCTACCCATTAGCATGATACATTTTTCAATTTGTTTGTATCCTCTGTGATTTCTTTCCTCAGATTTTTGCAGTTCTTGTAGACATCTTTCACCTCCCTGGTTAAGTGTATTCCTAGGTATTTTATTTTCTTTGTAGCTATTGTGAATGGTATTGAGTCTTTGATTTATCTCTCAGCTTGACTTTTATTAGTATATAGAAATACTACTGATTTATGTACATTGATTTTGTATCCTGAGACTCTGCTGAATGTATTTATCAATTCCAGGAGACTCTTGGTGGAATCTTTGGGGTTTTCTAAATTACAAGATCATATCATCATGGAAGAGAGATAGTTTGACCTCCTCTTTCCTGATCTGGATACCATCAATATTCTTCTCTTGCCTGATAGCCCTGGCTAGGACTTCCAACACTATGTTGAATAGAAGTGGTGACAGTGGGCATCCTTGTGTTGTTCTAGTTCTTAGGGGGAATGCTTTTGATTTTTCCCCATTCAGTATGATGTTGGCAGTGGTTTTGTCATATACGGCTTTTATAATTCTGAGATATGTTCCTTCTATGCCTAGTTTGTTGAAGGTTTTTATCATGACAAGGTGCTGGATTTTGTCAAATGCTTTTTCTGCATCTATTGAGATGATCATATGATCTTTGTTTTGGCTTTTGTTATGTGGTGAATCACATTTATTGATTTACGTATATTGAACCATCCTTGCATCCCTGGGATGAATCCTACTGGATTCTGGTGGACTATTTTTTTTATGTGTTGTTGAATTCTATTTGCTAGTATTTTATTGAGGACTTTTGCATCTATATTCGTAAGTGATATTTGTCTGTAGTTTTCTTTTTTTTGTTGTGTCCTTTCCTGGCTTTTGTATCAAGATGATAGTGACTTCATAGAGTGAGTTGGGGTGGATTCTCAGTATTATAGAACACTTTCTGTATTATGCATACCAGCTCTTCTTTCTAGGTCTGATAGAATTCAGCTGTGAATCCATCTGGTCCGGGGCTTTTTTTTTTTTTTTTTTTTTTTGATGGGAGGTTTTTTATTACTGTTTCTATTTCACTGCTCATTATTGGTCTGTTCAGGAGTTCTATTTCTTCCTGGTTGACTCTTGGGAGGTTGTGTGTTTCCAGGAACTTGACCATTTTGTCTATGTTCTCTTGTTTATGCACGTAGAGATTTATGTAGTATTCATAGATGATGCTTTGTATTTCTGTAGTATCAGATGTAATGTCATCTTTTCTTTTCTGATTGAGCTTATTTGGGTCCTTTCTCTTTTGTTCTTGGTTAATCTAGTAAGAGGTCTTTTGATTTTATTTATCTTTTCAAAGAACCAAATTTTCACTTTGTTAATCCTTTGTATTGTTTTTTTGTTTTCAAATTCATTTAGTTTTGCTCTGACCTTTGTTATTTCTTTTCTTCTGCTGGCTTTGGTTTTGGTTTGTTCTTCCTTTTCCAGTTCCTTGAGGTGTGACATTAGTTTGTTAATTCATGATATTTCTGTCATTTTGATGAAGGCATTTAAGGCTATGAATTTTCCCCTGGGGAATGCTTTTACTGTATCCCATAGATTTTGATAGCTTGTGTCCCCTTTATTGTTCAGTTCAAAGAATTTTTTGATTTCATCTTAATTTCATTCTTGACCCAAAAATTGTTCAGCAGAAGATTGTTTAATTTCCATGACTTTGTGTATGTTTGAGTGTTTTTCTTGTGATTGATTTCTAGTTTTATTCTGCTGTGGTCTGAGAAGTTACATGGTATAATTTTCATTTTTTTAAATGTGTTGAGACCTGTTTGGTGGCCTAAGATATGATCAATCTTGGAGAACTTCCCATGTGCTGCTGAGAAGAATGTGTATTCTGTAGTTTTTGGGTAGAATGTTCTGTAAATGTTTATTAGGTCCATTTGAATTACAGTTTGGTTTAAGTCCACCATTGTACATTCTTGTAATGACTTTTCAGTCCTTGACATTTCTTGAATTTTCAGTTATTTGATGGCAAGTGTCTATTTTTGCAGAATTTTTTCTTAAGAAGATCTACACTTATATGTTTTTTTGACATGACATTGTATAAATGAAATCTTACGAACTGGTATTCAAAAGGCTAGGAAGATTGGTAAGAAGATGAGTTTTTGTTTGTTTCTGCTCACTACTCACTTGGATTTCCTGGATCTTTATTCAAGTTCATCTTTTTATGTTGGGGTCTTCCAATCTTGTTATTATGTTGAAATCCTGCCATATGAAATTAAAATGACTTTCCTCCAAACTGGGATAAAACTTTTAATTAATTGATTCATTAATTAATTTTTGAGACAGAGTCTTACTCTGTCACCCAGGCTAGAGTGCAGTGGGGTCATCATAGCTCACTGCAACCTCAAACACCTGGCTTCAAGCAATCCTCCTGCCCCAGCCTCCCTAGTAGCTGGAAATACAGGCACACCACCATGCCTGGCTAATTTTTCTATTTTTTGTAGAGATGGTG
This sequence comes from Daubentonia madagascariensis, assembly GCA_023783475.1. Lineage (NCBI taxonomy): Eukaryota > Metazoa > Chordata > Mammalia > Primates > Daubentoniidae > Daubentonia > Daubentonia madagascariensis. Next base: position 2,031,819 of record JAKFHU010000322.1, read on the forward strand.
TCTTGCTCTTGCTCAGGCTGGTCTTGAACTCCTGGCCTCAAGCAATCCTCCTGCTTTGGCCTCCCAAGTGCTAGGATTACAGGTGTGAGCCATCACACCCTGCCCCCAAAATTATGTTAATTTAACACAGACTTTCTTTAAGAAAGTATGATTTATACCACCATAATTTTTATTTCTGGTGCCTTCATTAGTATCCTGTGAACATCTTTTCCTAATACACATCCAATCCTTCTGTATCCCTGTCTAGCATAAGAATGACAGAGGCAAGTAAGGAATGAGAGATGAGATGAATGATGACTTATTTTTCAATATCTTAGAATAAAAGGATTGTTGGCTTCTGTCATTTAATTGCCATTTCCAACACTATGTTTAACTGTTATAGCTTACTAACTTGTCAGTTCTATATAATAAACATTTATTGAATATCTACTAAGTGCCAAGTCACTCTTCTGTGAGGAACAGCAAGATGAATGAGACATGGCCATAGTGATTCAGAAGTTCATGATCCATTGGTTGTGATAAATGCAAACATAAATATTCTGATTCAAAAACTATAGCTCAGTGATAAGTAGAAACATAAAATTTTGTGCAAGAGTTCAATAAGGAGACCTCATTTTTCTCTAGAACTTTTCTAAGAAGGTTTTATAAGAGGGTAAAGTTTGAACTGCCCCGTCTTCTTCACTCTGCTTGCTATATTATGTCCATTTTCAAATTAAGATGACCCAATCAGGGCTGTGGTAATTCGTTCTTTGACTGATGTCTTCCAGAGGCAAGTGTGATCCTTTCAGGAGTGATGTGGTATGGCAGTGCTGATTCCTAGTGAAGATAGTTACTAGCTAAGTCCACCAAAAGTGTTCTCTCCAGGATTTAGGCCAGATAATTTGGAGGTAGTTGATTTGTTAGTAATGAAGGGAGTTTGGGATGAATACTTATTTAGAAACAAAAATTAAAAGAGACATAGAGAAACTACTGCTCAGGGCTGTCTTGCTTATGGAAAGCTTTTTTCCATTCTATGACATAAATTGGCCTGAAGCCTCTCTGCTATTTGCCATCAAAAGAACATAAATTAACTTGATTTTGAGTTATAAGAACAATTTATCTTTAATAGATTTGCAGGACTTCATTCCAAGTAGAAACTATAGCTCATTTAAAAGTTAGTCTTTCAGAAAAGAATGGTCAGCTAACACATGTAGGCTAGTATAGTTAGAAAATGTGTTCATGGTAGAAGACGTGATGAGAAAATGGAATGGTGATTTGGAACCATATTGTGAAAGTATTTGAAACAATTTTTTATTTATGCAATAGAGAATCACTTAAATTATCATTTAAGACCTGTGGAGTAACAGGAGTAGAAATACAGAGGGCATACATTTTGGTCTGCCTGGGTTAGTCCAGCTTTATTCTTGTGGTTCTAACATAATTATGAATGGTGACCTCTTTTATTCTCAAAAGTGTTTCAGTTTGGAGGATTAATTATATGGTCAGTCTAGTTAGAATACTTCTCTTTGGGAGGCTGTTCATTATTATTATTATTATTTTTTAAATTTACCTGTGGATCATTCTTTTTAAAGTGCCTGTAGGTAGTTTTCTGTATAACACCATACAAATTGTGATCAATATGAATAGACAGATTTCTGAAGTTCTTGCTATTAGTTCTGGTCCAACTCTTAATGCACTTATTGAAAATGCTTAATTTCAAAGCACATACTGGCTCCTATGCAGTTTCTCAGCACAATAATTAGTCAAATTTGGACAATAAAGAGCCTCATTAGTTATTCCTTTAAGCATTTGCAATACAAATATCTATTTGCAGAATAGGTTATTTTTCTGCTGCTAATAAATTTGTAGTTGATAAAAGGCAGAGCTGTATTTTTGTTAACAATTAGCACTTGCTGTCCTTAAATAAATACACTGAAGTGTTGGTGGCCTGAATCTGAATGGCAATAGCCTTTAATATCATATAGCTTACAAAGAATGTAGTAAATATTCCCCTCTCTCACCATGCAACTTCCTAGTGTAGTCAGAGGCATTCTCTTGTTATGCAAATGGCCTATTTAAAGATAACATGTGTACAAAGGAAAGTAAGGGAAGGTCATTTCTAAGACTGGACAGATGGATGAAAAATCCACAGAGTGCTTTGCCAAGCACCTGGCATTATTTGAATGACAGCTGATGATTGGAATCACAAAAAGGAATTTGTGTTATCACAGGTGACAATGTGACTAATTGAAGAGGTTGCTTATTACAGAATTGGTCAGTTTCTGTTCAGCTACATTCAGGATCCAAGGACTGCAGAAAATGAATACACAGTACACAGTGTTTTCTTAGGGAAACTAAATGAAGGTGGGAGGAAGAGGGGAGGAAGTCTTGCTGAGGGTGTAACGACTCACAGCAGGCTTGAGATGTGTGCTGCTGAGAAGATGCTCACAGCACAGTTTTAAAGTTGCAGAGGAAATAAGAGATAACATACCTTAAAGATAGATTTTTATGTCATTTTCTAACTACACTCAACCACAGCTTCTTTTGGAAGCATGAAAAATCCAACGGATTTGGGCCTCATTATGATATGTATTGCTGTTTTCTAGATAATAATATGCCACCAGGCATCTTGGCTGAATATAGAACCAACAGTGCGAGCAGTATCGTGTTCATTAGATATTCAGAGATTTCACATCTTTCAAAGGGGGTTAGCCAAAGGCTTCCCCAAGCTGCACACACTGCTGCTTTGCCTCTCCTTTATGCTTATGATCTTTAAAGACAAACACATCTCTCAGTCATCAGACTTCTCGGTGACAACACCTGTCAGTCTGTCACTCTACTTCAGAGATAGATTCTGTAGGGTGTCATTTGACAGAATTAGAAAGAAATTGGGAAGAAACATATCTGAGATAATTATTCTCACAAAAGGAATAATACAACTATTATTATTTGAAAATAAATTCAAGAAACTACTTAGAAAGTAAAGATTAGAATGATTTTGCCATAAATAGTGATCAATGATGCTTAGAAGTCACAGTGGATTTTTAAATATAGTCAAGAAACTTTAAAAAAATCATATGATTTGGATCAATAACTGAATATATATACTTTTTCAAAATCCATTTGTATTAAAAGTCAAACATTTCATATAAATTATTATAAGGGCTAGAATATTAAATATTTGAGTATAGAAACACATTTTGGAAAAGTAATTGGCTTCAGGAAAGCTTTAAGAATTAATTAACCTTATATAGCAGTTTAAACCTTAATAAATAATAGATATGTCCAAGAGTGATGATTTTAAAAAGAGTCTTTTTTAGAAGTTCCTCTTATTGGTTCTTTTTTATTGGTTTATCTTTTATCTATTCAGTAAATAGTAATATCAAACTTAATATAACATATTTTACAGTATTATTAAGAAGTGAGAGAAATTACTTTTTAAAAGTATGTAGTCATATTTCCTATTCACTGATTTTACTGCTACCTTCTTTAAAATCAAACCCAGAGTGAATGCCAAGACACACACATACATACACACACACACACTACACTCACACAGATATTTGAAACTGTTGTGTTTGATTCTTGCAGTTTTCCTTTTTTTCTTGTTTGTATAGTTCGTTTTACTTCTTATGATGCTGTTTCAGATAAATTGTAGAAATCAATCAAGAAACTTCAATTTTTCCAGATATGACAAAGCATTTACTCCTCTATGAGCCATCGAGGAGAGAGTGAGTTCACCGGGATTTCTTCCCTCAAAACTGTGACCAATTTTTTTTATTGTTGTTATTTTTTAGCTTCTTTGTCACTTTTTTTTGAGGATAAAAAGGTCAACCATGACCTTCACAAGGAAAATAATGTAAATTAATGAAAATAAAATTAAAACAACCTGTGACGTGAACTTTTTTGAAATGATCATAAGAGAGTCTTTCTTAGGAAATTATCCCTATTAGCTATGGTTTTATTATTTATTATCAATATACTTCAAAATGGATAAGATATATCTCTTAGATATATAGGCATCCTACACAAATTACTCCTGTATTTTTTCTTATTTCTGACAGCAGAAAATAATCCCTAAAGTAAACCACAGGATTTTATATCTTCTCTAATCAAATATTTATGCCTTTTTGACCACAAATGACTCTTAATTTTGTCTGTTTATATAATAATATTTTTTCTACAACTTGGTATGCTTTTTTAATTTGTGTGTGTGTGTGTATATTTATATCTATGTCTACAACTCCTTTCAATCTGTTTCTTTTTTGTATTAAGGAAGTTTTTGCAAGATGATAAATGTAATAGTAACAATAAATGATTTTTAAATTAACTTAGGGTATGAGATTCCCTAATGTTGCTCTATGTCATATGTTTGTTATTAAAACAGAATTTTTCAAAATAAATGCCTTCACTGATTTTCTGGGGAAAATGTTTCTAAATAAAAATGTTGCCCATTAGTTCTCAAAGCATAGTTTTGACATCATTTTTCAGATCAGACCCGTTATTATTAATATATTTCCTTTTTTATAATTCTTTTTAACAAAGAATGAATTTAGCTGAAGACAAAAGATAAACAAAAGTTTACTCAAAGGGCTCTTAGTGAATCAGACATCATGGGAATCATGGGAAAAGGGACCCAAGAACTTGTCTTTAAAAATCACTCTAGCTAATTCTAATGTATATTAGCATTCGGGAATCACTGCTCTTAAGAATGTTGCTTTTCATTGTAAAGGTAAACCTTACATCAAATATGCTTTCTGAAGGTAGCTAGTTCATTCAGAAGTGGAATTCTGTACTCACATCTTTATTTCACCTGAATATCATTTTTTCTGGTTTCAAATTTCTTATTATTGTCTGTCACAAATAATAGCAGTATCTTTTTCCCCTGTAAAGGTTTTCCTAAAGTTCCTTTTCTAAAAATGATCATTTTGTCTGAATTCCCACAGGCACACTTTTCTAGACAGACTTTTTAAAAAATTTTTCTTTCCCTAGCTTCTACCAAGAGATTATTTCTAGGTTTTTCACAGCTCCATATTTGGGCAGACATGGGAATTGGGGTGGAGGTGGGTAGATATTTTTTGTGTGATACACGTGCTCACAATAACCTTAAATTAAAACTATAGTTTAGCTCATCATATCATATACCAGCCACTGGTCCAGATCATTTGGGTATTGGCATGAGTAACCTCAGCTGCTACCCAATGATGCAGAAACTCTCACATCTTAAACTTTAAACCCTCTAAATCACTTATTTGCAGGCAACTTTTATCAGGTGCTTTGGAGATGATGAGGTACACTTCCAGGAACATCTTACAAAATATTAATACTCATCTAACAAGACCAAGAATAAGAGAGCAAATTCGAAGTCTATCATATGGCATAAAGTCTTAGAAGTATCAAGATTTGAGTCAATCATCAGCTTTTACACTAACACTTTGCCGAGAAAGGAGTTTACTCAACTTATTGGAAAACCATAAAATAGTAGACTATATAATGCATTTTTGTTATCACAAATTTTTAATATTTTTCCCTTAGGAGATTCTTTTTAGAAGTATTTGTTGCAAAAAGTTGACTGCTGTTACTTATTACCATAGCAAAGGGCTGAGATAATTATGAAACATAACATATAGACTCTGATTATTCCATATCATTTTAATTGCTTGATAGTATAAATATCTAAAGTAGACTTGATTTCTATTTCAACTTTCCTCAGTAACTTTGATCAGAACGTAAGGTCACATTATTCACTCAGTATGCAGCAGGTAAGATGTGAGTGGATTGATCTTATTGGGATTTACAACAATCTAGAGTAAGAAATATGCTACACATCAAACGTGAAGATGATTGTTGAGAATGTGGCAAGAAAGGTTTTTGTATTGACTTTAATTCACTGGTAAATTTTATCTTATAGGTATTTATCCTTGGACAAATAAGAGTTTAATTTCTTGTGATTCTTATGACCCTAGACAGATTTTTAAGTCCACCATTAAGAGTAAACTTCATTGACAGTGAATCTGTCTCAGGAGAAAATATGAAAACCATTAAGATTTTATGTATGTGTGTGTGTGTGTGTGTGTGTGTTGCTTCTTGAATAAGAAGTAGAAAAAGATATGAGGCTGTCACAGAAACAAAGAATGAATTGAAAAGTGACTTTCAAGTAGAACTTTAGAGAAAGACTAAGTTTACAGTAAGACGGGATAACTTAGTGACCATATTTCAGTTTAAATAACAGCATTAAAACAGAATTTCAATTATGAGATATATTTTTTCTAAAGAAAAACGTTGACTTTGTTTCAAGAAATTATAGACAGTAAAGTTGAACTTCACAGGGAGTACATTTGACAGATGGTTGAAAGAAAACACATACATCTGTCAATTGTTTTAATCAACTCCAACACTTAAAAATTCAGAGATATGCCTTATAATTTCAAAAGGAATAATTACAAGGTATATATACTCTAATAGTTATTGGACCTAGCTTTCAAACTCTTTTTCAAACTGCCATAAAGGAGTAGCCCTTTGGGATGACAATAACTGCTTATGCACAGATCATCATCAGAAATGGTTTTTAATGTTTGTCTAGAAGTCTACTCAGCCTAGATTTTTAAAAGTGCCAGACAGAAGTTTTTCCCAGTTACCTGATTTAATGGAAGTTTTAATGGATGGAACCACTGTGAAGGAAATTTATTCTCAGTATTGAACTTGATATAAATCAAGTTGTGACAATTTCTGGAGCCTCTATGTGCCCTATGCTGTTGATCAGACATTGTATAGGGTGGCTTCATGGAGCAATAGTGAAGAGGTGACATATGACCTTGAGGGCTGCAGAAAAGAGTAAAGACAGTGAATTTATGTGTCTTTATTCTGATAGTACCAAACTTCCTGAATTAAGATCAACTAAGAATCATTATAAGGCCTCTACTATATAAAGAGTAATGTATAATGCAGTGCAGTAAGTCAAAATAAACCAGTGTGTGATCTTGAGAAGATTAATGTTGGAAAGTTTTGCACCAATGCCAAATTTATACTGGTTACCTATATATACTCCACTATGTCTAACCTCTGGGCCTTAATGCATGAAATGCTCTCTGCCTTTATTAACTTGGTACTGGCCCCTTCCATTGGAATAACTCTTACTTATTCCTATGACTCAACTCATATAACTCTGACAGGAACTGTCCTTTCATGTCTCCTTCCCCCGACTCAGGCTGGGGACACCAATATCTTTTTTGGCTCCTGTGGTCTCTCACCCTGTACTCTAAGCAATGTGAATGCAGAGATCATGCTTACTTGCATTTCTATCCTCAGTATTTAGTCCAGTGCCAAGCAGCATACTGCAGATAGTCAAACAGTGGCCACAGAAGCAGGGAGTAAACGGATACGTGGTGGATACTTCCCTGGCTGGCACTCTGCATGTGCAATGCCATCCTTACTCTTCCAGGTCAGAGAAGAGCTTCCAACTGATGAGAAAAACTCAAGGCATATGCCACACTTCTGTACAATATACAAGTCCTTCTTGTATATTGTTTCAGGCTTTTTGTTTGAATTCACTTTATAGCCTTGGGTTTTAACTTTTAAAGTCTGAATGAAAGGATGAGGGAAGACGTGGGTGATATTGTTAAGGGAAGCTGCCACCTGCCTTGGTAGAATCATTTCTAGAGACAAGACAGGCAACAGGAAAAAAGTAAATCTTTTCTCTCATTTTTTAAGTGTGTTTTATATATCTTAATATTTTTGTGTTAGAAGCTTTAGAAGGGCAGACCCTTTCTCCTTTGCAGTAGTTGGGGTCAGAGTGAAGAGGAATTCAAAACCAATCGATAATAGTATATAAGCATCAACATGTTAGAAGTGGCTTTCACTCATGACCCTGGGCATAGTCAGACATCCAGTACATTGTATTGTCAGTCCTTCTGAATAGAAATAAATTAAATTTAATCAAATGCTTTTCCCTCTACCTTGAATATAGAAATATATATATTTCAAACATATAGAAATACATTTGAATATGTGTGTGTGTGTGTGTGTTTACGTAGAGAGGGAGAGAGAGAGGAAGAGAGTGCCCTTCCTTTTCCTTTTTCTAATAGGTAAATCTGGCTACCAAAACATAATTATAAATTATATGGCCAAGGTCTTTAGTAACTCTATAGATTTAAACCTCCTTGCCCCACTAAAGTGTCATGTTTACAGGTGCAACTGATGAACCTGAGGGATAGTCAGGAAAAAGGCAAAAAAAAGAAGGAGAGTAATTGATGGTCATGAAGAGAGGTGGGCTTTTTTCATTAAAATATTGAGCTTCCATGAGACTTCATCAGGTATTTCAAGAATCCCATGTGAAATGAAGACCTAAGGTTGATGTGACTTTCACATTTGCACTCCATTCACAGTTATTTATAGTCTATAAAGGGTCAAGTGTCTATTGAAAGGCCACACAGCAGTGCTTGTGCCTCTGCACATAAATCATAAATGACATTTTTTTCGTTTTAAAAGACTAGTAGACTACAGATCCTATAGTTGGGAGATAATGCTCTTCAAATTTCCAGTCCCAGAACCTCACCACAAAAGCAGGAAAAAGAAGCGAAAGATTGTGGAGACATGGAGAGGAAGTGGGGGGGGTGAGGGGCATCTTGTGTGAGCTGGGGATGTTGCTAGTACTGCCTCTGCCATCTTGCGTATCACTAGCACTGTCCCTCAAACCACACTTTGTGCTATAAATATTGGACTTTGTGAGATAAAATGGCCAAACTCAATGGAGAACCATTTTGAAATGGGACAAAGTAATATCGAGATTCCTGGTGGATGTGACTGGGACAGCTGATGCCACCAATCTCAGCTCATGGACTCAGAGTCTGAGATATTTAGCAGAAGAACCTAAAATAGAATTCCATTTAATTAATTGTTAGAGAGAAGTTGAACAAAAACCACTATGAGTATGTATATTCTGAAAGCTAAAATACACATGAGACATAGAAACGTATTCTGTTTATTGAAATGCTGCAGTGGTTTTAAATGAAGTAATATTTTCTTGATGACCAAATAAAGAACACATATCACTGTTTTTTTCCCCATGGTTTTTAGAAGTTGGGTTGAAAATATGGTTTGACCAGAAGTAAAAATTAAAAATTAAGCCACCTCTTCATCCAAAACAAATTAGGTATTTGATTTTAGAAAATGTGCTTTACCACTCTGAGCCTCAGCTGTTTTAAGGATTGAAAAAGATAATTTTTTAGAACACTCAGTAAAGTGAGGGATATATAATAAGTGCTCAATATAAAGAACTAATTATAAAAAATAAAGCTACCTGATAAATCTTTAAACAAAAAAATAGATTTAGATATACCATATTTTAAAAGAGATTAATACTAGCTATAAACCTCATGAGTCTTACCACACCATCAGACAACTTCCAATACAAAGAATAGATTTAGATGCAAAGTCAGGTTGTTTAGAAACAAAACTAATTTGTTTATTTCCTGATGCACCACAAAAAGACAATAATAACCTCAAGAACATATTTATTTCTTCTATAATGTAATTCCTTCGTATGACCCTTTCAAGGGCTTCATTACAAACAAAAGAAATGCTATTTCAAAGAGTTTAAATGTTATAAAATTTGGAAAGAAAAAAAAAGAAATATTCATCTCTTGAGTGATCTTTTTCAAGAGGAAAGAAAATTATTTAACTGATCTCTTGAGTGTGTTTTAGCCTTGTACTTGGACACCAATCAGCTTTTAATTATCTGAGAATCTATCAGATCTACTGACCCCCAAATCAGGCTTTCCTGGAATTCTGTTTGATTTCACATTCCCTTTAGACTGGCGTCTCTATTTTAGTAACATTTTCTTTCATCATAGTTGAGGTTGTATGAGAGATGTGTTTTCACATTCCAGATGGTTGACTGTATTTTGTAGTATAATTTTGTGGTGTATATTACTCGTTAAAAATATGGTCTAGATTCTTTATTTTTAAATTTTCCATCTATATCTTATTAATCTAAAGAATTATAATAATCAAGTCAATGACGATTCTATGTACTAACTGTTAGCATGACAGCGTTGTCAGCATGAAGGGTATTGTAAACCTCTTGCTGGTCCCATGAGATTGCTTTTGAAAGCTGTCAGGCTAAATGCAGGAAACCGATTTGTTTGCTGTACGAAATTCCTACAATCGCTGACTGTGCACTGGCAGCATAGTGTGTGCTGGCATTGGCCTTCTCTCCTGGGTACAATGTTTTGAGCACTGCTGCCATTTAAATTCTTGAAATAGAATGGATCTGTTCCAAGTGGCATGATTGGTACAGGCAGTACAAGTTTATTAGAGAGACTGGGGTTTGCCCTTGGTCCTGAAAGAACTATTACTTAAGTCTTAAACAATTTTTATTGTTGTATGAGAGCATGAGGTCTAAAGCCTCCATTTTATGCTGATAGTGCTGCAATAACAAGACACAGAATGCAGTAGCATGCATGCAGAATGCATGATTTAAGGTAAGCTTAACATGGTGCTCTTTTAGTTTTAGCAAAATAAAACAAAGCCAGATATATATTTTTATAACTATGTTCATATTTAGGTAATTTAATATTGAGGGTTTTATATGCCTTTGATATATCTCTATTATATTAAAACTGTCATTTTGCCAATATATTTTTAAAAATCTATATTGAGATGCTTACTTTTGGCACAAGATGGCACTTTAACTTCAGAGATCCAATGTAATCTCAATGAGCTTTCTCATTGCAAATGGAAAACATGTAGTAGCTCGACCTCTGAAAGCAGAAACCAGAGCTAGAAACAGTCAAAGAAAAGCAGAGAATAGTTTTGCACTAAAAAAGGTGTTTGCATTATGATGCAAGCAAGGGTGGGGATGAAGGGTGGGGGCAATTGATGTTATAATCTTTTGTTTAATAAGTTTGAAAATTATAAGGTAAGTTAATGTAATTTTACATGTGAACAAAACACCTCCAGAAATATTTTTCATTTTAAAACTTACATATTTCCTCATCAATATCATTTCCTTGAATCATATTTAAGATACTCTATTGTGAATCAAAAAACCCAGCATTGGGTTTATATTATATTACCTGATCAGTTACTGGTAGTCTTACTGCTGCTACTCTTATTGCTGCTGCTGCTTGTATGTGTGTGTATGTGTGTGCATGCATTTACTTTTTAGAAAGAATGACAATTCTGGTCCTTAGCAGATTCCTTTGGGAGTTGACTATTCTCATTCATATGCATTGTAATGTTTCTGTCTCAGTGTACCCTATTACTGGATATCTCCATTGTCTAGTGCTATTTCAGCATCCTCTAGAGAAGGAACATTGAGTGGTGCTGAATTTAAGATGCATAAGCTTGTCAGAGGCTCTTGCCCTTCTCACTTTCATACTTAGCTAAAAGCATTGTTAGCTCATAGTGTTTCTTGTTAGTCATTTTACTGGATGATTTGAGACATGATATTTAAAATCTTTGGGACAAGTTTGTCCTATCCCTATGTTTGCTAATATCCATGATTTCTAAACCATTATAAAGAAGGAAATTATAGGGCAAGAAAGGTTAAATAACTTACCATAATTGGAATTTTTATAGAATACATGCATATTTTGCATCATTGTTAAGAAGAATATAAAACAAAAGTATAGCACAGTCACAGATTAGAATTAAGTGCATGTAATAATCAACAAAACAACACCTTTTATTTATATAGTGCATAAATGTTTATTGAGCATTTTCATATATATGCTTTCTTTCTTTTAAAGTATTAAATCTGCTATTTAAACAACAGAAATCATATCCTGATTTCCTCATTTATAAATAGATTTAAAATTTATGTCCTATCTACCTCTAAGGGTCCTTAATTGCAACAACTGAGTTCACTCTTGCTAATTTAACCAGAAAGGGGTTTATGATGTTTGATATCTCATGGCCTTTGCAGTTGCCAGGGAAGTTAGGCTTGGATGTTACACTCAGAACAAAGACATCAGCAACAGTGTCCACCACAGCACAGGACTGTGCTGCCAACAGCTGTTGCTCAGTGCTGATCACTATGGGATGGGGACACGGAGTTATCCCAGAAGAAGCAGACACATACCTTTGACACCCTGATTGCCAGAAGATGATTCTCCCACATAGTCATTACCTCATCTTGCTCCTATCCACATCTATATTTCAGGAAGTCAAGGAGTGTTGGTAAAACTTAGATCACATGACTGCATCCTAGTTGCAAGGGAATCTGGGAAATGTAGCTTTTTCTCCTTAGAAAAGGAGGTTCACAATGTGGGAACTGTCACAATATATAAAGCAGGTTCAAAAGGTTTGGGGCAGATGTAAACTTTATGTGACTAAAAAAGGTTTTATTATTCTGTTGTTTCAGAAACAGAATTCAGAAATTGAAATTCAGAAATTTTGAGGTTCAGTTCTTATGAAGAACATCATATCAGCCCTAAATTTGCTAATATACTCAAAATTATAATATTTTAATATTTAAATTGTCTATATTGTTAAGATCCCTTGGGAAATCTCAGCACTATCTAACCTTATTTCCATGTATTAGAAATATTCATTTTAAAATGTGAAACCTCAGTTTCATTTTAGTAGAGCTATGATCATTATGTACCCCTAAGGCTAGAAGAATTTTGGGCACAAAAGCAAAATCTGCTGGCTCTAGCACCAGAAAAAAAAAATTAAAAAATGCAAACCTCTTGCCAAAATGCTGGCCCTGGTGTTTAAGAAGAAGGTTTATTTTAAGGAAATAATCATATGACAGTCGTTCTTATATACAGAAAAAATAGCCTATAATCCCACACATATCTAGTTCAAACACTCACCAGTGCTACTTACCAATTTTGGTTTATTATATCTAAATCTTAAGTTATTATAATCTTCTGTCGCAATTTCTTCTATACCCCTGTACAAGGGTGGTCACTTATGTCTTCCCCTCCCTTCTGCGCTTTGTAAAGTCATGTGTTTTCTTTGCATTACTTTACTCTGTCTCCCAGTGGTGGTTTCTATGGATAGTATAAGAAACAACTTAGGAGTTAATTTTATGATATGGTCAAACATCACGCTTTCTTTAAAATTATAAAACTCTATGGAATGTATGTCACTATCTTTTATAGACAGCTCTGCTTCTGACTATCCCTTAAATGACAAATTTTATCATTGGCAGAAAACGAATGCAACAAATTTATGAAAAAAAGGAAATGTTCTGATTCGTGAAGTTGGAGAGGAAGTAGAAGTAGCTCACAATAGGTAAAGGAGACTCACAGATTGGAACCGCGGTCTCAATGCTACCAGAAATCTTTTTTTCTGTCTTTACTTGTATTAATTTTGTAGACAGTCTCTGTCAACATGGCAGAGACAATGATAATTGGCAGATCCAGCTTCCTATCACTCAAGTAAGTAGTTCTAGAGGGAAAAGGGTGTCTTACTCTTGGAAAGCATATTGCCAATCTCAGAGAACAATGTGATTGAACATATTTGGGTTACTTGCCAGTAGATTAATAACAATTACCAGCAGTCTAGGGCATTAGAATTTCAGACCTATATCAGATGACCATCCCTGGGGAAGAGATTATTATGACTGACAACCACAGTCGGACCACAAGAAATGGAGGAAATCTTTTGAAAAGAAAAGGCTACTGTTCAGAACACAAACAGGAAGAGAACGCCGCAAAGTTACCCAATGTTCTGCCCTACACTTTCCTCTCATTCTATATATATGCTTTCTTTCTTTTAAAGTCATTCAATAGACTCTGGTGAGTCTGTCTTCTGCTTGTATGCTTCAATGTCTCCAAGTTTCACCAGCCTGGAATAACATATAATAGCAATACTGTACATTTCAATGGCTCCAAACTTCTGTCTGTCAGCTGAGCAAGTAGTTTGATTTTTTTTCAAAGATTTTTGGGGAAGTGTTTATAAAGGATAGGAAGAATTATGTAATAGTAATAGAATATTCACTATATGAAAGAGAGCATCAGAAGTGAGGAGCGTTAATTCTACAACTGATGCTGTTTCTTTTATGCCTAGATACTCATTTAGGTCAATTTAAGGTCAATTTATGAATAACCATTTTATCATTCCCTTTCCCACAATGAAACACAAGGTCATGTCAGGTCTCCTGTGTTCCCAGAGTACCATTTTCATGATTACATCCAAAGAAGATGGTGAAAACTTCAAGTTCTTGGTACTTACTGTGATATCTATCCCCCTTCTACTCCCCCCCCATATTATGCTGATCAAATGAAGCATTGCATAATATTAAGGCCCCCCCCAAATGTTTAAAAAAATAAATAAATCATTGTATTCCTCTCCCTTACCTGGAGTAATATGAGAGACTTCTCAGGAATGTTTCTTACTACGTGTGGTGTCCTATAATGCAGAAATGGTGGGACGGTCAAAGAAATTTTTTTTGAACTAATCCTAAATGCTTAGATATTATAGGATGACCATAAAACTTCATTTGTTGATATCCTAAAGGGCAGAGTCTGTGCAGATTTCTGAGATGAATAGAAGTTATGTCTACCCATTCAACAAGGTCTGTATAATTTCGACCTGTTGATTATAGGCAGTCTCAGATTATTCAAGGGGTAAAGCCTCTGGATTTCACCTCTGAAATTGTGTGGGGTATTTTTGGGGTGTGAGAGGGAGTCTACAAATACCCTTTTGGTACACATTTAGTGGATACAAGACCTTATAAGCCCATCCTTACTTGTCTGTACAAGCCATTTAGACATATGTCTCTGACATAGAATATTCCAAGACATCACTGTCCAGTGGTAGGTTAACATTTAAAAAATACTGCTTGGAATATAATTGCATTTAAGGTATTTAATTCATTTCTGTTCATAAGAAGACACCCATTTATTATGCACAGACAATAATTAATGAGGCATGTCTTAGAGTTAAGTGTTTTCTGTGATCACTTCATTCCATGACAACCTGGTCTATAATCTAATAAGTAACATTTATAACACTCTATGTTCCTTGCCTGTGTGTCTTTGTCTGCCACTAGTTTATAACAGACATTTTAAAACCATTTTTATAAAGGTAGTATATGTGTATATGTTTAGAAGGCAAATATGCATTCAAAGTTTCTATTGAAAAACAGTAGGCTTCTGTTAGAAACTTATGAGTAAATTATTGTGCCATGTTTGCCACTGAACTCTTATCACTTAGCATAATATATAGCCCATGGTAGGATTTTACTAAATATTTATTAAATGAATGAACCCATATATTTATTTCTTTATCAACAATAAAATCATAGGCATAGTGAGTTCTTTGTGTTTCTTTGTATTTTTTGGATGGCTCATTTTAAACTCATTCTTTGAAAGCTCATAATAGACTCAGTACCCAAGATTTTTATTGGGGGTTGGTCACATAGGCACTTTTGACATCATATACCAAAATTCCAAACTCTCAGAAGGAAAGTACATGTTTTTGTTAGCATCAATTACATTATTTGTACAGTTTATACACAGTGATATATCCTTATCAATTAGAGAAAGTTTTATATTAGTGTAGGTCACTGTTTACCAGTTGGGTTCCCAGATGCAAACCAAAGGCCAAATTTGAAGGAAGTCTTTTCAATGAAAGCAATCTCTGGCTTGATGTGTTAGCCCTTTTCTGCACATAGGTTCTGTTCCTTCTCCTGCTCGCAACCCTCTTGGTTTGTTTCCTGCTATGTTTGAATCTATGGGTTTGTCCTAAATTATTACTTTCCTGATTACCACCATCAACTTCTTTTATTCCTAAAAGATAGCTTTTGGGTACAGGGTTTCTTTTTGGATGATGAAAATGTTCTAGAATTAGTGATGATAGCTGCCTAACTTTGTGAATATACTAAATATGACTGAGTAGTACACCTTAAAAAGT
This sequence comes from Daubentonia madagascariensis, assembly GCA_023783475.1. Lineage (NCBI taxonomy): Eukaryota > Metazoa > Chordata > Mammalia > Primates > Daubentoniidae > Daubentonia > Daubentonia madagascariensis. The sequence goes on from JAKFHU010000322.1 coordinate 2,047,665, forward strand.
GAGTTTTACGGTATATGAATTATATGTTTAAAAAGATGTTTAACGATACATTTTTCTTCAGATCTATTTGAAAGTTTCCTCGTTTTTTCAGATGTTTGTTTTAAGAGTGCTTTTCTCATAACAATACCATTATACTTTTAGTTCCTCTGGCTCCAGGCTAAATGAAATTTCCTAGTCCAAAATGTTTCATGGAGAAGAATTTCTTACAACCTTCACAGGAGTGGTATCTTAATTTGGATTTTATTTTATACTTTACAAAGGAATTTATGCACATTATTCAACTTCATCTCCCGCAACAACTCTCTCCGTTCCTTAGGCAATTGGAGGATCAAAATGCGTAATAGTCTTAGTTATTAATACAACAGTTTATTCAAAGGACATGATTAAAAGTTTGTCATTTAAAGAAATCTTCAAAGTCTGATGACAGGACAGGTCTCAACCTTTGCACAAAATGTATGTGAATCACTTTGAAAAAGATTAGCGATTTCCCAGGTAGGTACAAAGAACAGATTACCCAGGCTGCTCAAAATGACACAGTGCGCTCTGTCACTTAAACTTATTAATTGTTGTATAATAAACTATGCCAAAAATTAATTAGTAGTGACTTAAAATAATAGCAATTTCCTATCACCTTGTATATTTTGTGGGCCAGATAATTGGAAAGGGCTTGACTGGTTTATACCTTTTCCCCACGTGGCACAGCAGAGGTAATTTGATGCTATTCAGCTGACAACTGAGCTCATCTAGAAGGTCCCGGTCATTATCACTCAAATACCTGGTATCTTCGTGAAAACAGAAAAAAAAAACAGGCTTCAGAACTTTCCATTGAGGTAGTAAGACATTTTACACGTTGGTTCAAAGCTCCAAAAGACCAAAGCAGAAGCTGTCAGTCACCTTAAAGGCAGGGCCAAGAGCTTCACAGTATTACTTTAGTTGTACTCTACCATTCAAAGCAGTCACCAACCAGCCTAGACTCAAGGGAGAGGACAGCCACTGTCTCTCAATGCAAGGAATGTCAAAAAATATGTGGTCAAAATAAATCCACACAATTACCCATAGATAAATAACTTTGTGACTGTGGTCATGCTTGCTTTCGCGGTAGAACTTCAATGACTTCAGACATTCAGTAGTAGCCTGGGACTCCATAGCTTAGGACCTTTCTGGCATATCCTTGGTGAGTAACAGGGTAAGATAATGTTAAACTGGCTAGGAAATCCCTCAGACAATTGCTAAAATAAGCCGTTCAGACTTCCCACTTCTGCTCTTCAATACTGCACACAAACAGTTTTTGCCTGGCATTCATACCAACCCTTCAGTGAAAATTTAGAATGTACAATTCAGTAAGTTTTTGCTAATATCTCGGTTAGGAATTAAAGGTTTATCAAAGATCAGGTAAAATATACTTATTGCATCAAGGAGCTGTCCTCCCCTTAGTGAGTGAGAGATTAGTTTAGCACATGACCTCTTTGGAGCCCCAGAATACAGGAGGCAGACGTTGAACATATTTTAAAGGTTTGAGGAACGTGCAGAGATTTAGAATCCATGAAAATGAAAATTCCAGATAATAAAAGAGCAGGACTTAAGTTCTGTGGTGTGTAGGGCAGACATTGTGTAAGATATTGTTCTAAAAGAGCAGCATTAGAAAGGAAGACACATGTAATTTACTTTACACTTTCAACTAGGACTTTCTCTGGATGTGGTCCGAGATAAAATACTATGACTTTATTTAAATATTTACATGCTCCAACTTTCACACTTAATAAATAGGGATATAATCTTTAATTCTGCCTTAATTTAGGAATCTTGAATGCTTCAGCATCAGTGAATATTGTTTAATTATTGATGTAACTGGTCTTTGACTATAAAATATTCTATGTATTATGAAAGTATTTCCCAGTATTGATTTGTTATATAATTTATTTAGTATTTATTGAACACTGACTATGTGCAAGGACTTGTGAAATTATGTTGAAGTTAGAAATTGAGAATGACTAACTATAAGTTAGTCACATAAATCATTACCTTTTCCTTTATCTTTCTTTCTTTTTATTTTTGGAATAGAATGGAGCTTTACAAAAAAATCTTTGAGCTTCTTCAGAAAGTTTCCATTCCATTAGAGAGACCTAGACTTTATAGCCAATACCTGAGACTGTGAAAGGTGCACTTGCCCAAGGTGCCAGAAATACTGTCATGTAGTGTTTGCTGGTTTTTAAAAATAGACATTGTCATGTCCGAACAAGTGGAAAAAATAGCTACTCCTGCTGTACTTCCATCTCCCTTCTCTGTTTGGTGTCCAGAAGCTCTCTGCCTGAGGTTGAAATGCTGAATGGTTCTCAGATATGTTTAAATGCATTCCTTGCTGTGAAGCAGGATGGAAACTGGATGCTTCGCATGGTCTGAATTTCCTTGCAATATTATTAACTTTTCCAACTTTTTCTCCCAAAGGCCATCATAGAAAGTAAACAAAGGAATAAAGCACACCTTTTGGCATGCTGCATATTGTAGACTTTAGTTTCCACTTCTTTCATTATGACACTTTAAGAATCTATCACAATTCAGTCTTTCTTGAAAAGTTTTTCTTGATGTTCCATCCAAGTTTTATTCACTTGGATCCTATTACAGTATTCTGCTTCATGTTCCATGTACCACTCCTAATATTTTTATCTCCTCTGTGTTCCAAATTTTTGGAGGCCACTGAGTTATTATCTCATATTTCACATCAATTTTTAGTAGCTGGTTATCCGGAAAGCAGAGGTTCAGAGATGGGTTTTCCAAAGAAACTTACTGTACATTTGAAAAAAAGATTCTGAGCTAAAAATATGGACACTTTCAAAAGATAATTAAAAAATCCCTTTACCACAGAATCATTCATGTGTGTGTGTGTATATATATATATATATATATGTAGAGCAAGAGAGAGAGAGAATATATAGATACAGTAAGATAGAAATAATAGACCAAGTGATTTTAAAAATCTCTAAATATGTATAAAATCTAACATCAGTTTAATACAATGATGAATAATTGATACTACAAAAGATAAGGCTGATGTTATTCAATGTCTGAAGACTCTATTGAAAATCTAGTTCCATTTTTATGATTCCTAGTCTAAAAAAAAGTCAGAGTATTTGCAACTAATTGTAGATCCGGAGAGTGTAAATATTAATGACAATTTTGCTATACACAACTGCATTGACAAAATATTGAGCATATGAAGAGATAATAAATGGACAAAAAGCAAGTTTGAAGGGAAAAGTACTGTAGGATAGAAGCAGTACTGCTTCTCCCCGAACTCACTCTCTCTGCTTTCGTGAGCTACCCACATCTACAACAGCCAAATTTCAGGGAGTGTGTCAAAGCTCCAGTTCAATTTCAGACATATATCAACATAAAAGAAATATTTAATTAAGGAGATCAATCATGAGTGTTACCTTATTTTTGGAAAGTATTAAGACTCTTTATCAACTGCAGTTAATATTGTTTGAGAAACCCAATTTGGTTTGAAGCAAGAGGGACTAGAAACCAGGTACGGTCTCTCAGAGACAGAATCAGACAAAGGTAACAGTATCCATCTGAATTCCAGAAATACAGAGAGTTAAAAAATTTGTGGATATTCAAAAGACACAAGACTAAGGATGCCCAATATTTATTAATTTTTGAAATAATTGACATATATTTATTGTGCTAGGCACTGTGCTAACTAAGCACTAAGGATAAAGTAATAACAAAAATTGTTCCTCTCAGCCTGGTGTGATGGCTCACGCCTGCAGGCCTAGGACTCTGGGAGGCTGAGGCCGGAGGATCACTTAAGGTCAGGAGATTAAGAACAGCCTGAGTGAGACCCCATCTCTACAAAAAATAGAAAAATTAGCCAAGCCTGGTGGCGCATGCCTATAGTCCCAGCCACTCTAGAGTCTGAGGCAGGAGGATTGTTTGAGCCCAGGAGTTGGAGCTTTCAGTGAGCTATGATAACGCCACTGCATTCTAGCCTGAGCAACAGAGTGACACCCTGTCTCAAACAAAACAAAACAAAACAAAACAACACAAAAAAATATTCCTCTCCCATTTTACTCTTACATTTTCATGGGAGACACAGACACTGAAAACGTATAGAGATAAATTACAACTTTAAAATATGATGTGAAACTAAAATATAGCAAGCTATGTGAGACTATGAAGAGAGATTTTTTTTTTCACTTAGCAATGGAGTTGGGTAAGGGAAGGTAAACCAGGGAATGGTGCTAATGCTGTGAAATATATGGATCCATTGCCTTGCAGGTGACAATCCCAAGATACAGAGCAGCAGATGCCTGTTTTTAGGTCCCATTTATAGAGTTCTTGTCGTGTCACCAAACCAGCCAGACTTTCTCTGTGGTGGAGAGTTGACTGCCTGATCACTGTATACATCCACAACAGACTTAAGACTGAGGAGGGAATTTTATCACTGGTTGAATCCACAAAGAAAATTTGAATTTCTCATGGAGAACGTTTTTCCAAGGTATAACATATAATTGCAGCAGAGAGTGAGTCTCTTGAAGATTATTGTTCTTTTCCTAAACCACCTACTATATCCTCCTTCATTTCTTTTCAATTTATTAGCAAGTCTGTCTGTTTTTCTTATTTGCTTCCTTATCATTACCAATGATAAATGGCTTAGTAATAATTCTTGCACAATTATAAAATGTTCAAATTTCACTGTTAAAATATCATACAGACATTGTGGCCTTTTGTCAAGAGTTAATTTCTAAGACACTTTTAAGGTTAATACAGCTGTTAAACTGTCGAAATAGCCATCCCAGCCCTGTTAAATTAATCTAAGGTGCTAGTTGAAGTAGCATACTACCTTTGCGAATGACCTCTACCTCTATTTAACCTGGTAAGGTAACAGCTTTGAGGGATTCTGAAATGTAACTAGCATATAGGTTAAAATCTTGAATAAAATGATCTCAAAATATATATATTCCTCCCTAAATATTTAAAGTTTCAAGGTCTCCATCATTACAAACTATGTTTTTATCCTTCTCTTCCGTATGTACAATTAACATTTCCAACTGAAGTGGAAATAGGAAATTGTCATGGCTAAATTGCTTCTTATTAAGTCACCTTCCATTACAGTGTGTATAGTAAAATCTCAGTGTGCACAATAATTTTCAGGAAAAAGAACCACTTTATGTTTTTCATTCATTCTCTTTCAGAGTTTTGCTTTGATTAATCCTAAGGTGCTTGAAAATTGATTTCAAAGCTGTCCTAAGTATCTTCTAAGTCACTGGGGCATAGAAATAAAATATACACTTTCAAGTAATCTTAAAGCACAAAATACTGATTTTTAAGGTCCCAACACTTCTGTGACGAAACTGCTATTTATGTCAGATTCAGACATCTCTACAACCCACAAATAGGTAGATTTCTAAGTTATGGAAACCATCTGAAATGTGCTTCTAGGGTCTCATGCCCGCACTATATTTGCTGTGGTTTAAGTCTTTGTTACTAAAATACACATCCTGAAAAATGCTGTTCTAATATTTAATAAGAATGGTTCTGCTTTAATCATACAATTAAGGCTACTATTTGATCCATTTCCCACATGCTCCTGGAACCATGTGGCACAGACTTCAGTTTTCTTAGCTTTATAAGCCCTGGCTCTGCTTTTCTCGTTCTAACTTCATTAGCTGGGTGACTTTAGGCAAGTCCGTTAACCTCCCTGGACCTCAATTACTTCATCTGTATGAGGAAGGAGTCAGAATAGAAGTCATCTAAATTGTAATCCAATGCTGATGTTGTATGATGAATGGTGGCCTTTCAGTTAATAGTGAGACTCTTTCAGGACTCTGATACCAAACAATTACTTTACTAAAGTTAATTTAATAAAATGAGCACAGCCTGACTGCATGTTGGCCTTGGCTGTATCATTTGAAGTATGGTTCATAATATCTCAGTAAGGTATAAATTAGGGAACTTAGTAAATGCGTTAGCTCATTAAGTAAGGTAATATTTCAATATTCTGAATATTGGAAACTGGAAAATGTTTATTTCTCCAGTCTAAATAATTGGCATACTCATATGAAACTAATTTATTCACATGAGTGGTGGAAGTTCTGGGAGAGTCCATTTATTCACCCTCACCATTGTTCCAACGGCTGAACAATTGAGAAACACATTAAGGAGCTAACTGACAATTAACACATTGACAGCCACACTAGAAAAAAAATTTTTTTTCCTTGGGGCCACAGTGTTTTATTACAAAAATAGAATAAAAACTTCAAAAACAAAATGATCCTTTCTGACTTATGAAAAATGTGTTATTTTTTATTGTTTTTTATGCATTGAGTCATATGCAACTTGAAAAATAGTTCTCGCAGCTCCCAAGGTGAAGAGACATGTGAGTTACATATGTTTCACGAGGCCTCGGGCTCAAAACTAGCATGAGTTAAATACAATTCACATGGCAGTTAATGTGTTAAAATATCCTAAGCACTTCATTGCTCATAAAGCTGTATTTAAGAACTTGCTTGGGCCCAAAGCTGAAGCCTCATGTATTCTTCCCTAAAATATCAATATTAGAACCTGCCAATCAGGAAAAGTTGTGTTCTTAAAGCTTAACTAACCAAACACGGAGAGAATAATAACCTGTAATGATGTGTCCTGTATTGTAAAAGAGACCTTTTCCAGTGAGTGTGTAGAGTGAGGCAAGAGTGGCGTGAGGGAAGGGGAGAGAGGGAGAGACAGAGAGGGAGAGATAACTGACCCTGTTACAGACATAGAAATTGAGGCTCTGAGAATACACGTGACTTTCCTTGTCATAACATTAAGAAAGTATCAGAATGATCCAGTTGGTGCTATAGCTGATGCCCTTTACTCCCACACACTCTTGCCCTTGTGTCGTCACTTACAGGCACGTCTCATAGGCACATGACATAAACACATATTGATGTCCATGAGACAGCCACTGAGTAAGCTTCCACTTGATACCTAGATGCTTCCTAACCTTTTCCAAAGAGAAAAAAAAATCTCAGTGTGAAACACAATCCAGGAATCAGACAGTGATTTTAGGACACGTGGGTAACCAATATAAAGACAGATATACTCAAATAGAGAATGTTTAACTTTATTGGGGTGACAGTTTATGTAAAAAAAAGAAAGGAATGTATTTTGTAATAAATTTTCATGTAGGATTTTGGATATTAAGACTCTAATTCAAACCCTAATTTGTATTCTGATAAGCGTCATTGGAGAATAGATTGGACCCTCCTGAGTACTATAGCACCTTCATCAAGGACATCCTTGGATGTGGCCCTGCCTTTTACATCTTCACCCTCAACCTGGCCTCCAACAAACAGGTTAGCTGGAAAGCATACAACTTCTGACCGTGGGCTGTGAATAGACCAATATGAAGTAGGTAAAGGCTGACCCAGAGTCTTAGTGATTTAACTGCTTTGTCATGCAGACTATTCAATAAGCCTAGTGATAAGTTCTGTCAGATTCCTTTGGAGAGAAGAGTAGTTGCCTCAAGACATAGGGCTCACTAGTGGGGACACCAACCTCATACTTCCCTAGGTTAACAGGCTCCCCTTAACTAAACTGAAGCTGGGGAAACACACTGGGAGACACCTTATAAGCGGAAGCCATGATGTTTCCATGAAATCCTTTTACTATGCAAAGAGTGACTTTAAAGAACAGCCACGATAACATGAATTTATATTGTTGTGGCTATCTTGTCTCAGAGAAATGTCCAAATAAATTTGTATTTATAGGAGGAGTAGTTTGCTTGCTTAATAATATTTATTTTTAGATACTTTATAGATTATATTTTATATATTACATTTATATATTTAATTAAAATGTATATTAAACAGATTTATTATAAACTATCTTGAAACTTTGCATTAAATTAAGCACTATATTAATCTTGATATGGGTTAACCTGTGTTGCAATGTTACCTTGCTGGAATTTAGGAAGAGTATCATGCTATTATGATAAAATGACCGAGTAGGATGACTACTAAAAGCAATAGCAATATGTACAAAGAGAAAGAGTAAAGAAAAACACCCATGTTTACATCAGACTGAATTATTGTCTGGTTTTAGTCTTTGCTATTTTCCTTTGAAAAATGTCATGTTATCATAACAAAAATTAAGAATGCTTGAAATAAAGGAGCTACAATAAGATGAAGGTAACATTGGATGCCAAAGAAGTCCTTAGAACAAGTCTAGATTTTAATCAATAAGATTGCATTTTAAGGAATAGCATGGAAGAGGGGCTCACTCTTGATTGAAAAGGTTGAGACTCCACTTTAACTAGCAGGACCATTAAATTCCAGTTTTCTTGCTGTCAGTACTCATTAGCCCTGCCGAGGTTATCCTTTAATAATATGAGTTTTCAGAAATTTCACTTGTATGAAAAATAAAATTGGGACTTGTGTGATATTTTTCTTTTTAATGTGAAATAGAAACAAGAAAGCTAAAATGTATAACTTCTTATTTTAATAAACACTGAAAAAGTATGCCATATATGTGAACAGTTAGTAGAAACCAAAATAATTTAATTATAGGGGATGCAAGTTTTATTATAATTTTTATTTTGTAGACAAAAAAGTTATCTTTTATAAAAATATTATTCTCAGAAGAAGTGTACCAATAATCTAAAGCCCTATTATAATGAGTTAAAGTAAGACATGTGCAAATCAATATATTGTTTAATATGAATTACAGAATCACAAAATGAGATGAAATCTCTGATTTCTGTCAATAACTTTTTTTATTACAACATCAAGTCTATTTGTAGAGATTTCTGGGATGGGAGATTCCCTATTCAGATAATACAACTCTGCATTTGAATGCCATTTTTGAGAAGGTTCCTCCTAATATTTGTGTTAAATATTTACGCTGGGAGTGTAATGTTGAAAAAGTAGAATTTCCAAAAGAATATATTTAGTATATTTGCGTTTAGGTAATATTTTTGAAATAAGTAAATAACTATCTGAGGTTTTTTCCCTAAAAAAAGAGAACCAAAAGTACAAGGGCAGTGTAAAGGGATACGTATCATATTAATACCAATCGACCTTCATGAAAGAGACAAAAAGCAGAGTTGCTGGTTCTTTAAAGGTTCTGACCTCGAAAAGTATAATATTGTTGACACTTCCCTAGAAGAAAATAAACTAACATTAGGGTTACTTCTAAGGAAGGACTGTGCAGGGCCAGTTCAGGTAAATCTGACCACACCATTCCTTATATAACAATATAAAATTTTGATCTTGAGCCAGCACAGTGCTGTATTCCAGGTCAGGAAAGATGCCCTAAGAGAGGTAATGGGTGGAAATTTGAGTGTTGGAAGAGGAAGCATTGACAGAAGGCTTTGCTATTGTTTTGTTGATGTTATTTAAAAAAATCTGAGCATGTATATTTTGAGTCCTCTGTAGTGCTGCAGGCCTTCCCACAGTCCCAGGAACCACTCAGTGTAAATCAATCAGTGGAAGCACATTCATATTGCTTTGCCTCCTCTACTGATTTGTATCAGTGCAAATACAGGTTCTTTTTTTGGATATGGAAAGCTTCACTTTAGCAGGCTTGTGAGTTAAATTGTGGTTGTAATTACTGTGACAGCTTACACCTGTTACTGACCCATTTCCCCTGTTCCTTACTGGAGGAAGACCAGGCCATCCATAAAAGGGGAACTAGGGGGGTTGTTAAAAGTCCGAGTTAAATTGATTCACACTGCTCCACACACTTTTATTCTTGGTCTTAACTTCAACCCCTAAGGCCAAACAGAACAAGTCCAATTCTGCTGAAGACAGCTATTTCCATTTCCTTGAACTCATTCACCTGATTAAGGACCTCTAGTTCTTTCAATCAAGCATTTCTTATATGGTAGGGTTTCTATCTCTATCACCATCCTGGTTGCTGCCATTTATCAGACAGCCTTTGACTAACACAGAATATTTTTGGGAGGTGGCATCTCTGCTATTATATGTATATAACATATTATATATACATATACACTTGACACTTGAATAATGTGGGGGTTATGGGCATAGACCCCTGTGCAGTCGAAAATCCTCATATAACTTTTGACTCCTGAAAAGCTTAACTACTAATAGCCTCTGGTTGACCAGAAGCCTTACCAATAACAGTTGATTAACACATATTTTCTATGATATATGCATTATATATTGCATTCTTAGAATAATGTAAGCTAGAGAAAAGACAATGTTATTAAGAAAATTATAAGGAAGAGAAAATATATTTACTATTCATTAAGTGGAAGTGGATCATCATAAAGGTCTTCATCTTCATTGTCTTCAAATTCAGTGGGCTGAGGCAGATGAGGAAGACGAGGGTTGGTTTTACTGTCTTGGGGGTGGCAGAGGCAGAATAAATTCTATGTATAAGTGGATCCATGTAGTCCAAACCTGTGTTGTTCAAGGGTTAACTGTATATGTGTGTGAGTGTGTGTGTATGTGTGTATATGCACATATAGAGTATATCATATATCACATAATATTTAATATGTATATCATATAACATATAATATTTCTATTACTTTCTTCTTTGTTATTTTGTTTGGTGGTTTATTTATTAATCAGATTAATTTTTCAGCAGCCACGTACTATAGTTGATTTATATTTAATATACTTAGCCTTTTTTGTCTTTCCTGTTTTTTCTATCTCCCATTTTTCCCAGAAGTGCCTTCATTTTTCCTTAATAATTCCACAAATATAATTTTGTCACTTGAACTAGAGCATCAAACCTTTTAAACAAAGACTATATTACATTCCTTTATTTCTTTGTTTGTATTGTTTGAGTCTCTAAAACTTACTCCAAGTCTATCTTTTTCTTACTCTGAAAATATATAGCAATTCTATGTTCTACATCATGCAGGAAAATAGTAAATAAACAAGGCCTTGATATTTCATTTGAATATTCTTCTGTTTTGATATGACCAATGATTATAAACAAAAGAAATAAAAGTCACTTTATTTCTCCCTTCTGCGGGAGAAATCATCCTTTCCTAATTGTCTTTTGGAGGAAAGAATTATACTTCATTTGATCCCAACTCTCTTCTATTGTTAGTGTATTTAGGAGTCAAATGAGACTATAAAACAGAAAATATAGTGTTGCTGGTGCTGAGTACGTTATGGATTAAATGTTTGTACCCTTGCCCACAAATTCACATGTTGAAGTCCTAACATCCAAGTGATGGTGTTAGGACATGCAGCCTTTGGGAGGAAATCAGGTCATGAAGGTGAAATCCTCATGAGTGGGATTACTGCCCTTATAAGAAGAGACACAAGAGAGATGATTTCTCTCTCCACCATGTGAGCATGAAGCATGAAAGCATGAATAAGGCCTTCACTAAGACCCTGTCCATGCCGGCACCATAATCTTGGACTGGATTCCATACTCCAGAACTGTGGGAAATACATGTTTGTTGTTAAAACCACACAATCTCTGGTATTCTGTTATAGCAGATGAAACAGAATAAGAATGGTATGATAATTTCAAAATTAGTTCATATTTTTCTCTTGATTTTTCTCATACTTAGACCTTAAGAATTAGGAAGAACAAACTTGAGGATATTACTTCACATTGGAAAATTATGAATATAGTATACATTATTACTCCAAATAAACACATGATATGAATTATTATGATAAGCATAATATTATGTTTTATTTTTCCCTTAGTACAATTTAGGGTTTCTATACTAACACACCTTATTAAATATGACTGAACAGGGACATCCACGGTCAGAGTGAGGGAGAATTAGACACCATGATTTTAAAGAAAAACTAGTTTCTGATGTTATGAAGGGGCATGGATCAGTTCTCCACTGCAAACAATTAATATTTTGGATAAAATTGAATAAAATTAATGTATTGAATGAGTAAAGATTCTTTATTCCAGAAATCTCAGTAGGTAGGCATAGAATTAAGTAGAGCTCTGAAGTTGGATTTCAAAATTGAAGGAACTAGCCAAAGTGACTTTATTTACTTATTTATTTTTAATTTCAGAATACAGGGGTGCACAAACACTTTGGTCACATAAATTGCCTTTGCACTGCCCAAGTCAAAACTTATAAGCATGCCCATCCCTTGGACAGCACAAACTGTACCCATTAGGTGTGAATTTACCCATCCCCTCATCCCCTTCCCACCTGCCTGATCCCTGATGAATGTTACTTCCATATGTGCACATAAGTGTTGATCAGTTAGTACCAATTTAATGGTGAGTACATGTGGTGTTTGTTTTTCCATTCTTGTGATACTTCACTTAGAAGAATGGGCTCCAGTTCCATCCAGGTTAATAAAAGAGGTATCAGTTCACCATCTTTTTATGGCTGAGTAATACTCCATGGTATACATATACCACATTTTATTAATCCACTCACATATTGATGGGCACTTGGGTTGTTTCCACATCTTTGCAATTGTGAATTGTGCTGCTATAAACATTCGAGTGCAGATGTCTTTTTTATAGAATGCCCTTTTTTCCTTTAAGTAAATACCCAGTAGTGGGATTGCTGGATCAAATGGTAGTTCCACTTTTAGTTCTTTGAGGTATCTCCATACTTCACATTTCAAAACCTCACAGGAATTGGGACCCATGAGGAAAATCCTAGGGCTTATGTAAAACAAGAAGTCTAGTAGGAAAGTCCCCTCTCTTCAAAAAAAAAAAAAAAAAAAAAAAAAGATAAGAAAGTCTTTATCCTCATTTGAAGATTAATAAGAAATAAACCAGCCCCACCCTAGCCAGGGGACTTCAAGAGTCCAAAACATTAGATTGAGCAGTTGAGAAACAATAGCCACAACAAAATCATTACTGATGATTGGAAACCACATATAGTCCCTCCTTCAAGTTTTTAGCCTGAAATTATATAATCTGGCTTGTTCCAAACTCATGAAGATTATAATCTAATTTAGAACTATGGCAGACAGTACTGATTGCTTCATTTTGGTGTACAATGTTCTTTTGGACTTCACTAAAGTGTAGTTTATTATGCTTAACATTTTGGTAGGACTCTCCAGTCAGCTTGCCTGAGTTTGAATTCTGGTTCTACTTTCTTCCCACCTGTGTGATTGAGGCTGTTACTTAATTCTTTTTTTGCTTTTGTTTTCTTATTTGTAAAATAAGGATTAAGGATTAATTATTAGACCATTGCTCAACATATGATACACATTATTTATGTGTTATTTAAAAAAGCAAGTACATTTATGTTACAAATAATGCATGCTATCATGGAACTAATAGTATTGTAATTAGGAAAAAAGACAGATTTTGATGGCACACTTTGAGTTCTGGACCAATTAGCTTGGAAAATCAGATTTTTAAAATTGAGCATAAAAATTTATGTGACCAACATACCGTCTTCTGTTAAATCAAGCATTTGAAACCCTTATAATATTTTAAGGTCTTAGACTTTATTATTGAATAATGTAGTTATATCATTTAAAATAAAGCATTGGGACTTAGATCACATTTAGTTGATAGAAAAGGTAATATTAAATAGTTTTCTCAATGGTAAAAATTTTTAAAAAAGCCCAGAGAAAAATTTTAAAAAGCAAATGAAATGTTATACCAATAAGGAAAAAAAATTCCTTTTTAAATGGTTGTTCTAGCAAATTTTTATTGAATCAGTAGAGAAAAAAAAGTATAGGTACACATAATAATAATAGCACAGTTAGCAATATAAATATTGAATTTACTACTACCAGGAATTAACTAATGAACTTAGCCCAGAAGCAAGAGTAGAAGACTTTATAAAGTATAGAAAACGAAAAATCCATGATTTAGATTCTTTTGGAAGATCATAAGTTTGCATCCTGATGTCTCTTGAAGATTATACTATAATGATTTTGTATCTGTACATTAGAAATGAGGACCTAAAGAAAAAAGTGAATTAATTATACTATATGGTATAAATTCAAATACATTTATTTCAAAGTCAACTTTAAGAATAATCTCCCCTCCCACTTTATTGAGGCATAATTGGCAAATAAAATTTGTATGTATTTAACACATTAACTGCCATGTGAGTTATATTTAATTCATTCTAGTTTTGAGCCCAGTGCCTCATGAAGCAAAACCCTGCAGTTGGTTCGTGAAAATCTTACTTGTTGATGTTCTTATTGTTACAATTAATGTTGACAATTTAATTTTAAAAATGTGGATTGCATTGCATATAACTCACACACAGAAAAAAATAAAAAATAACAGATTAGAAAGGATCATTTTATTTTAATAAAACACCCTGGCCCCAGGGAAAAAATTGTTTTTTCTAGTGTGGCAGTCAATGTGTTAAGGTGTACAGCATGATGTTTATATATATATAGAATATGTGTATATATAGTGAAATGATTATCACAATAAACCTAAGTAGCATCCGTTGCAAGGGTTCCTGACTGGCAGGGCTTCAAAGCAGACCCAGCTACTACAGCAGTTATACCTCTATCACTTGCATTCTTAGGTTTAGTCTGGTGAGACGGAACATTTGCACAACATCAAACAAAGTAACTTTATTACTTGCAAGGAGAATCAACAGAAGCCTAGGATCTTTGGCAAGCCAGTCCCTCAAGGTTCAGGAAAGCTGCCCGAGATGGATGGAGTCTTATCTGTACATGCGATACTTTGCACTGCAGCTGAGGAACCCTGAAAGCACTCCACTCTGGGTTTTATAGCCCGGCGATACTAGATCACTGAGCGGAAATGTTGCAAGATATTCTGTTCTGGGAGGGATGAGGACATAGGCCAGGCTGTTCCAGACAGTTCCTCCTTATCTCAGGATAGTGCATTTTCAGCATTCTGTAATTATTCTGAAAACTACAAGCAGAAGGGAGTGGAAAGCTGGATTGGTCAAGGCCATCCGTGGACCTGAACTCCTGCAGTCTACCTCCCAACTTAGATATCCTGCTTAGTGAAGCTAGTCTATTTCACATGCACATCGACCTCCTCAGATCTGGAGGCAGAGGTTAAGCTCATCAGATCTATGTATTCATAACACTTTGACAGAATCTCAGTGCCACATCATTGAGCCATAGCCAGAATACATTTCACTAGGCCCAGGAGGACCACTACCACAAGCAGGATGATCAGGGCTGCCTGAAGCAGTGACTGGATCAGGATCCCAGAAATCTAAGTAAGAAGTTGCTAAAGATGTCAAAGAAGGATCCTTCAGATGATCCCACTATCTGTAGCCAGTGGGCCTACTTCTGAATTTCCTCTACTTGTATCTATAATACCTGAGATGTTCATCCAGGTATAGCAAGAGGTGTTGGCAATTGTACAGACTCCTCCTAGTTGGGCTTAACGGAAGTCTAGAGCAATTGTGTTGTTTATAATAATCTCCTGAGGGAGCTGAGGGATGTCTGCTGGGCTGCCAATGCAGTGTCAGTGGAGGAAGCAATATCTGCCACGGTAAGGGACAGATTTCTTACCATTTCATCGTGAGTGCCAACTCCTATGTATATTACCAACGGCTCATAAATGACATAAACCCAGAGTCAGTCACACCTTCTAGCACCTCCCTAGTAAGCCTGGTATTCAGTTTTAGGCTGTTAGCCCAATAGTGCATCTCATTTTCTGGGGTGATAACCAGGGACACCATGACCACACCCAATGTGCAGGACCCCACTATCAACCAGCTTTCCAGGCATGCAATTGCCCATCCCATATTTGGGTCACCCCTGGATTACCCATAGAGAATGATGTAACCCTTCCCCCACTTTATTGTTCAATGACCCATTCATGAGTATTGAGGCAATGGCATTCAGCAGCTAAGTCCCAATAGCAAAATAGTTGTATGAGCTTAGTTTCCTCCATACAATATTGTTCGTAAAACCCCTATGCAGGTGGCTGGCAAGAGTCCAGTGTTTGTTTTCCTTGTTGCTGCTGGGCATCTATTGTCAAAGTACCAGCCCACTAAGGTTTTGTTAGTTGTTATGATATTTTGCAATCATAGGCCATTTAAATTAAAACAGGGCACCTTCTGGTTCATCACATGCATCAGGTGCCTGATCACCCTTGGTAAGCCAGGACTTGACCCTCCCTTGCTGCATCCCTTCAACCTCTTGTGGTTTCAGATATTCCCTACCTATTGGATAGGGGTTGGGTTGAGTTGATTTAGCAGCTTAGTCTGTCTACCTTAGGCTGGCAGCTTCTAATCTGTGGGCATCCATTGTCCTTGTTGACTGACCCAAACCTTTTGGCTTTGGTCATCCAGTCCGTGAAGGAAGGTCATGTCCAGAACAAGCTTGACATATTTGATAATGGTACTCACCTGAATGGAAGGATCAGATGTCCCTGGTACTGCTAGACAGACCCTAGCACCTGATCCTGTCTCCCACCCATGTGAGACCCCCATAGAAGGAAGACTAATTTGGGGAAACATCGCCTTTAGATTAGAGTCAAGTGATCTTGTCTGGGCTGCTATTGTGGCCTGAACAGCAAACAATCCCCAGGAAGTGTACTCTAAAGGGAAAATAAAAAAGAATAGTTGGGAACACTAAGATTGGGATTTTGCAGGCACAACATAATCAGATGGCTGCCTGGTCCACCTGCACCCACACCAAGCTCAGCGTTTCTCAACATATGCTTCAGTGCCATGTTTCCCTTGCATTAGAGAGCACTGTTTAGTATTTATAATCCACTAGACAGATGGGATATCACCTCCACTAGCAATCTGTCTTGATATCCTTTCCTCAGTTGCTTTGTAAGCCAGACGTTCTATGTTCAATAGCTCCATTGGATTGCAGATGACAGGGTTCATGGAGAGTCCATTATATTCCATTAGCATGAGCCCATTGTCACATTGCATGAGGAGTGAAGGATGTTCTTTGGTCACAGTGAAGTCCCATGTTATGTCCAAAACCATGACATAAGTTCCTGTCAAGGGTGATTATGGCAGTCCCAGCATCCACATGTTTGCCTAAAATGACTATACCATAGCCTCAGTAGGTGTCAATGGCAGTGAGGAATCACCAGTGCCCATGGCTGAGGGTCAAAGGTCTGACGTGATCAATCTGCCAGACCCATGTATGTCTTGACCCTTGGTTAAAGTGTCTCAATTCACTTCTTTGGACAGTTTTGTTGGTGGTGTTTATTAGCACCCAGATGAAAATGGGCAGTTGAGGTCTCAGCATCATAGGCAGCATTCTGGCCATAAAAGTTGTTCAGTCTTCACGTGCCCAGTAGCAAGCAAAAGGTTTCCATTCAAAAAAAGGTACATCTGGTGACGGCCTCAGGCAACTTACATGTCCAAAATCCATGAGATGGTCACATCCCAAGGGTAGATGTTTGTTCCAGGGACTCCAATCAACATGCATGGAGGTTGCAGACACCTGTAATTCCACTGGGATAGCAGGATTTAAAAATTCCAAAGGCAATGACTGGTCCATGGCTTGTTGAACAGCTTCCAAGGCCTGCTGCAGCAAAGGTCCCCATTCAAAGTTGGCTTTGTGCACCACCTTGACTAAAGGGGCCAAAAGAACATCCAGGTGGAGTAAATGCTATCTCTAGTGCCCAAAGAAGCCTACCAGCTTCTGGGTCTCCTTTTTTAACAGTTGCCTCCAGGGCCAACAATTTTTGCTTAACTGTATTAGGGACATTTTTTTGACTTCCCACCCAAGTGGTCCTTAGGAATTTCACCTGTCACACTGGGCCGTGAATTTTGTTAGGTTTGATGGCACAACCCACACTAGTCAGTGTGTCAATGGCTTAGCACAGTGCCCCCTTCACTTGTTTTTTGGTGGGCCCTACTATCAGAATATTATTGATGTAATGGATGACTAAAACTTTTGTGGGGTCTTGAACTTGTTGACAGTCAAATCCTACCTACTGGTGATATATTGCAGGAAAATTGAGCTACCCCTGCATAAGTGTAGTGAAATTATGCTCCAAATGGTTCCATGTGGACTTAAGTTGGTCTTGATCCTCATCTGCAAGGGTATTGAGGAAAAGATATTAGCCATGTCAATAAGATTACCAATCTTCACTATGGGTCGCCTCTGTCTCATATACAGTAATGATATCTGGCATCTCAGGGGCCATGGATAGAACCTTGGCATTCAGATGCTATAGTTTATTCAGTCTCCATGCCCTGGAAGTCTTTGGAAGCAAACTCGGATATTCCATTGTGATGGGATGGTTTTAACATTTCTGTCTGTAGAAAATCCTGAATTCTACAGAAAATTAATGTTTTATTGTAAAATTAATTCTACAGAAATGTAATGTACTTTTCTCCACTTTGTACACAGCACTGCTTTTGGTGAATAATCCATTGGGACTTGTTGCTGGGGAGTATCACTCTTCCCTCTTCACCAAAAAGGCTATGATTCTGTCAGACTGAACCCTGCTCACTGCACCAATTTCTGCAAGAAATCTTGATTCTGACAGGGGATAAAAGCAGACCCAGCAGTCATATCTCTACTACTTGCATTCTTAGGTGTAGTCTGGTGAGATGATATATTTGCACAAGTCAGGCAAAGTGACTTTATTACTCACAAATATGTAGCAAGGACAAACAGGAGCCTAAAATTCATGGTGAACCAGCCCCCCAAAACTTAGTAAAGCTGCCCATGGCAGATGGAGTTTTGACTGCATATGCCCCATTTTACACCACATCTGAGGGATCCTGAAAGTACTTTCCTCTAGGTTTTATCCCTCTTGATTTCTTCTTTGACCCATTTGTTGTTCAGGAGTGTGTTTAATTTTCACCTATTTGTGAATCTTAAAATTTTCCTCCTGTTATTGATTTCTAATTTCATATCATTGTGGGAAAATGTACTTGATATGATTTCAATATTCCTTTATTTGTTAAGACTTATTTTGTTGCCTAATATGTTCTCTGTTCTATAGAATGTTCTGTGTGGGCTTGAAAATAATGTGTATTCTGCTGTTGCAAGGAATGTTCTATGTAAGTCTTTAGGTACATTTGGTATACAGTATTATTCAAGTCTGCTGTTCCCTTATTGATTTCTGTCTGGATAATCTATCCATTAGTGAGAGTGGGTATTGAAGTCCCCTACTCTTGTATTGTTGTCTAAATTTCTCCCTTCAGTTCTGTTAATGTTTGCATTACATATTTACTCTGAATTTTTGTGCATATATATTGACAATTGTTATACACTTTTGATGAATTGACCACTTTTATTCTTATATAATGACCTTTATTTATACTTTTGATGGTTTTTGAAATAAAATCTATTTTGGATGATATAAGTGTAGCCAGCCACATTTGTTCTCTTTTGGTTACCATTTGCATGGAATATCTTTTTCTGTCCCTTCACTTTCAGCCTATATGTGTATGTAAAGTTAAAATGTCTTTTGTACACCACATATAGCAGAATCATATTTGTTTGTTTGTTTTCTAATCCATTCAGCCATTCTATGTCTTATAATTAGAGAAATTATCCTATTTACATTTAAGGTAATTATTGATTATTGATTGACAAGGATTTACTATAACCATTTCTTAATTGTTTTCTGACTGTTTTAGAGTTTTTGTGTTTCTTTCTTCCTCTCTTCCTGTCTTCCTTTGTGATTTGATGACTTTTTATAGTGGTATGCATTGATTCCTTTCTCTTTATCTTTTTTTTGTATCTGGTACAATTTTTTTTTATTTTCAGATATTATGGGGCTAGACTAAAGCATTTTATAATTCAAATAGTCCATTTTAAGCTGATAATAATTTAACTTTAACCACATATGAAAACTCTACACTTTAAGTTTTTATGTTATTGATGCCACAATTTACATCTTTTTATATTGTGTATCCATTAACACATTATTGTAGCTATAGTAATTTTTAATATTTTTCTCTTTTAACTTTTATACTAGAGTTAAGAGTGATTTATGGACCACCATTACAGTATTAGAGAATTCTGAGTTTGACTATATTCTTACTATTATGGTGAGTTATATACATTCCTATTTTTTCATGTTGTTAGCATCTCCTTGTTTCAACTTAACAATTCCCTTTAGCTTTTCTGATAAGGCAAATCTAGTGGTAATAAACTCCTTCAGCTTTTGTTTGAGAAAGTCTTCATCTCTCCATCATTTCTGAAGGAGAGGTTTTCCAGGTTTAATACTCTTGGTAGGCAGATTTTTTTTTCCTTTCAGTACTTTGAATGTAATATCCCATTTCCTCCAGTTTTGAAAGGCTTCTGCTGAGAAATTTGCTGATAGCCTTCTGGAGGTCCCCTTCTCTGTTACTTTTTTCTTGTTTTTAAATTTCTTTCTTTGACTTTTGAGAATTTGATTATAATAACTTCTTGGTGAAGTTATGATTAATCTATTTGGAATTCCCTGGGCTTAATGAATCTGAGTGTTTATTTCTCTCTCCAGATTTGGAAAGCATTCTGTAATAATTTCTTAAATAATCTTTCTTTTAATTTCTCTTTCTCTGATCCTTCAGAGACTCCCATTATATATATTTGTTCATTTAATGGTGCCCCATATGTCTTACAGGCTTTCTTCACTATTCTTCATTCTTTTTTCTTTTTGTTCCTCTGACTGAATAATTTCACATGATCTGTCTTCAAGGTCTCTGATTCTTTATTCCCCTTGATAGAGTCTGCTGTTGAAGGTCTCCATGGAATTTTTCAATTTAGTCATTGTGTTCTTCAGCTCTAAAATTTCTATTTGGTTCTTTGTTATGGTGCTTTATCTTTGTTGACCTTCTTATTATTTTCATATATTGTTTTCCTGAATTTATTTAGTGCTCTCTCTGTTCTCTTGTAGCCCACTGAGCATTTTTAAGATGATTATTTTTAAATCTTTACCAGGCTGTTTGTAGATCTCCATTTTTGGGGTCCATCACTGGTGGTTTATTTTGTTTCTTTCGTGTTATCATGATTCCCTGATTACTTGTGATCTTGTGGACTTGCATTGGTGTCTCCACTTTGAAAATGGAGGCACCTCTTCTAGTTTTTACAGACCAGCTTCAGCAGGGAAATTTGGTCAACAGTCACCCCATCCTGAGATTTTGGATGGGGATCATGGGCAGACTTGCTATTGGAATACTTGGACAGATCGACCTGCTGCCTATGTCAGTAGGTGAACAGGTCTGGTGTCTGGGTCAACCTAAGCATAGAAAAAAACAATACCTAAGTCCTATATCCTTGATGTAGGAACAGAAAGGTAAAAGCTCAGAGTTCCAGAAAAGTTTCTTGGATGATGATTGGACCAAAAAAAAAAAAAAAAACTCAACTAATACACCTGGGCAAAGCAGTGGAAAAAAATTAGGGCTTCACAGTGATAAACTGAAGAGCTTAACTGATGTCATAGATGGCCGCAGACCTCTTTTGAACAATCCTGACATATTACCCAGAAATAAAGCAGATATAAAAAGTAGAGATTCACACAAACACATGTGTGTTTAAGTGGGAAAAATGTGATAACTAGGTTTAAGTATTGTTGCAAATGTGGAAAATGTTAAGTCTTAGCTAAGCTTTAGTGTAATAATCTTAATGGGAAGACCAGTGCTGCAGTGATGAAAGAAGCATATACCTGATATGTGTAAGAAGTGCTCTGGAGTATCCTGTGTCTAGGAAAGCAAACTTGGAACCCTATTAACTTTCATAAATGATAAATTCAGAATAGAATTTTTTGTAGTGAAAAGTGAATTTAAAATTTATATAGTTTTATAAGTAAGTGAAGTTTAAATATCTTTTTTTTTTACACAGGTCTACATATAGTAAGGTAGTTAAAATTTTTCCGCCACTCTCTTAGGTTTATTGGCTGGGACTCTGAAAATTATACTGACAAGACAGATTAACAGTAGGAAAAAAACGTAAATTTTATTTGATGGCAATTTTGACATGCAACAAGAGCCTTCTCAGAGAAGAAGTTAAGATCCAAAGAGGCAGATAGGCCTGAGAGCTTATATACCATTTTTTAACAAAGAACAATAAATTATGAAGATGTGACAACACAAAGGGAAAGTGGTTTGGGACTTCTTAGGGCAGAAAACTGTGGGAAGGTAAATATATGGTGAAAATTAATGGAAGATAAGGACTAGCTTAGCAAGGTTTGTTTATGCAGGTCCATATCTGTGCTGATTTTCTATTTTCTTCATAGCCATAAACTTTTCCTGGAAGAGGAGATTTACAAAAATCCTTATTCTTAAGGGGTATCTTCTTTTAGTTGAACAAGGGAAACTCCAGCAAGGCTTATTTCTGCATCTATTGATCTCTAATATCTTCAGCTCAAAATAATCTTTATACCAAAATGATATATTTGGGGTGGCATAGATTTAGATATAGATATTAGATATAGACATACAGATATATAGATATTTTACCATTTTAATTCTTTTTAAGTCTGTAGTTCAGTAGTGTCAAGTATATTCACACTGTTGTGAAACAAATATCAAAAACATTTCATCCTGCAAATCTGAAATGATATACCCATTAAACATAACTCCCCTTATCCCCTTCCTCTAGTCCCTAGTAATTACCATTCTACTTTCTAATTCTATGCATATTTTAGGTACTTCAAATGTGTGGAATCATACAGTATTTGTCTTTTTGTGACTGACTTATTTCACTAAGCATAATGTCTTTAAAGTGTATTCATGTTATTGCATGTGACAGGATTTCCTTCCTTTCTAAGGCTGAATAATATTTCGTGGTATATGCATGCCACATTTTGTATATACATTCATGTGTTGATGGACATTAGAATTGCTTCTGCCTCTTGGCAATTGTGAATAGTGGTATTATGAATATTGGTGTGCATTTATCTTTTTTAGATTATGTTTTCAATTCTACTGGCTATGTACCCATAAGTAAGATTGCTGGATCCCATGGTACATCTATTTTTAATTTTTTGAGGAACCTTTTTATTGTTTTTTATAGCAGGCTCAGTATTTTTAAATTCAATCAACAATGTAAAATAGTCCCAATTTATCCACATCATCACCAATGCTTTTTATTTTCTGAAATTTTTGGTAATAGCCATTCCAATGACTGTGAGGAAATATCTCATTGAAGTTGTGATTTGCATTTGCATTTCTCTGATGATTAGATGCTGAACATCTTTTCATGTGCTTGCTGGCCATTTCTATATCTTCTTTCAAAAAATATCTGCTCAAGTCTTTTGCCCATTTTTAATAGGGATATATACATACACACATATATATGTATATATTTAAATATTCTGTTATAGGAGTTTATTATGTATTCTGGATATTAACTCTTTATGAAGTATATGTTTTAAAATATTTTGTCCTATAGTGTAGGTTTTCTTTTCACTCTTGAATATTTCCTGTAAGGAACAAAAATTTTTAAACTTGATGGACTCTCATTTGTCTATTTTTGCTTTTGTCACCTGTACATTTGGTGTCATACCAAAGAAATCTTTGCCAAGTCCAATATTATAAATCTTTTTTTCCTACATTATCTTCTAGGGGTTGTATGGTTTGGAGTCTTACATTTAGATCTTTTATCAATCTCGAGTTAATTTTTGTATATGCTGTAAGATAAGCATCCAACTTCATTATCTGCATGTGGACGTGATGGTTTTCTGAACATCTTTTGCTGAAGAGGCTATTCTTTCCTCATTGAGTGGTCTTGGTACCCTTGTCAGAGATCATTTGACCATACACAGGAATTTATTTCTAAGCTCTTTTTTTTTCCTATTACATTGGTCTATTTTTATGTCTTCCTGTCAATTCCACACTGTTTTGAATACTCTGCCTTTGTAAAATGTTTTGAAATCAGGAAGTGTGAATCTTCCAAATTGGTTCTTCTTTTTTAAAATCTTGGCTCTTTTGGTTTCCTGAAGATTCCATATGAATTTTAGAATGAATTATTCTATTTCTGCAGAAAATGTCATTGGAATTTTGATGATTTTATTGAATCTGTAGATTTTTTTGAGTGATATGAATTTCTTAGCAATATAAAGTCTTCCAATTCATGAACATGGTATGACTTTCCATTTTTGTCTTCTTTAATATCTTTCAGCAATGTTTTTAAGTTTTTGTTGTATAAGTCTTTCACCTC
Organism: Daubentonia madagascariensis; assembly: GCA_023783475.1. NCBI lineage: Eukaryota > Metazoa > Chordata > Mammalia > Primates > Daubentoniidae > Daubentonia > Daubentonia madagascariensis. The sequence goes on from JAKFHU010000322.1 coordinate 2,071,658, forward strand.
TTTGATTAGGTTTATTCCTAAGTATTTTCTCCCTCTCTCTTTTTTTTTTTTTTTTTTTTTGGTATGCTATTATAAATAGAATTGTTTCCTTAATTTCTTTTACAGATAGTTGATTGTGAGTACATAGACATGCAACTGATTTTTGCATGTTGGCATTTTATCCTGCTATTTTGCTAAATGCATGTATAAATCCTAAGTTTTTTTCTTTGTGGAATCTTTAGGATTTTCTATATATTAGAAAATATCTCTGGACAGAGATAATTTGGCTTTTTCTTTTTGGATTTGGTGCCTTTTATTTCTTCTTTTTATCTAATTGCTCTGGGTATGGCTTCCCGTACTATGTTTAATAGAAGTGGTAAGAGTGTGCATCCTTGACTTTTTCCTGATCTTACAGGAAATTGTTTTAGTATTTTACCATTGACTATGATGTTCACTGTAGAATTTTCACATATGGTTTTATTATGTTGAAATAGTTTCCTTTTATTCCTAGTTTGTTGAGTATTTTTGTCATAAAATTTATTGAATTTTGTTAAATGCTTTTCCTGCATCAATTGAGATTATCTATGGCTTTTATCCTTTATTTTGTTAACATGGTATATTACATTGATTAATTTTTTATGTTGAACCATCCTTGTACTCTAGGAATAAATCCATCTTAATCATAGTTTTATAGTTCTTTTAATATGCTGTTGAATTCAGTTGCTGGCATTTTGTTGAGAATTTTTATATAAATATTTATCAGGGATATTGGTCTGTAGTTTTATTTTCTGTCTTTTTCTGTCTTTGGTATCAAGGTAATGCTGATCTCATAGTATGAGCTTAGAATTGTTCCACCTTTTGAAGTTTTTAAAAGAATTCAGGAGGATTGGTGTTAATTATTGTTTGATAAATGATTGGTAATTGTTTGGTAGAATAAATGTTTACTAGAATTCTCCATTGAAGTTATCATATCCTGGAATTTCCTTTGCTGGGAGGTTTTTGATTACTGAGTTACTCTTATTGCTAGTTACTGGTCTGATTCAATCGTGGTATGTACTGTGTTTCTAGGAATTTTTTTATTTTTTCTAGGTTATCCAATTTATTGAAGTACAATGGTTCATAATATTCTTATATAATCCTTTTATCTGTGTGTCATGGTTATTATGTCTTCTCTTTTATTTTATAAATTTAGTTGATAGAGTCCTCTCACATTTTTTGTTAATTCAACTAAGAGTTTGTCAACTTTATAGATCTTTTCAAAAAATTAACTTTTAGTTTCATTGATTATTTTACATAATTTCTTTCTGCTTTCTATTTTACTTATCTTTTCTCTAATATTTTTTATTTCTTTTCTTCTTCAAGCTGTTGGTTTTGTCTGTTCTTTATTTTCTTGTTTTTTGAAGTGTAAAGTTGTTGATTTGAGATCTTTCTCCTTTTTTATTATATGCATTTACATCTATAAATTTCCCTCTTAGCGCTGCTTTTTTTGTGTTCCTTAAGATATGATATGTTGTGGCTTTGTGTTCATTTGTCTGAAGGTATTATTTAATTCCCCTGTGACTTCTTTGGTCTCAATTAATAGACCTGGGGAAAGCAGTAGAAAAAAATAAGGGCTTCACAGTGATAAACTGAAGAGCTTAACTGAGGTCATAGATGGCCACAGACTTCTTTTGAATTATCCTGACATATTACCCTAAAGTAAAACAGATATAACATGTAGAGATTCATACAAACACAACTTATTAGTGTGTTTAAGCAGGAAAAATGTGATAACTTGGTTTATGTATTGTTGCAAATGTGGAAAATATTAAGTCTTATCTAAGCTTTACTGTAATAATCAATTCAGCCAAATTCGAGAACTATGACTCTAAGAGAAATTTCACATGTGGTCATGCCAGGTAAGAAAGGAGTAAGGTGACTGTATATAAGCTCTTGGCTTTCTGGATCCTGTGTTCAGGGATCCAGGTGTTCCTGTGTTCCTACTTAGATGTGTGAAATGTGTTTATTGGACTTCTATTCCACTGAGGCTATAAAGAATATCTTCCCTAATGATGAGAAGCAGTACTGTGGCAGAAATTTAGTAGTAGATGACTTTAAATGTCAAAAGGCATAAGGAGCAGGATTATGTTTAGAAAACTCTAAGCTGAGTTTAGAGTTGCCTAGCCACCCATGGCTTAAGAGTTTATATTTACTATAATGTATGAATTGATCATTTCTGTTAGGCATTTAATTATTTTTCTTTAGATCTTGGTTGATAGTTCTTATAGGGGCTTTGAATTTTAAAACAAAGCATTTTCTCCTTATTTTATACAGGGGAAAAAAAAAGAAAAACTCTTCATGAAGAAGTGGCTTTGGCCAAGGTCCCTATGAATATATCAGATAAGAAATTCCACCAGGCAATTTTTTGGCTTCAGTTGGCCATGACTTACACACTGCTTCTTGGTTGCAATAACAATGGTGGCCTTAGCACTACATTTAATTAAGTTCAATGCTAATACATAGAAAAGGAGGCTCAACATAACAGGTTTGACAGAATTTTTGGCCCTGCTTCATTCTATGGTAAGCACAGAAATATATATCTTTACAGGTTTTTAGGCACTCAGCCTTTCCTCCCAATTTCTTATGTCATTTATTCAAATGAAACTGTCTTTCCTTTAAAAGGCAAAAGGAATATTTGAGCAGTGCTCACATATCAACTTTGCTGATTAGTCTGGCACATTGTTCTTCTATGCACAATAATTATGTGCCATGCATGAGTTCAGAATTGAATATTTTCAAATTTAGTGCCAAAAAGAAGAGGTAGTTAAAAGAAAACTATGTTCAGCATCTATTTGAAATATTAGCTGTGCCTCCTAGATAAAGAACTAATTCATTACTATGGCTGGCTTTTTAAACAAATGTACATTATGCTCTGCATTTTTAATTAATCCTAATGTACCTGTAAAATTATGATCATACATCTTTCATTTCAGACTTGAAATTGGCAGTAAGCCTCTTCAGCAAGATACAGAATAACTTCTAGAGAGTAAAGTAAACTTTAAATGAGAGTAGAATCAAGCCAGGATTATTTCTCATGGTAGAAAGCTGATTGTGAATATAACTATACTTTTAAAATTTTGTGACATACTTGCTAGTTTCTCACTGCTTACAGCAATGACCACAATGTTTCTATATGTAGATGTGCATTTATTATATTATATTATAGTATAGTATTATATTGTATTTGCTTGCATATAAATCAATAATTATACCATTTCTTAATCTTTATAAAAGTGAACTGAATTTGTTATCTCTCAGTATGCATTAATTTTACTAGTAAAGATTAGGTACATGGTTAATAGATAAAGACAATCAAGAAAAGTTAAGTCTGTAGTTCTAAGCCAATTTTAGGTACATTCCCCGCATTTACCAAGATAGTGCCATGTCACAGAAATATAGAACCAAAGAATATTAGGGCCATGAGGGACCCTAAGGTATGATCCCATGTAATATCGTTTAATTCACAAATAATTTTCAGTAGAAAGGACTTCACTGAAGTCACAGAATTTATAAGTGACAGTATTTTTGCTTTTGGTTTCATTTATTTACTTGCTTGTGTGTCTACTTATTCATTCAGTCATGTGTTTTTTGAAAGTGATTAAGAAACAGAATACCAATATCACCATGGCCTTTTAAAGTCTGTGTATTCATTCACAATCACATCTCACACTGTTTAATCCAAGGATAATTACTGATTTGAATTTTGTGTTATCATTCCTTTTCATTTTTTTTTTAGTTTACTGCATGTATATTTATCAGTAAAAGAGTTTGGGAACTTTATTTAGGTAGTATCATACAAACAGTATTCCTCTGAGACTTATATGATCACCTAACATTTTTGAGATGCAACTGTATTAATACGTAGAATGTAGTTCATTCATTTTTCCTGCTGCACAGTATTCTATTTATGGATATATCACTATTTATTCTTTCATTCTCCTTTTGATATATACATTTCAGTTGTTTCCAATTTCTTGTTATTAAAGGGATTGCTGTTATGCTCATTCCTGTACAGGTCTTTGGTTAACAAGGATAAGGGTTTCTGTTTCTCTGTGTTATACTCAATGTGATTTTTCTGGTTCAGGGTGTTTGACCTTTTTAAGTTTTACTAGGTAATGTGAAATTATTTTCTAAAGTGGCTGTATCAAGGTTCTCTTCAACCTGCAACTAATGAGAGTTTATGGTGCTCTAAATCCTGGACTATTCTTGTCATTATCTAAAATTTTGAGATTGCCAATCGGGTGTGTTCACAATAGTTTGTCATTGTTTTTTGATTGACATTGTCTGAATTCTAATGAGGTTGATCATCTTATATTTATTGGCCAGTTACATTTTCTCTCTTGTGGAATAGCTATATATTTATTTTACTTATTCCATTGTTTTATTTCTTATAGATTTGTATGAGTTATTCATTTGCTATACAAATTATTTGTTTCATTATATATGTTACACATATATTCTTGATTTTGTCCTGGTCAGCAACACCCATAAGGAAAGTCACTTTTTACAAAATATCCATACTATGTGAAACATTTTTAAAAATATCTTAATTTTTCAAAATTTTTAATATCCATTCAAAAAGCAATGGGATTTAAGAAGAAAATACAACCTCTCTACAGGAAAGCCTGCAGTGATATCTTAGGGCCAGCTTGAAACTATTAATATTAAAAAGTTCTGTTTTGATAATATTTTAAATTCTTTATATTGAGACTATGCTAAATGCCATATATTTCTAATGATAAACAATTCCTGTCAAAATGTATGTAAGAAATTAGTAGCCAAATTTACTCTGAAAATAATAGTAGATATCCACCTGCTCCTTATGCTCCATTTAAAGGAAGATCTTGGGTGCTTCCTGTTTTACTTTTCTGATGAAAGGGAATGTGATGGAAGAGTGGGGAATTTATGGTTATTGGCAAATGTTTAGATCAATGATTTCCAGATTTTCAGCCATCTCTTTCTGGGTGGAACTTAATTTTTTCCTATTTTCATTGTCGGACAGTATTTCTCACCATGCCCATCTACTCTCACCCTTAACGCATGTACACATGCTGAATTTTTTTTTGTTCTTGAAAGTTTTGTTAATCACAAATACACACATTGTGTGGAACTTTCATTAATTGTAAACCCTTTTTTTTTCTTCCCTGTACTTTTGTGATTTTGAGAGGAAAGGATCTGAACATCATCTGACCATCCCTTAATTAATTTTTTTGTAACTAAAGCATTTCTTAAGAGATGAAAATGCTGATTCTTATTGAATTTGTGATTAAAAATAAATAAAGGAACATAGCTATCAGAGAGTAATGATTTTCAGTCAGCATACGCTTGCAAAGATTCATACTTGTGATCTCAGATTGAATACACTTAAGTTTCCTTCTCTCAAAAACAATCCCATGAGTTTATCTCTTTATCATTTGATTGTCTTAAACTCAGTTAGTAGCAGTTGGTCATTTTTTTGTCAAAACTTACATTTTTTGTAACTAAAACCTTTCAGTAAAAATATTTTAAAAATCGTTCTCTTGCAAATACAATTTATTCTCCATTGGATTTTAGCTTATTTGGGCTATGGTTCATATCATCATTGCTATACATTTTGAGATTGGAAAAACATGTGCTTTATAAAAACAGAAAAATAATTAGTATCAAAATCTAGTTCTGTGAGTCAGATATATATTATACAGTACTTTGGTTAGAACACAATTTCAGGAATGAAATGGATCTCTACATAAACATTGGCTCCCCACATATCTGATTGATGACCTTGAGAAAATTATTTATTTTATCTGAGCCTTATTCAGTCAAATGGAATTAATCAGTAAACTGGAATTAATATGGAACATCATCATATAGTGCTTTGAATATCAAAGTGAAACTATATATGAACTAGAAATTTTGGGAGCAAAGAGACTTTCACACTTGGACTCAGGGGAAGCTTATAATTAATTGTTTTCTAGCCAAAAAAAAATTAGGAATAACCCAAATATCCCTGTTTAGGCCCCTTTGTTATTATATAATGACTTTATTTTTTTCTTTGTATAGTTTTAGAGTTCAAGTCAATTTTATCTGATATATCTATAGCTACTCCTGCTCTATTTTGGTATTCATTTGCACAGAATATCTTTTTCCATTAGTTCACTTTAAGTCTATGTGGGTTTTCATAGGCGAAGTGAGTTTCTCATAAGAAGCATATAGTTGGGTCTTGTTTTTTTAATCCATTTAGCCACTCTATGACTTTTAATTGGAGAATTTAGTCCACTAACATGCAATGTTCTTATTGATAGTCAAGGACTTACTACTTCCATTTTATTACTTGTTTTCTAATTGTTTTGAAATTCCTCAATTTCTTTTTTCTTATTTTGTTTTTATTTATTTATTTATTTATATTTCAGAATATTATGGTAGTACAAATGGTTACATGGGTTGCTTTTGTACTGTTTGAGTCAAAGTTATATGTGTGTCTATCACCCAGATAGTGCACGTTGTACCAGTTAGGTATGATTTCACCCATCCCCTACTCTCCCCTCCCACCTGCACAATTCCTGTTGAGTTTTACTTCCATCTGTGCACATGGATGCTTACTTGTTAGTTCAAATTTATAGTGAGTACATGTGGTGTTTATTTTTCCATTCTTGTAGTACTTCATTTAGGAGAATGGTCTCCAGTTGCATCCAGATTGTTGCAAAAGGTATTACTTCATTTTTTTAATGACTAAGTAGTACTCCATGGTGCACATATACCACATTTTATTAATCCACTCATGAATTGATGGGCACTTGGGTTGATTCCACATCTTTGTGATTGTGAATTGTGCTGCAATAAACATGCAAGTGCAAGTGTATTTTTGATAAAATGACTGTTTTTCCTTAGGGTAAATACCCAGTAGTGGGGTTAGTGGATCTAATGGTAAGTCTACTTTTAGTTCTTTGAGGAATCTCCACACCATTTTCTATAGAGGTTGCACTAGTCTACAGTCCCACCAACAGTGCATAAGTGTTCCTTTGTCTCTGCATCAATGCCAGCATCTATTGTTTTGGGACCTTTTAATAAAAGCCATTCTCACTGGGGTTAGGTGATATATCATTGTGGTTTTGATTTGCATTTTGCTGATGATTAGTGGTGTTGAGCATTTTTTTGATATGTTTATTGGCCATTAGTCTATCTTCTTTTGAAAAGCTTCTGTTCATGTATTTTTCCCACTTTTTAATGGGATTGTTTGATTTTTTTCTTGCTGATTTGCTTGAATTCTTTGTAGATTCTGGTTATCAGCCCTTTATCAAATGTATAGCATGCAAATAGTTTATCCCATTCTGTAGGTTGTCTATTTGCTCTGTTGATGGCTTCCTTCACTGTACAGAGCTTTTTAATTTGATCAAGTCTCATTATATGTTTTTTTTGTTGCTATGATTGCCTTTGGGGTCCTCTTCATAAATTCTTTGCATAGACCAATATCTAGAAGAGTTTTTCTAACATTTTCTTCTAGAATTTTTATGGTTTCATGTCTTACATTGTAAGCCATCCTGAATTAATTTTTGTGAGTGTTGAGAGATATAAATCCTGTTTCAATCTTCTACATGTGGCTATCAAATTTTCCCAGTACCATTTATTGAATAGGGATTCTTTTCCCCAGTGTATATTGCTGTCTACTTTGTCAAAGATCAGATAGCAATCTGTGGATGGTTTTATATCTGGGTTCTCTGTTCTGTTACATTGGTCTATGTTTCTATTTTTGTGTCAGCACCATACTGTTTTGGTCACCATAGCCTTGTAATATAGCTTTAAGTCTAGTAAAGTGATGCCTCCAGATTTGTTCCTTTTGTTTAAGGTTGCTTTGGCTATTTGAGCTCTTTTCTGGTTCCAAAGGAAGCACAGAATTATTTTTTCTAGATTTGTGAAAAATGACATTGGTATCTTGGTGGGGATTGCATTGAATCTGTAAATCACTTTGTGTAGTATGGATATTTTAACAATGTTAATTCTGCTGATCCATGAGGCATGATATGTTTTTCCATTTATTTACATCATCTGCAATTTTCTTCCTCAGAGATTAGTGGTTCTCTTTGTAGAGATCTTTTACCTCATTAGTTAAATGTATTCCTAGGTATTTTATTTTCTTTGTAGCTATTGTGAAAGGTATTGAGACTTTGATTTGATTCTCAGCTTGACTGTTGTTGGTGTATAAGAATGCTAATGATTTTGTAACCTGAGACTTTGCTGAATTCATTTGTCAATTTCAGGAATCTCTTTGCAGAGTCTTTGGTGTTTTCTAAATATAATATCATATCATCAGCAAAGAGTGATAGTTTTCCCTCCTCTTTCCCCATTTGGATACACTTAATTTCCTTCTCTTGCCTGATTGCTCTGGCTAGGACTTCCAGCACTATGTTTAATAGAAGTGGTAGTGGGCATCCTTGTCTTGTTCCAGCTTTTTGTGGGAATGCTTTCCACTTCTCCCCATTCAGTATGGCATTGGCTGTTGGTTTTACATATATGGCTTTTATAATTTTGAGATATAAACCATCTATGCCTATTTTATTAAGAGTCTTAATCATAAAAAGGTGCTGAATTTTGTCAAATGCTATTTCTGCATCTTTTGAGATGCTCATATGATCTTTGTTTTTGTTTCTGTTTAGTTGGTGAATTACATTTATGGATTTACATGTGTTGAAGCATCCTTGCCTCACTGGGATGAAGCCCACTTGGTCATGGTGGATTATTTTCTTTTTTTTGTGCTACTGAATTTCATTTCCTAGAATTTTATTGAGGATTTTTGCATCTATATTCATAAGGGATATTGGTCTATAGTTTTCTTTTTTTGTTGTGTCCTTTCCTGGCTTTGGTATCAATGTGATACTGGCTTCATAGAATGAGTTGGAGAGGATTCCTTCCTTCTCAATATTATGAAATAATTTCTGCAGTATGGGTACCAATTCTTCTTTGTAGGTCTGACAATATTTGGCTGTGAAACAATCTGGTCTGGGACTTTTTTTTGTTAGAGGATTTTTTTTTTTTGCTCCTTCAATGTCATTCCTCGTAATTGGTCTGTTAAGGAGTTTTATTTCTTCCTGATTGAGCCTTGGGAGGTTGTGTGTTTCCAGGAATTTGTCCGTTTCCTCAACATTTTTGAGTTTATGTACATAGAGATTTTTATAGTATTCACAGATGATATTTTATATTCCTCTGGTTTCAGTTGTAATATCTCCTTTTTCATTTCTGTTGAGCTAATTTTGTTCCTTTCTTTTCTATTTCTTGTTAATCTAGAGAGAGGTCCATCAATTTTCTTATTCTTTTCAAAGAACAAACTTTTTGTTTCATTAATCTTTTATATTGTTTTTTGTTTTTGATTTCATTTAGTTCTTCTCTGACCTTTGTTATTTATTTTCTTCTGCTGGCTTTGGCTTTGGTTTGTTCTTCCTTTAAAGTTCCTTGAGACAATTCATTAGATTGTTGATTTGTGAACTTCCTGTCTTTTTCATGTAGGCTTTTAAGGCTCTGAATTTTCCCCTTAGGACTGCTTTTGATGAATCCCACAGATTTTGATAACTTGTGTCCCCTTTGTCATTTAGTTTGAAGAATCTTTTAATTTCTGCCTTAATTTCCTCCTTGACCCAATAATCATTCAGCAGTAGGTTGTTTAATTTCCAAGACTTTGTGTAGAATTGAGTGTTTCTGTTGGAATTGATTTCTAATTTTATTCCACTATGGTCTGAGAAGAATTTCTTTCATCCTTTTCTGCTCTCTTCATTTGTGGTTAAGTAATTTTCTCTGCTTGTATGTTTTAATTCCTTATTTTTTGATTTTCACTATATCTATTATAGATTTTCTTTGTTGTTACCACGAGGCTTACAAAAAACATACTATAGTTATAACAAGTTATTTAAAACTGATATGAACTTAAAATTGATCATAAAAGAAAAGCTAAGAAGGAAACAAACCAAAAACCCCTGTATAGATTAATTCCTTTCTCCTCCACATTTTGACTTTTTGATTTCACAATTTATACTTTTTATGTGACCTCTTAACTAATTGTGTAGTTATTAATTTTAATAGTTTTGTCTTTTAGTCTTCATAATAAAAGTAGAAATGGTTTACACACCTTGGTTACAATATTAGTATAACAACCACATTAGTGTCCTTTTCCTTTGCATTTCTTATAGGACAGGTCTGGTAGCAATGAATTCCCTCAGCTTTTGTTTGTATGGAAAATTTTTTATCTCTCTTTTACTTGTGAAGATTAGATTTTCTGGATACAGTAATCTTGGTTGACAGTTTTTATTTCCTTCCCCATTCTTAATATACCACTCCATTCCTTCTTGTATGGTTTTTGTTGAGAGGTCTACTGCTTTCAGCATCCTTACTTTGTCATTGACCTTTGAGAGTTTGATTATATTATGTCTTGGGGTATACTTATTTGGTTTGTATATGATGCTTTTGACAGTCCTGTACCTAAGTATTTATATCTTCCTCCAGTTTTGGAAGTTTTTCTTTTATTATTTCTTTATATAATCTTTGTATCCAGTTGTCTTTTTTAATTTCTTCTTTAAGTCCATTAACATAAACATTTGCTCTTTGATGTTGTTGCATAGATTCCATAAGCTTTCTTTGTATCTTCCCATTCTTTTTTCTTTTTTCTCCTTTGAGTATGCATTTCCAAGTAGTCTCTTTTCACTTTTTGATTCTTTCTTCTCTTTGATCAATTCTGCTGCTGATGCTTTCTATTGCATTTTTCATGTTGTTCATTGTATTTTTCAGCTCCATGTTTCTGTTTGTTTATTTTATTATTTCAATCTTTCTGTTCAATTTCTCTGATAAATTTATGAATTGATTCTCTGTGTTTTATTGAAGTTCATTGATTTTCCTTGGAATTGCTATTTTGAATTATTTGTCTGAAAGATTATGTATATCAATCACTTTAAGGTCAGTCTTTGGCACCTCATTTTGACCTTTTGGTGTGGTCATATTTCCTTAAATGTTCTTAGTGTTTGTGAATGTGTTACAATGTCTGTGCATTGAGGGATTACATATTTATTCTAGTCTCCACAGTCTGGCTTTTTGTGCCTGTTCTTTTTAAAAAATTTTCCTGAATTTCTAAGCAGACTGACAATTGTGTTTGCTAAGCCTGTGCCCACTGTAGCTGCCTCAGCACTAGAGGATGCTCTAATCTCAGGCTTGCCATGAATCTTGCATGGGTCTCAAGGTTGATATGGCTCTCTGGCTCAGATGGACATTGGGAAGACTGAAGGAGGATGCTGAGGCTGTGTGGAAAAGCTGGCAAACAACCCATGTGCAGAAGACTATCCTTGTGGCCTAGATAGGTATGCTTTCTAGCAGGTCCTTGACAGGCAAGATGAGCCCGTGACTATAGTGAAGGGGGCCAGAGTTGAGACTAGATGCCCAAAGGGTGTGCGGTGGGAAGGAGGCTGGTGACTCCAGTTGGTTGGCTCAGACAGGTGTGCATCACTCAACAGGTCTTTGCACAAGTAGGGTAGTTCTTCAACTGCAACTCAAGGGGCTGAGGCTGGGGCTGAGACTGGGCCTCCTTATGACCTGCTTTGAGATGGAGGCTGGAGAGCCTAGTCTCAACTGAGAGGGGTGTGAGTCTCTTAGCAAGTCTCTGCACCTACATTATAGTTCCCCTATTGTAGTAGAGAGGCAGATCTGGAGCTCAAATGCCCCCTTGTGATCTGTGTTATGGGATGGAGTTGGTAAGCACATTATGGAGGCTCAGACATCTGGGTCTATGAGATATGGATAAGTATCCTTCTTGGTCCTTGTGCAAGTAGCTCTGAGCTAGGACCTCAGCTAATGGGGACTGGAGCTGAGCCGCAGGGCAATTTTCAGGTTTGTGGCTGAGACTGATATAACCAGGCAGACAAGCTTCTCTGTTAAGGCACTAGTTTCTGTGAATCCTTCCAGACCCCTTGGTAGATGGTTTTGCTTGCAAGATCAAGGCCAAATGGAGCTGTAACCTAGCACCTTGGTGAGTTGGGCGCTAACTGGGCTTAAACTTGCAAGCAGAATTAGTAGATCAGTCACTTGGGTGCCAGTCTGCACTCTCAAAATAACCTTCCTAGGTCTTGGGCTCCCACTGAGGTTTCAAAACTTTCTACCTGACCCACAGAGATGCTTTTGACTGTAGATGGGTGCAGAATTCTTGTTATCTCCTATTCTGACATCTTATTGACCTCATCCTGAGCATTTATAGTTTTTAATAAAAATATTCTTTCTATTCTGTTTTAAAATTTAGTGGGAATTTTTGTTTACTATATTTGTATATGCTTCATATATTGCTTTTTAGTCATATCCCTTCTATTCCTATTAATGCTTTATGTGTATCTTCTCTTTGTATAGCAAAATGCTTGTCTATGTCAATATTTTTGAAAGAATTTATTCTAAACTTTGTTAATAATCTCTGCTGTGTTTTTTCTTTGTATTAATATTTTATTCATTTTATATGAATTATTTCCTTCCTCCTTTAAGGGACTTACCATATTTTTCATTTCCATATTATTTATTTTCTTAAAATTTTATTTTATATTATATGCAAATAAGTCTTTAAGTCTCCTTGACTACCAGTTTAGCTGTATTACACAGGTTGAGCATATAGTAAAAACATATCTATCCAAACAGATTAAGATGTTAGTAGTCAATTAATTAAAATTTCATTTAAATGCCAAGTTACACAAAATAATTAAAACATCTTATTTTTACTTAAATATATGAGAGTAACTTAATATAAAATTGTTTTTTTTTCAACTTTAGAGGTAATTTTAAGGCTTTCCCTTTGAGTATGTGTGTGTTCTTTGGATCCAGTACATTTTTCTTGCATAAGCCACTCTATGAATTTCATAGCATTAAAGTTTCAGTGTCTTTTAAGAACACCAATAATTTAAAGCCACTTTCAAAGGAATCTAAGTGAAATCTCTCTTTACAGTTTTACGAATTAATCTTTTATTTTTTAACAGTTGTACCACCTATAATATTTCCGCATTTTTTCCTTTTGCTAACTTATCTTTGTCTCAAACTCATAGTTTTTACTAAACATACCATTTTCAGTAAATATTCATATTTCACTTACATAATTAAGAACTAACTTATATAATGATAATGACATACATAGCTGACATAGATTTTAAAACAAATACACTGACTCTATATAATCATACAGTCGAACTTCTATGGCAGAGTTGTACAGATACACTATCTGTGGAAAAATATGCTACCCACAAATGTTCAATATGCCATAGACATTGTCAGTATGCTACACAGAGGAAACAGAGAATAATCATTTAGTGCATTTGTTTCAAAACTCCACAAAGAAGTTGTCTTAACCCTTGTGTCCAGTTCTTTTCACTTTCACCTATATCTTAATTTTCTCCTCTCTTCTTGGTCATTGTCACTTTCATACAAACTTAATGTTATTTCTCCCATATTAAAAGCAAAACAAGATTTTCTTGATCACATAATCTCCTCAAACTAGGCTTGTTCCACTTGTCTCTTTATATTAGAACTCCACAAAGAAGTTGTCTTAATGATTGAGTCCAATTCTTCTTCCATTCTGTTTTGAACCTATTCTAGCCAGACTTTTGTCTCCACTGCTCTTTGAAGGCTGTGATTCTATTGTCTGGAACACCAAGGCCCTTCATTTGCTAATCATTACAATATATTTCATTTTCATCTCTCTCATTCATCAGAAGCATTTGATACACCTGTTCATACTCACTACTTTCTGCATTTGACTTCCAGGATAGCACATTCCTCTGGTTTTCCTTTCACTTAACTGGCTGTGCCTTCTCATTCATCTTCATTGCATCCCCCTCATTTTCCCAAACACTTGACTTTTAAAGACCATGGCTTCAAAATGTATCATCTTCTCTATCTGCACTCATTTCCTTTTTGATCTCTTCTATTTTTCCTGGCTTTATTTATCATCAATGTGCCACTGACTCCCAAATTTATATAACTTGTCTGATTCTCTGCATGTATTCCAGATCCCCATATCTAATAATCTACTCAGTATTTTGACTTGGATATCTAAAATATACCTTAAATGTATTATGCCTATTATTAAGCTCCTGATCTTCCCCTCCAAACATCCTTCCCTGGTCACTCTCTTTTAGTAAATGCCCTATCTGTCCTCAGGTCAAAAATCATAGAGTCATTCTTGACTCTTCTTTTTCTCATAAACAACACATTATTACAGTAGCAAAATTGCTGGTTTTCCCTTTAAAATATATTGAACAATTCAACTGTTTCTAATCATATTTTGATTCCATGAAGTTATTAAACATTACTATCTCTCTCATATTTCAACTGGCCTTCTTGCTTTTGCCCTTGCCCTCTCCTCCAGTCTATGCCCAATACCTTATGAAGAATGATTTCTTTCTAAACACAGGCCAAATCATGACATGCCTCTTTTCAAAAGCCCTCGTATAACTTTTTATGTAAATCAGAGTAAAATAAAAATCTTATGACCTCCAGGCTCCACATGCTCTTCCCTACTCATTTCTATAACTTCATCTCTGTCATTTTTCTCTTGGCTTATAGCACTTTAGCCATGTTAACAGTCTTGTCCTTCTTCCAACTGTTAGTGTTTGTTGCTCAACACCTTCAGATCAATTCTTCTTTCAGTCTGGAAGATCCTTCCCTGCCCCCTTCACTCAAATGTTGTATTCTCAATGAGGCCCTCCCTGATTATCCTATTTAAAATTGTATATCCAGATTATCTTTTTATTAATATTTATTACTGACTGTCTTTATCTATATTTATGTGTACATTATTTATTTATATGTTGTTTCTCAACTAACTGACATCACCTATATGAGGTCATAAGAGCAGGGATTTTTTGTTTGTTTTGATCATGGCAGTAGCACATATTAGGAATTTAAAATACTTTGTTGAATGAATAAACAAATGTATTTTCAAAAAGTATAAATCTATTGGTTTGGTGCTGAGTTTTATATGGAATTACGAGTTTGCTTAAATTCAAAGAGATAAGAAAATGTAAATTATGATGAAGACAAGTAATCACTTCAAACAAAAGTGAAAACTGAAAAGAGTTATAAAATAGCAACTTTTATTAGTAAGCATATGCAGAAAAGGACTCTCATATGTTGCTGGTGTAAATGTGCAATATTACAATCATTTTGGAAAGCAAATTTATTTCAACTAAATTTAAAAATACTCATTCAATACACATTTGCCAGGCAATTGATTAAAGATACATATTATATTTTATGCTAAATCACCAGTAGTGATATTTAAGAGTTTTAATACAGTATGATTTTTAAATCTTAATTATGAATGTGAATGTTCCAATTATGAAGATTCTGGCAAATTTTACCTATAACGTGCTGGTAGATGTCGGATGTTCCTAGAATTCATCCAACTCTGACATATTCTGATTATCTGACACTTTGCAAGGCCCTAAATAACAGACAGACTGATTAAAAACTCAGATTTAATTCAGCATGGAATCCTATATAGATATTTAATAGGGTTACTAAGAAAATAAAAAGTTACAAAGACTAATTTCTTCAAAATATGTTTAGATTAAGAGGAAGAGAAAATTTTATAAATATGTCCTCTTCTAATAAAGACTATATAACCACTGAGTTAATCTTATTGCCTTTCAATGAAAATGCTACATTTACAAAGTAAGAAATTTGTATTAGTATTTCTTTTTGCTACATGCATTAAAATTCATTTCTATAACCAGATAATCAAATTTATTTTAAATTTCTCTTCAAGAATTGGTACCTACTTTGGTTTCTGAATCATGAATCTTTTCTCTGTGGTTTAATATTTAACCTAGCTAGGTCAGGTGTTTATTACATGAAGTTCCTAGATATTTAGATTTTCATAAAAGTAGTATTAAATTTCTGACAACATCAAATGGAAACAACAGAGTTAATACCAAACCATCTATATCAAGTAACTGATTTGACAAATATTTTGCTTTTGGCTATTTTATCAATACAGTATGATAAAATTTGTAAATTTTTTTTGCTTAGAATCCACTTTTGACAAACATATTTATCTTTGATTAAATTAATGGGGAAATATTTCCATTTTCCATAGACTAGTTATGTCATGAGCTTCAGCTTAAGAAAATCCATATAAAAATTATCTACATATTATATGTATAAAATATAAGTAGATAAGTATTTTGAATTTGTTTTTATGTCATGTTACTTCTTAACTCATGACTCTTGGAGTGTGATAGACTGTGTTTCATGAATCACTTTTCTGAGATTCCTTCCCCCAACAACCCTAGTTTAAGCAGAATATTGTTGTTACTTTATTTTATGTGCAGTCCAATATTATATTCAGAAGCCACCAATGCATCACTATATCATAAAAGTTGCATGAAAAATAATTTAAAATAGTTATGGCATGATCTAAAGTTGCTTCATGGTTTTACCTTGGTTTGCTCCTTAAAGAAATGAAAATCTTTTGTGAACGTTATGAAAACATGTTTGATTTTAATGACACTATGTTACCTTATGGAATGATATTTTAAAAATTCAGTAAATTAATCATTCATATCCTCTGTTTTTCTTATTTCTCATCATTAGCTAGGCATAAAGCCTGAAATGAAATTCATTCTCATCAGTCTTTCACTGACAGACCACGTTTATCAATTGCATGCTGAGCTTGTGTGCAATATATCAGTATGTGTGAACTTGACACTTTGATCACAAGATATGACTCCTGTTGAAATGTGTCTACCCAAATCACAGAAACTATGTAGTAAAATTACAGTGGGAGCTCTGATTCTGAGAGTTCACCAGAGAGATAATTGAATAAAGCTTTGTTCACCTTCAAATAGGAAATTCTATCAACATTTGGAATGGAGGGCAACAAACAAAAGCATTAAACTCAGTTTACTTGGCATCCTGATAAGGATGATACATTAATGCTGTTTTTTCTTTGGAAGAATTAAAATTGAAGTGATGAGATAAGAATCTAATGAGCACCAGCTCTTTTTCTAAACAGCTTTAGGAATTTTTATTACTCAACTACCATGCTTTATTTTATTTATTATCTACTATATGCCAGGGACTATGAAATATTTTAGGATACAAGAATGAGACCTGTTCTTGTCTTCAGGGAGCTCATGGTTGGTCATGACAGATATTTAAACAGATCTTAACAATTAAGTATAATGCAATGTGTTGACTGCATAGTCTGAGGTGGAATGTAACACATGGACATATGCTAGAGCTGCTTATTTAGTTTTGTGACAGCTGATTATTACATATTTAGGAATTTTGTAAGCTGTCTTGGGAGCTTGAAATTGGCCACAGTGGGAATATTTACACAATGGAAGTTGATCCATTCTAGAAATCTCCCTATCCTCTTTCCCCAACTGGCTTACTAGCACACCACTAGGTATACCAGATGGGCCTCAAATTGGTGGCCTAGTAAAGATAATACTTTTGCATCCATTAAAATCAATATTCTTAAAATATTTTTTTCAATATTAATTTAGTGGAGCCATGGAGCATTGGGTATGAAATGGATGGAAAAAGAAGATATATTCTTGACAACCCTAAGCATTTTTATATACTAAGCAATTTGGCACTTGTCCAGACATTCTTATTCTATTGCAAAAAAAAAAAGTAATGCTACTAACCATAACAATCTTCATAGAGAAAGTTTAACAAACTCTGTAGGATCTAAAGCAGCATCTCGAATTATTACTTGCAGTTATATGGTTCATTCACTGAGCAGAATTCTGGCATATGGATTTATCACTATATTATTACATTTCCAATCCTGTATGTAGGGTGCAATGATGTTTTAGTTCCTTTAGCTTATCACTAGAAATTGCTCCAAGTTAATCAATATTTGTTATACATGCCTGCAACGGGCAGTGGTTTATATGGGCTAAGTGCTAAAGCTGTGTTGACTTCTGGTGACCCATTTATAACTGGTAAATATTCCAAGATATTCCAGAATATTGAGTTGTCTCTTTTATTTCACTTTTTTTATGCCTCCTCTCTTGGGTTGCCAGATAAAATGTAATACAATATTATCCGTTGTTTATCTGGTACCCATTGTTTAGATCCCACTTATTAGTGAGAATAGATGGTGTTTGGTTTTCCATTCCTGAGATACGTCACTTAGGATAATGGTCTCCAGTTGCATCCAAGTTGCTGCAAATGACATTATTTCATTCCTTTTTATGGCTGAGTAGTACTCCATGGTATATATATACACCACATTTTCTTTATCTAGTCATGAATTTATGGACACTTATGTTGTTTCCACATCTTTGCAATTGTGAATTATGCTGAAACAATGTTTTTATGCCTCAGATTTCATGCCTTATGGTTTCATGCCTTAGGGTTAAGTCTGTTATCTATTGTGAGTTGATTTTTGTGAGAGGCGAGAGGTGCAGATCCTGTTTCAGTCTTCTACATGTGGCTATCCAATTTCCCCAGCACTATTTATTGAATAGGGATTCTTTTCTCCAGTGTATGTTTTTGTCTACTTTGTCAAAGATCAGATGGCTATATTAGAATGGTTTTATATCTGGGTTCTCTATTCTGTTACATTGGTCTATGTTTCTGTTCTTATGCCAGTACCATGCTTTTTTGGTTACTATAGCCTTGTAATATAGCCTGAAGTCTGGTAAATTGATGTCTCCCAATTTGTTTTTTTTGCTTAAGGTTCCTTTGGCTATATGTGGTCTTCTCTGATTCCATAAAAAGTGTAGAATTAGTTTTTCTAGATCTGTAAAAAATGATGTTGGTATTTTAATAGGGATTGCATTGAATCTGTACATCACTTTCAATAGTATAGGCATTTTAACAATGTTGGTTTTGCTGGTCCATGAGTATGGTATGGTTTTCCATCTATTTACACCCTCTGCAATTTCCTTCCTCAGTGTTTCATAGTTCTCCCCATAGAGGTCTTTCACCTCCTTAGTTAAATATATTCCTAGATATTTTATTTTATTTGTTGCTATTGTGAAAGGTATTGAGTCTTTGATTTGGTTCTCAGCTTGACTATTTTTGGCATATGTAAATGCTACTTCATACACAAAACAGATTTGTGTACATTTATTTTGTCACCTGAGACTTTGCTGAATTTATTTGTCAATTCTAGTAGTCTCTTGACAGAATCTTTGGGGTTTTCTAGATATAAGATCATATTTCTTTCTCATAATCAGTAGATAGACACAGTATATGAGCAAATGGGAAGATTTCTAACAGTCAGAATACTAGCAGTGTAGCTTCTTAAACAACAATCACCACAGTGACATTTTAACATAGGCACATTTTTAAAAAGTGATCAGACTATTAAAGGATTTCCTCCCTTCTTTTGGTGGATATGAAAACTGTGGTCTTAAACTTTTAATTAGAGAGTTTTTAGTTGCCCTAACAGAAATTTTTCATTAATAAATTGTTTTCTCAAAAAGAAAAAAGGAAAGAAAGGAAAAAATTCTGGTTAATTCTAAAAAAATTGAGTGAATTTGTGTTATTAAAAATGGAGTACATTATAGCTTTTAACAAACAAGTCACCCTTTAACAAACAGTTCTGTTTCTGTCCTAGTTTTCATTCACTAATTTTATTTCTTCTTCCCATATCACTCATTCATTCTTACACCAACCTGATTCTGTTCTGTGCAAATTGAAATGCTCTCATGGAGATTTAATTTTATTATTTTTTCCTTATACTCCATGCTTTAAAAAGTAGAGTCGGGCCAAACTAACTTTGGTGCTTTTGGGTGAAAAGTTTTTTGTTTGGTTTTTCCTTTCTTTTTTTTTTAAACATTGATTCACATAGGATTATTATTGTCTTTAGGGGTGTTAATTTGTTACTTATTCTTGATTTCTTTTAAAAACAACTTTTTAATGGATTTAATCCAGTCATTTTAGTTTCTCAGTTTTACAAGAAATTAGTTGCCTGTACTTTTAGAGGAGGCATGATACAGTGTAGTTTTTCTGACTTCACAGATCTCCCTCTTGTACTGTTTCCATGCACTTTAAAAAAAAACTGCACTTCACTTTTTGAACAACACTTTTAGAAATTTCCTAGCTACTTCCTCTCCCTGCCTTTTTAATTTTACATCCTCATTTATTTTCTCCATTGTATTATTGCTGCTCATTTGGGATTCAATTCCCAGCAGGTTATCTTCACTGAAGGCTTTTATCATCATGTTTGCTGGTGAGATTTTAGATTAGGGTCCTTGGAGATGTAATCAAGTTAGGATGAGGACATATTGGGCATGAACTGACCCTAAATCCAATGACTGATGTCTTTATAAGAGAAATGAGAGGGAAATAGAGACACGGACACACACAGAGGGGGAAATGGCCACGTGAAGATAGAGGCAGAAAGCTACAAGCCAAGAACTGTCAAAAATTGTTAGCAACCACCAGAAGCTAGAAAAGAGCAAGAAAGGATTCTTTTATAGAACCATGATTTCATATTGCTAGCCTCCAGAACTGTGAAAGAATAAATTTCTGTTCTGTTAAGCCACACAGTTTGTGGTAGTTTCTTATAGCAGCCCCAGAAAACTGATACAGAGTCCTTGTACACTTTAGTATAGCCTTTGACTTCTCCTTATTATAAAAATTCTATAATCAATAACAGATCAATTTCACTTTGATGTTATTACCACACTGGATCAAGAGAGGTCATATTATGTAAGATAAGTGAAAGAGCATTGATGATATTTCTTGGGTGCCTGCTAGTGCTAAAATGTATACTAAATGTCTCTACATAGATTACTTCATTAACTATTCACAGAAAGCATATAAGGCACTAATCATTATCATTCCCTTTTTTATAGCTGCAGTGTTCAAAAGAGAGAGAGGTTTTCTTTTCCCCCTTAAAGCTAGTTAAATAGCAGAGCCATGATAAAATTTCAGTCTTGGCTAACACTAAAGTCAGAGTTTTTAAACACCTTACAATAAACCATCTATCCCTCATAGTAGGGATCCAAAGATCACTAGGAAGTAAGGGGCATTATTGTTAATCATGCTTAGGGATTTAAAAAATAATATTGTATTCAAATAAATATGTTTCTAGTATCATAAGATCTGAAAGAGGAGCAGTTTGTGGAGCTCTGCTTGTCTTAATCACTCCCACTCCCTGCCCACCACCTGCCCTCCTCCTCTGCAGCATCACGAAAACACGGGTCTTTGTAAAACACATATTTAAAACAGACATCATTATTTTACTGATAAGGAGAATGAGACTTACGGAGACAAAGTGACTAGTCCACAAACATTGTGTCCGATCTTGACAGAACTGAGATCACTGGAAGTCCTGCTGAGAAGAAGAAGACCAGCCAACACTTTTTACAGAATAATTAATATGGGCCATCTAGGCTTTGTATTTTTCTTATCATAGATAAAATAGAAAGCCCAGGCATTACTCAGCAAACTATTCCACAAGTGCAGGCAGTACCATAAACAATTGTGAGCAATGTGCGTTTTATGAAATAATACATATGTTCTTCATTATAAATATTGCTGAAATATTAAATGCCATTTTAAATAAAGAGGAATTACAAAGGGAATAATTGACAGTGATAGAGAAGACATATGTCTTGGCTGTGCATACAATGCGTTCTCTTCCATGCATTACTTATCAGACTTTATAAAATACAGATTTGTTGAGCCTAATGAAGATAGAGTAAATTTGAACTAACTACTGAAAGTTTTCTTTTGCTTTTTCCTTTGTATCTAATCACTGGAAAAATGAATTCGATGAGCATGACAAATATTTGAAATTCTATTTTTTGTCAAAACTCCTAAATATGTAAAGCTTTGCAATCTGGCTTTTGTAACAATCTGACTTTCCTAAGGTACATCAAGTTCTTTCAGCATCAATTGGCTATAAATTTTGTGGACTTTCTTCCGATGGAAGTGGGATAACTGGAATGAGTTGCCCCTAACCTGTGCCCTTGAATGTCAGAATATCTCCTGTAATCATATTTCCTGGAAATAAGATTGGGATGATAAATGACCATAAACGTGTTAAAACTAGACCTTGAAGATTTTGAATGAAACCAAAATAATCAGAGTACATTGAAGTATATGTCTGAACATAGACTACTTTTAGTGCTATCAATATATCAACCAGTCTGTAAAAAGAAACCATTGATTGTCTTAGTTTCCAATTCTTTGATATACACATTAAGCATTTTCAAATTCATCTATACCTCCCTGAATTCCTCTACGTGAGGGATTCAAATATCTCTCTTGAGATGTAACAGGAGAGGAAGGTCATTATACCCATATGCACTAATAGCTTGTGCCTCAGTTTGTAGATGAGCTAGAAACAGCTTGATATCATGGTTTGGGAACCAATGTTGTTGTAACAACTAGAGTTATTTTGACATTCCTTGAGAATTTCACCTGTGTAACTCTCATGCATCTTCTCACATCATAATTAGATATTAAGTGTATTGAAAACAGCTTGCACCTCTTTTTCAAAATCCTAGCCCAGAGCTTCCATGCTCACATCAATGTTTGATAGTCCTGTTTTAAGAAGTCATGGCCCTGCTTTGATTCTGAACCTAGAGCCCTGCCTGATTTGATGGCAAATTAGAAGCTTCTTCTACACAAGCCAATGGAATTTAGACAGAATCTTTTGCCTTAGTGCCCTGGATTAATTTATATGATATTCATATATGTCTGGGGTACAGCAATACAAGTTTTAGAGGAAAATTTGCAGGAGAACATCTTTTTGAATGCTGAGTAGAAAAATATTTATTAAAGTGGACACAAAAAAATGTAACCATAAATTTAAAAAGGATAAGTTGGACTATATTAAAATTAATATAATCAAAAGCCACCATTAATAGTGTATCAAATAACACATAGAGTAGGAGAAAATGCGTGTATTAGACATATCTGAAAAATACTCAAATCCAGAACATATGAGGAACTCCTAACAAACGAAAAAAACACTAACAATCCAATAGCAAAAATGGGCATAAAATTTGAAGATGTCATAATGAAACTATCCAAATGGTCAAAAAAGATATGAAAAAGTGTCCAACTTCATTAGTCATTAAGAAATGCAAATCAAAATTTCTGATGTGAAACCACCAGAATGACTAAAATGAAAAAAATAGAAAATATCAAGTGTGATGAAGATGTATAATCAATAAAATTTTCCTATGTTGCTATGGGTATGTAAATTATTGCAATGCCTTGTGAAAGCAGTTAATCAGCATTTACTAAAGCTGAACTACATATCACATGATGATGCAGCAATTCTATACCTAGGAAAACTCCAAAGAAATAGATATATATGCTTAGCAAATGACATGAGGTAGAATGTTTGTAGAACTACTATTCATAATTACTTCAAACTAGAAATTACCCAGGGACCAATTCAAAGAAGAGTGGATAAAGAAATTGTGGTATATTGACACAATGGACTATTATTCAAAAATGAGAATCAATGACCTATGACTACAGACAAAAATATGGATGAATATAAATACTCTTGAGTCAAAGAAGCCAGATGCAAAAGTATGCATACTTTATAATTTAATTTATATAAGTAAAAAAAAAAAAGCAGGTAAAACCAATACATGCTTTTAGAGGCCAAAATAAAAGGACCTTAAGGAGATAGCAATGGCTGGAAGGGTTCATTGAAGTGACATGTAGAACCCTTATAATATTCTGTTTCTTGTTTTTGGTCTTGATTACACAGGTGTGCTTAATTTATGTAAAGTGATCAAACTGAAATGTGTAATGTTTGCATTTTTATTTTATATTACATTTAATTGAAAAGTAAAAAATATATATGGGTGAGGTACTTATAAGCAGACTGATTTTCCTGCCCCTAACCCCTCCTCTTATTTTCTGGCCTAACTTGACTATACTGGGATCCGGGCTCCTATTCATTAGGCATAGGTTTGTTCTAAAGAGTTAAGCTTGTTGCCTAGAGCTTTCCCCATCCCCATGCAGTTTCTTTTTTCATATAGAACTGGATCCTGTCTCTAAAAAATCTTGCACATTACTCTGATGACATTCCATCACCAGATATAAAGCCACTGATGTAAAGCCCCTCCAATTTTGACAATTTCTGGTTTCCTTTCCAGATACATGGGCATTGAGGTCTATACTGGACATAGGTTTTCTATGCCCCCTCAAGATTTAATTATTTGAAATATTAATTTCTCCCATTAGGAGACTACTCCTTATTTCTTGGTGATTTTATTTTAGTCCTATCTAAGCCACCTTTAGGACATGTTTCCTCATCATCCTCCACTCATACTCAAACACACGTTTTATATCTTAAACCCCAATAAAAAAAAAAAGCCCCATTAGCCTAACGGTTATGTGTCTGAAAAGTTGTCTAATTAGGTGAGGTTTAGAATTTAAATTTTAAGATAGATAAAACTCGTTCTTATATCATTATTTAAAAGAAGTGAGGCTTTATATCTTCTATGATGTTGTAACATTTAATTAAGATTTAATGTTTATATAAACCATTTTGAGGTAGTATCAAACAAAAATAGAAGTTTCTCTCTTTTTTTTTTTGACAGTATGAAAAGTCAATCTGTAGGAGAAAAATGTTTCAAAATCATGGGTAAATTGCTCTGATAAGTTGTCTTTCATAGTTCACCATATTTCCTGTTCAACAGATACTAAACAAGCTGAACAGGATAGTTATGATTAGGGAAATACTTTATTTTCTCTAGCCACTTATTTCAAACATACTTTATCAAATACTAATTCCCCATCCTATCATTGACATCTTAGGTAGATCCCTTAACACTCTGTTTACTTTCAGATGTTAAAACCATCTCATTTTCAAGAATTAAAATATGATAAGTCTTGTTCTCACATTTATTTCCAGTGTTCACCTTGAATTCCCAGCTCAAGTTGATCTACTTTTTCAGGACAAGCAGAAAGGAAGAATGTTGTGGTCTGTTTTGGACTCTCCTTGGTCCATTTCAGTCCTCTTCTTAGTCCTTCATCCCCAGCTTCTGGCTCATGCAAGAGAAATGTTTAAATAACATAAGAATAAATTTAGGCAAACATCTCTCTAATTAGCTGGTAGCTGTGATTCAATCTTAGCTGGTGAAAGCTCTTTTTCAAAGATGTTCTAATGCTTGCTCTTTTGTGTAGCATTATTAGTGGGTTCTTTCAAAGTCCCCTGAATTTCACTGTCCCTTAATAAGGTGTTATGCTCTCTGGCTGACATCATTTAATCAATCCACAGTTACCTTTTGGTGGAATTCTATACAGATTCCTCCTGCTGGGACCCTGTTTTAGTTCAAGATCTTTAAGATGGAAAGTATACCTTTAATGATTAGGAAAGACACAAGACAGAAAAAAAGATTTTATTACTTACAGGCCCTGGGTGTACACGGCATGCATGAAGGGTGCAGGGAGGTTGTTCAGCACCAGGGGAGAGAGAAGGAGAGGGAACCCAGGGGCCAATACCTTTACTGGAGTCCAGAGCATTATCTAAACAGGGTTCCCATGGGGAATTTTTAATAGGTGAATGTAAAGCAACTAGGTGCAAGTCCTAGAAGGTCATGCTGTGACTGAGAGGTGGATACTATGGCATATCTGCACAATCTATGCAGGGTATGGGGGTAAAAGTGTCAGTCAAGTAGGTTATATCTAGCTGTCCCATAGAGAAGTGGTCACCAGGAGGAAGTGGTATAAAGCAGATACCTGATTCAACCACAATGAGGAACTGGTATGGTGGGAGTAGGGGTGGGGACCAGGATATAGAACTAGAAACTTATAGTTCCAGGGATGACTAAACCCTGCTTCTGGTATGAGAAAGTCCAACTTATATTAAAAATGGATTCTGAGGCAACGTACAATTATAGAATTCACTATAGACCCCTTTTGTTCCAATAGGTGTTCCTCTTGGGCAGTTCCCTTTTAAGATATATTAATTCTGGCTACCTTTATAGTATCTACTTGGTCTTATGAAACAGGTATTCTTGCCCCACCAATGCCAGGAGTGCATATTGTTTGCACTGTTGCTCTCTCTTTCTGGGCTGGCTGCTCAAGGCAGTTTCCTGTCCTCAGACTATGTTGGACAAAAGTTGTTAAAGTTAGCTGTACTCTACCTCTAAACTTTATATATGAAGTTCTCTCGAGAACATTTTTTTTTTCTTTTGGAAAGTATGCTTTAATTTGCTTTTTAGTTTTTTTATTTCAATAGATTTGGGGAGTAGAAGTGTTTTTTGTTACATGGATGAATTGCACCATGCTGAAGTCAGGGCTTTTAGTGGACCTATCATCAGAATAGTGTACATTGTACCCAACAGGTAAATGTTCATCTCTCACCCACCACCCATCCTTCCCCCTTATTAGTTTTCAATGTCCATTACACTGATTTTTAACCCTAGATACCCCTTGTTTAGCTCCTACTTATAAGTGAGAGCATATGGTATTGTTTTTCCATTCCTGAGGTACTTAGGTTAATGGTCTCTTGTTCCATCCAAGTTGCTGCAAAAGACATTATTTCATTCCTTTTTTTGGCTGAGTAGTACTCCATGGTGTGTATACACCACAATTTCTTTATCTACTCATGTATTGATGGGCACTTAGGATGATTCCATATCTTTGAAATTGTGAATTGTGCTGCAATAAACTTTTGAGTGCAGGTGTCTTTTATATAAAATAACTTCTTTTCCTTTGAGTAGATACCCAGTAGTGGGATTGCTGGATCAAATGGAGGGTCTACTTTTAGTTCTTTGAGGAATTTCCACAGAGCTTTCCATAGAGGTTGTACTAGTTTGCATTCCCACCAACAGTGTTTGAGCGTTCCCTTTCACTGCATTTCTGCTAACATCTATTATTTTTTGACTTTTTAACAATGGCCATTTTGACAAG
This sequence comes from Daubentonia madagascariensis, assembly GCA_023783475.1. Classification (NCBI taxonomy): domain Eukaryota; kingdom Metazoa; phylum Chordata; class Mammalia; order Primates; family Daubentoniidae; genus Daubentonia; species Daubentonia madagascariensis. The sequence goes on from JAKFHU010000322.1 coordinate 2,098,517, forward strand.
GCCAAGGTATCTCATTGTCCTTCTAATTTTCATTTCCCTGATGATTAGTGATGTTGAACATTTTTCAGATTTTTGTTCGCCATTTGTCTACCTTCTTTTGAGAAAAATCTACTCATGTCTTTTGCCCACTTTTTGATGGGGTTTTTAGTTTAGGGTTTTTTTTGTTTTTTTTTTTTGCTGATTTGCTTGAGTTCTTTGTAGATTCTGGATATTAGTCCTTTGTCAAATTTATAGTTTGTAAATATTTTCTTCTATTGTGTAGGTTGTCTGTTTACAGGGCTTTTAGTGTAACTATCATTAGCATAGGTACACTATTCTGTTGATTATATCCTTTGCTGTGCAGAAACTTTTTAGCTTAATTAAGTCTTATATACTTTTTTTGTTGTTGCTGTATATGATTTTGGGGTCTTAGTCATAAATTCTTTGCCTAGGCCAATGTCTAGAAGAGTTTTTCCTACATTTTCTTCTAGGATTTTTATGGTTTCAGGTCTCACATTCAATTTTTGTTGGGAGATTTTTTATTACTGTTTCAATCTCATTACTCATTATTCACCTTTTCAGGATTTCTATTTCTTCCTGATTCAAGCTTGGGAGGTTGTGTGTTTCCAAAAATTTATGTATTTCATCTAGATTTTCCAGTTTGTGTGCATAGAGGTTTTCATGATAGTCTCAGAAAATATGCTGTATTCCTGTGGTATCAGTTTTAATGTCTCCTTTTTTATTTCTGATTGAATTTATTTGAATTCTTTCTCCTATTTCTGGTTAATCTAGCTAGTGGTCTATTATTATTATTTGATGACCATCTTTGTCTATTTTACCATTGATGATTAAAGTCTATTTTATCTTACATAAGAATAGCTACTCCTGCTTTGGGTTTCCATTTGTGTGGAATATTTTTTTTCACCCCCTTACCTTGAGTCTATGAGAATCATTGCTAATTGAATGGGTTTCTTGGTGACAGCATATATTTGGGTTTTAAAAATCCATTCTGTCAATCTATATCTTTTAAGTTGGGCACTTACTTAGACAATTTATATTCAATGCTAGTATTTATGTGAGATACTGTTCTGGTCATCATGTTGATTGTTATCTAGTTGCTTTGTTTTCTCCCTTGTGTTACTGTTTTATAAGAGCTGTGAGTTTTAACTTTCAGATGATTTCACACTGGTAGGTATAAATTTTTCTGTTCCATGTATAGAACACTTTTAAGCATTTCTTATACGGCAGGTCTAGTTGTGAAAAATTCCCTCAGTGTTTGCTATTCAGGGAAAGATTTTATTTCTCCTTCATATATGAAACTTAGTTTTGTATGAGAGAAAATTCTTGGCTGGTAGTTATTCTGTTTAAGACAACTAAAAATGGGACCCCAACCACTTTTGGCTTGTAAGGTTTCTGCTGAGAAGTCTGCTGTTAGTCTGATGAGTTTTCCTTTGTAAGTTACTTTATGCTTTTCTCCTTCACTTTGACTTTGGCCAGACTGCTAAGAGCACTCTTGATTTCTGCTGTTTGCTGCCCTGGCCAGGCTGATGTTTCGACAGCTCAGTGGCCCCCTTTTAGGTAGTAAGATATAAGTTTCACCTCTAGTAAGCATCCACAACCTCTGGGATTGTTATTTTAGGGTGTCCACCACTTGCTTTGAGGTGCAGAGGAAGAAGGGTAATCCCCATTCTCTGTAGAGATGAAGAAGAAATGCTGTAGCTTTCTATACACCTTCAAATTATTTTATAACAGCTTTCTCCCACTCCTCCTTTGACAATAAATACTTACCATGCTTGCTTGATGTACCATGGAGATAAGTGAGTATTAGTTACTGAACCTGCTTTCCTTATTCTTAGTTATCCTTGAATTTATGTGTCCAGCTTTGCTATTTGGAATTTTGTGCACTTATACCTCATTCATCTCAGATTTGAGGCTTAGATGAAAATTGAAAAAGTCCAAATTGATGTGTTATTATATGTATAATATTTTACATGTATATTTATAACATATATTCCCATAAGTCTATACATTATGTCGATTCTACAGACCAGTGCTGTCCAATAGAAATGTAATGCAAGCTATATAGGTAGGTTTAAAGTTTCTATTACTGCCATTAAAAAGTTAAAAGCAAACAGTTGAAATTTATTTACTAATTTATGATATTAAGTCCTACATATTCAAAATATAATCATTTCAACATGTGATCAGTATAAAAATATTAAGAAGATATGTTACATTCTTTTTTATCCTAAGTCTTTAAGGTCTGGTGGGTATTTTACACTTACTGCATGGCTTATTTCTAAGTAGATATATTTCGAGTGCCCAGTAGCCACATGCCTTTTCAGTACCTGAAAGAAACATCTAAAATATCTGTCATTGTGAAGGAAGTTACAAGACTTTCTTTTAGGAGTTCTGGAGTTTCAACATTAATATGATGAACGTAGAAAAATATTTAAACCATTCACTCATTAAAATAATGAAGAGTAAGATGAGAGAATAGTATTGACTTGGGTATTATTGGATAAAACACTAAGGATTTTGCTTCTCTTTAAAGTAAGATTTACAGTTTGAATTTATCCAGTTAAAATAAATTATTTTTAAAGAAAAGAAAACAAAGTGGGACATCCCAGTAGTCCCTTTATTATAGTTACGCACATTAGTGGTGATCCTAGACCCTCCATTCCTGAGGTCACTGATGCACCATCTTTCACCTATTGTCGCTTTTGCTTACTCTAGTTCAGGTTACTAGGAGCCAAATTCCAACATTATGAGTTAGTCAGTCTGTCATAGTCAAAAATGAGAAGCCTACAAGTAACAGCTATTAAAGATACCTTTGGTAAGAAGAAGGCAGCACAATTTTCTCTTCCTTCTTTTCTTTTGCTACTTATAGATAAAATGTTTTCAAGCCAAAACTTCAATATCTTATATATTCTATTTCTGTTTTCAGGACATGATTTCAATTTCTTATACATTCAATTTCTGTTTTATTTAGTAGAATTTCTAATTTACACAAAATCGTAGCCAAGTTTTTACTGCCAGACAAGCTTCCCCAGAGAAAGTATTGACATTTATTTTCTATTGAGTCTGCAGGGGGCTATAAATGTTTTTTACTGCATTCAAGTGATATTTGAAAATATCTTTTGATACCAACCAGGTAATTTATAAGAACAATATTAAATCATTACCAGAATGAGTATAAGGACTATTTTGAGATGGTCTATATTATGTTGTTTTATTTAGAATAAGAGAAAATGTATTGTGTAGAGAGAACATGAGATTTGGAGACTGGTATTCCTAAATTCAAATCCTGGTTGAACTTGTATCGCCTTGGACAGATTACTCAAAGATTTTAACACTCATTACATAAAGTTGTTGTAAGAATTAAAAATAAAACAGAGTGTCTTTTAGCAGATAGGAGCTATTCAATAATTGGCCACTTCATTACTTTTTTTTTCAAATGTCAATCCATAATTACAGTAATTCAAGTCCTATTTTTAAAAATATAAATTGTATAATATCTTTGTCGTACATGTGGAAGTGAATATGTACATGATTAGTCAAAACAGAGATTTGCTCTCCTTTGAGGTGAGGCAATGATTGGGGAGCTTCCATGGAGTAGCTGGCATTAGAACTGGCCTTTGAAGAATATGTATAATGGTGATACATAGAATAGGAGAGGATTAAAACAAAACAAAACAAAAAACAGAGAACATAGAACTGAAGCTATATTCTTACTGAAGTTATATGGCTGTTAAATTAAAAAAACTTAAATATTTAACTGAATCTATTTATCACTGCTCTCATTGTTCTGAACCCCTTCATTAGTGATTTGTTGGTATAAATCCTCAACTATTTGTTGAGAAAGCAAGTGAGTTTTAGTCTATTTTTTTGGAAGATTCTTATTGAGATTACAATTTTAAATGCTGAAATAGTTCATCTGTTTTTTTTGTTTATATTCCTTTGATAAGATCTTGGTGATTACCCTAATATTTTTCCATCACTTACTACACATTGTACTTTCTAGACACTCAACCAGTGTATTCTGAGCTGAATAAATGATTGATGTTTTAAAAATTATGTGGAAAAAAGCACAAAGTAGGTATTAAAATTGGAATGAATAAAAGGCAAGAATATCTCTCTTTCTCAATTAGTGGTATAAACCACTGTGATTAGAAGCTTGAGTACAATCTAATTCTAAATGTATGGATTCTAAAGTGAATGAAGTAAATTTAGGACGTGATTTCATTATTGGAATTTGGATTTTATCATTGAACTATGTGTATGATTTGTTTGTAGCTTTTCAGCTCAATTCTGTCTGCTTTTAAAAGGTCATTTGGTTATAAGATGTAAGATTTAGGGTTTCAGTTATATTCCCTTAAGGCAGTCAGATAAATCAATGGTTTGATCAAGAGTATTATAAAAGTGATGGAAGTGATTCTTTTCCTGAATATTTATATAGTATTTTAATATATTATTAAAGAATTATAATGTCATGGTTTTAGAACTGCATTTTAGTTTATCACTTCTGTTTTATAAATGAAGAAATTGACATACTGTTAGAAAAAACAAGAATAAAAGACAATGTTTTAACTCCTATACTACTTCACTATTTTATCAGATAATGTATTTTTTTAATTCAAGGTGAAGAAAATAGAGCATTTAGAATTGAATATTAAACTCAGGAGAAAATGTAAAATCAGGAAAAATTTTTCCTATCTCCATGGAAAATTTCACATAGTCTCATTCATTTCCTACAACCCTTTTCTGTGATGCAGTCATTTAGTAGATGTAATTTATAGTTATGCAAAAAAAAAATTAGAGTATAAGTGTCTCTGACCAGAAAATATTGCTATAGAACACGATCCTAAAACCCTAAGCTAGAACAGGATTAAGGATCTTAAGAATGAGACAGCTATATAATATGTTTAGCATCTGAGAATTTTCCAGACATTGCATTGGTGTTAGGTAAAGAATGGAATGGTTTTCCTTCCAAAATTTCATATTTCATGGATATACTTAAGTAAACTTTAAACGCCAAATGGAATGTATGTAGTAAAAAATGATACTTACATAGTTTTCCAGCCGTGGATTAAACCACCTGTGTTTTAAGACCCTGGCACTGACTATAACCTAGCTAAAATATCTAAAAATACAACTTATGAAGTGCTGTATTACTTTCATCTCTTTGTCCTATGTTGCATAATGTGTTACAACAGTTGCAATGCATTTTTATGCTACTTGATCTAGAGCTATGGAAAGGGGACAAATCACAACTCTCAAATGTTTTAAGTCAACACTGACTATTACCTAGGTATTTTCCATATGGCATTTGTGTCAGGAAGTTGCTAGAAGGAAAAAAGAAAATAAAAGCAATCAAAACCCACAAACCTTATTTTTCTTTCACTGCAGGCCTCATTACCTATTTCATAGCAACTGAAAAGGAAACCACAATTTTTCTTCCTGTTTCAAATATTTCTCACTTGTGTCTTTACTTGAAGTCTTTCTCTGATCATGCCTGGCATATGAATTCTCTTGAAGAACATATCTTACTCTATTACTTTATGCAAAACCTTCCAGTGATTTCTCTTTGTTTAAGTGACAATGTTTAAACTCTTTAGCATAGAAACTTTTCTTCAGTTTATCCAACTTCATTTTTACATGCATTATCCTCAAATATATTCTGTGTTTTCCCAATGAATCGTTTCTGTCTGTGTTCTATGCTACCATTTTTCTTTCCTCTTTAAAAATGTTTTATTTTAAATACATGGGACCTGATCAAATTGAAAAGCTTCTGCACAGCCAAGGAAACTATCACTAGAGTGAACAGACAACCTACAGAATGGGAGAAAATATTTGCATGCTACACCTCTGATAAAGGGCTGATAACCAGAATCTGTACAGAACTTAGGAAAATCAACAAGAAAAAATCAAACAACCCTATTAAAAAATGGGCAAAGGACATGAACAGAAACTTTTCCAAAGAAGACAGAATAATGGCCAGCAAACATATAAAAAAGTGCTCAACTTCTCTAATCATCAGGGAAATGCAAATCAAAACCACAATGAGATATCACTTAACTCCAGTGAGATTGGCTCATATCAAAAAATCCCCAAATAACAAATGTTGGCGGGGATGTGGACAGATAGGAACACTCATACACTGCTGGTGGGACTGCAAATTAGTACAACCTCTATGGAAAAGAATATGGAGATACCTCAAAGAATTAAAAGTAGAATTACCATTTGACCCAGCAATCCCACTACTGGGTATTTATCCAAAAGAAAAAAAGACATTTTATAATAAAGACATCTGCTCTCGAATATTCATAGCAGCACAATTCACAATTGCAAAGTTGTGGAAACAACCCAGGTGCCCATCAATTCACGAGTGGATCAATAAAATGTGGTATATGTATACCATGGAGTATTACTCAGCAATAAGGAACAACAGTGAATTAACACATCTGGTATTATCCTGGTTGGAGCTCGAACCCATTCTTCGAAGCGAAGTGTCACAGGATTGGAAAAACAAGCACCACTGGTGCTCACCATCAAACTGGTACTAACTGATGAACACTTACATCACACAGGGCAATAACATTCATCTGAGGGCAGGCGGGCGGCAGCGGGGCGGAAGGGATGGGAAAAACTCTCACTGAATGGATGTGGGGAGCACAGTTTGGGAGATGACCACGATTGTGGCTCTGACACGGGCAGAACAGGGGCAATGTGTATGGCCAAAGTGTTGTACCCCCATGATATTCTGAAATTTAAAAAATAAATTAAAAAAAAATGTTTTATTTTGTTTTAAAATAATTTTTAAATAAATACTGGGTCTACAAAGTGCAAGAAATATTGCAATACACCCAAAATCACAGCATTAGAAATATCATTGTTAACATTAGCTGAAAATTTCTTAGACATTTCTCTAAGCACATGTAGAGTGTCATATGGTCAGATAGGCAAACAGAAAAAGTGAGTCACCTATAAAGAGGGAAAAATAACCACACTCTCAAAAACCTCTCCACTTCATGTGATGTCATAGTTAGTGGAGCAATGTCTAGAATATTTTTATAAAATAACTATGTTAGTGTTGAGAAGGCCCAAGCAAGGTGGTAGAATAGGACTCCCCAGTGCTTGTGCCCCAAGGAAATATCAATTTTAGCAGTTATTCATGCACAAAAATACCTTCACAAGAGCTAAGGAACCCAGATGAGAGATTTGGGGGTATCACAAAAATAAGAAAATACATATTGAAGAGGGTAGGAAGAAGAGTTTTACATTACCTGTGTCACCCTTTGCTCAAACCCAGGCAGCACATCATGTAGAGAGATATTCTCCACTTGGAAAAAAGAGAAGGAAGTAAGCATTGGACCCAAACACCAGACCCATTCTTCTAAAATGGAGAACTGGGCAAGCATTCACAACTCCAGACTCCAGGATGGCACCTATGGACTGAACCTCCTGGCCAGCCCTAACATCAGGCTGGAGCCTGTATCCCCAGGCTGCACAGCTATTCAGTGGACTAGATATCTGGGGCTGCCACAACACCAGGCTGTCCTCAGTAGCCCTAGGCCCTGACTTCTGGGACTCTGGACTGGCCATATTGCTGGACTAGCCCCAGCAGCCCTGGGTTCTGGACCCACCTCAATACCAGGGCAGCCCCCACAGACCCAGTCTCCAGGCCTGGCCCTGTGCTAGGATTGCCCCAGTGGCCCTGGGTTCAGATCATCCCCAGAACTGGGTCAGCAAGACAGGTAGAAAGGAGCAAAGGCTCTCTAAAACAACTGGAAAATCATTAACAAAATAACAGTAATAAATCCTTAAATAATTACCTGGAATGTAAATGGATTAAATTCTCCAATCAAAAGATTTAAAAAATAGGAATAAATGTAACCAAGGGGGAAAAAGACCTGTACACTGAAAACTCTAAAACATTGACAAAAGAAATTGAGGAACACAAATAAATAGAAAGGTATCCTGTGTTCTTGAGTTGGAAGAATTAATATTGTTAAAGTGTTTATATAAACCAAAACAATCTACAGATTTTATGCAATCCTGGTCAAAATTCCAATGACATTTTTCACAGAAATAAACAAATCCATCACAGAATTCATATGAACCCCCAAAAGATGCTGAATATCCAAAGTAATATTAAGCAAAGAACAAAGCTGGAGGCATCACACTATCTTACTTCAAATGATACTACAAAACTATGGTAATCAAAACAGCATGATACTGGCATAAAAACAGACATAGACCAATGTAATAGAATAGAAAGCCTATGCCAAAGAGGTATCTGCACTTCTGTGATCATTGCAGTATTATTCACAACAGCCAAGATGTAGAATCAAACTAAGTGTCCATGGATGGCTGAGTGGATAAAGAAAATTTGATATCTATATGCAGTGGAATACTATTCAACCTTAAAAAAGAGGAACATCCTGTCATTTGTGACAACATGCGTGAACCTGGCAGATATTATGTTAAATTAAATAAGCCAGTAATGGAAAGACAAATGCTGCATCATCTCCCATACATGTGGAGTCTAAAAATGTTGAACTCATAGAAGTAGAAAGTGGAATGGCAGTTATTAGGGGTTTGGGGTGGAGAAAGTTGGGTCAATGTTGGTCAAAGAATACACAATTTCAGTTAGATAGGAGGAATAAGTTCAACAGATCTATTGTACAAACTTGGTCACTATAGTAAATTAACAAAGGTTTGTATTCTTTAAAATTGCTAGGAGTAAATTTAAGCATTCTCATCACAAAAAATGATAAGTATGTGAGGTAATGCGTGTGTTAATAAGCTCAATTTAGCTATTCTACAATATATCTCAAAACATGATGTACATGATAAATATATACAATTTTTACTTGCCAATTGAAATAATCAATTATTATTTTTTTTAAAAATCTAAAAATAAAACTCTTGTTCTACAAAAGTTGTATCTAGTTACATGGTTATTTGGGCTTAATGAAGATATTCAATCGTTCTTACACATGAAGATGTCAAGGAACGAAGTCCTCTTGAGCCTGATTTAAAAGAACAGTTAAAATGCAGTCCATTGTAGAATGTAATATTAATTTTCTTTGCCTTAATTTTGCCTTATAACATCACTTTAGGAGAATATATTATTTCCACTTTATAAAGTGGACTTTGTGGTAGTTTAGTATAGACAAGACAGCATGGATGCCTTTATATTATACTATTGCACTATGTTTTTGTCAGTATCCTCATATGTGCAAGCCAAGCAGGCCTAGCTGGTGTTGCTCAGGAGAATTGTTAACTATTGTTAAATAATTAAATCCCTCCTTCTACTTGCCCTGGATATGCTATATTGAGTTGCCTATATGAGACACAGCTAGATTTGCAAACCAATCCTTGCAATTCTGATCATCTACCTTTTTGGACTTTTGGTGTAAATTGTTCTGAGATCACATCTCTCCAACAGTGAATTTCATGGATGGTACATGGTCTTACCTACATCTTGTCATACATTCCCCACAAATTAGCTGAGACAAGGCATCCAATTTTATTTTTATGATATAGTAACAGAAAATAGAAAAAAATATTTTTTAATAGTCTTAGATGTCATTGTGATGGCATTCCATCAAAGGCCTGAACATAGTCTCTGACAATTTGATAGCTACATCCCTTAACTAAAATGATAAAAATAAATTAGTATTTACTATTGGTGGCATTCTGGAATAGTCCAATACCTTCACTTGATTTATTAGAAGTTTTAGAGAGTAACTTATTTGTATAGCTAAGTATAGTCCCATCTAAGAACTGCAAATATATTTCACTGATAAGTTGAAAAATTTAAAAATTTTATTGTTTAAGATTCATACCCTTATCTTAAACTGTGTTTGGGTAAATGCCTTTCATTCACATCTGAGCCTGTTCCTAAACTGGATAAACATATACAATATCATTTTTCATAGCTGTGGAAAATTTTAAAGCCTCTATGGGTTACTGCTTATGAGCTCTAGCTTTGATGTTAAATATACCTTCTGTTTTAATCTTGGATTTACTCATTTTTGAGAATTTGCATTATAAAAGTTAAATAAATTTGCCTTTTCATCTTCAAAATGTAATAGTACTTCTTACTTATATAATTGAAAGGGTAGCATGAGGTTATGTTTTCTCAGAATAGCACACACACAGTAGGCCCTCAAAATTTACATGTTAAATCAATGTAAAACATATATAAGTGGCTTAGTACAGTATCTGACACATGATCTTTATTACTTATTATTAAACATGTCTATTGATTATAAAACGCTTCATAACCCACAATATGTTAAAATTTGACCTGTGAGATTATATATGAGAGTACTTAACACTATAAGAACGAATTTTGCTTAGGTCTTAACATTTCAACTGATTTTAAATGAATGATGGAAAAAAACGTGGTTCACGTCAAAGCTGGTTTCCTAGGTTTTAGCTTGAGTCTCCCAATAAATTTATTTCCTATCTGGCTGAATTAAAGTTATTTTTAAAATTGTGTTACTAACAAGATACTGAGAGACCATTAACTGTAGAAATGCTAGAAGTCTACATAATAAGTGAGATCAGTTGAACGTCATAAGCTTTCTTTGATAAGCTTGGCTACTTTAAATTATTGCATGTAGTGATAATTAATTACATTTCCTGACATTATAAACTAATTTTATATACTGAGAACTAAAAATAAATCTGATATTGTATTTTAAAAACCCAAGTGGAATTTGTTGTTTTGTAAGTGTTGCCTGTAATGAGGTACTTGAAACATGATAAAGATAAAAGGGCAATGCCAAAAAGATGATTTATTTTCCAATTTTTCATTCCTTTCCAATAACCCAACAACAATGATGCACACTGAGAGAATTCACTATATTTGATATAAGAAATTTGTACTTCATCACTATTTGTTTTATTTCCTAATACCAACACTTCATTTTATTTAAGAATTCAAGTAAATTTTGATATTTTTAATATCTAAGCATTCTGCATCTCTCAGAAGCTTAGCATTATGCCTGATACATAATATATAAATAACAAGCATCTACAGAAGGACTACACTTAGGACCTCCACTTTTCATAAATTTTACCAAAAAAATAAGTTATCTAACACATCATCAATATGCAAATCATGCTCAACAAACTCCTAATGTATAATAAGTATTACATGACTTTCAGTGCTCTTATTTGACCAAAATTAGTACTAAGTAGTGTTCCCATAGCAGTAATGTGCAACTAATATCAACTGGAATCAATCTCTGATTTGGACATAACATAATTCTGATCCTTGTAAGACATTTCATATTCTGGTTTCTTTGGATCTGCTCCATCTAGATAATTTTCATTTTATAAAGAATTTAAAACCTTCAGCAACTTGCTCTAATCACTCAGAACAACTTAATGACAGTATTCAAAATAATATCCAGCTTTCTCTACTTCTAATCTAGTGTCTTTTCAATACAAAGCAGAGATAGTATTAATTAGCAACCTGACTCAAGTTCCTTTGTCAAGACAAATTATTTACTTTAAGTCAGATGTTCTGCTTTTAATAAATCCACAATTAACAGGGACATATAGAAATATACCAATGAGATATTGGAACTTAAGTTTTAAAATGTAATATTAGTATGTTTTTCTGACAAAAAATGTTTCCTATTGATACTTATTGAAATCATCAAATGATTTAGGTCACAATACAATCACAAATTTTACCTTAATTCATGAATTATCTAATTTTCCTTCCTACTTAAAATAATTGATGTGTAAACTGTTAGTCAAAAAATATCAAATAAATACATGAAGATAAACATTTAGATAATTTCTTTTTTTATTTGAATATTCAATATCACAACTGTAATTAATTCTGTGTTGTTATTCAATTATTAATTATTGAACTTTGCATTTCTTAGAGCACATTTTAGGTGATAGATGAATTCAAATAAAGTGAAGGGCAAGTTTAAGAAAATGTTAAATCAAAGTTATAATTCCAAAGCCTGTCTATTTCAATTTCCTTCAAAATATTTTCATCATGTAGAATTTTTCCTCTGTATCTGTTCCTTCTGCTAATTTTCTCTTCCCACTGGAACACAAAATGTCCAAGTCACTAATTTATTAATTTTGCTTAAAATTAACGCTTCGATAAATTTTCTAGACATATGGCAGCTCCCTCATCGTATATTCCTTTTGTTCAGAATGTGCTTCCTTTGAACTTAAATGCTGGCCAAGTTATAAGGAAGTATTTGAAGAATAGTAAATTGAAAATACAACCAGAAGCACTTTTTCTGTTCCCATTGTCTCACTAGTGTCATTATTTTGCCCAATATTACTGAGTTTGGGGACACCATGAGATATAGCAATGTATTTTTACTTTTAAGCCTGAGGCAACTAATGTTTACAGTGATAAGTATCTGTCCACAATGTTGACATCTCTCTACTTTTAAGAAATGGTGCCAAATCAGGCAGCGGTCTGTCCCTTCACCCCGTAGCCCTCCTTTTATTTCAACTACCTGCTTAATTTCTCAGCATAATGGTAATCTCTTCCTGTTTGTTACACCAAAGGAGAGCTAAAGAGAGAAACAGCTACCATAAACTATCAATGTATTTCTGAATCCAAGAAAAAAAGACTTCATTATTTTCTTATAAAGTATATTTAACTGTTTAAGTTTATTTTTAAGGACAAAACTTGATAATCATTTGTGCTTTTATGTTTTAAAAGAATAACTTGTTGAATTTGTTGGATGTACTATTTATGTTGTAGCCTGTGAAAATATTTTCCATGAATAATAATAAAAGGCAGTTTGGCTAGTATAGCTTAGAAGTTAATCTAGTAAATGTGATCATAAAACTCACAAAAAATACATAGTTGACCCTTGAACAATATGGGTTTGAATTGTACAGTCCACTTACATGCAGATTTTTTTCAATAAATATATAGGAAAACTTTTTGGAGATTTGTGACAATTTGAAAAAACTCACAGATAAACTACGTAGCATAAAAATATCAAAAATATTAGGAAAAAGTTAGGCATGTCATGAATACCTAAAATATATGTAGGTACGAGTCTGTTTTATCTTTTACTACCATAAAATATACACAAATCTATTATAAAAAGTTAAAAGGTATCAAAAGTTGCACACAAATATTTACAGACTACCTGGAACCACTCGCAGTCAAGAGAAATGTAAACAAATGTAAAGATGCAGTATTAAATTATAACTGCATAAAATTAACTATAGTATATACTGCACTACTGTAAAAATTTTGTAGCCACTTCCTAATGACGTTGCAGCGAGCTCAAGTTTTGTGAGTATCCACTTAAAATGCCATGTGACACTAATCATCTCTGCATGAGCCATTCATCTCTCTAGTGAATTGCCTATCACAATAAAAAGTGATCTCTCAAGATGCTCACATACTTTTTGCCATGTTTACTGCAATACTGTAAACCTTGAATAACATGATGGGACCTATATGAAGTGCTACTAGTGATGCTGAAGTGCTCCCAAAGAGCAAAGTCATGACATTACAAGCAAAAGTTGAATTGCTTGATATGTACCATAGATTAAGGTCTGCAGCTGTGGTTCCTGCCATTTCAGACAGACTATGTAAACAGACCATGTAAACTTACTCCATTGATAAATATAGTACTATAAATGTATTTCTCTTCCTTATGATTTTCTTGGTAACGTTGTCTTTTCTCCAGTTTTCTTTGTTGTAAGAATATAGTATATAATACACATAACATACCAAGTATGTGTTAATCGACTTTATGTTATAGGTAAGGCTTCGGTCAATAGTAGGCTATTAGTAGTTAAATTTTGAGGGAGTCAAAAGTTATATGTAGATTTTCAACAGTGGAGGGTGAGGGGTCAGCACACCTACACCCTGCATTGTTTAAGGGTCAACTGTAAATTGATGCAGTACATGACCAAAAAGTATAATCTTGAGGGTTGGACTGCTGTTTCCTTTTCTGTTCCTTCTCTAGTTAACCTTGGTGCCTTTGCCTCAAACTCCAGCATTTTAATCTAAGTAAATTTATTTTGTAATTAGCCATTCCTTTATAACTAAAGAGATGAAGTCCGTCCTTCTTCAGTGCTTGTTGATTTATTTTTTTCATTGAGCCTTTTCTATCCAAAATCGGTATTGTCTACATTCTTGAATATCATGCTAATCCACATTGTTGCCTCTAAAACATGTCTGCATTTTGCATCAAGTTGTATTATATATATAAGTGTTTGGCTTCCTTTTCCTAACTACATGAACCATTTTTTACTGTCGCACTTTTCCTTTTTCTCCAATATATTTGGGTAAAATATTATATACTGTAAGATCCACAACCTTCATTATCTATCTAGTGTTATGGTTTTCATTCTTCAATATTTTTTCTGTTAGTTTGGTCATTTCAGGAGAGACCAAAGATATTCTAAAAATTTTGAAATGACATGAAATCCTTAGCTACATGGCTACAAGGTCAAAACCTATTTGAGACTTGTAGGATGTGTGTCGGGGGGAGGGAGAGTATTCTGACAGTGCTCAGCCATAGTCACCTGACCAACCTGTCTTTACAGTTTGAGCTTTCCATGCACTGTTATCATCACGTGCAAGATTTCCTCACTCTCAGTATTGGGGAGTAGACATCTAGGCCGCCTCAGCAAAGAGAAGATAGTCTCTTTATTCTTGCTACAGAAACCTCCTAGCTTTTTAATTGGAAAGTGTTTCTATTTGTGGCAATTGTAAAACTGCCTTTCCAAAATAACCAAAACTACATTTCCTTTTTTTCCTCCATGTTTTCAGTAAAATGCTTTCACTCAAATCCACAGTTTTGTAAATGTATACTACCTGGTAAGACAAGCTCAAAAACACCCATAACAACTCCTTTAATTACTATTTAGATTCCTGTCATCCCTGCCACCAGAACAACACATACTACATATACATATATGTATATGTATACACACACAGGGTCTGTATCCAGCCATTGTTAATATAATGAAAAATGGTTTGCACCATAGGATATAACCTGGCAGCCAAGGAGAGTAGACTGTAATACACATGTGTGAACAATGATGACTTCACTGCACTAGTCAGTGGGGCGCTAGACGCCGTTGAGTGAGCCTGTGTACTGTGTGGCTGTCGCATTCACAATGACTGAGCGAGTAGAGTGATGCATCTGCATCAGATTTTGCATTAAGCTTGAACATTCCTCTGCAGAAACTATTCGGATGATTGAGAAGGCTTTCAGGGATGACGCAATGAATGCAGTGCAAATAAAAGTGTGCCACAAACTCTTTAAAGATGGTCGAGTATCTGTTGAAAGTGATCCAAGCTCTGGAAGACCTGCAACAAGCAGAACACCTGAGAATGTTGAATGTATATGGGTTAGGTTAAGAGACACTGGGAGAACTGTGTCAGGTCCCAAGGTGCCTACTTTGATGGGGACTGAGGTGTCATTGTACTATGTATGTTTCTTGTATCTTGTATCTTCTTCAATAAATGTCTCTATTTTTCATATTACATGGCTGGATACTTTCCGGACAGACCTCATATATATTCAATTTCTTTCATATAGCAATTTTTTGGGGGGGCTAGGAAAGAAAGCCTCTAATTGAATGAATTAAATTCTCTCTTTCTTTCTCTCTATCTCTGTCTATGTATACATACATACATACATATATATACACATATATATAGTAGCACTAAACTTTGTTCTCTAGAAGAGGGCAGTAGATTGATGTTCATTTGACTCCCTAGAACTGACACTTCAGCAATGTTTTACAATTGACAAAGTATTGTCATTGATATGATCCCATCTGATCCTCTCAATAATAGCAATATAGACTGTGAATTATTTCTTTACTTTAAACAAAGAGGAAACTGGGGCTCATAGGGCTATCGGCTGAGAGAGAAGTCCTAGGTTCAATTAGAGGATTTGAAAGTGATGTACAAAATGTCCTTGCATTTTCTGTAAAGGTAATAACAACTGAGAAATTTACTTTTGAGAATGGCTATGATTACAGAATGTGATAATGAATGGATGATGGGATGAGATGCTCTAGGTTATGAGGTGGTTGTCTTCTTTGTGTTGGATTTATTTATTTTGTGCCTTTGACTCATGCTGAGAGGACTCAAGGATGAACAACCAATGGAAAACCTAGTGAATGAATTTGTTTTGTCCTCTATTCATTACTTTCATTTTTCAGTGCTTTCTTCATAAATCCTGTTGTATCACACATACACCCAATGCCTTCTTGTCTCCACTGTGCTGGGAGCAAGCTCTACTCAGCCTGCCTTGTGATTAGATCTGTTTTTCTGTCCCAATCCCACATTATATTCCTAGTGTAATAATCTTGCCCATTGTAACAAATATTGATTGTGTAGCCAGCCCCATAACAGAGTTACACATTTGAAAGAAATTTCTATTAAAAAAAAGCCTTATTCAAAATAACAATATGATGATCATAATCATTATAACTAACATTTCTCAAGCACCTGTGATATTAGGCACCATGTGAAGCATTTTGGCAAGATCTTCCTTAATCCTCATAAAATCTTGCCGATTTAAGTGTGATTTCCATTTTTTTCCTTTTGTACATGAATTCTCTGATGTTTAAAGAGGTTACAGTTGCCTAAAGCCATGTAGGAAGTGGCAGAGAGATTATTAAAAGAGTTATTTCTTGTATACCAAAGTCTATATTTGAACTTCTGCTCTATGCTGTTGTGCAGGCATATTATATTATGAGATTGTACCTTTCTTCATCCTGTATAAGCCCATTCCAGCCTCATAGGAGTCAACTCTGATTCATGGTAATCCTGTGGAGCTCTAATATCGGTTCTAGTCTTTTTTGTTAAACTGCAACCACTGTTTATAAAGTCACCTGATTACTCCTGATTTTCATTTGGTATTGGGTACATGTGTTTAAGGTATACAGTCCACACAGAAGCAATTTCACCATCAAGTATCAGCACACACTTTGGGCAGGCCTATGCACATCACTGGAGGTGGTGGCAGCATTCACCAATGGGAGTTCTAAACAATCCTGGGTTTCAAAAGGAGAAAGAAATCATCCTGTAAAGGCAATCTGGCCTGCTCTATGATCTTCAACCAGCACAACTGTATTCTGTGTCCACAAGTGCATATCCTTCATTCATAAACATGTTTCAACCTGCACAGTCAAGTAATCCACCAAAAGTATAGAAACTAGATTATGTTAAATTGCCACAAAGACTCCATGCAGGGCTTGAACTTTTGGTTCTGGAGGCATTGACAAATGAGTTCTGCCTTGCCAGTCTTCTGCTTGCAGAGTTAGAAAGTAAATGAGTAAGTCTGGCTGCATTTCTGAGCCATTATGCATGCATGGCTATTTGAGAGCTATATGTCTCCTCCACTTCTCTACACTATCCCCTAACAAGACACTCAGAATCAACAGTCTCTACTGTGACACCCTTTAATATCTGTAATCTTGGGAACTGGCTTCTCTATGACAACAAACAGAAGATGCTCTTACCTCAACTTTTATTGGCAGTGTCCTTCCGGAAGACTCTCTGGCCCTCCTCTACTCTAAATTGTTCCAGACATCAGCCAAGTGTCAGGAGCAGCCAGTTTTGGATTCACTGCCTTTGCCTTTGAAAAGCACACTGGTTTCAGGCTGTCATTGCAACCACATTATCTGAATCTCAGGCCACTAGGTTAGTCACTGCTTTATCACATTTTGTTATTTTTTTCAGCGTACCCATCAACCTGTCAAACATTGTTTTTCTGGTTCTGACAATCACTGAGCTATAGCCAGAAGACAAATATGCACTGGGATTCTGTTTTTTAGGGGAAAAACAACCCTGATAGACTAGCTGTTTCTCACCCTTGAGGTCTAGCTATGCCACATACCAAATGGTTTCTCCTGATGCAGCCATCTTCTGACTTAGGCAAGTAGTTTCTGTTGCAACACAGCTTACAAAGGTTTCCGGATGCAGTGCACTCTTCTTAAATTTATTGATATAGCCTGGCATCAAATGAAAAGCTAAGCTCAGCCTCTGTGACCCTTGGAACAAGCCTGTATTGCAAATAGCCAGGGAACTTCAAGCCAGGATTTGGCTTGACGACCTGCTGGCATGTCTCAGATGCAGAATGTCTGTCAGGCTCCTCTTTGCTGGGCCTGAGTAAATAGAGCCAAATAAAGGAGGCTTGTCACTTGATTCTTCAGGCATTTTTCTCTAACTCTTCAGTATATTTGTAAGATTATAACTCTGGCTGTGTTCATTGTTTCCTTGTTCAATATTTCAGTCTGAAAGAATTCAAAGAATATTTCAAGTAAAAGAATAAAGTGATCAGACATACTTTACAGTAAAAAAAAGAAAGAAAAAGTGACTATAAGATTTCTAATTTTGACTGTAACATGAACTAAAAATAACAAATTGACAATAGCTTGGAAGCAAGAGTGAAAAATCAAATCACATGTTTTTAGCAGGTCTGTTTCACATTCCACAGTTACGCTCCAAAATGAATTTTGCAATTTAAATTTAACTATTTTTTTGATCCAATTTGTTTGTCTGAAGGAGAGGGACATTAAACATAGATCAACCACAATTTTATAAATTCTTCTGGTATATTAAGTAATGCAATATACTTTCATCTAGGTATGATGACATTCACTGGATATATGATCTTATCCATGATAGAACAGTCTCTCTTTAGGGTTTCACATGCACAAGACAGTCCTTTGTCATAACTCCCCCAAGCATTTGAAGAAAATTTATATTAAAAATGTCAAAAGCCCAAATCAAAACAAAACAAAACAAAAACGGGAGATAGGCTTTTTACTCTCTCTGAATTTACAGTACATTAAGAATGACAAAACAAGGTATACATGCTATCTTGTAATGGATATTAACTCATTTTATGGGGTATGTGTGTGTGTTTGCATGTGTGTGTGTGAGTTCACACACCCATGTGTTTGTGAATGTACATGTTTATGCATGCTGTTGTTTACAGCTCAAAGGTGTCCAAGCACTATCATCTACTTCTTAAGCATTTTGAAATAGTGCTATACTGGACACTACTTTAGCACTTGCTAAGGATCAGAAGACCTGAATTCTCTTCCTGATTCTGCTACTTAATAAATTTGTGACCTTGGCCATATAACCACATTCCTTTCAGGCACATTAAATGCATTCATTTTTATTAACATGAATAATTATTTCCTCTCTTTCATCTATCTCCTCTACCATTCAGACTTAGGAAATGATATAACTTTGCTTAGCATTTAAATTTATACTATGAAATATGCTTATACTCTTATTATTTGGTTGGACAGCTACGAGAGACATTCTTTGCCTTTCATTCTGAGTGAGATTATCAGCAAACTTACCTTACTTACCACATTCTTTCTCCTTTGCATTCAAATTTGCTTCTAGTTATATTGTGCCTACATTTTCCTTGCATATTATATCTGCATCCTATCCTGTCACACTGCACTGGATTCAGTTTACTCAGCACTCTGGATTTGCAAACTTAATTGCTTTCAGGTTACAATACTTCTATCAAGAGCTTGCTTTTCTAACATATTAAATTAGGTTTTTGTTGCTGTTTTACCCTCTAGCTTAATGCCTGCTTCACTTGCCTCCCACCTTGAGCTCTGGGGCTTTTGAGATGTTGCTGAGACATGAGAACAGCAGGGAGTGCTTGTGACCATGGATAACAGGCCAGACCCATAAGCCTGCAAGCAACAGGTAGGCAAATAGGGAGTTCACTGACCTGTTCAGGGCAGAGGATGCCATCACTGTTGTGGTGGGCATTGGCTTCCACAGCAGCTATTTGGGGAGCCTAGTGATACAATTCAGAAACTCAGAGGAATTAAAGCCCTTCAGGGAAAACTTTGACTACTAGGATACAAAATCCTATAGATAAAATTTTTTCCCTCTCTAACCTCAGGACAGGTGGTTTAGAGATACAGTGTCTTCATAAGGCTTCTAGAAAAATGTCCTTCAAGAAAAGCAGTAGGAATGCTTGTCATGATGCTTTAGCTAGTCAGTAGAGCCCTCTGTTACTTTGATTATCTCTTCTCTGCCTCATAAACTTTTTCACTAGCTCCTGCTTCCCTGAAATTGCACCGTCAAATAACATGTTTGCACATAACCTTTGCTTCAGGATCTGTTTTATTTTGTCTTGAGAACTGGACTATGACACACATTAATTCTCATATTTTAAGTCTTATTTCCTTTTTATTTTATGTCTTCTGGCTCAGTTTTCAAATACTCTTGTTTTAACATCTTGCCCCTGAATTCTTGATTTTTTGCTTTGTGATCATTCATAGAAGTTATTATTTTACTACAATTCTTTTCCTTTTTCATGGCAAAATGCTGGTCATCATAACTTTATTCTAATTTACAGAAAAATGTCTCTATTGAGTAAGTTTACTGTATTTTTTTCTACATGCTTGCTTATTGTACTTAAAAAATCTGCTTTGCCAGTTTGTTTATTTCTACTAAATTAAGGATTTGGATTTTCTGGCATGTCTATTTGCAGGAGGTTCTGGGGTGGGGTGAGAAGGGGCCACAGTAGCCTTCTAGGCTTTTCATCTTGGAAGTTCCTTCTTATTTATGGTCACAGAGAAAATAATTTCCTGTAAAAATTGCTAGTCTGTGTAATTTGTGTATGTAGCTTTGCTTCCTCTGCATCTCTGAAACCAGATCTAGGAGGACTTCTGGCAAACGCTGTTGTAACCTCAGCTCCATTCTCTTGTGTTAAACAAGAGACGTGGCTTTTGCTCTTCAGGGCAAGCCCCTCACTTTCTATGAGGGTATATGCAGACAATTGTTTTTAATGTCGGCTACTGTCAGGCTTCTTGTCACTCTTCTGTCTTCTTCCCTTACTCCCTCCTGCATGGCTTCCACCAGTTTTTAGGTTCTTTTGTTTTGGAATGTGTGAATCATATCTGAAAACACATAAGTATTGATCATCTATGTTATAAATTGGCTAGCTCATAGTAGATGTTTTTCAGTCTTACATAGAATGACAGGATATATAATAGAAATTTTTGTTCAAGAATAGTAATTCACATTTTAATAAACATTATTTAAAAGGAAAAATACTTAAGTGTCTGGAAAATAGATTAATCACAGCAATATATGTTTATAATTTATGTTTTCCATATACGGGCATAGATATTAACTTCATATATTTATAAGAAGTTAAAAAATAATATACCATGAATTTATAAAGGATTACTGTAGAAATTAAATTAAATTACTTCATAGTTAGTTTATCTGAAAGCTTAAGCTCTCTCTATTCTTTTTTTTTTTTTTTTTTTGAGATAGAATCTCGCTCTGTCACCTGGGCTAGAGTGACGTGGCATCAGCCTAGCTCACAGCAAGCTCAAACTCCTGGGCTCAAGTGATCCTCCTGCCTCAGCCTCCCAAGTAGCTGGGACTACAGGTGTGCACCACCACGCCTGGCTAATTTTTTCTATTTTAGTAGAGATGTGGGGTCTCGCTCTTGCTCAGGCTGGTCTTGAACTCCTGACCTCAAATGATTCTCCCACCTCAGCCTCCCAGAGTTCTGGGATTACAGGCATGAGCCACCATGCCTGGCCTGCTCTCTATGTTCTTTTCAGATAAAAATAAATACAAATTGAAATCTGTGTATACACACACACTCATACATAGCACAGTACCTTGTGTGTAAGTGGGATACACTCAATGATTGTGAAAGGAATTGAGGTGTTAAAAAGTAAGGCCAAGTTAATGACTTGTTTTCTTTACCACTGTCTTCTTGGATTTTAACACATTGCTCACATAAAATAGATTCTAAATAAATATTTGTTGACTGACTAAACTGTTGACTGTTGACTGTTTTTGTTATGACAAAATAATGGTACTCTATATTATTTCTGCTGGGAGAATTAGTAGTCTTTGTGGTAGGATAATTTTTCATGGGGATTACTAGCTTTAGGAAGATGGAAAATGGAAAATGTCTGGTAAGAGAAGCTGTTCAGGCAGAGGAGATGAATCATGTGTTCTCAGTTACCCTGATGCATATCTATACCTCTAAAAACTCGAAGCTGAAAAAAGTAAAGGTAATTAAAATTTTGTTGTTTTTACATGGAAAATAGGGAATTAACTTGCATTTTTTCACATAAATGAAGAAATTGATAGGAGACCTTGTTTCAATATGTTATAATTTTGTAAGGGAAAACTGTGTTTTTCTGTGCATTTTCTCTCTTAAGGTTTTAAATAATGGTTTTATAATTACTGAGGTGAATAACTCAAACTGGAATTTGTGTATCCAGGGAATAAAACAAAAGCATATCTTTCCTCGTTTTGTTCTTAGAATTTTAATGACAGTCTTAACATTTCTTTTTTCAGTATTAATTATATTAATGTTTTTCCACAGAAGGTATGTATTGGATTAAAATTGGTCCTTTATGCACTCAACAATCTAAATATATCCTCCCAAATGGGCTTTATGCTTCTACTTATGCAGAACCCTTCCTTCCATTTCTTTATGTTAGAATATTTTAGTATCAGAGGTGTTCTATAAAACAAAAAAATGTTGACACCTCTTAAATTACCGGTTTGTGTGTGTGTGTGTGTGTGTGCACGTGCTGGAGTAAGAGACCAGAATCTCAAATATACAATTATATGAAAATTATCATAGCAAGTGACTTATCAAGTGGTGATGGACATTATAAGGTAGGATAATTCTGTTCTCTTTGGGGGAGAATATGTCCTTATTAACTGCTTTTACCATAAGGATGGGTATTTCCATAAAAATGTGGTAAGTGAGGTTCCTCACCATTTTTAAATATGTATTTCCTTCAGATGCTATAATTTACTTTCATCAGAGTCACTGAGGTGCTTACTAAAAATGCCTGTTTTGGACCTTTCCTCAAACAAACGTTAACTACAAAATGAACCAGGTGCTGGAATCATCAGACATAAACTTTAAAGCAGCTTTAACCATGTTTTGTGAGGTAAAAGTAAAAACTCTTGAAATGAATGGAAAGATACATTTCTACAGAGAAATAGAAACTGTAAAGGGAAACCAAATGGAAGCTTTATAACAGGAAAACACAATATCTGAAATAAAAATTTACACTGAATGGGCTCATATAGCAGAATGGCAATAACAGAAAAGGGTCAGTGAACTTCATGATATGTCAATAGAAATAATCCAAGCTGAAGAACAGGAAAAAAAAAAAAAGGGAAAAAACCCAGATGAACAGAGTCTCAGTGCCCTATGAGATAATATCAAAGTATGTAATACTTTTGTCATTAGAGTTTCAGAAGGAGAGGAGACAGAGATTGATGCAGAAAATATATATTTTTTTAAATAAGGGTGAATAACTTCCCAAATTAAGTGAAAGGCATAAATTCACAGATTAAAGATTAGTGAACACCAAGCAGGATAAACTCAAAGAAAACCACTCCCACATGTACTATTTACATGCAACAAATCAAAGACAAAAAAATAAAATCTTTCAAGCAGCAAAAACAACTAAAAAAGAAAAAGAAAGAAAGAAAGAAAATGACACATGTAATGTATTGGAACAACAGTTCAAATAACTAAAGATTTCTAATAAAAAATTTTGTACCCGGAGTGAAACAACATCTTTAAAGTGATGAATCAAAGGAGTTCCAACCCAGAATTCTACACGCACCAAAAATATGCTTGAGAAATGACAGCAAGATAGAGACATCACAGATAAAGAAAAAACGAGAGTATTTAATGATGGTGCAGCTGCTTTACAAGAAAGGTTAGAGGACTTCTTCAGGCTGAAGGGAAGTTTCCTTTATGCCGGATGGAAATGTGGAACTTTGAACGTGAAGGACGAACAACAGAACTGTAACTATCTGGCAAAATATGACAAATTATTTTCTCCCTTTAAGTTTTAAAGGTGTTAATGTATATGACTTTTGAGAAAAAAAGTTATAATATTATTTGGTGGGGTGTTAATATATGCAGATGCAGTGATGTGACTACTGTAACGTAAAGCAGAGGGGTAAAGGGAACTAACTGTAGGGCTATAAGCGTCTACATTTCACTCAAAGTTGTAAATTATTAACAGCGTGTAGACAGTGATGGGTTAGGTAAGCATCTTCTAATCCAAAGAGTCACCACAATGGAAATAATACATGGAGATATAGCTAAAAAGTAAAATATATAGTAAAAATAGTTAAATTTAAATGGAATGCACAAATATTTAAATAATCTAAAAGAAGGAAAAAAGTAGAAAAGAGAAAAACAACAAATAGGAGGGACAAACAGAAAACAGACAATAAAATGATCCACTGAAATCCAGTGTTACCAATAAGTTTATTATATGTGAATCTTCCAAACACACTAAAAGTCAGAGATTGTCTGATTGGATTTAAACTATATGCTGTTTATAAGAAATCCATTTTAAGTATAAGTTTTAGGTCAGTTACCAGTAAAGGGATGGAGAAATGTATAGCAAGAAAATACTAATTAAAATAAAGATGGAGAGACTAAATTAATATTAGACAAAGTAAACTTTAGAACAAAGAAAATTATTAAAGATAAAGAGTATCATTACATAACGACAAAAAGGTCAACACTCCGGGGAACACAGAGCAGTCATAAATATGTATTAACTTAGCAAAAGAACTTTAAAATGCGTGTAACAAAATGAATGGAAATGAAAATACAAATAAACGAATCCATAATTATACAAGGAGACATCAGCACTTCTGTCTCAGCAATTGTTAGAATAAGTGTGTAAAAAAATCAGCAAGGATATAAAATAATTGAATACTACTATGTACTAACTTGACCTAATTGACATTTATAGTTCATACCACCCAAATCAGAATATCTATTTTTTTCAATCACCAAGATAGATAATACACTGTGACAAAAAACAAACCTTAATGAATTTAAAATAATACAAATAATACAAACAGGTTATCAGATTAAAATAAAATTTTAAAATCAATAATAGGAAGATGTCTGGAAAATCTCTAAATATTTGAAAATCAAAGACCACACTTCTAAATAACTCATAGGTCAAATAGGAAATCTCAAAAAATTTTAAAAAATATTTTGGCCAAAAATAATATAAAGATATGTAATGTATCAAAATTTGCAGCAGCTAAAAAGTGCTTGTAGAGAAATTTATATCATTAAATTCTTACATTACAAAAGAAGAAATATCTTAAATCAATATTTTATTTTTCTATCTTAGGAAAATCACTGAGTTCAAAAGCTAGGTTTTTTAAAAGTTTAATAAAATTGACAATATTCTAGCCAGAGTGACAAACAAGGATAATGTTACCAAAATAGCAGGCATGAAAGTGAGGACATCACTACAGATGCTATAGATATTACAAAGTTAACAGGGAAATCGCACAAATAATTTTATGCTTATAAATTCAACAAATTAGTTTTAAAAAACAATTCCTTCGCAAACATAAACTATAAGAAACTTACTCAAAAAGAAACAGATGATCTGTATAGTTCTATGTCTATAAGAGTATTGAAATTAGTATGGAAAAGCCATCCATTAAAAAAAATAGCACAGGTAATTTCAATAGCAAATTCTACTAAACATTTAATGAAGAAATATCTATTACACACAATGTTTTCCAGAAAACAAAGGAAGGGAAAACACTTTCCAACTTATTTTATGAGTTCAGAAGTTAAACTGACACCAAAACTAGACAAAGATATTGCCGGAAAAGTAACTCACAGATTAGTATTCCTCATGAACAAGAATGATAATCCTCTAGTAGTTTTAAGATTTGGGCTTGGGAAAAGAAAGTTTCTCTCTGCTGATTTACTTTGTGAGACCTGAACATAGTAGCTATTGGTAGACGTGTACTCTACCTCACATCCAATTTGTAGATTTTTTTTATTTTAAATTTTTAAAATTTACTTATTTATTTTTTAGAAACAGGGTCTTGCTCTGTCACCCAGGCTAAAATGCAGTGACGTAATCGTAGATCATTATAACCTCCCCCCTCAGACTCCCCCCTCTACCCTGCCTCACTAATTTTTTTTTTTTTTTGGTCTCACTATGTTGCCCAAACTGGTCTCCACCTCCTGGCCTCAAGCAATCCTCCCCCCCCTGGCCTCCTAAAGTGCTGGGATTACAGGCATGAACCACCACACCTGGCCAATGTTTTCAAGAAGAGAAGGAAAGACCTAGCAGCAGAAGACATGGGTTAAAAGTTGGAAAGAACCCTGCTGGGATTCCAGTTATTCCTAGGGTTTAGCAATCTTTATGCTCTTTCTGTGATTTATGTACAAGTCAATACATTCCCTCTTGTTTTGGAAGCCAGAGCCAAAAGTTTTTGTTATCTGTTGTTGAAAGAATTAATTGGGAGGCCTCATAAGCAAATGTAGACCTAACTCAATGTCAACAGTAAAATGAAATTTAAGCTTAACCAATCAGAAATCATCAACTAACATTTAACTTCTAAACCTCAATCAGAAACCACCAACTAACATTTACCTAGGGACTCTACCCTTTAAACAATCAGGTATTTTCTTTGTCTTGCTTCATGGAAACCTTATAAAAGTTTTTCTTTCACATCCCTTCAGTGGAGCCCTGAACAACTTGCAGTTTGGCACTGACATATTCATGAATTGTTGTCTGCTCAGATAAACTCATTATAATTTTAATGTGCTTAAGTTTGTGTTTTAACACTGTAGTTCATGTGTCTTTATTGATAGCCTCATCCCATACTGCCTCACTAATCAGTTAACAGGTTCTTTGTTTAGTCTTCAGATTTTGAGAGTGGATCACTACTTCCTATATATTATATCTTTCCTGCCATAATCCCATCTTGTGAAGAGTTCTCTATTTCAAGTATTCCTTGCTATGTTTGAACACTTACGGAAGCCTTTACCTTGACACTTTTTAAGTTTTTCACAAACAAAGATTGTGATTTTTTGATCATTAACATAAATTGTAAAACACATCTATCCATTTTTATCCAAAATTTCTTTTTTTCTCTCCACATCCAATGAGCTATTAAAAGTGTATTTTCTTCCACTAAAAAACCATGTTAAAGCTAATAGATAAATTCAATAAAGTTGGAGGATACAAAAATCAATAGTGTTTCCATATAACAACAAATTATCCAAAAAAGAAATCAAGAAAATGATCTTATTTACAATAGCATCCAAAAAATTACTAAAGAATGAATTTAAACAAGAGGGTGAAATATCTGTGCACTGAAAACTAAAAAAACATTGATGAAAGAAATTGAAGCAACACAAATAGAAAAATATCCTATGTACATAAACTGAAATAATATTGCTAAAATGTTCACACTAGCCAAAGCAATTTACAGATTTAGTTCAATTTCTACCAAAATTCCAAATACACTTTCACAGAAATAGAAAAAAGCAATCCTAGAATTCATATGAAACCACAAAAGATCCAAGATACCAAAGTTATCTTGAGCAAAAAGAACCAAGTGGAGACATCACACTACCTGACTTCAAAATATACTGCAAAGCTATAGTAATCAACACAGCATGGTACTGGCATAAAACAAACATATAGATGAATGGGACAAAATAAAGATACAGAAATAAATCCACACATTTATGACCAATTGATCTTCAACAAAGGTGCAAAGGATAAACAACAGAGAAAGGACAGTCTTTTCAATTAATGATTTTGAGAAAGGTGGATATCTACCTGCAGAAGAATAAAATTGTACCCTTTTCACACACCATATACATAAATCAACTCAAAATGGATTAAGACTTAAATATAAGTCTTAATAAGACTTATATTTAATGTAAGTCTTAAATATAAGAGCTGAAACTAAAATTGCTAGAAGAAAACCTAGGCAGAGAGCTTTTAGACATTGGTCTGGGCAATGATGTTTTGGATATGACCCCCAAATCACAGGCAACAAAAGCAGAAATAAACAAATGAGATTACATAAAACTGAAAAGCATCTGCACAGCAAAAGACACAATCAACAGAGTGAAGAGATAACTTACAGAATGGGACAAAATATTTGCAAACCATATATCTGATAAGGAGTTAATATCCAAAATATATAAGGACTCAAACCATTCAATAGCAAGAAAAGCAACAATTTAAAAACTGAGCAAAAGACATGAATAGACAGTTCTCAAAAAAAAAAGACATACAAATGACCAACACATATATGAAAAAATGGTCAAGATCACTAAGCATCAGGGAAATCAAATCAAAACCACCATGAGATATCACCTCACACCTGTTAGGATGGCTATAATTGAAAAGACAAAAGATAAAAAGTGTTGGTAAGGATATTAAGAAAAGAAAACTCTTGCGTGCTGCTGGTGGATGCATAAATTAGTATATCCATTATAGGAAATTGTATGGATGTTCTTCAAAAAAATTAAAACTAGAACTACCATATGATCCAGCAATCCTATGCTATATATCCAAAGAAAATTAAATCAGTATATTGAAGAGATACCTACACTCCAATGAAGCGTTATTTACAATAGCCAAGATATAGAATCAAGTGTCCATTGGTTGATGAATGGATACTATTCAGCCTTAAAAAACAAGGAAGTTCTGTCATTTTTGACAAGATGGATGAACCTGGAGGATTATGCTAAGTGTAGTAAGTCAGTCACAGAAAGACAAATACTGCATGATCTCACTTATATGTAGAATTTTAAAAAGTCGAACTCATAGAAGCAGACAGTAGAATTTTGGTTACCAGGGACTGTAGTGGTTAGGGGTAGGGGCATTGGGGAAATATTGGTTAAAGGATACAAAGTTTCAATTGGACAGGATAAATAAGTTCTGCATACTATAATTAATAATAATGTATACTTAAAAGTTACTAAGAAAGTAAATTTTAGATGTTCTCACCACAAAAGATTCAGTATGTAAGGTGATGGCTATGTTAATTAGTTTAATTTAATCATCTCACAATATACACATATATCAAAGTATCACATTGTACACCATACATATATACAATTTTTATTTGCCAATTATGCCTTAGTAAAGCTGGGAAAAATGTATTTTCACCAAAACTTCCAGGATGCAGAATAGAGTATGATTTAATAGTGTATTCTTATTAAAGAGATTAAAGTTCATAGAGTACATTTTTCTATGGTGTCTTTCAAGAGCTTAAAAATGTTCTGTAAAGAAGGTATTCTACAGACGAGGAAAGCAAAATTCAACTTGCAGCTAAGCGACCTGCTCACTTTTTTACACAGCTTTAAAATGTCAGGGTTGTTTTACAAAATTTTGCTGATTCTCGAATCCTGAGGGGACTGATCCTGAGAGCTGAATGAAGCCAGTGTTACTGGATCACAGTGCAGCAGCAGGAGAAAAGCAGGAGATGAGATTAGAGGGGAACTGCTTTCAGATCAAGCAGGTATTAGTAGGCCATGCTAACTGATTTCTTTTTTCTAAGTACAAATTAAAGCAATTAAAAGGTTTTAAACAAAAGAATGGCATGGTTTAATTTGCAATTTAAGAAAGATCATTCTATATGCTTTGTGGAGAACAGATGAGAAAACATGCCTGAAATGGTAAGGAAACTAAACAATATAGGTAATTGGCAGTTTGGGGGAAAGACTGTGTTTTCTTGAACCGGGCCTTGTTAATGAACAAAGTGTATATGGGGACATGGTGAGGACAAGGCAGTTGTTAAGAATGACTTTCATGTTTCTGACTGGAAATGTAGTTTACAAGACTAGGGGAGAAGCAGGCTTGGAGAGCAGGTCCAGGGCTTTCCTTAGTTAGTTGAAGTTAGTCCTCCAGCCCTTGGTAACATTGTTCCCTATTCACGAGATGACCCCCATTCAGTCATTTGTAAGGTGGTTCTCAAGGGCCTTGGCATTTCTTCCCAACAGGGAATTTCTCTGACATGCAGTCTCTGCTCTGTGGACCCCCTTGGGCTGGCAGAGATGTCATCAGGTCAGCATCACAATGGGACTGTTCCTTTTGCCCAATATGCATTCTCCCTTTTCCTTCTGTACATACCACTTTCCAATAAACCCTTTGAACTTCTAACTCTGCTTCAATATCTGCTTCCCACAGCACATGCTTAAAGTGAATAATACTTAGTAGATGCCAAGAAATATATTCCATCAGTTTTTCTAAATGAGTTCCCAATTTCTCACTTGAATTGCACCCCTGAATAATAATTTATTTCATTAGTCTCTCACTGACACTATACTCATGTGATATGTGAAATCATCACTGAAGGATGAAAGTAGAGGTTAAAGATATTATTTGGAAATAAATAACAGTGTAAGATTTCTAATAACTTTGGTGCTCTATATTTTTCCTCATAATGCAGATTAGATATTACTTAGCATAATTTGAAAACTATTTCATTACATAAAAAATTTATTAAAATACCATTTTCTTTTGGGTAAGATCAGAAAATTAGTAGTTTTTTCACAAAACTTATGTTTCTTTTTTCTTTACTACATAGTATTTTCTTAGCTATCACGAAAATGTATAGAAAACACTTATAAGCAGATTTTATTTTCAAATGAAATAGTAAGCTAAGTATCAGGCTAGAAATTGTTTAAAAACCAAATGTCTTTAATTCAAAATTAAGGCTGAGTCTAAAAATATTATTGGAACAAATAATAAGTTACAGAAGTATCTTTTCTAGTCATTAAACAAATAAATTTATGGATACTGATTAATTTTTATAAACCAATTTATAATACTATGTAATTTGTATTTTTCCAAATTATAGAAATAATATGTTCCATGTCAAAATTTTTATATTGCTTCAATAATAGGAAGACATTGTTACTCAATAAATATTATTGAACGAAAGCTAGCAGATAAATGGAAAGACATTTACAATTGTACACATATTTATTAATTTTTTCAGATGTATTGACTTATACTGCTTGTATTGAAATCTAAATATTTGCTTTTTCAGGTCTCCCTGGTATTCAGATATTGATTATAATTTGAAGGGGGTCTCTAAGAAAAATACTGAAGAAGTTTATAACATATCATTATAAAATATGCCACTCTAGTATATGGACTATTGTGAATTAGAGGCACTTAAAAAACAGCAAGTGCAAGAAAATCACTTTGAACTTTCTTCTGTCTTTTAAAAGCAGGAGATGAAATTCCCATGTGAAAGATGTCCTCCCCATACCAAAGGAAAGTATTCTTGTCATCAAGGATGGGAAGTATGAGCCCAACAGAAATCTGTACAAAGGAACCTTGTTAGACTGACACTTACCTTCCTATCCACTTCTCTACGCAGTTGACTACCCTAGCCCAAGCCCCTTTGCCTTGTCACATTTTCACAATTTACTACTATTTGTTCAATCAGTGTATGTGTCCAACTCTAACTGTTTCTTTGGGCCTTCTTTTTTTTATGAAGTTTCCCATACCACAAAACTTGTATTAAATAAACCTGAATGCTTTTCTTTTGTTGATCTGTTTTATGTCAATTTAATTCTCAGGCTTAGTCAAAAAACTATAAAAAAGTATAGGTAAAGTTTTGCTCCCCCTCCACAATAATCTACAGTAATTTTATGATTAAATAGATTTTTGTCTTTACATTTTGAGATACTTTATCAAATATTTTTGTATGACAAAACTATCATAAATTGATATTTTTCTATTATATGATATTTTTCAAGATGAGTTTATCCATTTACAATTTTTTATTTTCATGATAGCAAAGTGCAAATGATGCATTTTAAAAAATTATCTTTATCTGACACCTGAAGGAATGCTTATTGTTTTATAATGCAAGATAATTTTGCCTCATGGAAGCATTTTAATTATTTTAACCCAGAAAAGTTCCCTAGTTCCCTAAAAGAAAGTTTTGTCATGGTGTTTTAAGTTTACTAAAATTAAATTCATACTTACATCAAAAATTTAAAACACTTTCCCCTTATTTTAACCTCTTATATACTACTTCACTGTATCAGTATATCTGTTAAGTTTGCTGTAATTGCCATTATAACAAGGGGATATTCTTATTGTCTTCATAGTCCCAGATTCCTGCATATTGCTTGGCATTTAGCAGGCACAGTATAACATTTGGACAATTATTAATTCAAGGCCAATTAACCTTTACTGTTGAACCCTAAGGTCTTCCTAGAACTTGCAAGATACTCTGAAAGATAAGGGTAAATATTTGTGTTTGGTCAACTATATTTTGTTTGTTCCTTACCTTAAAGGCTGGCATTGTTTCCCCTCCTCTTTTGAATCTGGGATGGCTTTGTGATTTGCTTTCAACAGTACAAGGTGGCAGAAATGACACTGTATATTCTGGAGCCCAGACTTCAAGAGGCTTTGCAGCTTCCATCTTTATTCTCTTGGACGCTGGAGTGATATCATCATGTTAGGAAGCCAGGCTAGCTTACTGGAGGCAGAGAAAGCACACAGAAAAGAACTGACACCCCTGGCAGCCAGCCAGTACAAAGTAGCGGGCATATGAGTGAGGCCATCTTGAATCTTTGAGCCAAGCTAAAAGTCCTGCTGAATGAGGCTGCATGTCTGAGCCCAGGTGAAAGCAACAGAGAAACCACCCGGGTAACCTAAAGAATTATGAGGAACCATACGTTGTCAGTTTAGGCCAATAAGCTTTAGGGTTATTTGTTATACAGCAGGAGATAATTGATGACGTAATTGTTAACAGAAGAAGAGAGATGATATGGTAATTTAAGGTGGAAAGATTTTCTAGATTAAAGTTAAAGATATGTGAAAAGATGAGATTACAAGACACAGCAAAGAGTATATTTTTATAAAAGAGAATATAGAAGAGGCCAGATAAAAATTTACATTGTTTTGAGAGAGATAGTGAGTTAGTTAAATAAAGCTGAGGGAGTGCACATAACATGTCTTTTTATATCACTTACATTTTTATAATCATTATATGGATATAATATAATCACATGGGTATACAATTATATATATAGTGTGGGTGTATGTGTAATGATAATCACACAAAAGCTAAAACTCATATTGTAAAAAATTACACTGAAGCATGCATTCATTGTTTGGCCTTCTGAATGTTGAAGATAAAGACAAATAAATGATTTTGGTCAAATTTTAAGATTGAAGCCAATTTTTGACTTGGATACTTTGTAAGATGTGTTTCTAACTGTGGGTCATGGTCAAAATATTTGAGTGACACTAATATTATAAGGGTCATCCAAATGGGACATGGGTTTGTAAGTTGAAAAGAACAAGTTCTAGAATGAATAGTGTTAACAACAGTTACCTTTGTATTATGGGCTTTGTATCTTCCAGGTGCAATGCTAGGTACTTTATATACATTTTTCCTCCTTGTCCAAAGACACTCTGAAACATGTACTATTAATTATATAATATATATGAGAAAACTCAAGGTCAGGAAAATTTTATGTTTGTTAAATAGCCAAAATTGCATAACGTGGTAAAGACTCAAAAGCACATATGACAACACTAAACATATATTATCTTCAATTCAGATATGATAAAGAATTCAGAGTATGAGGATATGAAGAAAGAGTTGGAGTAAATGGAAATAATTCCCCAATATCTTCTGCTCTATGAAAGTCATCTGAAAATTGGGGTCTATTTAGTATCACAGGAATAGTTTCACAGCTGGCAGTACTGAGAAATTATTTTGAAGAAATATTATGTCAAAAACATAACTTGTGATTCATATGTTTTAGTAATACAATGATAATGATTCCATTTTTCATAAAATTTCAGGTTTATTCATGGTTTGCTGACTGTTTCTTCTACATAGTAGATACAACTTTGGCCTCTGCTTCAGCCTAATTTTCATTTTAAAACTTGGTCTTTTGCCAAAATAATAACAGCAAGCATGGATACAGCACTTACTATGTGCCCAACATTGTTCTGGGCATTTAATACATATTAACTCATCTTATCACAAAGTTCTAAGAGTTTTTTCCTGTTTTTATTGACATTATTTGATATGAAAACAGAAGTACAGAGTGATGAAAAAAAATGACCAAGTTCAAACATCTAATGAGTGCTGGGACCAAATCTCACCCGAGCTTCTCTGAACCAACACACTGGATGTCCTTTCTATTCATATTCTTTCCAAAATCCAAAAGTGCATGTAGTATGTTTTCCTTCACTGTGACACAGATTTTTCATAAAATTCTATTTTCTGTTCTATTTATAGTTACAGTCTATCCTATTCAAAAATGCTGGTCATAATTCTTTAAACTACTATAATTGTTTTCTAGACTGCCATAACAAAGTACCACAAACAGAGTGACTTAAAACAATGGAAATTTATCCTTTCACAGTTCAGGGGGCTAGAAGTCCAAAATAAAAGTGCTGGCCAGGCCACGCTACCTCTGAAGTCTCTTGTGGAAGATGCTTCCTGGCCTATTCCTGCTTCTGGTTATCCCAGGCATTCCTTGGTTTATAGCAACACAGCTGTAGTTTTTGCCTCTGTCTTCGTCCGGCTGTCTTCCCTCTGTGTGTTTGTGTCTCTGGCTGCCCATCCTAATGAGTTCATCTTAACTTGATTATATCTGCAAAGATCCTATTTCCAAATAAAGTCGTATTCACAGGTATGAGGTAGGTGTGGGGATTAGGACTTCAACATATTTTGGGGAGAAATAATTCAAACATCAATAACTACTAATATACAGATCTAAATATATTTTTAAAACACAGCCTTCTGCTGTACTCTTAAGCAAGTATTTTTAACCTTTGAAGGAAAATATCCTTCCTGTGGACCAGGTAGTCCACACACTATATTCAATGTTTCTAAAAAACATTAATGACTTTAAAATCTGGTAAATCATCAAAATTACCTGAAGTTCTCTTAAGCATATGCATCTTTCTATCTTGCACACACAGGCTTGAATACACAAAGATACATACACACACACACTCATTGCTGAAGCTACCACAGGTTTATTGAATCAGAATTTCCAGATATTTAAATTTTAAGATATTTCCCAGATGATTTCATTTGTCAAAACAGGTTTGGAAACCACTGCCTTAAAAAAACCTTAAAGATATATAACGAAGGAGATGGGTGTGTTAAATTCAAGGAAAAAACATATCTTCTTCCTTGATGTGTTCTTGAAACAACCCTGCTGAGTTGAGTGGTGAACATAACAAGGCAGAACATTGGATCATCGACTTCAGGCACAGCTGAGAGAGAACTAAAGACTGTCAAATGCAAACATCTGCATCTTTTGATTTTCTAGCTCCAGTTTTTCACAAATTCTACTGACTGGAAATTATATATTATTCTGGAGAAGCAGTAACAACATTTGAAGAAATCAAAAAAACTTAATGTATTCCCTCTTAAAACAATTTAGAATGATTTTCATTATCTTTTTGTGTCATTCTAAAACTCCTGCACTCAGAAAAAAATCATCTGCTTAATAAACTTAACAAGAACTTTCTTTTTCTTTTGTCCTTTTTTAAATAATACATAAAGAATACAGGAAAAATTGTTTTGTTAAAAACTAAAATAAGAACAGCTAGTCTATAGGTATCCACTCTAAACAATATGGTTTGTGTTCTTCTAGATTTTATATGTATATGTATAAATAATATCAGTAGTTTTATATTTTACACATAATTCTGATTTTTGCCTTTATCTCTTAAAACATGTCTTGAAGATCTTTCCATATCAGTGTATTTGGATTGATTTCATTCAATAGAACCATTTTCTAATATTTGTTTAACCATAACATTTTGATTGTTTCAACAATTTGCTTATAAAATAAAGATGCAACTAATTATCTTGTAAGTGTCTCATTGTGTACAAATGCAAGTATTTCTCTATGCTATATAAATTAGAAATCAGTGAAAATTTTTGTCCATTTTAAAATTGCAGTGAAAATGCCCTCCAAACTGAATATGTCACCTCCCCCCTCCCAATTTCACATGATATGAGACTAATGATTTCTCCAAAATCTGCCAATACTGGTTTATCAATCTCTTTATCTTGGTAATTTGTAGGTTAAGGATATTTCCCCAAACCTCACCTATACTAGATATTATCAATCTCTCTATATTTGGACTGTGAATGTTAAGAATATTTCATTGTCATTTCAGTTTTGTATTTCTGATTCTTGACAAGATAGAGGAGATTTTAATATATTTATTAAATTTGTGTTTCTTCTACTGTGAGTTGGTGTTTATCTTTTGTACATTTTTAAGATATTTAGCATTTTCATATATGAATTTCTAGGCATTCTTCATATATTCTGGATTTTGTAATTATTCTGAATAAGTATTGCAAATACTCTCAATTTGTCTCTTTTCTTCAAGTTTAGTTTACTGTATTATTGGTATAAATAAGTTCATTCTTTACATCTGAACATTCATCAGTAATTTTCCTTATTTTCATATGAAGTACAACAATTACATAATAAAGCCTTAATCAAAATTAACTTTACTTATGTTTATTAAAAATGAAAACCATTCTAGAAAAAAATTAAATAGGGTGACTATCCTAGATTAAAAGAAAACAATAACCAGTGGTTGGCCTTAACAACGTACAGGCCCTACATAGAATTTTTTAGACAAAATGAGTAAGGCCAGATGAATTAAAAAGAACTTGAACAAGTGTTTGTATACATCTGCCCTCATTTGTAATGGCCAAGAAACAAGATCTCGGATTCTAACTTTGTCTTATAATTTATGCTTATTTGTCTTAGAAATGTAAATACATCGAAGTCCGTTAAGATTAAGTGTTCAAACATTGAAGGCAATTAGAGCTTGTTATTTATTATAAAAATAACACTTATAAATAAGAGCCATAGTGATGATTAAATGGTTCTTTTAGGATTTAAAATTTTGTATACTTGGTTATTAAACAACTGTATGTTAAAAATACATTTTTATTTTAAAACTCTTGCAATCACATCCATCAATTTTTGGACTTTCACTATTGCAATAAATAGAAGAACAAAGTATTTGTTGAGATAATTTAATTCTGATTTAAATAAACTAGTGATTTTCTTGGGAACTTGAAAAGAACACCTACAAATTATGTAGTAAAATTTAATTTTCTTTGCATTTAAAATTTAAGAGATTAGATGGAAGCATAGGGTGTGGCAGGAATAAATCAATTTAAGTTGCCAGATCCACCATTTGGGCAAGTTACTTAACTCTCTAACTTTCATTCCCTCTATTTGTACAATGGAGATAATAATTCTATGCTAGAGTGATTTTGAGGATTAATTAAGATGATATATGTTAGGCACTTAGAACAATGCTTGATGCATAATGATAAACTCTAGTTATTCATATATGTATTAATCTTTGTTAAAATTGGCCCTTATACTTCAACTAAAATATTTCAAAGATAATTTATTTTATAAACTATTTCTTTTAATTATAAAATACCATTTGATTATTGACAAACTTCTTCATGTCTTCTGATGAACCAGAGTGATGGATTAAGAAAAAAAATCACCATTACTAAATTAAATTGACCTGTATTCTAAGACCAAGTGTAAGGTTTGACAGGAGATAAGTTCATATTATTTCATTTGGTTTCCAGTCAGTTTTACCAGCTTTAGCAGAAACAGACAATTTTGCCCTTGCCTTTGTGTGAATAACTAATTATATCAATTTACCTAACTATAACAGTATACTAATTGAAAAATCAATATGCAAGTCACTTTTAATTTTCCTTTAAGCCTTAAAACTTAAAGTGGCTAAAACGTCCCTTTCAAATGGAGAGAGCTATGGGTAAGTAGCTCAGGTCATTTCTGAATGGCAGGTGCTCTAATATTACACAAACTAAAGAAATTTCTGAACACTGGGGTAAAGTAGATCACAAGCCTATATTTGACCTTAAAAAGTAACTCAAAAAGATATTTCAAAGTTATCAAAACTTGGATATATTTTCTTTTTATTTTTCCTTCTATTTATGTTTTTAATGTAATTTTGTATCTAAGCAGTTATACCTTATCTGTGGGGTATACATAAGAAATAATTTTGGAGCTAAGATTGTGTTAGAAGAATAGAGAAAAATGGCTAATAATGGATATCTCTGGTTTCCTTATGAACAGTAACTTAATTTGTAAGATCATTGTTATCCAACAAAAAAATAACTTCCTTTCAGTCATTTAGTCTGGAGTCATTAGTCCTTCCCCTCAGAGATCTGGGGAAAGCAATTTTACTGTATATGCCATGTGTTGTATCACATCTTCAATAACCCCATTCCTCCAGTGAGGTTCAAAAACTTGAAATGATGCAATTATTGGGACCATAGTTGAGGTCCGTGGAGGACTGAAGGGATGCTAATAGTTAAAAAGGCGTAGAGAAAGAAAATTGTGGAATGTGTGCCTTGATAGGAGGACTCAATTTAAGACATCAGTTTGAAGAATCAGAGGAGGAAACATAATAGCAATTATTAGGTTGGAGTAGAAAGAAACATGCTCCCATTTATATAAATATATACAACTAATGTGTACCCATAACAATTAAAATTTTAAAAAGTTTAAAAATGTAAAAAAATGAAAAAATTTAAATGAAAACAAAAGAAATCTGTTGAGAGGGAAGGTGATTTCTCAAAACCCTGTGAGAAATTCTTCATCAGGAAAAAAGAAATCTGTCTTGAGTTAGGAGGAAAAAAAGTATTAAAATGGTTTTTGTTCATTGATTTAGGTCTATTATTGCTAGTGGAAAAAAGCAAGTAATAAGGAAAGCTGCAGATTCTGTGGAAGTGAAAAGAATGAATGTGTATTCACATGGGTCCACAGCACAGTTGTTTCAAGGGGAATTTTCGTAGTATTTATTGTTCATTCACCATTATTCTGCAAGGTAGTATGAGTCATCTTTGAAAAAGTGTTTTGTGTGCATCATGTTTTACAATATCTTTATCTGTGATTTTGCCCCTTCATCTGACACCATCTTTGCTTTGAATAGGGAAAACAGCAGAAGCTCCTAGAGCTAGAAGGGTGGAATGTTGGTAAATGGAGAATCTCATCAAGAGCTCTTGTTTTTGGAAGAACTAGGAGAATTAAGATATCATCATGGTTTATTTCAGTGATAATGGGACTGAAGTAGAAGTCTGACTTTTGAACCTTAGAAAAATAAAGAGGTAATCCGTATCAACCTCAGGCCTGATGGAGACAAATATCAAATCTAAAAATCAAAGTTATAATCAAATCTAAAAAAATAAGTGGAGTTTAATAAAGGAACTATTTATGAAGATGTGGATAGGATTAATGGGAACTATCTAGATTAATTAAATCATCATCTGGAATTGTACCTGCCCTTTGGCTTGAGAAACAATGGAAGGGAACAGTCATTGAGATCCAGAAAGAGGAGCTGTAGCTGTAAAAGATACATTGCCTCCCCTGACAAAAGCTTTGGCCTTTGGTAGAGAGACATGGCCACACTACAGTGGACCTTCATGGTTTTGAGGCCTTTTGGGCCTCAAAAAACAATACCCCAAAAGTATGGCATTTGGCATGCTGCAAGGTTCTGACCTCTTCCTACATCCCCACACCCTCAGCACAGGGTGGAATTTTACTTTGATATTCCCTTATCTACCTCAAGAGCGGACCCGCCAAAGAGAACACAATTGCCTTCGATTTCCTCCCTGAAATTTCATTATCTATCACAGGAAAGAAGACAGGAATGTAACCACAACTGGACAGACTTTGTTCAAATTCTGCTAATTTCTGTTAAGCTAATTTCTGTGTCCCAGGTCTATTTATTCCACTTAAAAATTGTTTACTAGTCATCAAAATTGCCACATTTCCCTCATTGCCCTTTCCCCTGTGAAGAAGGGTACGGAAGCATGTAGAACTCACTGGGTTACTGGGTAATCATTCTCCTGGGATCCCCCTGTGCTTATGCACATTAAATGATTTTTTATGCCTTTTTCTCCTATTAATTTGCCTATTATCAGTTCATTTTCAGGGAACCTGTAGAGCATGGAGGGGAAGCTTTCTCTAACCTCTCTACTCTTATCTCTTGCCAATGCTTCTCGTTGGTTGAGCCACACTGGAAACCAGAAGGCAAACGAGCTGATCTAGTCCACGGAATTATCTCCATATGACACAGAGAAGAGTGGTGAAGTGATCAAGTGGATCGTGAGTGACAATAGAAAATATCCAGGACGTACAAACTAAGTGTCTAAGTATATATAGCCATGATGCACCATTATTTCAGTAATAATTTTTTTCCGTGATAAATACTCTTATAGGTACCTAGCGTAAAAAGGTGAAAAAGTAAGGCACAGTTCTTGCCTTCCTTGGAGCTCACGTTCTAGTGCATATTTTTAATATAGTGTGTGCATATATATGTGTGTGTGTACATGTTTGTATTATTTACCTGGATAAGATACATGTGTGTAGCCAGATAAAATCTTGAAATATGTACGTTTGTGTTTTTCTTTCTTTCCCACAATTCCCAAATCTTTCCCTGGTAGATAGAAAAATTTACACTGCCTGGAGGCAAATTAAGGGTGTTACAGCAGGAATACAAGGAGGAAGCTAATTAATGTTGTTTATTTTTGGTTTAATTTCTTTTTTATTTCTAAGCAATGCTTTTGAAAACAAAAGGGGAAGACACTGAGGGGAGAGGAGTTTTCAGATAATGCCATAACAAGATTGGAAAGCAAAAAGAGGGAGGTGGAGACAACTTGGCCCTGCCCTCTACTCCCAAGTTGAGGTGACCAGGGCTATGAGGGGAGTGATATGGTCCTAGGTTCTGACCACTAAGGAGAAATGGAAGAAATAGATAGAAAAAAAGATGTTGATACAGCTGAGCACATTTTGGCCATGCCAGGGTTACCTTGAAACTGAGCATGCCTACGGAGCATGTCTTATCATTCAAGTGAACATGTGACATCCTTCTTGTGAGAAGAGAGGCCATTCTTACCGTTGTTGGGTGAGGATTTCTGTAGCTCCCTATATGCTTGTTGCCTGTGGAGCCTGATTATTATCTAGTAGGAGAATATTTTTATGTCCTCTGAATTTTGCTCAGCACTCAGGACTAGTTAATACTCTGCCCTAGGTCAACAGTCCAGAAATAGCTTCCACTCAGTCTTCCAAAATACCAGTTGAGGTTCTTGAAGCACTTGCAGAATGGGCAGTAATAATATGAATGATGTTTAATTTCATGTGTTAATTTTACTGGGCTAAAGGGTGCCCAAATAGCTGTTAAAACATTATTCCTAGGTGTGTCTCTTTTGGAAGAGAAAACCATATGAATTGGTAGCCTGAGTAAAGAAGACCTGCCCTCACCAATGTGGTTGGCCATCATCCACTCCACTGAGGGTCTGAACAAAACAAAAAAGCAGAGGAAGGGCACATTTGCTCTCTCTGCTTAAGCAAGCACATTCATCTTTTCCTACCCCTGGACATCAACAATCCTGGTTCTTGGGCATTCTGACTTAGACTGGGACTGGAATCATTAGCTTCCCTGGTTCTCAGGCCTTTGGATTTGGACTGGAACTACACCACTAGCTTTCCTGGGCCTCCAGCTTATAGACAGCAGATCAAAGGACTGCTCAGCCTCCATAATCATGTGAAATAATGTTTTGTAATAAATCTCTTTCTGTTTCTCTGGCGAACCCTGACTAATTCAGTATGGCAAGACGAGTCCTAGCTGGACAGTACAGAAACTCCTCCTGGTTAGAGAGGTGTGTGAGAAGGTATATGTGTAATGTCAAATAACTGTTAATGCTGAATACCTACTTAGAGTTCTGGAAATTATAATCACATATATAATTCAGTTACTTGAACTTGTTTGTACTTTTTCCTTGCTTTCTAACTGTCATATTTCTAGAAAACAGCTTTATTATTCTCTCTATATATGCACTGTTGTTTTGACGTTAATTCAAAAAATGGCAATATCTTTTTATCTTTATTTTTCAGAATTTCTTAAAAACAAACAAATAAAGAAGTCCTCAGTTATTTTAGTGGAGGAAATCATTTAGAAGTTTTGGAGTAGTCACAATTTAGTTTGAATCCTGGCTTTGATAGTTGCTATCTTTGCAACCTTAGGTAAGTTACTTAAGTTTTACGAACTTTAATTTTTCATATTTTTAAAATAAGGGTAATAATGCCAGAATTGCATGGATGTTAGAAACATTACATGCATGTGAAAATCTCCTAATCCTACCACACCAACATTCTCCCTTTCACTTACCATCACCAACCTGGCAATATTTTTTTGGATCCTATAAAAGTGATTGCCACTTGTATGAGTTTATTTATTCAGTTCCAGATGACCTGTAAATCCACTCTATTACTACTGAAGTCCTCAGCAAGTTAAAGATATTAAAGCTTGAATGGATACAAAGCTATTTGCCCATATCTTTCTACCTCTTGTCTTGGTTCACATCTTGAAAACAGAAAATATTGCCCACGTCCTAATGTGATTTTTTTCTCTGATTCCCTTCAGACACAGAACTAAAGATCCCAGTTTCTTTTCACTTGCTCTCAAACTAACGATGTTTCATAAACACGGTCAGTTTTAAAGAAAGTCAAAGCTTAAAATAAAATCTCTACTCCCCTACCCATTTCTAAATAAGGGGATGCAAATATAAAATATAGAAAATTGGATCTCAAATTCAGGTTTATTCCAACAGTTAAATAGAAGGAAAAATAGGAGCTTTGTTTTATCATTAATTTCCCGTCAGTATTTTAAATAATTAATTCCACAAAAACTGGAATATGAAATCTAGCCATAACATTGTCATGGAAATTGTAAAATTAATGATGTACAAAATTACCTCATAAATACTATCATACAAGGATATTCATAACTAACTTACTGGAAATGACAATGCAATGTTAAGCTCTATGTCAGATTCTAAGAGAAAAGTATATAATATGTTTATCAAATATTATTGGTTTCCTGAAACCTTATATGAGGCATTTGCTCCAGATTCTGCAAGAGTAGACAGGTTCCTGAAGTGCCCTCTGAATGCAATATTCTTAAGGGTATTTTGTACACTGAGACACAATATTAAATTTACTACATTGTATTGTTTTAAACAAAGGATGCATATCATCCAGTTAATTTTTTACTGAGAAACATAACCTTAGAAGAAGTAAAGCAAGGAAGCAAAAAAAAAAAAATTCTAAATAGAGTACTATTAAGATATTTAAATAAGAATGATCTTTTAATTGGTAGAGCTAACAAATATTTAAATTATTTTATAGAAAAACGAAAAAATAGTTTATTTTCAGATATTTAATATACAGTTTTCTTTTAAATTATTTATTTAGGTTTTTAAATTGAGAAATAAAAATTGTATGTATTTATGGTGTAGAACATGATGTTTTGAAATGTGTATACATTGTGGAATGCCTAAGTCAAGCTAATTAAACTATGCATTACCTTGCATACTTATCAGGTTTTTTTGTGATCAGAATACTTAAAATCTACTCTTTAAGTAATGTAAAGTATTCAATACATTGTTATTAACTATAGTCACTGTATTGTACAACAGGTCCCTTGAACTTATTCCTCCAATATATAGTTATTTATACACACATTTACACATGCACATACCCACACATATATATGTAAAGATATATCTATGTAAAAGGCAAAAGTTTTAGAGAAAATTTATTAACTCATTTAGCTCAGCAAAAAGAATGGGTAACTTATGTCAATTTCCTGGTTTTGATGTTGTCTTTTAATTATGCAAGATGTTACCATAATCAGGATGGTAGGATGGATGAAGAATGTGCAGGATCTCTCTGCACATTTCTTTGCAGCTTGCAGTGAATATGTGATTACTTCAAAATAAATGTTTTTTTTTTTAAGATTGGATAAAGCCAGACTAAAATGATTTTTCAAGTGAAAAGAACATTTGGAGGGAAATTATATTGTGGTTGTGAGAGCAGGATAGTATTAAATGTGAGTTAAAAATGGACAAATTATTACAAGAACTAAATATGACCATAGAATCTAATAT
The DNA here is from genome assembly GCA_023783475.1 of Daubentonia madagascariensis. Lineage (NCBI taxonomy): Eukaryota > Metazoa > Chordata > Mammalia > Primates > Daubentoniidae > Daubentonia > Daubentonia madagascariensis. Next base: position 2,142,369 of record JAKFHU010000322.1, read on the forward strand.
AAGAAGTAAAAGATCAATAGGAATTGAAAAATCCATTCTTCTTGTGTAGGAATAGAAAATTACTTTTATGCATTTACCTGGAATTTATGGTTATAATCATAATCTAGAATTTCATATGGGAAGCATGGTAGAAAGAAATGAGAATATTTTGTTTGTGAAACTACATGCAAAACATTTTCTAGAGAAAATTTAAAGCAGGAATATGAACCACTTATTCAGTTTCCGTCTTTCAATAGAAAGTTTACTTTGATTATTTAACAATATAATGAATGTTTTCTTTTGAGTACGGTAAATATCTTGACTCTAAATGATGAACTTATAAAATGGGATATTCTTTTGACTCAATTTTCTCATCTGAAATCTAGGACAATAATATTTTTCAAAGTGTTATTTTTTTATATTATAGCATTTATAATATATTTGTTATTATTAATATATAAGTTAAAAGAAGCAGTGAAATATCTCTTAAAATGATCTGAAAAACTATTTATGAAGCACACCAGGGATACACTTTAAAATGATTCAAAGAATGAAATATAGTTGTATAGATTAATTTGAGATATTTTTAAAAATTAAGAAATAAAAAATAAAACATAGATAATGGCTTTTTGTTTTTTACAAACTTTTATTTGAAGTTCATTATGGCCTGTTTGCATAAAATAGAAAGCTAGTGAGCCCTATAGTTAGTGATATTTTAATTCATACCTGGCAAGTAATGGGATTTCCATGATGCACTGAAAGAATACCTTAAGTGTATCATGGAAGAAGGAGCTATTAAAGTGGACGAGGTCATTTATATAACCTCCATTCAAACTATTAGCCATGATCGCTCCTTCTACTAATTTCCACTCCCCTGTGTTTATCACCAGAACAGCATTTAATCTTAAATTTATGTTTTCTCATTATCACTTCACTCTGATTATACTGGTTAAGAAGTAGGAAATTCAGGTCATAAATATGATTGAGTCACTTTATTTACAATTTCTGCTACTTTCCTTGAGAGCTTTTCAGTTTACTCTGCTTTAAAAAGGAACAGTATTCCTGCACATAAAGGACATTTGGGCAGCTTTGGAAACTTATGTAGACATTAATATGGAAGAAGAATTGGAATGAACAGCAGTTGAACTGCTGAGATAATTCCTGTCAGCTGCAGTGCTCAGAACTGGCTTGTGTCCATCTGACACCTTCTGGTCCTGTGGTCTCACTGAAGGCAGTGCTCTGCATATTATCTTTGATCCACTTATGCTTGAATGATTTTGGCTGAAGATGGAACATTTTCCTACTCTTCAGAACTTTGCTGTTACACTTTCTACTCAAACTAGAGAGTTATTTATTTTCCTTTTAACTATGAGTTGGTAATAAATTATAGTTCTGTGTTTAAAATTCACAATATAAATTCTCATTTGTAAGAATGGAAAAAATCTATAGGTCTAGACATAATAACCTAATGAGTCCTAGTTTCTTTTGTTTTAAACCACAAAATTGAAATAAATCATCATACCCTACTATCTTGGTCTTCTCAGGATGCCATAACAAAATACCATAGACTGGGTGGCTTAAAAACAGAAATTTATTCTCTCACAGTTTCTTGGAGGCAGGAAGTCTGAGATCAGGGTGCTAGCATGGTTGGTGTCTTTCCTGGCTTACAGACAACTATCTTTTCACTGTGTCCTCATGTGGCAGAAAGACAGAGGGGGCGAGAGAGAGAGAGAGAGAGAGAGAGAGAGAGAACAGCTCTCTGTTGTCTCTTCTTACAAGGACACTAATCCCATAGTAGGGGGCCACCCTCATGACATCATCATAACTTAATACCTCCCCAAGGACCCATCTTCAAATACCATCACATAGGATCTTAGGCTTCAATGTTTACCAATTTAGGGGGAATTCAAACATTTGGTTCACAACATCTATTAAGAATCTCTTTTAAAAATATGTTTTAACAAAGAGTGTGACATTTTTCACAGTCCAGAGAAGTAACACCTGACAACCCTCTTAAGGGTACCACACCATTTTATATTGAAAATAAACTTCATACAGTTTACAAAGAGCTGATGAGTAATTGTGATATTTGCTTCCAGGGAATATTGGAAGAGATGGAAGGTCTACCTGCACATTAAAGTTGATGAAACTAAGACTCAAAGATACTATGACTTGGCCACTGTGTTACTGAGACATGACCCTTGCTTTTCTGACTCCAGATCTCATGTTGACTTTATGAGTACCCTGATGTTTCTGAATAATATTTTGTTCTTCAATTATAAAATGTGTTTCCTAGCATTTTTATTTTTTCTCTCAACTTGTTCTTTTATGACGTGCAATGGAACAAAATTGTGGCTAAACACTGGAAATACAAATTTTTCCAGATTTTACTTTCCCACAACTAATTTTTTCCTTTAGTTACTAATGTTTTGGATAGTATTTCTTGGGCAATAATTATCTATTTAAAAATTTCAGGGTTACAGTTTTGTGGTAACCTACCATGAGTGGATAGCAAGATTTTCTAACATATTTCATAGGAATATTTTCTGTGGTTAGTAATAGCAAGAAAATTCTTGCTGTTCTGCTAAACTATTTGTAAAAAGAGAGGTAAATATGTGAAAACCTAATTTAATGTTACTTATTTCCTATTTCTTTTTTCCATACTCTCTCCAGAATGCTGTCAGGTTTATATATTTCTCTCCATGTGCATGACCTCAAACTGAACAATAAATATTTCGGTGAAGATTTAGTCTCGTTCAATTCACAGGGTACCGGGAAGGAACACTGATGTTGAAGTCAAAGAACATTTGGTTTGATATCTGAATGCATATCTTAAGGAATATGTGGCCTTAGGCAATATAATTGTTTTTATGCTAAGAAATATAGCTAAAAAAAATTAGCCAGGTGCAATGGCAGACACCTCTATTTTCAGTTTCTTGGGAGGCTGAGGCAGGGAAGATTACATGAGCCCAGGAGTTTCAGAACAGCCTGGCCAACATGGCAAAACTATGTCTGTTATAAAAATAAATATATATATATTTTTTCGAGTATTTACTATGTATGTATAATTGAGGCAAAGGTTAAATGGATTAAGGGACATGTCTCCTTGCATAACAGCTATATATGGTAGAAAGGATAATTAGCTAATAACTTCTCTTCATAATTAAAATTTTAGTACTAGTTTTTCTGTTGAGTATGACATTGCCTTGGGGCCAGCATATTGCTTTCAGTTTTTGCAAAGACATAAGATTCAGAAATTTGGAGTCACAATCTAAAAACATTATTGCAGGTAAGTGAGAGGCGAGTAGTCAGCATATTTTATATACTCATCATATAATACATATATTGTTATGAATGAAAATTAGCATTAATATGAACATCTACCTCAATGAAGTCTTAAGCCTCTTAGGAAATTACTATTTTTAGCCTAGTATTTGTAATGATTAATGGCCATATTAAATGACCACTTTAGTAGTTTAATCTGTATATTTAAAATTCTCCTTGGTTGAAATCTCCAGCTATCATCATTATGTGTCTTAGGGCTAGAAATGACAATAAGCATTATTAATATGCCAAAGAACAGACTGGAGGACAGACATTGCCAGCATGAGGTACCAGGAGTTTTTGAGACTAGAAATTCATCTAAAGTAACATTTTTATATTATTATTTTACACTGACATATGTGAAATGATAGTAAAGGAGCACCAACAGATAAACCTACCTGTGTGTTTTCTTTAATTAAGCACCACTCATGAATAATGTCACCAAATGCTATATTTAATGTCTGCTCTTTTTGCAGTTTTCTTTAAGTCTGACAGTGGTTCCCTCAAACATAAAAAGATCCTCTTTAAGATGGAGCTCAGTTCCTCATTTGTCAGATATTCATGTTTTTACATCTCAGCTCCAGAACTCAGAAGTGCTTGAAGTTTAGGCTGGAGGGATGAATTGTGAAATGTGTTCAAGTTGAAATTGATCAAAGTGGGCCTAGGATATAGCAGGATGATAATTAATTTGGAATGAGTGGATGGGATGAAGCTTTCAGATCAATGAGTAACTCATGAATTTTATCAACACCCTTCCAAGCCTACTTATAAGCAATTGAATAAAGGAATTAATGTAATTATGCCAGGATGTTTTCCCTGCAAATTTTGATTTTCTGTACATTTAAAGTAAAAATTATTAATTGAAGAAGCCTAGTGATTAATGCTATGCATAAAAGTAGATTTCTTATATCAATCTTTGTGTACATTTAATTCCATTGCATTTAAAAAATATATTCCAGAAAAAAATTAAAGACATTTTGTCTTAACTTTTTTTTGCTAATGCCTAGTGGTAAGAATGGAATGATTTTTAACTTAATTTTTTAATTGATTTTAAATTTTACTTATTAAGCTATGTTACAACTGAAAGTTTGGCCCTGTATATAATCCTTCAACAGGTTTAACTCATTGAAAACTTGGACTGGCACATGTAAAGTACAATCAGAATCAAAATGTCAAGGAACAAAAAATTGGAAAGAGTGCAAAGAAGTAATGAAAATAGGTTATTTTTTAAAATGGGTTAATTAAGGGAGAAATACCAAATATGTACTAATAACTGCATTTTACTGTGCTAAATTACTGCTTTTTATATTTTAAGCATTTCTTCCTAATAGTTATTCTATTAAATTTTTGCATCTCTTTCTTTCTTATATATGTCTTTCTGTATGAATAAGATGTTAGCTTATACTACATTTAGGTTTCTATATTCCTTTATTTAAACAGGTTATATTTTGTGACCATATTTCCATGTTAATAGATTATTTTAAAACGCATAGTTTTAATAATAATAAATACATAACATTTTATTTATTCATTTCCTTTTGTTAATTACTTAGTAGTCTCTACTCCTTTGCTATTATAAGCAGAGCTAAAATCTTTGTGCAGCATATGGAAAGCATTGTGGAAATCATTGTTACTTTCTTTAGTTTTAATTTCTACATTTAAAATGACTAAATCAAGACATGGATAAAATACCCTTAAAATTTTTGTATTTGTTTGCATTTCACCCACAATGTGCAAGAATTCTCATTTCACCACATTCGCCTAAATGCCTGGCATTTATTTCAAGTTTTAACAGTTTCATAGCATAAAAATGGTACAACTTTGTTTTAATTTTTTTATTATGACAGAGAACAAAATGTTTTTCATAAGTATTATGACCACTTGTTGTATTTCTTCTTTTTTGGAATTGCCTTTTAACATAGTTTTCTTATCATTCTATCATGGCCTTTCTTACTGATTTATGTATGATATTATAATTTACAAGATCTATTAAGAACTTCAGAGCGTTATCTGTTAGATTTGAAATACTATTTTCCAATTCATTTGTGTATTAGAATTCTCCAGAGAAACAGAACCAGGAGGATGTATGTAATGTGAGTGTGTGTGTATTTTTTTAAAGAAGAGTTTCAAAGTGTACTTTCACATTTTAAAGAAAGTAGGCTTGTCTCTCTCATCTCACAGAAACAAATCTTGAAGATATTCATTAAATTCTTCTTGTGATTTTTCTCCTGTCTCTGGTAGTGGACCCTCCAAAGTTCAGATTCTGAAGGACTTTCTTTCTAATTAGTTTTTATTTACACAATATTCTGATTTCTTTAAGGACAAATGTCCTTTATCTGTTTTCTTGGAGGCCTCTTCTGCAGAATATAATCTGGATTTTTTATGTGATGACTCTTCACATACTTTTTTGGTTTTATCTTTTTTTTGACTTAACTTATTTTATCCTTTGAAATATATGCATATCAGATATATACAGAGAGTTATTATAAGGAATTGGTTCAGGTGGTTATGCAGGCTGAGAAGTTGTTACCAGGAGAGTGAATGGAGTAAGTTCCAGTCTGACTACAAGTTGGAAGGCAAGAGAAGACTGATGTCTCAGCTCAAAGTACGTAAAGCAGAGAAGGAAATAATTCTTTTGTACTCATACTTTTATTCTATTCAGGCTTTCAACAGATTGTATGAGGCCCACCCACATTGGGGAGGGAAATCTACTTTATTAGTATACTGATCCAAATGTTATTCTCATCCAGAAAGATTCCCACAAACACAACCAGAAATAATGTTTAACTAAATATCTGGGCATCCTGTGGCCCAGTCAAGTTGACACATAAAATTAACCATCACCGTTGGGCTTTTAATTTGTACCAATTCTTATTACCTTAAAATAGTCTTATTATTATTTTATGTAATTAAACAGACATGTATTTTATCTTACATTTCATCATTTTTTTTTTTTTTTGCTTTAGGAGAGCATTTTCCATTCTGAAATTATATGACTGTTTAGGCATATTTTCTTTCTGTGCCTTTATTAATGTTTATTCAAATATTTTAGTAAAAAGCAGGAAGTAATTTTCTAATACTGTGTTTTCTAATTATTTCAACCTTATGCACAGATAGAAACCATAATTATTAGAAATGATATATTTCTTATTAATGAAATCATATACATGAAGAACACATTTCTAATATGTTTTATTTTTTCATTCAACTTATTTATTTTGGACATAGATAGATTTTTAAATAATTGAGATTATTAATCCACTAAGCTTTGTTAACTACTTTTATTTTTAATAGACTGTATCATGCCTACAAAGGACAATTTATATTCTGCTCTTAAATATATAGTCCATCAGCCTAGTAGCAAACAAAGGATAATAATTATAAATAATAATAAAATAACTGTTTTTGACCTACCATCCACTTTCATACATAGAACATTACCAAAAGTTATAGTTTTATGAGCCTGATCACATCCTCCCTCATAACCACTACAGTTAATTTTTTGTCGATCTTTTCTCTGTCTTCCTCTTAATTTCACATCATATGGATGTTTCTCTAATTAATAAAAATTTTTGTTTTGCAGTTTGGGAAATTTGAGTTGTAATAACATTGAATAATATCCTTATGTTATTTTTTTCTTCAGCGATGTTTTTAGGACCACCCATATTGATGTATGTATCTGTTGTTTATTCTTTTTCACTTCTATATGTTATCCCGTTTTAAGAATGGACACAAACACATGTAAAATTTCCAGTATCCTGCAAATGACACTTTCCAGGGCTTCTAAATTTGCTTTTCACATAGTAGAAGCCACTTAGCCATGCTCATTTTAATACATGTAAACACACTAAGATAGGAATTATCAGATTTTAGAGAATATAATTTTAAAATCTACTGCAGAATTCCAAGTTGTTTCCAAAAGGAATTATGATAATTTTATAACCTGGTAACTTTGGCAACACTTTGAATTAGATTCAGACTCTAATTTTTCAAGCTGGTTGATATTAAATAGCAATTCACTATGAAAAAATTGCATTTCCCTTTTTAAAAAATAAAATTTAGCATTTAAAAATAAGATTTGCAGTCATTTTTATTTTCACCATTGATTTTCAGGAGTTATATATTGTATATATTAATTCTGTTTATTGCATATATTTATAGTATCTATACTTGTATTTGTCATCTTTTCACATTTCTTATGGTATCTTTTGATGAACAGAACCTCCTAATTTTCTAAATTTGGTTGTTTATCTCTTCCTGGGCATTCATATATAATTCATATATATTAATTCATATATATATATATATATATATCTCAAAAGTAACCCTTCAAGATTTTAATCGTAAATTTATTAAAATGGTAAGTTATTTGGGAAGAACTGATCAATTTACAATATTATATATTCACATTGAGGTATATCAAGGTCTATTCCTTTATCTAGTATTTTATTATTTTCTTAGTAGGATTTTGAAGCTTTTTTTTGTATGGCTAAGAACCACATATTTCTTAAATTTATTCTTCATTAATTTATAATTTTTTTGAAGAGATTGTAAATGTGATATTTCTTCTATTATGTTTTTTCATATGTTTTTATTATGTTTTCTATTATGTTTTTAATTATATAGGAGAAAATTGGTTGTAGTGAGCATTCTGTTTACCTTTTTTATTCCCCACTGTTTTTCTAACTAAAATCCCTATGTTCAGCTATTCAGATTCCTCTTATGTTACTTTGTAACTCCAACTCCAATTCCAATAGATTGATACTGATTATACAAATTAACCATGATGCTTGTATTCCTCTTATTAATGATCAAATTAGGAGTGGGCTTGTGGTGCATTTCTGGCCAATGATATCTGAGGTAATATCTATTGGTGAACTTCAGGAGATAGTGTCCTCAGTTCATAAAAGTATGCCACCAGAAAAGACAACTTCATGTTTCTTTTTAAGAATGTTGCTTTACATGGTACAATTCCGGGACCTTCTGCCACCATCTTCTTATTAGCCCAATGATGAAACATTTAATCTAGAGGAGGGCAGATCAAGAGAATCATTGGAAAATAGAGCCAGAATGTAGAATGCATTAAAACTGAATCATCTCCTACCTATAAATTTCCTGTTATGTGAAATAATAAGTTTCCATATCTTTATGCTAGTTAGAATCAAGGGTTTTTCTATTTTTGAAGCCAAAAACATCTTAACTAGCAAACCATTATGTTTTCATTTCTTTTGCAACCTGATACCATATGAACTCTTTTTATCAGTTCTAGTACATTTACTTTCCTTAAGGTTTTAATCACATCATCTAAAAATAATCATACATATAAAGAGCTTGGAAGTCATTACTTCATTCCTCACAACAAGGAAAAAGGTGAAAACTAAAAAGCAATAACTATTTTTTAACACAGCAAAGCTGAGGTTGCAGGGAAATTTGCCACCCTGAAATCTGAGAGGACGGGTAAGTAAGTCTAGACAGTCATAACTTAGATCTTCTTACCTGGAGCAGAAGCTGCTGGAGCCAAAAATTAGTAGGAACACTTAAATGGCAATTTTGACAAGTTGCTGAGTCTGAGTGAACTAGTAGTAGAGCTAGAAATACCTGGGGACTGTGGTTTTAGGGGGGGCCCCTCACTTTCTCTGGTTTTACCTCCAGGAAACTTATCAGATTCTTTAGGTGATTCTTTTATACTCTCCAGGGTAAAAGACTTTATCAGAAAGACATATCTTACCTTGGGAAAGGCATTTCTCTGACTCTAGCACTCTCTAATCTTCCTTTGTCACCTAAAGGGGGAAGGTGCTAAGAAACACTGTGAAGGGCACAGTCCAGGTACACAGGCCTACTAAAAGACAGATTTCATAAGAAGACTATAGAAATGCTTCCCTTCTGCCATGCCTTACCACCACAGCAATAGGTTCCAGTATAAGAACAATAGACTACAGCTAAAAGGGTGAAATGGCAAAGGCTCTAAAGAGGAATTCTTAAGGAAACTCAAAGACAACAGGGGAAGGAAAAACTAGGACACTGGAGGATTTTGAAGTGTCTCACATCTACACATATAGTAAACATTATATACAGTCCAAATCCTAGACAGATTAAAATACAACCTTACACTAATGGCCTCTTTACCTCGGTTACCTCTGATATGATCTGATTGGCTTTCAACAAAAATTACAGACATGCTAAAAGAGAAGAGAAAACACATCTCAAAGAAACAAATCAATCATTAGAAGCTGCCTCAGATATGACACAGATATTGAAATTACTGTAGACAGGGAATTTAAAATAACTATGAATAACATGTTAAGGGACCTAATGGAAAAAATAGAAAATATGTAAGAACAAATGTTTAATGTGAGCAGAGAGATGTAAACGCTAAGAAAGAATCAAAATAAAATGCTAAAGCCAAAACACTGTAACAGAAATAAAGAATACTTTCAATGGGATTATTGGTAGACTGATACAGCTGAGGAAAGCATCAGAGAACTTAAAGATATGTTAATAGAAACTTTCAAAACAGAAATGCAAAGAGAAAAAAAATAATAAAACAGAGCATAGTATCTATGACATGTGGGGAATTACAAAAAGTAACATTTAATTGGCATAACAGAAGAAGAATAGAGAACAGGATACAAGAAATATTTGAAGTAATAAAGGCTGAGAACATTCCAAAATCAATGACAGCCACCAAAAAAAAAAAAATATATATATATAGGAAGCTCAGAGAATATCAAACAGAATAACACACACAAAAAAGTTTACACTTAGACATATCATATTCAAATGGAGGAAAACAAAAGACAGAGAAAAATCTTGCAAGGAGCTAGGGAATAAAAATATCTTACCTATATAGAACAAGGATAACTATCACATCAAACTTCTTGTCATAAACCATGAAAATAAGAAGAGAGTGAAATGGAACATTTAAAGTATTGAAAAAAAAAATATACCACCCTTGTATTCCAGAATCCAGCAAAATTATTCTTCAAATGTGAAAAAGAAATAAAGACTTTCTTAGACAAACAAAACCTGAGGAAATTCATCATCAGCAAACCTGCCATTGCAAGAAATGTTAAAAGAAGTTACTTATAAAGAAGGAAATATAGGTCAGAAACCTGTATGTATGTATAAAAAAGTAAGAGTGTTGGAGAAGGAACAGATGATGGTAAAATAAAATATTTCACTATTTTTATTCTTAATTAATCTAAAGATAGTTTAAGATAGTAATAAGAATATATTGGGTGATTATCACATATGGATAAGTGAAATTAATGACAGCAATGTCTTGAGATGAGAGACAGTAATCAGGAATACCCATTTCTAGGGTACCTGGTCTACATGTTAAGTGATGTAAAGTGTTATATTAATATGAGGTAGACTTGATTAAAAAATACATGTTGTAAACTCTAGCTCAACCTTTAAATTTTTTTAAAAGATGCATAGTTAATATGCTAAGAGAAGAGATAAAATAGAATCTTATATTTAATAATAAGCATAATTAAAAATCAGAGAATCCAGAAAAATGGGAAAACCAAAGCAAAAATAAGTACAATAAATAGAAAACAGTTATGAATATGGTAGATAATCCAACTATATCACTAATCATTTTAAATATGAATTGTCTAATTGTACCAATTAAAGCAAAGTCAGAATGGATTAACAAAAACCTAAAACAAAGACCAAAAATCAAAAAACCAAGACCCAACTGCATGTTGTCCACAAGAAACTCACTTTAAATATAAAGACTTAGATTGGTTAAAAAAAAGAAATGATATATTATGCTAAGGCAAATCAAAAGAGAGCTATAATAGCTATATTAATTCAGAAAACAATTTCAGAGCAATGAAAATTATCATGGATAAAGAGGGGCATTACATAACGTGAAAGGAATTAATGCTCTGAGAAGATATATCATTAATGACAGGCACACTAAAATCCTTGACTTCAGCATTACACAGTTCATCTGCGTAACAAGAACACTTGTACCCACTAAAAAATTGTCTTAGGCAAATCAAAGTTAAAATGTATATATGTACCAAATCCTGATAGAACTATAAAGAATAATACACAAACCCACTACAATTGTTGGAAACTTTAAGGCCCTTCTTTCAGTAATTTGTAATTAAGCACACAGATAAGCAATAGGGATCTAGTTGACCTGGACTTTCTTTGCTTTCCAGTAATTATATCACTTTAAAAAAAATCAAATAATAATGGAAAAATTATTAAGCATGATGATAGAAATTATTGTGAGAAAGTAGGAGGCTTTTTAACAAAAATTATCCTGATAAAATGCAGATACATTTTAAAATACTTATTAGTAATTTCAGTTGAACTTTTGTATAAATCTGAAAAGCTAACAGTTCAAGACTGATCTTGTTAAAATGCTAACAGTGACTGATATTCCACATTGATAATGAAAAAGATATCTTTGCTTTGAAATCCTAATGATTATCTAGTAAGGTTGGAGGTTGGCTATAAAAATCATAGAATCTGATAGTTCCTCTTCTTAAAGGTTAGTCATGAGAGACATGTGACCTGAGAAATATTTTCTGTCTCAATAAAAACTTCTGAGACTTTAATTTTTTGCATCATATAGCATGAATAACACAAAATATTAATCAAATTAACTTCAGAAAAAATAACAATTACTATAAAATGTTTCTTAAAGATTCAACATAAGAACTTGAAAACCATAAATATTCTCCTAGCAATTGTGCTAGTGGAACAGAATAAAATTAGACATGATTATGGGTAATAGCTAATATTTTACATACTATTCAATATCAATATGTATCAAAATATTTTGATGCTTTTATTTTTTCCCTGGATAAAGCACTTCCCAATTATTTGAAAGATTCTGACATAAAATATATGAGGGATTGAATGCAAATTTTAAAATTTACACATAGATCTTCATCTATGTGTTATTGGAAACCATCCTTTATGAAATTAATAAAGGCCCACAAGGTGGGAACTGTGGTAGGGGAAATATATTAATACAGTGGTCCCTAAACTTTTTGGTACCAGGGACTGGTTTCATGGAAGACAATTTTTCCACAGACCAGGAAGGGTGATGATTTCAGGATGATTCAAGCACATTACATTTATTGTGCAGTCAAACCTCTCTGCTAATGATAATCTGTATTTGCAGCTGCTCCCTAGTGCTAGCATCACTGCCTCAGCTCCATCTCAGATCATCAGGCATTAGATACTCATAAGGAGTGTGCAGCCTAGATCCCTTGTATGCGCAGTTTACAGCAGGGTTCATGCTCCTATGAGAATTGAATGCTGCAGCTGATCTTACAGGAGGTGGGGCTTATGCAGTGATGCAAGTGATGTGGAGTGGCTGTAAATACAGATGAAGCTTCATTCTCTTGCCCACTGCTCACCTCCTGCTGTGCAGCCGGGTTCCTAACAGGCCACGGCATCGGGCCACAGCCTGGGGGTTGGGGACTGCAGTATTAATATATAAAAAAACAGCCATTGTTCCCTAGCTTGCTTTCCTATAATTGCTTACTACTCAAGAGTCATATAGCTGATGGTCATAAAGATTCTTAGCTCTCCTCATTTCTCCCATAGATAACACCACCTTTGTGAAACCTAAGGCTAGTTTTTGAAATATCTTCCAGGCCCCGCATTCTGGTGGAATGGCTGACCCACCCAGATGAGTGGCCCAATGCCAGTCTTGGCCTGCTAGGAACCCGAGTGGCCCATACTGAGGAACTGATTTAACTGGTATTACGACCGCCATACAAGAACTGACTCAGCACAAGAAGACAATTTCTACACCCCTATGGTTCTGCTCCAAACCCAGCCAATTAGCAGACCCAATTTCCTAGCCTTTTACCTGCCAAACTATCTTTAAAAATTCTTTCTCCCAAATTCTCAGGGAGACGGATTTGAGAAATTCCTTCTGTCTCCTCGCATGGTGCCTCCAGTATTAATCTCTTTCTCTGCTGTAACCACTGCTCTTTCAGTGACTTGGCTTCCTCTTGAGCAGAGGGCAATGGAGTACTCATCAAACAAATGCTATATGTCCTAAAGGAGTAGATGTTAGTATTAACACAGCTTAATTATTAATTGGTACAAATTTGAGAAAATTCAAGTTCTTAAAAAGGACACCTGGCCAACACTTGATGCCAATAGAGTTTTGAGCAACCTGACAGTTTATTGTATAATTACTTGTGTTACATTATAATCTGGAGTATATATTTTTTCTCTCTCTTTCCATTGTAAAGGGTCTATAAAACAGACATCTGTAATCAGGAGATGAACATATACTATTCTAAATTATACCTTTTATTTAACAAGCTTTAGTATTTATAAATTTTTCTCTTCTCCTTGGTCTTTCTTAAATTTAAAAGTATCAAAGTACCTAATTGGAATATGAATGTTATCCTCTCTAAGTCTTTCACTAGTTTCTGTTCTAAGAGAAAGTATGTAGTTTTTTTTTTTTTTTAATTTTTAGAGATACTTGGTTTTGTTTAACAAGGTGTATTTAGCTGGTCACCTTTTCTGTTCTCCAAACCCCTTCCCTGGAGGTATTGACCTTTTTCATCTTCTTTATTTGTTTGTATATCTATCCCATGCAGCCTGGATTACATAGGCTCCTGTTTCATGTCCACCCACATAGTCTTTCTGGTTCTTGACTTGCTCTTATAATTGGTTTCTTGAATTTTTGGAAACAATTTGATTTACTTCTGTGTCTTGCATTTCTGTATCTAGGTCTTCTTTCTTTTTGCATATCTAGTTTTTATCTCCTCTTCAACTCAGGTACTTATCTGTGCTCCACTGTAACATTGCCCATTTAAGTTTCTCCCAGCCATAACTTAAGTTTCCTAGTCTTTATAGATTTCTATTCTGCACATGTTACCCCTCTATTTTAAACTCTAGGTTCATGCTATACTGTAGCCTGGAGTTCTAAGGCTGAACCTACTCAGGATTAGATGGTAACATTATATTTCCAGGAATTAATCTGTGAGTTTTCTATTTCCCTTCCTCATTATTGCTTCATTGAGAATCTGTTGACACTTTTTTTCCTCCCCCAGCTCACACTGAAACACAAATGCACATGCTAACCCTTTCTGTTCTACCCTCTGCCTTTGATACTCCTCTGCCTCTGCATGGCTCTGCAGATCAGGTAGCAGCTCCAGAGCACTTGCTTGTGCATAGCTGGGGTGCCCTATCCCACGTGGGTAGCCGTTTTAACTGTGACCTACACAACTGTGGCTAAAAAGAAAATACTAAAACTTTTTGGCCTAAATAGAAGATAGAAAGGTTTGAAAGCATGCTAGCATGAAATAAATACAGCCAGGGCTACAGGAAAGGGGAGGAAGAGGCCGAGGTTGACTTGGACTGGAAAGGAAGGAATGGAAAAAGGGAGGAATAAAAGACCTTGCATTTTGAAAACAGGGAAGTGAAGTAGAAGGATGCAGCCTCAAACTCTCCTGAGCACAATCTGCCTGTACATATTTAGACCTCTCAGGACAAGATTTGGGTCATTTTTCAACTGTACTGGGGATGACACTGGGGTGGAAAACCTTACTTTATGACCAAGGTAGAACTTCTCAAGAATTATCCTTTGAGTCAGGCCACAGTGGACATAACCCCATTGCTATAATAAGATAAATTCATATTTTTACAATCAATAAATAGGCAATAAAACCTTAGTTTCTAAGAAAAAGAAAGAAAATCACATATTTTCAAAACAAAAATTGTTTCCCTCCACTGGCTTCCACTTCCAAATTTTCCCATGAGTTGAATAAAGATGCATTCCATCAAGTTTTTCTGTTTAAAGGATATATTATCTCTCTTTGATATTTTAATGACATTACAGAAATTTTTATCACTAATTTTGCTAACAGATACAAGAAAAAAACCCAGCTATTTCATGTGTTCAGAAATCTGAAAATAATAAGTTAATCTTAAATTACTATATTATAAAATTTATTATAGACTTAAATTTATATTTCTTCAAAGGAAACTGAGAACAGTGAAAAAGTTACTTCATATTTTAAAAGTGACTTTAGGTAAAAAAAAATATTTTAGGGAATAAAAGCTTAAGTTTTAGTATTATCTATTTTGGCTTAATAAAATGAAATTCATAATCTTAGATTCATGTCCTGATGCAACCAAATAAGACATTTTATTGTAAAATAAAATCTGAATCTTAATGAATGCAAATATGAATCACAGCCTCCCATCCACTATATTTTTGTTGATGACCTGAAGAGATATATTTGTTTAAATTTTTTCTTTTTTGGAGTTGAAAAGAATGCAGTTGCTGATATTAAATCAGATGCAAATTTAATATCTTGGAATATACTTTCTGGAGTAAAATAAATTACAGAAATCTGCATTTATAATTATATATAAGATTTGTCAAAAAGTAATACATATAAAACTTTTATTTTTCCTCTAGAACAGAATACATATTCCTTAAGGGTATTGCAATTATTCTGTACAAAATTCTTAATATTTTCTTAACTGTGAATTTAATTTGAGTTATATGTTTTCTAATTTCATTAATACTAAAATAAATATTAAGCTTGTTTTTGAGAGAAGAACATTCACAGAAATTATGAGATGTTTTATGTTGGGGTTGATTTTAGGAGAGAGCTGTCCTGGTTCTCTGGCTCCTTGCTTGGAAGAATCACAAGTAGGGCTGGTGTGACAGACTGATGACAAACACAAAGCACTTCCACACAATCAGCCTTTATTTGCAAAATGAAAGTGCCTTCTAGAGAGAGTGGAAAAGGTCTGTCTCCATGAGTGGAGAAGACCCTGAATTTAAAGACAGAGTATAGAAGGTATAGCACACTCAAAATCAGTAGAGAGCAGACTGTTCCAATAAGGAACAGCATCACCCCAGCATTAAGGTCTGACCTTTATGCTAATCCCTAATAATATGTTAAGCTGGGAGTGGAACATTCCTGTCTTTTTGAGGAAGTGGGTGGAGATTTCCTAGAATCATGTATCCTCCCATTTTCTGTCCTTGTATGGCTGGCTCCAGAACTGTCATGGCACTAGGGGGTGTGATTTCTTACTACGCTAATAGGGAAAGGTTACCTGGGGGCAGGTTCTTCATCCCTCTGCATATGTCCCAGTCAAGGGAAGGCCCCTAAACCACCATTTCCCACTGTTGTGGTTTCTACTCTTTATTCTCATTGGCCCATGCCACCTGCATACCCTCATCCCTACCTAACATTTTCTGTATAAATTACATACACTTAATTATTTTGAGATGTGCAAATAAACATAGGAATGTGATCCATACACAGGGAAAAAGCAGGCAATAGATTTACCTTTGGAGGGTAAATCCCTCCAAAGATGGTGGACTTAACAAAGACTTCAAAGCAGCTATTATAAATATGTCCAAAGAACTAAAGAAAGAATGCTTAAAGAATTGAAGGAAGTTATGACAATGTCTCATCAGATAAAGAATGTCATTATAGAAACTATTTAAAAGAACCAAATGAAAATTCAGAGTTGAAAAGTATAAATTAAATAAAAAATTATTTGAGAATCTTAAATCTAGATATGATAAGGAAAAAAAAGAAACAATAAACTTGAAGATAGCTCAACAAAGATTATGCAACATAGAGAATTGATTTAAAAAATTCACGTATATATTGTCTGCAGAAGATATACTTTAGATTGAAAGAAGCAAATAAGCCTAGATATGCCATGAAAATAACAACTGCAAAAACACTGGAGGAGCTATATTAATATAAGACAAAAAACTTTAAAACAAAATTAATGTATTTGAGATAAAGAGAGATACTTTATAATGATAAGAGACTCAGTTTTTTGGGATGATCAAAGAATTATAAACGTATGTGTATGGAAGAACAGAGCCCCAAAATATATGAAGCAAAACCTGATAGAATTGAAAGAAAGAATAGATGAGCCATCAATAATAGAAGACTTTAATAAACTACTTTCAATAATGGATAGAAGAACAAGGGAGAATACAAACAAGAATATAGGAGACAAACTATAAATCAACTAGATTTAACATATATTCATAGTACACTTCTACACGTTATTGTCAAGCACACATGGAGCATGCTTTGTATAGATCTTATACTCAGCTGTAAAACACAACTTATTAAATTTAAAAGGATTGAAATCATACAATTGCTTTTTTTTTAATTTCAGAATATTATGGGGGTACAACACTTTGGCTATATATATTGCCCATGCACTGCCCATGTCAGAGCTACAATCGTGGTCATCCCCCAAACTGTGCTCCCCACATCCATTCAGTGAGAGTTTTTCCCATCCCCTCCACCTCCCTCGCGCCTGCCCACCCCCTGATGAATATTATTGCCCTGTGTGATGTAAGTGTTGATCAGTTAGTACCAATTTGATGGTGAGTACCAGTGTGCTTGTTTTTCCATTCTTGTGACACTTCACTTCGAAGAATAGGCTCTAGCTCCAACCAGGATAATACCAGATGTGTTAATTCACCATTGTTTTTTTTTTTTTATTTATTTTTTTAATTTCAGAATATCATGGGGGTACAACATTTTGGCCATACACATTGCCCCTGTTCTGCCCGTGTCAGAGCCACAATCGTGGTCATCTCCCAAACTGTGCTCCCCACATCCATTCAGTGAGAGTTTTTCCCATCCCTTCCACCCCCCTCCCGCCCGCCCGCCCCCTGATGAATGTTATTGCCCTGTGTGATGTAAGTGTTCATCAGTTAGTACCAGTTTGATGGTGAGTACCAGTGATGCTTGTTTTTCCAATCCTGTGACACTTCGCTTCGAAGAATGGGTTCTAGCTCCGACCAGGATAATACCAGATGTGTTAATTCACTATTGTTCCTTATTGCTGAGTAATACTCCATGGTATACATATACCACACAAAAAGCAGAGCAAAGGGATGAAATTAAACCACAAAGAGATAAAATTAAAATTAAATTACAGAAAGAAAGTTGAGAAATTCACAAATAGATGCAAAATTGAACAACATACTTCTAAAAAACCAGTGGACCAAAGAAGAAAGCACAAGGGGAATTAGAAAATACTTTGAAATGAATGAAAATGAAAATACAACACTCCAACAAACATATTAGAAGCACATAAAGCACTTCTCAAAGTATAATATATAGTTATAAATGCCTACCTTATAAAAGAAGAAAGATTTCAAATTAATAGTTTAAACCTTCACTTTAAGAATCTGGGGGGGGGCAGGTAATGGCAAACCAAATCAAGAGCAAACAGTAATAAATAAGAAAGTAATGAAGGCTAGAGCAGCAATAAGTGAACCAGAAAGTAGAGAAACAATGCAGAAATTCAACAAAACTAAAATATGCTTCATAGGGTAGATCAACAGAAATAACAGACCTCTAATTAAATTAAGATAAAGAAGACTCAAATGATTAAATCAGGAAAAAAAGGGGGGATATCATTAATGACTTTGGAGAAAGAAGATTATAAAAAAATACCATGAAAAACTGTGTGCCAACAAATGAATAAGATCAAATGGAAACTTTATCCTAGAATTCCTAGAAAGAAATTAATTACCAAAAATGACTTATAAGAGAATTCTGAATAGAATTGAAAGGAGTAATGTATAAAATAAGTAAAAATTTGAATAATAAATTTAATAAATGATTCTGTTTAATAAAGTAAAGTAAATAGTAATTTAAATTTTCCACAAAGAAAAGCCCAGGCCAAGATTGCTTCACTGCTGAATTCTACTAAAAACGTAAGGAAGAATAATACCAATCTTTTTTTTTCTTATTTCAGAATATTATGGGGGTATAAACATTTTGGTTACATGAATTAATTTGTACAGTTTGAGTCAAAGTTATAAGTGTGTCCATCACCCAGATAGTGTGCATTGTACCCGTTACATGTGAATTTACCCATCCGCTCCTCCCCCCTACCTGCTTGATTTCCGTTGAATTTAATACCATATATACATATGAGTGTTGATCATTTAGTTCCAATTTAATAGTGAGTACAGGTGGTATTTCTTCTTCCATTGTTGTGATACTTCACTTAGGAGGATGGTCTCCAGTTCCATCCACGTGGTTACAAAAGATATTAGGTCACCATTATTTTTATGGCTGAGTAGCACTCCATGGTATACATATGCCACATTTTATTAATCCACTACTGATGGGCACTTGGGTTGTTTCCACATCTTTGCAATTGTGAATTGTGCTGCTATAAACATTCTAGAGAAGTGTCTTTTTTATAAAATGACTTTATCCTTTGGGTAAATACCCAGTAGGGGGATTGCTGGACCAAATGGTAGGTCTACTTTTAGTTCTTTGAGCTATCTCCATAGAGGTTGAACTAGTTTGCAGTCCCACCAAAAGTGTATAAGTGTTCCTTTCTCTTCACATCTACACCAGCATCTGTTATTTTGGGACTTTTTGATAAAAGCTATTCTCACTGGAGTTAGGTGATATGTCACTGTGGTTTTGATTTGCATTTCCCTGGTGATTAGAGATGGTGAGCATTTTTTCATATGTTTATTGGCCATAAGTCTATCTTCTTTTGAAAAGATTCTGTTCATGTTTTTGCCCACTTTTTAATGGGGTTGTTTGATGTTTTCTTGCTGATTTGCTTGACTTCTTTGTAGATTCTGGATCTTAGCCCCTTATGAGATACATGGCGTGCATATATTTTCTCCCATTCTGGAGGTCACCTAATTGTACAGTTGATTGTTTCCTTGGCTATGCAGGAAGCTTTTTAATTTAATCAGGTCCCATTTGTTTATTCTTATTGTTACTGTGATTGTCATTGGGTTCTTCATAAATTCTTTGCCTAGGCTGATATCTATAAGCATTTTTCCAACTTCTTCTAGAATTCTTATGGTTTCATGCCTTAGGCTTAAATCTGTTATCCATTGACAGTTGATTTTTGTGAGTAGTGAGAGGTGCGGATCCTGATTCATTCTTCTACATGTGGCTATCCAATTTTCCTGGCACCTTTTATTGAATAGGGATTCTTTCCCCAGTGTATTTTTTTGTCTCCTTTGTCAAATATTAGATGGCAATATAAGGATGGTTTCATATCTGGGCTCTTTGTTCTGATCCACTGATCTATGTCACTTGTGCCAGTACCATGCTGTTTTGTTTACTATAGCCTTGTAATGTAGATTAAAATCTGGTAAAGTGATGCCTCCTGATTCATTCTTTTTGCTTAAGGTTGTTTTGGCTATTCAGGGTCTTTTCTGGTTCCATACAAAGCATAGAATTATTTTTTCTAGATCTGTGAAAAATGATTTTGGTATTTTATTAGAGATTGCATTGGATCTGTAGATCACTTTGGGTAGTATAGATATTTTAGCAATGTTGATTCTGCCAATCCATAAGCATGATATGTTTTTCCATTTGTTTACATCCTTTAGAATTTCCTTCCTCAGTGTTTCATAGTTCTCCCTGTAGAGGCCTTTCCTCTACTTGGTTAAATATATTCATAAGTATTTTATTTTATTTGCTGCTATTATGAAAGGTATTGAGTCTTTCATTTGTTTCTCAGCTTGACTGTTGTTGGCATATATGAATGCTCCTGATTTGTGTACATTGATTTTGTAACCTGAGACGTTGCTAAATTTATTTACCAAATCTTGGACTCTCTTGGCAGATTATTTGTGGTTTTCTAGATATAAAATCATATCGTCAGCAAAGAGCAATAGTTTGTCTTCTTCTTTCACCATTTGATGCCCTTGATTTCCTTCTTTTGTCTGATTGCTCTGGCTAGAACTTCCAGCACTACATTGAACAGAAGTGGTGACAGTGGGCAACCTTGTCTGGTTCCAGTTCTAAGCAGGAATGCTTTTGATTTTTTCCCCATTCAATATTATGTTGGCTGTGGGTTTGTCATATGTGGCTTTTAAAATATTAAGGTATGCTCCATCTATGCCTATTTTGTTAAGAGCTATTATCATAAAAGGGTTCTGAATTTTGTCAAATGCTTTTTCTCTGTCTACTGAGAGGATCATATGGTCTTTGTTTTTGTTTCTATTTATGTGGTAAATCACATTTGTAGATTTGCATGTTTTGAACTATCCTTGCATCTCTGGGCTGAAGCCCATTTGATCATGGTGGATTATTTTTTGATGTGCAGCTGAATTCAGTTTGCTAGGATTTATTGAGAATTTTTGCATCTATATTCACAAGAGATATTGGTCTGTAGTTTTCTTTTTTTGTTGCGTCTATTCCTGGCTTTGGTATCAAGGTGATATTGTCTTTGTAGAATGAGTTGGGGAGGATTCATTCCTTCTCTATGTTATGAAATAATTTCTGTAGTATAGGTACCAGTTATTCTTTATAGGTCTGGTAAAATTCAGGAGTGAAACCATCTGGTCTGGGACTTTTTTTTGTTGGGAGATTTTTTATTGCTACTTCAATTTAATTACTTGTTATTGGTCTGTTCAGGAGCTCTATTTCTTCCTGATTGAGCCTAGGGAGGGTATCTTTTTTTAGGAATTCATCTATTTCCTCAATGTTTTCAAGTTTATGTGCATAGAGATTTTATAGTATTCAGAGATGTTATTTTGTATTTCAGTGGTATCAGTTATAATATCTCCATTTTCATTTCTGATTGAGTGTTTCTGTTGGAATTGATTTCTAATTTTATTCTATTGTGGTCTGAGAAGATACATGGTATAATTTCTATTTTTATAAATTTGTTGAGACATGATTTGTGGCCTAGGGTGTGATCAATCTTAGAAAGGCACTCCTGTGAGCACATAAGGTGAAAGCAGCAGGTAACTTACAAAGGAAAATGCATCAAACTAACTGCAGACTTCTCAATTGAGATCTTACAAGCCAGAAGGGATTGGGGCCCCATTCTCAGTCTTCTGAAACAGAATAATGGCCAACCTAGAATTTTGTATCCTGCAAAACTAAGTTTCTTATATGAGGGAGAAATAAAGACTTTCTCAGACAAGCAAACACTGAGGGAATTTGTCAAGATCAATCTTTCACACTCTCACAAAAAAACAGAAGAGGAGAAAACACTTTCTAGTTCATTCTATCAGGCCAATGTTACCCTGACAACAAAACCAGACAAAGACATCATAAGAAAAGGAATTATAGAGCACTATTCCTTTTTGAATATAAGTGCAAAGTCCTCAACCAACTACAATCGAACTGAAACCAACAATATATACAGCACCATACACTGTGGCCAAGTGAAATTTAGCTCAAGAAAATTAAGTGTTCTCCAGAGTACTCCAGAGACTGTCAAGGTTACCCAGAGAAAAAGAACCAATAGAATACATATATATACTCCATGAGTGTGTGTATATTTATAGAGAGAGACAGAGACAGAGACAAAAAGAGACACAGAGACACAGAGATAGAGAGATGCAGAGAGAGAGAGACAGAGACAGAGACAGAGAGGTTTTAAGAAATTGTCTTACATAATTATGGGGATTGGCAAATTTGAAATCTATAGGGAAGGCCAGTAGGCTGGAAATTTAGTCAAGAGTTGATGTGACAGTCTTGAGTATAAATTCCACAGGCAGCGAGCCTCAGGCAGAGTTTCTGTGTCACATTTTGAGGAGAATTCTTTCTTCCTCTAGAAACCACAGTCTTTGCTTAAGACCTTCAATTGATTGGGTTAAGTATATTCAATCTATGGACTTTGAGTAGTCTTCTTTACTCAAAGTCTATTGATTTTAATATTAATCATATCTAAAAAATACCTTCATAGCAAAATCTATATTGATGTTTCATGAAAAATTGGGCACCATAGCCTAGCCAAGTTGACAAATAGCATTAACAATCACAGTCCACTCCCTGACAATTTGACACCTACACACATCTCTTGAAACCATTCTTAATTCCCAAATAAAGATAACATAAAGTCATACTTTCATCTAACATGACACAATTAATCTGCATACATTGCAAATGCACTAACCTTTTCCTCAGAAGAGGATACGAAGTCCTTGGGTGATATTCACTCTTGTTGATATCCTGTAACTTAAATACTATGATGTAAAATTAATACATCTTATGCTATATGATAGAGAGATAAGTAAGAGAAGGAAGAAAATAAACATATCTGAATTATACACACATACACATTCACAAAAAAATAAGGGAGAAATACTTACAACAATTATAGTCCTCATTTCTGCAAGAGGCCATGTGAATATAGCTGGTATTTGTAACTACCTTCATCTACTACCCATTCCGTATTCTCTTTTCTATTAGCAATAACCTCAAATGACTGTGGTTTTTTACTTGGTGGGTGATCTGGGCCTTCATTTCTAAGGAGTCTGGGCCATTGGTAATCCCATTTCCACCCACTGATTCCTGGACTCATGAATCCTAGAAACATCACCACAAATCAGACAATAAATTAGAGCATATACAGCTTCCAGGATAACTTTGCTCTAGCCCTGCAAAAATGTTGCCACCTAGTCCACGATGTAGCTGAGTCTTCAAAAGGCCATTTCCCTTTTCCATCAAGCCAGATGCTTCAGATTAAAGAGAAACTCAAGACCAGTGAAATCCACGAGTGTGGGCCCCTTGCTGCATTTTATTTGCTATGAGATGAGCTGCTTCTTCAGAAGTAATGCTTTTTGGAATACCATGATGTTGTATAAGGCATTCTGTAAGTATATGGATGATAATTTTGGCAGAAGCATTGCATGTAGGGAAAGCAAATCCATATTCACACTAAATATCTATTCCAGAAAGAACAAAACACTGAAGAAGCGGTTCAATAAAATCAATCTCCACCAGGTAGCTTGCTGACCACGCTGGGGAATGGTGCACTACTGGGGAGTCAATATAGTATCTGTTGCTAGAAGAGAGAAGGTGATGTAGCAATTGTTGTGACCATGGGCATTTGGGCCACTTCCTAACATAACTTAATTGTGCCTTCATGGCCTGCTGAAAACTAATCTCATATACACTCCATTTGATGATGGAGTGCTGCTATGTATGTCCAACTTAATGGCTTGATAGGTTAGACCACACCCAGTTCATGATGGGCAGGTCAGGTCACATGGTAAATTGGTGACCCATAGTTAAACATTCAGTCTGTCCTAAGGCTTAGTAGCAACCCAAGTTAACACATAACATTAACAATCACAGTTAGGCTAGTTAAACATCCAAAAATCAATGAATGTAGTACATCATATTAATTTAACAAAATGACAAAACCCGTATGATCATTGTGATAGATGCAGACAAAACATTCACAAAATTCAACACACTTCAATAATAAAAACAATCAATACGCTAGGGGTAAAAAAAAAAAAAAAAAAAAAAAATTCCTCAACCTGATAAAAAGCAACTATGAAAAACCTACAGCTAATTTCATACTTAATGTTAAAATCTGAAGACCAGAAACAGGACAATCATGTTCACTCATTCAACTCTAGCTAACATTGCACCAGATGTTCTAGACAGGGCAGATAGGCAATAAAAAGAAAATAAGGCATCCAGATTGGAAAGAAAGAAGTAAAACCATCCATTACGATGTATTATCTTGCATATAAATAGGGATCAATGAATATTTGAGAATAATAAATAATTTAACAAGTTCAGATACATACAAACACCAAAATCATTGCATCAATCAATAGACCTAGCAAGAAATCAAGAATAAATCATAATATATTCCAATATAATACTATCAATTAACAAAATGTTTAATATATAATAATGTAACAAAAATTTCAGTTTTTATACTGAAAGCTACAACACATAGTTGAAATAAATTCAAAAAGATCTAAATGAATGGAAAGACACTAATGCTTATAGATCAATATCTAATTTTTTTAAGATGGTAGTATTCTCCAACTTAATTCAAATGCAATGCAATTTGAATTGCAATCAAATTCAATGCAATCACTATTAAATGCAATCACTATTAAAATTAAAATAGTCATTGCACTTATTTGCCTTTTTTTGAGTAAAAATTGTGCCACACTTGTAACTTTGACTCAAGCAGTACAAAAGCAATCCATGTAACAAAAATATTTGTGTCCCACAATATTCTAAAAGAAAAAAGAAAAAAAAAAGTATGACATTTATTTACATTTTTGCAAGTGTCTAATGTCTGGCTTAATAGAAGACAGATTCTCATCTCTGTCTTTGAAATTTTTTTTTAACTTCAGAGTATTATGAGGGTACAAATATTTTTGGTTACATGAATTGCTTTTATAATGTGTGAGTCATGGTTATAAGTCTGTCCATCATCCAATTAGTTTTCATTGTACCCATTAGGTAGGTTTGTGCCCATTGTCTCCTCAGCCCTCCCCTAGCTTCATTTCCATGGAGTTTTAATTCCCTCTATGCACAAGTTTGCTCATCAGTTAGTATCAATTTAATAGTGAGTATATGTGGTATTTGTTTCCCCATTCTTGTGATTTTTCACTTAAGATAATGGTCTCCAGTTCAATCCATATTGTTGCAAAAGGCATTAAGTCATCCTTTTTCATGGTTGAGTAGTATTCCATGGTATACATATACTACATTTTGTTAAACCACTCATGAATTGATGGGAACATGAGTTGATTCCACATCTTTGCAATCATGAATTGTGCTGCAATAAACATTTGAGAGTAGGTGTCTTTTTGATAACATGATTTCATTTTCTTTGGGTAAATACCCAGTAGTGGGATTGGTGGATCAAATGATAGGTCTACTTTTAGTTCTTCGAAGAATCTCCATACTGTTTTCCATAGAGGTTGTACTAATTTGCAGTCCCACCAACAATGTATAAGCATTCCTTTCTCTCTGCATCCATGCCAGCATCTATTATTTTTGAACTTTATAATAAAAGCCATTCTAACAAGGGTAAGGTGATATCTCATGTTGGTTTCAATTTGCATTTCCCTGATAATCAGTGCTGTTGAGCATTTTTTCATATGTATATTGGCCATTTGTTTCTCTTCTTTTGAAAATCATCTGTTTATGTCTTTTGCCCACTCTTTGATGGGGTTGTTTGATTCTTTCTTGCTGATTTGCTTAAGTTCTTTGTAGATTCTGGTTATTAGCCCTTTATCAGATGTATAGCTTGCAAATATTTTGTCTCATTCTGCTATTGTCTATTTGCTCTGCTCATTATTTCCTTGGCTGTGCAGAATTTTTTAATTTAATCGGGTCTGACTTATTTATTTTTGTTGTGGCTGTGATTAACATTGGGGTCTTCTTCATAAATTCTTTGCCTAGGCTAATATCTAGAAGAGTTTTTCCAACATTTTCTTCTAGAATTCTTATGGTTTCATGCCTTACATTTAGTTCCTATATCCATCTTGAATTAATTTTTGTAAGTGGTGAGAGATATGGATCCTGTTTCACTCTTCTGTAAGTCACAATCCAATTTTCCCAGCACATCTTATTAATTAGGGATTCTTTTCTCCAGTGTATATTGTTGTCTTCTTTGTCAAAGATCAGTTGGCTGTATGTGGATGGTTTTATATCTGAGTTTTCTGTTCTGTTGCATTGGTCTATGTCTCTATTTTTGTGCCAATACCAGTCTGGTAATATGATGCCTCCAGATTTGTTCCTTTTGCTTAATATTTCTTTTGCTATTTGGGCTCTTTCTTGGTTCCAAACCAGGCATAGAATTACTTTTTCTAGATCTGTAAATATGACATTGGTATTTTGATGGGGATTACATTGAATCTGCAAATCACTTTGGGTAGTATGGACTTTTTAACACTGTTCATTCTACCACTCCATGAGCCTGGTATGTTTTTTCATTTCTTTTTTTCATCTGTGATTTCTTTTCTCAGTGTTTCATAATTCTCTCTGTAGAGATCTTTCACCTCCTTGGTTAAGTATATTCCTAGGTATTTTTTTTTCTTTGTGTCTATTGTGAATGTTATTCAGCCTTTGATTTGACTCTCAGCTTGACTGTTATCAGTGTATAGGATAGCTATTGATATGTGTACATTGATTTTGTAAACTCGGACTTTGCAACATTTATTTATCAATTCCAGGAGTCTCTTGATGGAAACTTTGTTGTTTTCTACATATATAATCATATCATTAGTGTAAAGTGATAATTTGGCCTCCTCTTTCCTGATGTGGATACCCTTAATTTCTTTCACTTGACTGATTGATCTGGCTGGGATTTCCAGCACTATTTTGAACAGAAGTGGTTACAGTGGGCATCCTTGTCTCATTTTAGTTCATAGTGGGAATGTTTTCAAATTTTCCACATTCAATATGATGTTGGCTATGGGTTTGTCATATATGGCTTTCATAATTTTGAAATAAGTTCCTTCTATGCCAAGTTTGTTGATGGTTTTTGTCATGACAGGGTGCTTAATTTTGTCAAATGCTTTTTCTGCATCTATTAAGATGATCATATGATCTCTGTTTTTGCTTCTATTTATATGGTGAATCACATTTATTGCTTTATGTATGTGGAACCATCCTTGTATCCCTGGGATGAAGTCCATTTTTTCATGGTGGGTGAGTTTTTTGATGTGCTGGTTAATTCACTTTGCTAGTATTTTTTTATAGTATTTTTTATTTTTATTTTTAGTATTTTTGCATCTATATTTATAAGAAATATTGCTTTATAGTTTTCTCTTTTGTGTGTGTGTCCTTTCCTAGCACTGGTATCAAGGTGATATTGGCTTTGTAGAATGGGTTGGGGAGGATTCCCTCCCTCTCAATATTATGGAATAATTTCTGCATTATGGGTACCAACTCTTCTTTGTAGGTCTGATAAAATTCGGCTGTGAATCCATCTGATCTGGGGCTTTTTTTGTTGTTGGAAGGATTT
Source organism: Daubentonia madagascariensis (assembly GCA_023783475.1). NCBI lineage: Eukaryota > Metazoa > Chordata > Mammalia > Primates > Daubentoniidae > Daubentonia > Daubentonia madagascariensis. The sequence goes on from JAKFHU010000322.1 coordinate 2,170,404, forward strand.
TTATTACTGCTTCAATATTGTTGCTCATTATTGGTCTGTACAGGAGTGCTATATCTTCCTGATTGAGTCTTGAAGAGGTTGTAAGTTTCCAGGAATTTGTCCATTTCCTCTATGTTTTTGAGTTTATGTGCATAGAAATGTTCATATTATTGACAGATGATATTTTGTATTTCTGTCGTATCAGTTGTAATATCTCCTTTTTCAGTTTTGATTGATCTTATTTGGGTTCTTTCTCTTCTATTCCTGGTTAATCTACCAAGAGGTCTATCAATTTTGTTTATCTGTTCAAAGAACAAACTTTTTGTTTCATTAATCTTCTGTATTATTTATTATTTTCAATTTCATTTAGTTCTGCTCTGACCTTAGTTATTTATTTTCTCCTGCTGGCTTCGTGTTTGGATTGTTCTTCCTTTTCTAGTTCCTTGAGATGTGTCATTTGATTGTTAATTTGTGATCTTTCTGTCTTTTGGATGTAGGCATTTAAGGCTATGAATTTTCCCCTTAGCACTGCTTTTGCTGAATCCCATAGGTTTTGATAGCTTGTACCCTTTTGTCATTCAGTTTGAGGAATCTTTTGATTTCCATCTTAATTTTTCATTGATCCAATATTTGTTCAGCAGCAGGTTGTTTAATTTCCATGACTTTCTGTAGAATTGGATGTGTCTCTTGGAGTTGATTTGTAGTGTTATCCCACTGTGGTCTGAGAAGACTCATGGTATAATTTCTATTTTTTGACTTTGTTGAGCCATATTTTGTGGCCTAAAATATGATCAATCTTGCAGAATGTTCCACATGCTGATAAGAATCTATATTCAATAGTTTTTGGGTAAAATGTTCTGTAAATGACTTAGGCCCAATTTTTCTGGAGTCCCATTTAAGTCTGGTGTTTCTTATTTATTTTCTGCTTGGATGACCTGTCCGGTTCAGTTGGTAGGGTGTTGCATTCCCCAGCAAATACATCTCTCTTGTTAGATCTAGGAGGGTTTGCTTTATGAATCTGGGTGCTCCTGTGTTAGGTGCCTAAATATTTAGGATTGTTATGTCTTCTTGCTGAAATGCTCTCTTTGCCATTATATAATGATCATCTTTGTCTTTCTTTATTATTGTTGATTTAAAGACAATTTTATCAGATATGAGAATGGCTACCATGCTTTCTTTTAGTTTTTGTATGAATGGAATGTTTTTTGCCCATTTCTTAATGTTGAGACTGTAATAGTCCTTGTGGGTTAGATGTGTATCCTGGAGGCAGCAGATTCCTGGCTTGTATTTTTTTATTTATTCAGCCAGCCTATGTCTCTTAAGTGGGGAATTCTAACCATTCATGAAGATTGATAGAATTGATATGTGGGAAGCTGTTCTGTTCATCCTCTTGGGTATAACTTATTGCTTCATTTTACCTTTTGTACAATTGCTCTATTTCAGCTCTGGGCTTTAGCTTTTGGGTGGTTTTATACTGGTGGGTTACCACTGTGCTTATCCATGTATAATGCAGTTGATTATTTCCTGCAGGGCAATTCTGGTCTTGACAAATTTCCTCAGTGTTTGCTTGTCTCAAAAAGTCTGTATTTGACCTTCATTTATGAAGCTTACCTTTGCAGGATACAGAATTCTAAACTGGCCATAGTTCTGTTTGAGAAGACTGAAGATGGGGCCTGCATCTCTTCTGCCTTATTATAAGGTCTCAGTTGAGAAGTCCGCAGTTAGCCTGATGGATTTTCCTTTGTAAGTTACTTGATGTTTTTGCCTTATGGCTCATGGGATTTCCTCCTTCCATGTGTCTTGGTGATTTCCTCTTTTCTATGAATCTCCCTGGTGTTCGTTGAGCTTCTTGTACCTGAATATCTAAATCTCTAAGAAGACCAGGGAAGTTTTCCTCAATTATGTCCTCCAATATGTTTTCAAGCCATTGTGTGTTTTCTCCTTCACCCTCAGGGTGCCTCTGATTTTTACATTTGCCCGTTTTACATAATCCCATATTTGGGATTATGTAGGCTTTGTTTTTTCCTTTTAGTTCTGTCTTCATTATTTTTGACTAACTGAATTAATTCAAAAGAGCTGTCTTCAAGCTGTGAGATTCTTGCTTCAGCCTGGTCTAGTTTAGTCTTCAAAACTTCCATGGTGTTTTGTATTTCTTTAACTGAATTTTTCACTTCCAGAAGTTTTGTTTGGTTATTCTTTAATATGTCAATATCTTTATTGAATTTTTCATTCATTTCCTGAATTGTTTTTCTGGTTTCTTTGAGTTGGTTTTCCATTTTCTCTTGGATTTTGTTGAGCTTCTTTACAATCCATATTTGGAATTCTTTATCTGTCATTTCAATATTTTCATTTTGGTTAGTATCCATTGCTAGAAAACTGGTGTTCCCTTTTGGTGGTGTCCTTTCTCTCTGATCTTTCACACCTCCAGATTTCTTTCACTGATTCCTTCTAATCTGGAGCAGGTGTTGCTTCTTATTTTTGAATTTTCTTTTGTTTAGATGGGGCTTCCCCCTCACTCATATGGGTGCATTTGTAGCATATCTTGGGTAAGAACTTTTGGCTTTGTTTGTGGGTGCTTTGATAGAGATGTACATTCTGGATGGATGCCTTGGTTATGGATATCCTTAGCATGATGTTTTTCTCATTTGCTAGTCATTTGTATGATGTAGCAATGGTGAGCTATGTGTGTGGGCTGATTCCCTATCTCCCTTTGGTAAGAGAGGATGGAGGCCTTTGAAATCCTTTCTCTTTCCCCAGCCCTGTGGTTTTCTTAGCAGTGTGAATTGTAATGGCATCTATTAGGGAGGGTCAATACTTAATGGCAACTCTGGCTGGTCATTGTAGAAGATTTCAGAGTACAGGACTTGATAGGCTGGATGCAAATGTCAAGATCCAAATCCAGAGGTTCTTTCTTCAGAAGCAATCAGGATGCAATTTCCCACCTGCCTTTATTGCAGAAGTTAACAAGCTTATACTGAAATTCATATTATAATGCAAGAGACTTAGAACAACTAAAATAATCATGAAAATGCAGAACAGAATTGGAGGATTGACATGTATTGATTTAAAAAAAAAACTTACTACAAAGCTCTAGCAATCAAGACAGTGTGGTGCTGGCATAAAAACAGACACATAGATGAATGGAATAAAATTGAAAGTCCAGAAGTAAACTCTTACAATAGATTTTCAGCAAGGATACCAAGATAATTCAATTGGGGAAAGAAGAGTCTTTTCAACAGCTAATTCTAGGACAACTGGATATCCACAAGTGGAAGAATGAATAATCCCTAACTCACATAGTATACAAAAACTAATTCGAAATGGATTTTCCACTTACATGTAAGAGCAAAATTGGTAAAACTCCTAGAAGAAAACATGGTAGTAAATTTTTATGACCTTAAGTTAGGCAATGATTTTTCAGATATGACACCGAAATTAGGAGTGACTACATATGTAGGTATGTGTGTATGTATTTATGTATGTGCATATGTGTGTATGTGTATATATGTTTGTGTGTTTATATATGTGTGAGTGTGTACACACACACACACACACAGAGGACTACATCAAAATGGTAAACTTTTGTGCTACAATGTTACCATAATGATGATAAAAAGACAACCCACAGAATGGAATAAAACATTTGTAAGTGTATATCTGCTAACATACTTGTATTCAGTAAAAATAAAAAATTTCAACAACTCAATAATAAAAGACAAATATCTAAATTTTAAAATTGGTGAAAGATTTGAATAGAAATTTTTATAAATGAGATACACCAATGGACCATAAATGTGGAAATATTCTCAACATCACTAATCATTAGAGAAATGCAAATAGGTATATTTATTTGAAAAATGATTTGAAATAACTGAGTATAAGGCAACATTTAAAGAATGACCTAATATTATGAAATATATCAATATTTATAGGATAAAGGAGGAAATTATGACTTGTATGTTAATAACTTAATACAATTCAATATCTATTCCTAATTAAAATTCCTAGTAAACATCAAGTAGGAAGATAAATTTTCAATGTGACAAGGAATATTATCTTTAATTAAACAGACAAATTCTAGTCAACAGTGACAAAATACATATTGCCCATTTAAGTCAGAAATAGAATTGGAAAGTTATGGCCAGCCAATCAAGCTCCAATGAAGTAATGTGGTAATTATGTAGTAGGCAGCTGTGGTTCTGTCTTTATTTTGACAATACATCCCAATTTGGAAACTACCAATCCACCTTCATTTTTAGAAAGGTCATTCAAGTTTTTCTGTCTCCACTGGCCAAGAGTGGGTATGCAACCAAGTGATGTCACTCAGATCCTTTTTTTCTGGAGTTTGAAATAGTAAACTATACAATAATTTAAGTTTGTAAATGCTAATAGAAGTACCTGAGGAAACTATTCTTTGGTTCTTCATACCTATATTCCCAGAATTCTTTTGCATCTCATCAATCCTGAATTGTACTACTCCAAGCTTCCTTTCAGAATTGAGTAGTTCTACATCTTCTCAAATCTAAGGTTTTAGGTAGACAGAGTGCATCTAAGTTAATTGCAATAAAAATAAAATAAAATAAATATACATAATAGAATCAATGAAAATGTTTTCTATTGTGTGGGCTGCATAAAAACAATATGTGATATAAAATATTTAGGAATCAGTTTTCCAAGGAATGTGTAGATTCTAAATGAGAATGGTACAAAAATTTATCAAATTTATTTCATGAAAATTCTACCTACATAATATAAGATATGCTTACATCTTGAATATAATTGTTTAGTATTTAAATTGTCAGGCCTCTGCAAGTTAACTTATATTTATTTTTTAAATTATTGGAAATTTTCAAACAACTGATTTTGTAAAAAAAGAAAATATCAAGCATCTATAATGTCACCATTTAGTGACTTTCAGTATCTTTGTGTTTTCTTTCCAGGTATATTTTTGTTTTTCTTGTTTTAGTTTTATGAAAGACTGTATTCGTTTGTGTTTTATTGCTGAATTTATTGAGAAGTGTTTTTAAAATGTAGAAAATTATAAATAAAATTAATAAAAAGAAGCTTAAATTCAATTACCCACTGATTATCTTCATTTACATTAGGTGACCCCATTCCAGGATTTTTTCTGTGAATATTACCAGATATAAATATGAATGAATTTGACTATAATGTAGAAGAGTAACACTTTTACAAAAATGGGAATGCACTATTGATGCTGTTATAAATAAAATATTACATTTAGCTTTTTTAACCTTGTTGTATTTTTCTCTTTTTTAAATTTCTCACCCTTAAAAAAAATTGAGCTTAAAAAATCCTTCCAATAAAAGAAATATTTTCTGAAAAATAACTCTAAAGTTAAAAATAAAAAGCTTATGAAAAGTAGGAGAAGATTTGAATGATAAGAGTTTTTGCAATCCTATGCTTAATTTTAAACAATGACTATTGACTTTTTTCTTCAAAAGATAAGGACATTAGCACTCTCATACCTGTCTCCATACATGCTCTTTATCAGCTATTGATCTTTGTCTATAGTATACATTTTATATTATATACATTTTTTATATTCAATTAGTTTTGCTAACCTTAATTCTTGTCGTGGTTTGTAACTGGTTTCATATTTAATGAACTCAAGGTTCATATGGGTTTTTTTCACATGAGGTCCATTCCTGAGACCTTTACAGTCATCCTCCTCTTAATTGATTGAGTACACAATGGTAACCAATTTTTTCAAGAAGCAATAGTAAGTATTATCTTCCCTAAATTTTTAGATATTTGGCTATTTCACTCATGTTTTAGTAACATATTTTTTACTCATACAACAAAATTTGTTGAAATATAATTAACCTGGAGAAAAATGTGAAAATTATTACATATAACTTGAACACACCTGTATAATTATTATTCAGATGAAGAAAAAGTTCTTTTTTAGCAGTCTAGAACCCAATCCTGCACCTTCCAGTCAATACTCAAACGTTGCTATTTCAAGAGGAACACAATCTTGACTTGTAACACTGGAGATTAGTTTTGCTTATTTTTGAATTTTTGAAAATTGAATTTATATGGCATATACTCTTTTGTATCTGCCTTTTTGTTCTCAATATTATCTTTGTGAGGTTTTTCCATACATTACATGTAGCAAATTTATTCCTTCTCATTGCTGTACAATGTTCCATTGCATAAATATAATCATTCAACTGTCTTTGGCTGTTTGTATTGTTACCAGTTTGGGGCTATTATGAATTGTGCAGCCAGAAATATTTCTGTACCTATCTTTTGGTGAACCTGTGTTAACATTTCTATTGAGCTAAGGAATTGTTTGCTTATAGAATATGTGTATATCCAGCTTTAGTTGATACTGCTAAACAGTATCAAATTGGTTGAACCAATTTACTCTTACTTGAAGAGTATTTGAATACAAAATTGTAATTTATTTTTAAATTGTAGCTACTCTGGTAAAGATATAGTAAAGTTTAATTGTTTTTTATTTGTATCTCCCTGATGAGTCAATGAGGTTTAGAAACCTTTCATATGTTTATTGTATATCTTCTTTTGTGAAGTACCTCTTTAGTAGTATTTTTTCTCCAGTTTAGAATTACTTGTCCTTTAATGACTTGTGTGTATTCTCTATATTTTCTGGATATAAGTCCTTTGTTTGATGAATGTATTGCAAATACCTTCTCCCACTCTGTGGCTTATGTTTTAACTCCCTTGATAGAATTTGATGAAAAAGCATTTAATCTTAAAATTCAATTTATCAGTTATTCCCTTACTTTTTAAAATAATTTTTATCCTGTTTTAGAAACTTTTATCTCCTTTATTATAATGAAGCTATTATCTTATATGTCCTAGAAGATTTAGTTTTACCTTTTAAACTTACATGCAAAATTCACTGGAACTAATACTGTATATTGTTAGGTGTGAAACAATATTTTTTTCTTTCATAGGAGAAATATAATTCTCCTAACACTATTTTTTGAAAGGGTCAGTATTTACATAAATGCCCTAAGTGCTAAAATTTTGTTATAAATATTTACATATGTACAGGTTTCTTGATTTTTTAATCCATATTATTGATTCATGTTTTATTTTCCACACATGCCCCACTGCCTTAATCACTTCATACGTCTGATTTTGATAACCATTAGAGTAAGTCCTCCAACTTTGTCTTGCTTTGAGATTGTCTTGTTCATTTTTACATTTTCACTCACCTTTCATTTTTTCCAATAATATATGTGCAGAGTTCTTGAATATATTTTTATAGAAGCTATTGTAAATGCAAAAATATACAATTTTATTTCTAATTGCTTATTGCAAGATTTCCTTATGAATTTCTCATGAATTGTACAATCCGTCTATATGTCTATCTGCATGTGTATATGCATGTGTGTGTATATAAATGTATGTATTTTCTACCAACACAATCATGTTATTTCCAAGTAATGGATTTCACTTATTTCATACTAATTTTACAGTTTATTTTTTTTTATTTTGCACGAGAATCTACCACGCAATGTTGAATAAGAGTAATGATAAGGGGCATCCTTGACTTTTTCTAAATCACACCAGAAAAGCCTAATTTAATGTTTTCCTATTATATGTACATCTGTATAGAATTTTTGTATGTATTCCTTATCATATTCCTTATCATAGAAAATTCACATCTATTACAAGTTAGATAAATAAATTTTCTGTACATAATATCATATTTTTGTTATTTAATCTAATATGGTTAATTATATTAATATATTTGATTATTAGACAAACATTGTATTTCTGGAATATTCACATAATGATTGTGTTTTTTACCCTGTGCATATATTATTGACTCTATTTTACTATCTTTACAGATTATCTAATAATGTTCATGAGACATACTAGCCTTTAATGTTTTTTCCTTGTAATAACTTTGACAGTTTTTGCTATCAAATGCAATCTTGATTCATGAAATTCTATGAATTATTTTCTCCTTTTACTAATCTTTCCAAAAACAAATATTTAAAAATATTCCCATGAAGTTGAGCATGAAATTAACTTTACTAGAACACAGTCCACATACTTTTCAAAGAACGCATATTTTGCAGCTGAATGCAGTGTTCTACATGTGTCAAGTCCAACAAGTTTCATTTGTGTTGTCCAAACTGTATTCCTGCTGATCTTTAGTTTTATTTTTTATCATTTGAGAACGTTTTATCCAAATGTCTTATTTGAAGATGAATTAGTCAACTTCTTTTTTTATGTCTGACAAGTTTTTGAATAAGTATTTTGACTCTATGTTATTAATTACATAGAAAGTAGGATTTATAATTACATAGTGGATCTGATATTTTATCATTATGAAATAATTCTTCATTGACTGTAGTGTTTTTGACTTAAAAATCTTCGTAATCTCATATGAATATAAGTATAATTGGGGGTTTTTTTTGTCATTGTTTATATGGTTTATATTTTCCCATCCAGTTATTTTCAACCTTCCTGCATCCTTATATTTAAAGTGTGTCTCTTTAATAAGCAACATTTAAACAAATAAAGTTTTATAATCTTTGTCTTCTTATTGCATATAATTTTATTCAAATATAAATGTTAGTCTTGAATTTATATTTGCCCCACCTGTTTTGTGTTCCTTTTTTTCTCCTCTTTTAAAAAATATTTTCTAAATATTGTCTCTCTATTAACTTGTGAGTTATACCTTATTTTACATTGTTTTAGTGAATATTACAGAAATGAAAACATATATTCTTGTCTTAATGACAGGCTAATATCAATAATCACTTTGATCATTTACCAGACAATGCAAGAACCTGAAATACTTTATCAGTATTAGACCTCTGTTTTTGTACAATTTTGTTCTGTATTTTCATACAATATATCCCACAAAGATACTATTTTATGTGAATTTATATATTTTAGTTTTCTAATGCTCTTTATTTCCTCCTGTACCTCCATGCTCTTCCATCTGCTATCATTTTCTGTCTTACTAAAAACTCCCCATAGAATTGTTCTTATTTGTACCAAAGTTCTCTAAGTGAGGAATTTTTCCAATTTTGTTGTTCTGGAATTTTTATATTATCCTTTTTTGGAAAATTATTATTTGTGGGCTTAGGCTTTTAAATTAATTAATTAATTAATTTATAATTAATTTAATTAATAAATTAATTAAAATTCTTAATTTCTTTAAGAATTTTAGAGAAAATTTTGTTTTTAAATTTTCTTTTGTAATGTTGGCTGTCATTCTTATTTTTGTTCATTTAAAAGTAGTACGTCCCACTTTAGTTCTTCATACTTTTAGTACTTCTTCTGTGCACTTAAATATGGTTTTCTTTGTACTTATCTTGGAGTTTGTGGTGCTTCTGGAATTTGTGGCAGTCTCTCATTAGTATCAGCACCTCAAATATTCCCGTTATCCCATTGTTCTCTTTTCCTTTTCTGGGACTCCTAATATACTAATTTTTTACTTTTTCATTGTTTTCCAAAAGACTTTTTTCCTCTATTTTCCACTTTAAAAAATCTCCATTCTTTAAACGTGGTAGGTTCTTGTGACCAATTTTCCAGTTCATTAATTCCCTTCTCAGGTGTTTCTAACCTATTAAAACCATCTAGTGGATTTGTTGTATTTCTCGTTTCTAGAATTTTATTTTATTCTCTAATATTTTTATAATTTTTAGTTCTATATTGGTATTCTTCATCTTTTGTATTTTCTTAATGTATTAAGCATAGTTATTTAAAAATCTACACCTGATAATAGCAGTGCCTATGTTTCTTATGCGTATGCTTCTCTGCCCTTTTTCTTTTAATTTCAACTAACTCATATCTTTTTTTTTTGCACATTTTAATAATTTTTATTAGATCCCAGATTTGTGTATAAAAATTATAAATATAATTTCAGGCTATGAATATTATTTTCCTCCAGAGAGGATTAACTTTTCCTCTATCAAGTACTAAGGATAATAAAGTGATTTGCTTTCATGCAGTTCTTAAGTCTTTGTGAGGACTTTTCTATGTGGTTCTTCCTTTCTTTAGATAGTGGATCTGTGGCGGTTCTGACTGAAAGCCATCGCAGGCCATCAATGCCTATGTTTGTTCTTAAGCCCTGAAACTACTGAATGCTTTGCCTGTTTCCTCATCCTCTCAACAATTGCTTTTTGATCAATTTCTGTTTCCAGGACATGGATTTAGAATTAGCAAATGCTTCCAGGAGAAAAGAAACAACAAATGCCAGGTTTTGCACTCTGGACATTTTTCTGGACTTCTATTGCTGTGGGATCTTGTTTCTTCCAGTGTCTTTGATGTCTTGGTAGCTCTCATATATTGTTATTTTGATATCCAAGTTTACTAGTTGTTTTAGTGGGAGTATTAATCTGATACAAACTATTGCATTATAGCTAAAAGTGGATGCTTTTAGTGTAGTAAGACACACTTTTTAGATCACTATGGAAATTGCTTCTTCATCATGTGACATTGAAAGTTGTGGGTAAGAATAAGGTTAATTTGATATCATCTGCCTTGTAAGTGATATGCATTTATTGCCTGGAAGAATGAAATTTATCCTCAAATTTTATTCTCAGATTTCAATGGCTTAACTATGATATATCTTGATATTAGGTGTTATTATCAAATAATTCAAAAAAACAATGTCTTATTTTGACTTACAGTTTCAGGTTCATTTTATTTTACCCCAGGAAAACAATTTTTTCTTCAATTAAAGCCTATATTTGACTATTCTTGACCTCAAAAAATGGTAAGTTTATAGATTTTAATACAATAAGTTTTTTGGAATACACCTTCTGTTCCTTCTGTTGGATTTCTCTAATTCAGGAATACCAATAATGCTTTGTTGGTCGCTCTTTGTCTCTCTTCTTTTCAACTGATTTCTCTCTACTTGCTTAAATCTATTTGTATTTTTCTGTTTTTCTGAGTTATTAATTCACATTTTGGAAAATTGTTTTCTGTTCCCCCATGATTATTTTTATTTGTTAAAATTACACTGATACTATTTTGGTTTCTAAAGTTTATAGTCAATACGTATCTTTAATTTCATCTCATGTCTTTGTTTTATCATCACGACTGGTCTAAACCAGACATAGTAATCTTTCCAGTATTCTACACATTGGCATGTGACCTACATGCAATATGAAGTAAGAACGTGTTTGTTGTGGTTGAGAATATGTAAAAGAGCTTCCCTTGAAAACTACTAAAGATGAAAGTGAACCTTGCGTTTATATTTTCCATTTTTATGCCAGAAATTAGTGATTGTATTTCTAATAATGAAAACTATGTATTTATCTCAAGTGTATTTATATCGACTCTCTTTTTCTCTCCCCCTCCTTTACTTACTTATTTCTTTATTTTAAGCTGAAAAAGATCAAAAGAGAGATGGAAAGGATGAGTAAATACACCATAAAGTTCCTATTGTTTATCTCTGGAACTATATATAAGGCCTAATATCCTCTATGCACTTTTATTATTAGTTCAGATTCTCATATTAGAAAAATATTATTTTACAATTTGAAAAAAAGTAATCTTTTCTTTCTTTAATGGATTTATCTTCAGCAATTATGATACCATAACTACTCATTTTTTTAATTGTCAAAGCTAAAATATAATTTGTTACAGAGCACATTATGACTGCATGCACCAATTAAGTTCAGAGGGTTCTTAAGTTTGAAGAGTTTTATTCAAATAAATTGTAAGAATCACATGGGTCTATTACATAGCTATTAATTACTATAGGACTCTGTGAACTCTTATAGTAAGTATGCTACTTTTACAATCACTTAGTTTAATCACATATGATATGAGATTTTAAAATACAAACATATCTGTGAAAGACACAAATATTTTTATAAACATACTCTGCTCAGTGCCTTAATTCTTATAAGTAGGAAAAATATTAAAGAATTCAAAATGGCTAACTGTTTGCAAAAAAATTAATGTTAAATTATACTTATTTTTGATAGAGGCTGTAGTGCCAAATATTTACAATGCGCATATATAAATTTCAATATTATATAGTGGTTTCTGTCATTTGTAGTTATAAGCAGGTGACAGAAATTTAATTTTAGGTTGTAGTATCAATATGCTTACATGTTTAAATATTAATAAAGTTAGTATCTCTTCAAAGACACTAAAGTTTAATTATAAGCAAGATAAGTAAGAAATTAGGCAATAAGGTGCATTATAGTAAATTGGCAAAATCTGCCAAGCTTTAAGCTGCTTTCCTTTCTGAAAAAATCATATTGTATTTTTCTACTGTAGTTTTATACATAATTATTACTCTTTCTTCCTTGTCATTTATTTGTAAATATAAAGTACAATTTTTGTTTTTTTATGGTGTGCATGCGAATAAGGTTTATTCATAAGTGACACTTTAGTTATGGCCTTGGCTGCAAAATTGATTTATTTAATTACAAAAGACAAAAGCAAGACAGATTCTTAATGAACCTATGCAAACAACTGTATTTTCATATAAGGTTACTCAGTTAAATATTTGCTTATATGATTAAAATAATTTTTAATTCAATAAGAATTTGATACCATTTAAAAATATTCCCATTAGTTTGCATAGCATAGTATACTACAGTCGTTCTCAAGTTTTCTGATATTAATATAACTTTATAATCATAAACATTTTTGAAAACTCCAAACAGCTTTTGTTTATATGGACTACATTTATCAAAATTTACTATATTAAATGTTAAAATAATAATAAACCAAGCACATATAAACATAAATATTTTTATGAAAAAAGACTGTTAGCCAAAATACAAAAAATGGTGTCATTGTTTTATGTACTTTCTTTGTATACGTTAATAGAAAACAGCTGAATTTTCCTATCTGCTTTGTATCTGTTGCAACATCACACATCATATAGCCTTTGGAAAACTCCCCTGTAAACTATTGAGAGAATAAAAGAGAAAAAGGTAAATAACACCTAGTATTATTATGAAAATAGTGTTGACTTTGAAGACCCCCTGAAAGCATCTCTAAGGCCACCGAGGGTTAAACAGGAAGGTAAGAAGTATTTCTTATACATCTATCAGAAAAATTGATAGATGTTGATATTCAAAATAATGCAAACAACATTCTAAATAAATAGCAGTTGTCACAGATTTGAACACTTGATTAAGCTAGGATAGCTAGGATCATTTGTACCTGAGAAAGAATAATTGGCTGCCAATATAGTGAGAATGACAATAAAATACAGAAGTTCACCCAACTTTATGAAAAGTTAGCCTCTTCAGAAGTGAGAAATCTGTGTTTGTTGGAAAAAATAATCGAGGACATGAAAAGAGTCAACGCAAAGCACAGAAAAGTATTTTGGTCAGATATATTAAAAGAAGCTTTGTTAACTGGGCAGATTTCACCAAAAGTAAAGAATAACCTTATAATACTCGTAGAAAAGAGAACCCTGAACTTTTCAAGATCAATTAGCATTTGAATAAAGAAAAGCCAAAGTCTACTTTTGCATTAATATAATATTTAAAAATAAAGGATTCATACTCTCCTTTCTAAAAGAATGATATTCTTATGAACAAACCCATCAAAACTGGGCAAACAATGCCAAAATTTAAACACACTTCATAGATTCTTTTCAGAGTAAAATATCAGAAACCAAGACAAAATTTATTTCCCTCAATCCCTCTGCAACTTTCCATATACAATCAAGTTTCGTCTTTCACTAGGCTCTTTCATATTCTGGAACAAACATAAATTTTTGAACAAAACTACTCTCCTTTTCCTTGAAAATAAAAATCTCATCCCATAACTTTGCACACACCATTGCATTTCGCTGTTAATATTGATCTTATGGTAGTTCCAACTACCCGTATTAATTATAACTTTTAACCAAAGTAACTTCTTTCTATTTCACAAAGAATATGGGAAAATAGATAAACAAAATGTGTATCTGATACAATCATTTTGTAGAGTCAAAAAGTTAAAGTTCTAATGCGCCTAGGAAATTACTCTGGGAGCCAAGACAAGCTGTGCTATCATATGTTATTCTTAGGGAACTCAGTGTAATTTTCTCTGTGAGTGTAGTTAGGCATCTCTGTAGAACTTCCAAAACTGTTAACATATAATTTTTAAAAGTTAGAAGCATGGCTATCACAGAAACAGAACAGACACATGTCAAATATTTGATTAATCTCATTTATCAATGAGAGAACCAGTAAGATAGTAAAACTGGTTCAAAGGATAATTCAAGAAACAGATTTTATCATCAAATAATTCATGAAACTCGTTAATAGTAATAAAAAAGTTAAATGTATTATAAGCCTTAAAACTGAAACCTTGTAAGCTATGATTTTATCTTCTTTACCTGACAGAAACCTATAGGTTAACATTTAATTTCACAGTTTCAGGGCTCTCATAAAATAATAAACAGCAATGGAAAACACAGGTGCATCCTCCTAGATAATTAAATAATTCTTGAGTGAACCTGTTAAACAATGATATTGAAAGGACATGCAGTCATACTCCTGCTTTATTTTCAATTTATGGATATTTTTTTTCTTAACAAAAGTAATGGTAAAAAGAATCTTGCCACACTTAAAAGTCTTAAATAAAGTCACTGAAAGGCTGAAAGCAATTCACTGTAACTTTCACAACCTGGTATCAATATTGCCAGGGCAGACACAGGGAAATACAGTGTACCTCGTGCCAGCCTTTTATTTTAAAAATTTAAGCTAAATTATTAGTAAGTAGTAACTATTAAAAATACAAACAACAAATTTGACCCAATAATATATAACCATAACTTATTCCCTTGATTCTTAAAACAATGGTATGAAGAAAGCACAGCAAATTTTACATCCTCATTTTACCAATCATATTTCAATATTGGCCAAAATATAAGAAAAATACATTTGTTTACTGTATTATGTTATGAAGACCCAAATTAAGAACAGAATTGTAAAAATAAAGAGATTAGTAATATAGTATCAAAATATGTTACCACATTTATTCATGAATCTATATATTAGAGAATATTTAAATAATCAGTTAAATTTCTTAGAAGAGATATAACCTATAGATCACTTTTAAATAGGATAATTTCCTAAGAAAAAAATCCTGAATAGATTAAAAAACTTTTCCTTTCCCAGCACACATTTTGTCACTCATATAGATGACGTTTTAAACACCTGCTGTGTAATTGATCTTATTATCATTAACTGCCAAACCTGGGAACGGCAGAGCTCTTATTACCCTCTGTGTTTAAATCGTCCACCTGTTTTTGATTAGTTAAACCATTGATGTCTACCTATAGCAGACCATTTTGGTTTATATATGGCAGCTGCTATAAGAACAGAACTTTCATTTAATTGAATTGCATTTTTTATTTTTCAAGTATAACTATCATAGGTACATGACATACATATATATATATCCTGTTACCTGCTATGCAATAATAAGATAGATGTTTCCATTATGATTCCCTACAGTTATAGGATACTTTATATTTTCTATGATATTTTAAAAGGTTCTTTACAATAGAGGTACAGTAAGAATATTAAATCAGATTGTTCACTTATAAGATAAATTTTAAACTTATTTCACTGTTTCTTAATTTATGGTATTCCTAGTACTAAAGAAAAACTCCAAGGCAAAAGAATCTTGTAATGTTTGAATATATATTCTTAACAAATTAAAAAATTCAACAAATATTTAAAAGGAAACCAATTTTTTAAAAGAGCAAACAAACAGAAATTCCCACTACATAGCCAGGTTACAGTTGGTTTGTTCATGGTGGCAGAAGAAAAGGGTTTTTTTATTTTTCACGTGATTGTCATTCTTCCAAGGTTGATCATGTATTATTACTGTCAAAATTAGCAATGAAGCTCCTTTTATTAGGGAGTAAATTACAAGCAATGGCTCAAGTTTTGTTTATTTGGGGACAGAGGTAGAGAGGTGCTATGTTCCGAATGTGTCTCCCAAATTCATGTGTTGGGAATTTAATCACAAATGCAACAGTGTTGGAAGGTGTTTGGGTCATGATGGTAGAACCTTCATGAATGGATTAATGCCACTGTAAAAAGGGTTGCAGGAGTGTGTTCACTCTCTTGTCCTTCTGCCTTCTCCCATGTGAGGATGTAACAAAAAAAGCCCTCATCATCAGATTCCAAAGCTTTAATCTTGGACTTCCTGGGCTCCTGAATTGTGAGGAATAAATTTCTGTTTTTTATAAATTACCCAGTGTGTGACATTCTGCTATAGCAGCACAAAACAGCCTGAGACAAGAGGGTCACCCTGGGCTTGTTTGTTTGAAGTTTTTGTTCATGTCAGTGGGCAAATATTTTACATTTCTGACTGCAGGTTATGATGCACATTTAGAGGAAGGGAAATATGTGAATTTTGTTTCCACAGTGCTGATAAATAGGACAAAGAAACTAGCAATAATAACAATAACTATTAAATATTATGGTATCTACTATTATTTTTCACTCTAATATTTATTGAGTATCTACATTGGATCAGCCTCTGGGGATACGGCACTGTAGAGACTAAAGATCCTGCTCTCATGGATCTTACATTTTAGTTGTGGAAGGCAAAGAATAAATATTGAACAAGAAAACATCTGTCAGATATTGACAGTTGCTGCCAACATTCATTAGAGAAAGATTTCCAGGAGCACACCTGAAGTCAAACAAAGTATATATTATTTGGTTTGCTGCAGAAAGGAAGAGCACACACCAGAGGTACCTTGATAGCATATCTAGAAGAGGAGTTGGAGAGAGATTTTACAGAATTTGGGTATGTGCTTGATGGTTCTAAAGGGGACGGGGTTAAGAAACTGGTGGCCACTCTAGATTGGATACTGATTGAGTGCCAACTATATCCCTGGTGTTAGAAATAAGCTCAGAAGTTCTGGCACAAAAATAATATTTAAAGTTGTATCATTGGGTGAGATGGCTTCAGTAGACAGTAAATGTAGATAAATAAGAGAGTTCCAAAGGCTAATTCCTGGTGCAATTCATGAGAGGACCCACCCAAAGAGATTGAGAGGGAATGTCCAGTAAGATAAGAGGAACCCAGAGGAGACTGGTTTCCTGAATAGAGAGAAAAAAGTGTTTTTAGAGGAAGATTAAAAATTTTCATTATTAGTGAGTACTGATTGAGTCTTATTTTAGAGCCTAAACAAGGTATATAACAGTAAGAACAGGTTAGCTGGGAATTCTTCTAGAGGAAGAAAATGGCTTGACTAAGTTACTTGTAGCTGCTTTGTTTTTAAATAATAAATACTTTTATACCATGTTACGTAACTTTAATTCATGAGGTTATTCAATCATTATAACAGTTATAACAATGAGGATTGTGATTCAATCCACATGACAAACAGCTAAGTAAGATTAGGTGACTTGTCCAAGCTATAAGGTTATCAGGTGAATTTCAGGGTGCAAACTGTGATGTGACTCCAGTTGTGGTTTTTATCACTATAACTAATTGAATCTGCAGACCAGTGGTTTTCAATTCTGACAGCTACTGTGGAAATTTTAAAATTTGCGGCCCATATCTCACCACTAGGAGTTCTGAATTAATTCTGTTAATTCCTTGGTTTAATTAATTGAATGAAATCTAGACTGTTTCCATTGTGAAAACCACTTCTCTAGACATTTCTACAAAAACGGTATTTGGACTGTCTGCTTTTCTAAAGTCCAATCCAAGAAAACTTCTCTAGATTTTCTGAATCATAATCTCATAGAATGGAATTTGTGAATCTTGATATTTAGCCAACTTTCTTGGTGATTCTTAATTATACAACTCTTTGAAAAATGGTGTAGCAAACTGATTTCCAAATATTGCTGCATATCAAGATGGTCTGAGAAGATTTTTAAAATCTCAATACCCCAGTCAACCATATACTGATTAAATCAGAATGTTAGGGAATGGGACTCAGCCATTTCAAGCTTTCCAGATGATTTCAAACTATAGGAATGTTTGGAAACCACTGGCGTAAAAACTTAAGAAAGATAAAAAAAGTGATGCAGATTATGTAAGTTGATAAAGATGAAGCTACTAGTTTGAACCTTATGAAACTATTATTTGACTATAAAATCACAATTTTAAATAGTTCAATTTAAAATACAATAGTGTCCATATATATTTTTGCAAAAAAGTTACTTTTTACTAAATATTTTGCAGAGACCATATCTTTGTTCTGGAGAACATAGACAACAGTAAAGTTTATAGACAGCAGAATAACTCCTAAATCTGAATCTAGTTTTCAGCCTCACTTTAACTTTTTTTTTTAGTCTTCAGGTTTTGTAGAACAGAGTTTAAAACCATCACATGGCCTTTTTCATATGCAGATGAAAACGTTGCACTATAACTTGCATTTTTTATGTTTTTCAGTTTGAATTTATTTTATTGAGGTCGAATTAACTGCTCTGGTTAATTGTGACATTTTCAAGACTTTGTCTTGTGATTTAAAACACTCACGTTCCAAGGTCAAATTCATGGCAAATAAACTAATTGAGCCCAGAGAGATTGAAAATGAAGAGAAGAGTTGGTTTAGCTAAATGTTACATAAATTTGCCCCTCAGTGTCCTTTTGCTAATAAATCCAGAGTTTGCTCTTCTGCTACATACCTGCCATACATACCTGAATGACTTAGCATAATGAAGATGCTTTCATCTTAAGCAGCAATTTTCCTCTGCCCTCATGGCTCTCTGATAGGCTGGAACAGATCCAAGTTTTCCTGACTGTCAAACAAATAGGGGTTGCCTTGTTGTGTGGAAGACACTGGTGGGGCACAGGTGAAATAATCTAAAACTGGAAATACTATATAACCATAAGCATAAATCAGGTTTATGCATTTTTTGAATTTTAAAATAATTTCAAAAATATATTCTAATACCTAAGTATAAATACTAATACCTAAGTACAAGTGCAAATATGTTAACAGAAGAAGTGGTAAAATGCCCTGATTTGACCATATGGCTTAAAAAGGATTTATTAAAAAATGTTTGCATATTGTATGGAAAATTTCATTTTCTTTATTGATATTTGTGACTCACTGTAAATTTTCATGAGTATGCATACATTTTTAGAACCCCCACTAATTATGTTTTTAATTTTTTATATGAATTTTGAGATACAGAAATACAAGCAAAAGAAAAAAGAGGTGGAAGAATTCAGCTTTTTAATGATTAAAATACACAATGTTTTATTTTTTAATTTTTTTGCTTTTTTCCCTCCTTCAGTAGTTTTGAGCTTTTTCATCTGACCTAGAATTCTATTTTTGTTTGTTAGCTTACGTTTCAAATACTTTGGAATCCTGTTAGTCAAAATTCCATCTTGTCCCTATTACCCCTCCTTTTGTATTTGGTGATTTGCTATATAAGTTAACAGCATACAGTTAAGTATAAAAGCCATTTCAGATATGAAGTATATATTAGAATGCTTCATTAGTCCATAATTATTGTTCTTAAAGAATAAGATTCCCTAATTAGTGGATGGTATAGAATGTAAGTTTTTATATTAATCTCCTTATGGCACTTTTAAGGCATTTTATATCTATTATCTCACTTAATCATCTTAACAATCCTATAAAGGGACTATTATTAGCTCCAGTTTTTAGGTGAACAATTAAGATTCAGAGTCTACATATTTAGTTTGTGTATATCAGCTAAGTTGAAACACCCAGCTTTGAATAAACATTTATTTGACTTAAATGGCCATGTTTTCCCACTCTAACAGAAAAAGAAAATTTTATGAAATGAGTATAAAAATATTCCAAACATAAATTGAAGATGGAAGATTTCTTACTTGAGATAAAATAATAGAAAGTTAAATGGAGCAATTTTTTAAAATTAAAAAAATTCTGAAAAGATCCAAATGTTAAATCTAAATATTTTAGTGATAATAAATAACCACTTTGTGTGTGTGTGTGTGTGTGCACATGTACATGCATATGTGTGTGCCAATTCAGTGTAAAATGTCTAACTTGACACGTACATTTAATCTGTATAGTGGCTGATCCATTACACCCAATCAGAAGAGAACCCTAAATTATATAATTGTAGGTGACTGGGTCATCAAAATGTACAATTCTGAAGCCACGTTTGTAGCTCCTTTTGCTAATATGACATAGACATTAAGGGCAGAGAGAGAAAATGCTTCCTTTATCTGGACCATAGACCTACTTTACCTTTGTTTTGCCAAAATCTCAAAAAGATAGCATCTGGATAACACAAAACTAGCTGTGAGACTTTATCTGGCTAAAAGGAGAAGCATCTGGAGGAGCTGGCAAATGCTATACCTATATCTTTATTGGCAACACATGCCTTTTTTGTATCATTGAGTTTGGGGATATCAAGTAATTTTAAATTCTTTTTGGTTCCTAGAATCAGATACTATAACAACATATATTTGCATAGGTTGTGTTAGGAAATTGGAAGGTCAGAAGGCACCTCTTTCAGATGATATAAGTCATTTCAAGTATTTTTCAAAAAATACTACACCAGTGCTTAAGAAGACGATTTTTGTCCATGTTGTAAAGAAATAGCTGTAAATTTCTTAAGCTAAAGTTGTCAATACTCCATTTAACTTAATACGATCAGTATTTAAAGACAAAGGGCTTCCACAAATGTGTGAGCAGATTTAGAAGAAGATCACTCATGATGTTTTAAAAAAAGATTAATATATGAGGATGGAACAGTTCTGTTTATGAAAATTTCCCTTGCACTATTATGATTTCTTCACATGGATAAAGATTAAAACAGATGTCACTTCCTCTACTGATGTGGGAAAACATGACATCCATTCTTTATTCATTCATCCATTTATTTACAAATTTATTCATTTACTCATTTGGAAGTGTTTAGGAACATAGTGTTATCTATATTCTAGTACTATGCTAGTGGTTAGCATATATTTGATATATGGCTATCATATATAGTAGCTAGCATAATATATATTTGAACAAGATCTATAATATCCATGATCTAATTCAATTTATATTCAATAAAGGGAAAACTGATCATGTATACATAAAACATAAACAAAATAATTCCTGATTATGATTACCATGAAGATTTTAATAAGAAAGATTATTTTGTGCAAGATGATCATTAAAGGGCCCTCTGAAATATGACATTTGAGCTGACATCTGAGAGGTTAAAGCAACTTCTCTAGTTATTGAGACAGTAATATGAGAGTCCTTGACACGAGAAAGGGTTTGGAGCTTTTATGGAGAATAGAGAGGGAGTTAGTGAAAGTGTAACACGATGGAGGAGAGAGAGAGTTAAGGGCTCTGTTATGAAATGAAGTTGCAAATAAGGTCACAGACCATCACATGAGCATTGCAGGCCCGGTCAAGGCATTTGGGTTTTATCTGAGAGCATTGAAGTTTTTAAGCCTGGAAGTAAAATTATTTGATTTATATATTTTAAATGTTGCCATGATTGCTGTGGGAAGAATTAACTGTTTGGATCATGAATCAACCAGAGAAACATGTTAGGAAGCTATTTCAATAATCTAGGTGACATTGTGGTGGTAGAAATAGAAAGAAGAGAATATATTTGAGATATATATTTTAGGGAAAATTGTAGGGACAGAATTTTAGCAAAAGAGAAGAATAAAGATTTCCTTTAAATTTTGTTTTCCAGAACTAGGTAAAGATTTATGCACTATATAGTATGTTACACAGTAAAGAAAGGCTAGGAAAGGAAAATGTAAGACATTTAAGGAAAGGGAGAAGAGCAAGAGTTCCAGTGATGTAGTATTTTTTAGTTCAAAGTGGTTATTTTAAAAAGGTGTTTGGAGCTTAGAAAGCAGTCCATTAGAGATGTCAAAACTGAGCTCAAAATTAGCACAGAATAGAAAGATTGATGTAAACAGTACTGGAAAGTTGTGGCCAGAGAGGTAGAAAGAGAAGCAGAGAAGTATAGTGCCAGAAAATTCAAAAGAGAAGAATGGTTTGAGGTGGATAGAGTGTTCAACTGTGTCAAAAGATTAAAATGAGAGCCTGTGTGCAATAAATAAAATTTATCAATTTTATAAAAAACAAGCCTCATTTCACTGTACCTGATAAAAGGGCAGAGTTCTATATTTGCCTAATTTAAAAATAAGTGGTCTCAATAGATACAATAACAGAAGTTTCCTTGGCTAGAAATTTTGAAAAAAAAAAAAGAATCATTAAAAACTTCATCAGAAATTAGCATATTGGCTAGGCGTGGTAGCTCGGGCCTGTAATCCTAGCCCTTTGGGAGGCTGAGGGAGGAGGATGGCTTGAGGTCAGGAGTTCAAGACCAGCATGAGCAACATAGTGAGATCCCCTCTACAAAAAAATAGAAAAATTTGCCAGATGTGGTGGTGCTTGCCTGAGTCCAAACTACTCAGGAGGCGGAGGTAGGAGAATCTCTTGAGTTTAGGAGTTTGAGGTTGCAGTGAGCTATGATGATGTCACTGCACTCTAGCCTGGGCAACAGAGTGAGAGGCTGTCTCCAAAATAAAAAAAGAAAAAGAAAAAGAAATTAGCATAAAAATTTCTCCTTGTGAATAATAATGAAGTTACATGATTACCTTGTTTAAGAAAGAACAAAAAAATTAACTAATTTCAGGGATTAAAGAAGAAAAATAGCAAATTCTTATATAACACTATAATTTCTTTGTCAAATAATTTCATAACAAACATGTCATAGGAAAGAAATATCACAGGTTACTCCTTGGATCTCTTGTCATACAGGAAAAAATAGAAATAGAAAACATATCAGATTTCTAAGCCCAGTTACAATGTAAGAGAATAAAAAAGAGCTGAGGGTTGCAGTTTAAGGGTGAAAGGGGAGAAGACAGATTCACCTCTACTGAACATTGAGCACTAAGGAAAGAAATCTAATTGCTGGTTTAGAGAAGTAAGTTTTAATTACAGTTTATATATTTGATTACTCTGTGAATTTTAATAAGTAATGAATGCAGTAATAGAATTCTAAGTGATCTATTGAAAAATCTGATATTTTTCAAAGCTGTCCATTGAAACCCTCCTTGGATGAGTATTTCGTAACCACAGCAAGATCGTGAATTGAACCATAAATCTACTGCATGTTTAATTTAAAACAAAATTTGTACCTGGTAAAGAATAGAAACTACAACTTTTAGTTCTATATAGTGCTATACATAATTTATAACAATCTTAACGCAGTTGCAACACCTGAAATTAAATAGGAAATAAAATTATTCCCAGAAGGTAGTGGAGGTTGATGTTAGAAATGCATTTTAAAATGAGCACACAAATAGTTTATACTATTATTGTGCACATTGCTCAACAGCTGTGACCTCATTACAAGTCCCTCACCACGTTTCTCAGAATACTACTCTAACCTCTTGAGTATGATGCTTCTAGCATACATTATGTTATTCTTATAAAAATGTATTTCATATGGCAAACGTGACTAGTTGCTCTTACAACAGACCACCATGTATCCTAATTCCTTTTAGTGTGGCTGAAGTATAAATTTTCTGGGAACGTTGTCAAGTATCATTATCACTAAAAAATATTCTTAGTCAATGAAGAACACATGGTAAGGACATGGATTTCCTTCATAATGCTAATGGGTTCAATCATTCATTTGATACATATAAAAAGTGTCTATGATATACCAGCTACCTTTCTAGATGCTGGGGAACTATTAGAGAGCAAATAAAAACACCCTTGCTTTCATAGGTTTATAAAAGTTACACATATTCATTAAAAGAAAATTGTTGAATAAAAATAAAATCAAGAAGAAAACAGACTGAATAAACTTGTGCTAGTGTCTGATTAATCCTTTTATTCCCCCTATATTGTACACAATTTCATATGTCTATCCCATGGACTGATACTATACATACCATGTTAAACCCATTTTCACATAACTACAGACAAGAAAACAAATCTAGATTTTTGTAACTGAATTTACTCAGTATGCTACAAGTTTACTGTGTGTCAGGACCTGTGCTCAGAGAAATAATGATGAGCACAAACAATTGGTTCTCTGCTCTTAAGCATGTAATTTACAGGCTAAAAGGTAAGACTGACATTCATTTCACACACACACATACACACACATAAACTGTGGTTAGTTTTATGAAGGACATATACATGATGCCTAGAAGAGAAAAGAAGTTTTTGGACTAATATCTTGAAGTTTTTAATGCAACTCAATTCACCCTTCCACATATCCCAGGCTGGCCTCCATTGTGATCCAAAATATAACCTCTGAACCCCTCCTCTGCGATATTCTGGTCTTTATATTGCTTTGTGTATCATTTTCTCTCATGCAAATTCCCATAGCTTTTATTTTTCTAAGAAATTTCTTTCCTCTGGAACTTTATACTGTGCTACAAAACAAAAAACAGCCACATTCTCAGAGTCTTCAGAAGTTTTCTTCCCTTCCTGGCACTAAAGGAAACTGTACTTTCTGTAGAGCCTTCTTAAGGAGTGATGCTTATTGTCATACATTCCACAAACATCTGGCATGGTGGAAGGGATCCAGCTATCCCTAATGATACTATTAGACCATTCTGGTTCTATTTAAAAAAAAACACTAAAACACTCCCTGCATTTATTTAGGGCACCTGGCTATACCACCACCTTCCCAGTTTCTTTGCTAATTCACTGAAGGCCTTAGCTGCATTACCTTTTTCTCCATCCTCCGCAGGTTTTGCAACTTTTATGAGAACTGTCTAGGACCCACCTAAAGTTTTAAGCTCTTAATTCTTTGACTTCATCATCTTTAATGACCTTCAGATATTTACAACATAATAGAAACCGGTCATCAGTCTGAAGCCTAAGCTCATTTCTCTTTGTGAGTTTGTTTTACCACTATCCACACTGTTATCTAAGCCAATAACTGATGTGATCTCCTTTGACTCTTCTCTGCCTTTTGTCTTCTCGCATCAATGATCCAGCTCCTAAATGTCTTTTGAATCTGAATATTTATTTTTATTTATTCATTGTCACTGCCCTAGACCATGCCGCCATAATCACTAGCTTGGCAATTCTACTAAAAATACTCAATAGAGGAAGTCAAGTATTCAGTAAAGTTCTCAATTCTCCCACTGTATTAAAAATATTGGTTTTGAGCAATTTTTCCATTTTACTTAAAATGTCTCTGGGTATGTTATCACCGTCTCTCATCTTTCAAGAAAGCACTACATATAAGTGATAATAGTTACTTTCATTTGAAAGTCACCAGGGCTGTGGAATATAAAATATGAGGAAAATACAAAGCAGGGGAGGTTACATAAATGCTTTATAATCATTGTCTTCCACATAGACTAATCATAGTAAAACATTTAGCATTTATGTTTTCCAACATTTTAGCAATGAAACTGTAGCAAAATTGCAATGATTATTTTATGTTTGTGAGAGGCATATTATTTGCTGTCTTTCACTAAGCTAGTCATGTCTGTCTGAATGATAACTTGAACTATAGACCAGACAATCCCAACACTGAATGTTATGTCATCAGGAATGCAAAAATATAGTATCTCTATCAGATAATCCCAGATTTCAGATCAAAGTCAACCAAAAAATTATAGACGGAGAATGACTGCAAGCCTTTTGCTAGAGGTTAAGTGTATGACTATATTATGTTCAAAATTTTGATGTGGGGGTTACAATTCAGGAGAGGGACACTCCTAGATTCCTAATATGCTATGGAGAGTTCAGCCTTAATTGCTCAACATGTGGCTGTTTCCCTGTTGTCACTGAGTGCAATGAACCATTTTCCAGGCTATATTTCTGCTCAAAGAAGAGTGATAGTAATTGCTTTTCTATCTCAGTGATATTAAACAGCACCAAAAATGTCATCAGGTGTAGATATTTTGCCAGTAACTCATACTTCTTTTTCTCCAAGCACAAAATTTGTCATTAAAGTTGTTATATTGGTTTTGCAAACTTCTTGGCATAATGAGAGTCACTTGTATTTCTAAGAGGAATGATGTTTCTGTGGTTTTGAGCTTTTCTCTTTTTTAAAAAACAAAATACATCAATTTTGTATTGAAAAGCATCATTTTGTTCTTGTGCTTCTGGGGGAAAAAAGCTCATTTGAAGTATCAGAGATTACTGTATTTTGTTTAAAACGATGCAAAACCTTTGTTGGCTTTACATTATGGTTTGACAAAGTTTCACTACAGAAAATGCACTATGCCTTAGAGGCAAGTGGATACTCCCAATAAACGAATCCAATTTACAGATATTTGTCATTTTACTTACTTGAAATTTTCTTGTTTAATTCTTCAAAACCACTGACTTGTCCTAGAATATTGTATATTATCATTTATCCCAATGTAAGTCTCAGAAAAGCCAAAATTATCAGCCAAGTTCACAAAGCCAGAATGTGATATCAGAGGGATTGAAACCCAGGTCCCTGAGCATAATATCATTTGTTTTCACTTCTGCTTTTCAGAATACTGATGGGTTAAAGAGTTTCCTTATATCTCATTACAAACATTGCATGAATATTAAATTATGGTATTTTAGAACAAAGAGAACTCTTAGGTTCTTTTCAATAGATAAAAACAATTACCAAAAAGTTTAAAATGAGTAATCTCCTCACCAGAATGTAAGAAAGCAATGCTCAGAAGAAATTTTTCTTACATAGAACTGTTTATTAAATAAGTTTGTGAGCCAGCAGAGGGCTGGAGAAATAGCTTAACCCATTTGGGAGGCCTGATGTAAGCTCATGTTCTCTGCCACTTAAGTGATTCATAGAACCATATATTGAAGCTCACTCAGGGAAGAGGAGAAAATATTCCAGAGTCAAAACTTGGTTAGTCTTGCAGTTGGCTTCTTGCAAGCAGAGGCCTGGAAAAAACATTGGACAATTCTTAAGGTGGAATTATAGTGCTTGCTGGGTTATTATACCCCATTAATGCAGGCATGGAGCATTTTTCTCAACATTTTTATCCAACCAACATATCTTGAATACCTGTAATTTCAAAAATGAACACACAATTCTGACTTCGTTATGCAGATTAATCAGCTACTAATTTTGCTAATGAAGATTCCTTTCTGATATCTACCATGTTAATTAGCTAAGCCTCTGGTTGATAACTCAGACCCTTGTAGTGTGTTTAACACTAACATTATATTATCTAAATTTAAATATTTTAAATCAATTGCATATAACATAACAGCTATATTTGTTCAAAAAAATAAAAAGTAAATTTGTGAGATAAATAATGAGAAGAGTTGTTCTTCTTCACCATCTTCTTTCATGCCCATAATACTTATTGTGTTTGTTATTTTTTGTGTGTCTCTTCACCCAATCTCAAGTGGGAGGGGTATATGCAGCTTCTGCATTTAGCCAAAAATTAAACACATAGAGTGTTCTTAGCCCTCCTCATTATGCACTCCTGTGATACCATCTTCCCCCTGCCTCAGATAATATTAGTTATCTGATAAAATTGGTTTGATGTGCAGAGACCCTAGTTTAATTTATAATACTTAGCAAATATTTACTCAGTGAAATCTATAACACTGAGGTAGACATCTTTCTTTAATTTTATGTTTCATGACTATGGAAGTCAAATGCAATAATCTGCATTCCTTTAGTAGCATAATAATTAAAAGTATTCATTATTTTTCTTGTTCCCAGTTCCCGTCACATTTATTTTTCCATTCATGAAGTAACTGGAGTGTTGATAAAGTTTGTTTCTTATATACAATATTTAAAGAGTGGAAACTAAATTTCCAATAATACAGAAGTGGTTAAATAATTCTTTTACATATTTCTATATGTTTAAAGTTTGTCATATCATGTAACCTGTAACTGTGTTTTAAAAGATTAACACATGATAACAAAAACTGACATAATTTTTAGTGAATAAAGCATAATTTCAAATCATATATACATAATCTTTGTTATCCTAATTTAAATATATCACTTTTAGGCATAAGCTAGAGCAGGGGTTCTCAAAGTTTGTTCCAAGGACCCTGGAGGGTTCATAGGACTCTTTGCATGGCAAAATCACTTACGTGTAGAAGTTCATTCAAAGCGGAAGACAGACCAGACCCATGGGTTTTAATATGACAACATTCAAAAAGTTCAGATATTTAAAAAGTTTCAGACTTCACATAGCAACTAATTGTGAAAGAAATACCATTTTTTGAGTTGTAGTTTAGTATCAAAAAAAATCCTCAATTATTAAAAGGGCTTAAATTACCCCTTGTTTTGCCAACTATATATCTGTATGAGGCTGAATTTTCTTTACATATATTTTTAAAAATAACATGTCACAACAATTTGAATATATAAGCAGTTATGAAAATTCAAAAGTCTTTAATAAACCAGATATAAAGAGATTTATCAAAATAAAACAATATCTCTCTTAATAAATTTTTCTTTTGGTTGTTACTTTTAATTAAACATATTATTTATTTTAGCATTTCAAAGTGTAAAGGGATCCAGTAACCAAAATGGTTTAGAACCACCGACCTTAGATTATTATCAGTTGCAAATTTCACAGGTATAACACAGTTTTGTAGATCCTTGTTGCAGAAAATAATGCATGTGAAAAAAGATAAATACTTATATATTGATCATCTTCAGATATAGCTCAGTTTACACTATTTAAAAAACTGATTTAAATTTTTAATATAATACATTTACATTGAACCCCTCAGAAATGAGTGTACTAGCAAACAAGCACCAGTTTAATACTTATTACACTGGTGTAAAAACATACAAATTGTGATGTCAGCAAGATGGTAGAATAGGCAGCTTCAGACTTTCCTTCTTCTACAGAAACACTAACTTAATAACATTGTATAAACCAATTGCTTTCCTGAGAAATATGAAAGCCAGTTAAAAGGTTTCTGCACCATGGATGAGCAAAAATCCAACAGCATGGAAGCCCAATAGGAAAATTTATGGTACTAACTTGCTAGCACTCCTCCCGTAAGTATTCAACCAATAATACTGTACCTGGCAAAACTGCCCCCCAAAAATGAAGATGAAATTAAGACTGTCTAAGATAAACAAAAGGTGTGAGAGTTTATCACCACTAGACCTGTGCTACAAGAGAGGTCTAAAAATAGTCCTTCAGCTTGAAATGACAGGACAATATATAGCAATATGAAATCATATAAAAATAAAAAGCTCCCTGGCAAAAATAAATGTATAGACAAACATAGAATCCTGTAATATTGTAGGTATGTACATCACTTTTAAATCGGGTATAGAATTTAAAAAACAGAAGCACAAAAAATAACTATAAATCAATGTTAATATGAATATAAAAAGAAGTGATGTGAGTAATCAATAACATAAAGTGGGGAGGCATAGAAGTAAAAGAATAGAGTTTTTAAATGTGATTGAATTTAAGCTGTTATTAGTTGAAAAATAGATTGTTATAACTTTAAAATGTTTTATGTAATAATATCTGTGAGTTTTTACAAGGAGAAATGAGAAGAGAATCAAAACATGTTACTACCAATAAGCAACAAAACACAAAAGAAGAAAACAAGAGAGAAAAGGAGGGACAAAAAAGTTTCAACATACAGAAAACAACTAACAAAATGGCAATAGTCAGTTCATCCTTATCAGTAACTACATTAAATGTAAATGAGTTAAATACCCCAATTAAAAGACAAAGATTAGCTGAATGAATTTTATAAAGTATTGTCTAACTATATACTATCTACAAGGGACTTCCTTATCTCAAATACACACATAGATGGAAAATGAAAGGATGGAAGAAGACATTCCATGCAGATGTGAACCTAAGGAGAACAAGAGTGTACATCCATATAGCAGACAAAATAGATTTTAAGACAAGAACTATCAGCTGGGTGCATTGGCTCATGCTGTAATCCTACCAATCTGGGAGGCTGAGGCAGGAGGATCACTTGAGGTCAGGAGTTCAAGACCAGCCAGAGCAAGGGAGAGACCACCATCTCTACAAAAAATAGAAAAATTAGACAGGTGTGGTGGCATGTGCTGGTAGTCCCAGCTACACAGACGGCTGAGGCAGGACGATCACTTGAGCCCAGAAATTTGAGGTTGTGGTGAGCTATGATGAGGCCACTGCACTCTAGTTAGGGTGACAGTGGGAAATCCTGTCTCAAAAAAAAAAACAAAAACAACTGGCTGTGCAGAAGCTTTTTAATTTGATCAGGTCCCATTTATTTATTTTTGTTGTTGCTGTGATTGCTTTTGGGATCATCTTCATAAATTCTTTGCTTATGCCAATGTCTATAAGAGTTTTTCCAACATTTTCTTCTAGAATTCTTATGGTTTCATGCCTTAGGTTTAAGTCTGTTATCCATCATGAGTTGATTTTTGTGAGAGGTGAGAGATGAGAGGTGCAGACCCTGTTTCAGTCTTCTACATGTGGCTATCCAGTTTTCCCAGCACCATTTATTGAACAGGGATTCTTTTCCCCAGTGTATGTTTTTATCTGCTTTTTCAAAGATCAGATGGCAATATGGGGGTGGTTTTATATCTGGCTTCTCTGTTCTGTCCCATTGGTCTAAGTTTATAGAAGCACAATTCACAATTTCAAAGATGTGGAAACAACCCAATTGCCCATCAATACATGAGTAGATTAATAAAATGTGGTATATGTATACTACAGAGTACTTAGCCACTAAAAAAAAATGGTGAACAAATACCTCTTGTATTAAGCTGGGTGGAACTGGAGCCCATTCTTCTAAGTGAAATATCACAAGAATGGAAAAACAAACATCACATGTACTTACCTTTAAATTGGTACTAATCAATCAACACTTATGTGCACATATGGAAGCAATGTTCATTGGGGATTGGGCAGGTGGGAGGGGGGAGGAAGGGATGGGTAAATTCACACCTAATGGGGGCAGTGCGTGCTGTCTGGGGGATGGGCACACTTGTAACTTTGACTTGGGTGGTGCATAGGAAATTTATGTGGCCAAAGCTTTTGTACCCCTGTAATATTCTGAAATGAAGAAAAAAAACTGTCACAAGAAGGATATTATACAGTGATAAAAATGTCACTTCACCAGGAAGATATAGCCATTATAAATATATATGCATCTAACATTAGAGCGCCCAAATGAATGAAGCATAAAATGACAGAACTGAAAGGAGAAATAGACATCAACATAGTAATAGCAGGAGATTTCTACACTTTCAGTTGTGGGTAGAACAACTAGACAGAAGAGCAATAAGGAAACAGAGGACTTGAACAATACTATAGACAAATTGGACCTAATAGAAATAGAATACTCCACCAAACATCTGCAAAATATACTTTCTTCTCAAGGATATACTTTTTTCTCAAGAGCACATGGAACATTCTTCAAGATAGACCACATGTTAGACCACAAGATAAGTTTTAACAAATTTAAGAAGATTGATATCATAGAGTATATCTTCTCCGACCACAGTGAAACAAAACTGGAAATCAATAGCAAAGGGAAAACAGGAAAATCCAGAGATGTGGAAATTAAACAACTCACCCTTAAACAACTTGGGTTAAAGAAGAAATTACAGAAAAATTTAGAAAATACATGGAGACAAATGAAAATGAAAACACCACATACCAAAACATGTGCAGGAAAAGCAATACTAAGAGGAAAGTTGATAATAATAAGTACATTTAAAAAGAAAGATCTCAAATGAACAACTTACACCTCAAAGGTCTAGAAAAAGAATAAAATAAAACAAAAGCTAGTAGAAATAAGGAAATAAAGATTAGAGCATAGATAAATAAAATAGAGAATATTTAAACACTAGAAAAAAATCACTAAAATCAAGAGTTTTTAAAAAGACCAACAAAATTGACAAACCCTTAGCTACTTGGGGTTTTGTTTGTTCATTTATAACCAAAAAACAGAGAAGACTTAAATAACTACAATTTGAGTAGGACTGCTTGAGGCCAGGAGTTCAAGACCAGCCTTAGCAAGAGTGAAACCCCATCTCTGCAAAAATAGAAAAATTAGCCAGGGGTGGTGGTGCACGCCTGTAGTCCCAGCTACTCAGGAAGCTGAGGCAGGAGAATCCCTTGAGTCAGGAGTTTGAGGTTGCAGTGACCTGTGATGCACTGCACTCTAGCCCAGGTGACAAAGAAATTACAACAGATGTCACAAAAATAAAAAGGATTATGAGACTACTATGAACAATTACACACCAACAAATTGGATAACTTGAAAGAAATACATAAATTCCTACAAAACATACAACCTACCAAGATTAAATCATGGAAAAATAAAATATCTGACCAGTGAGGAGATTGAAGTAGTGGTGGTAATAATAATAATAACACCAACAATAATAAAGAAAATCTCTGTTAACAAAGAAAAGCCCAGAATCAGAGGGCTTCACCAAGGAATTTTTGAAAATTTTATCTTCTTGGGGAAAAAAATAAATCAACAACAAAAGAAAATTCTTCTTCAGGCTTCTGACTTAGTCCAACCTTGACTGGTTACTTTTTAGGCCTGCTGTGTAGCCATCACCTTGGGATAACTCTTCAACCCTGAGATCTCCTGTCACTGTGCTCTTGCATAAGGTCCCCTGTTTCCAGAGCCCAGTGTCTTCCTTTTTCTGCATTATCCCCCAGCCCCTTTTCATATGCAGTATTTCATTCCATA
The DNA here is from genome assembly GCA_023783475.1 of Daubentonia madagascariensis. NCBI lineage: Eukaryota > Metazoa > Chordata > Mammalia > Primates > Daubentoniidae > Daubentonia > Daubentonia madagascariensis. Next base: position 2,202,937 of record JAKFHU010000322.1, read on the forward strand.
GATGTTCTTAAAATTATTCATGGCAGGCCATTATTCTGAAATACTATATATTTGAAAATAGGCTTATTTTATCTTCTCACTACCTTGGGAGTTTGAATGGATATAGAATTTTGGACTGAAAATCAAGTTATGACAAAATTTGAAAAGTTTTTCCCATTGCCTTATAGTTTCTGAATAATAATGTTTAAAATTCATAATTCAATTTTATCATTGATTTTTTTCTATGAAATGTGTTTTTTGTCTTGCTTTTGTTTTCCTACCTTAAAACATAAAATTTTTTTCTTTGACGTTTATGTTTTTAAATTTCATAAGCTTTGTTTTTTCTTCTATTGTGTGAGCACTTGATAGATCCTAAGCATCAGAAAATTTACTTGTTTACATTATGGGAAAACTTCTGAAATATTTTCTTAATTATTTTCTATGTTCTCCTAATTTCTTCTTTCTAGCCTCTCCTAATTTCGTATGTGTCCCCTCGTATTTTACATCTATATCTTTTTCTCTCTATTTTCTTGAAACTTTCCTTAACCTTATATCCCAACACCCCTATTGAGTTTCCATTTCTACTTTTATTTCTCAAATTTTTATAGAGTGTTTTTTGACTTTTGAATGCCATACTTCTATTACCTGTCTGATCATAAAAAAAAATTTTAATGTTTTCTTCTCCTATATATTTGTCCACTGATTAATCATTATTTACTTTTAAAATGTACTACTTTATCAAATGTCTGCTGATCCTTGACTATTTGCTCATATTTAAAAGTGAAACACTATGAAGTTGATTAGTAGCTCTATTTGAGTGAATTTATCACCTGTGGTCTTCACTTAAAAGTGATCACTCTGGTCTGCTTCATAGTAGAATTGTTGATGTCAGTATGTCTGGGTATTTTACTTTGGACTGAACAAAGTCCTTTGAGAATAATCTTGTAATTTTCTCTATATAGCGTATAATTTTGAGTGGTTGACTGTTAACTGATTTGGAGGAGCCTGGTTATCTCATCATGTCTGCATGTGTAGCAAGCTTTGAAAAAGCATTACAAATTTTAACTGTTGTGATTTATATAGTATCTATAAGTAGAATAACTCAGATTATATAATTCACCATACCACTGGAAGTGTAAGTCCAATGTTTATTTTTTGAAAGATTGAATATGATGCAATTTGCTTATTTAATTTAATAAAAAAACTATTTTATCAAGCTTTAATAAGTTGTTACAAATTATTTGTTTACATGGAAAATGAACCAGAATTTATATGTTCAGATGGCACAAATTTAGTACCACAAATGTAGATCCATTTTTATACTAAATTGTTACACTTAGTAAGGCCATTCTAAAATTCTGAATAAATTACAGGTCTCAGGAAAACATCTGATTTTGCAATAATTCAAGTTCATTATTTCCAACCATCTTTTTTGGTCTAAAAAAACCACCTTTTTTGGTTACCATATGTTTTCAAGCATATTTAATTAACATCAAATATTTATCTAGAAAAGAAATACAAGTCCAGATGATATAATTGATTTAGTTCTTTTTTCTTTTATTAATTAATTGGATCAATAAATAATCTTAGTTTCATGCCTAATATATGCTAAACACTTTGCTTATGCTAGGTTTTCAAGGAATGCAACATATTCTAAATACTTCAGGTACTCAAATTCAATGTTAATTGCATGAACACAAATAAAAGCTTCCTATAGAAGCATATCGGTAGGAAAAATTTATTATTTAAAATCACCATTGACATCTAAAATCTCTACCTCTGCTAAAATATCATAATCTTTCTCTGTCATAGATATTTTTAGTTTAACTATTTAATATAATAAGCTTCATTGAAACTTTGGCACAAAAGATAAATATCACCCTTCATCATGAAATAATTAGTGATAAGACTGCTTGCCAAACTTCTTTGTTAAAAATTACATGGGAATTTGAGGATCAGAAAGAGAAAATAAGTCATAAAGGAGCTAAAATAGCAAAAGAACTTTAATTCACTTTATTATAAATACAAATAGCTTATTTCAGTAGTATTTGGTGAAACAGAAGTAAAGATAATCGTAATTGAAGTTGTCTTCCACAAACCGGAGAGAAGAGAAAGCTCTGGAAGGAAAGAAAGAAGTAAATTTATAAGTGGGTATCATACCCTGAGCAAGAAGGGTTTATGCAGCTTTGTAGCTACGGGAATTGAAACATCTTGGGATAATACTGGATTTCCCACCTAACATTTGCTGAGAGTCAATCCAATGCTAGGTAAATCTCTAAAAACTTTAACACGACCCCAGTAGATAATTTAATTATAGAATATGAATAAAGTGATAAGAGAATAAGAAGGAAACACATATCAATTTTAGGAGATTTTGAGAAGAATTCAAGTTGAAGATAGTATTCCTCTTCAACTATCTGTTTTATAGTATGAATAGTTCAACTATCTAAAGATATTTGAAGCATGACAATCACAAAAGTGGGGATGTTCTTTAAAAGATGGAAGAAAAGCATATATAGATGTGGAGTTTCAAAAGGGTATGTATTATTCTGATCAGTTTGGCTGCAACTTCAGGTATTTACAGGAGGAATGGTGAGTGAGAAGTAAAATTATAGAGGTGGACATACTGTGAATGGTTTTTTATTGTAAAACTGAAGGTATCTGTTTTTGTCAGTAGGGTTTGAGATTAATTGTAACATTATCTGTATAAATTTTGCAGAAAATAAGTCTTTTTGAAGAAAGCACCATCAGGGATGACGAAATCAGAGAATTCAGGCTCTAAAATAGGGTTAGTGAAATATAATGAAACTTTAACAGACGAGATAATATTGGGAGTGTAAAAGGAAATGCGGATATTGGAAATATTTCTGAGGTATAAGTTGGTGATTATCTGAATACTAAGATGTTTGAAACACCATAGGAGCATGGTTCCTATTTCATTTTATGTTTTTCAAAATTTATTGGGACTATGTCCTAAGGAAGGTCATAGGTGAGTAAAAACTGAATATAATTATTTCTGTACTATTTTTTGGTACCTAGTTACAATCAGCTCGATTTCCCTATTGCATTAGTAGAGCCCTTTTTTTTTCAAACTTCTTAGGTTTGGAAAGCCATTAAAAATCCAGTAAATTCTCTGGGGATGCTACTTTATACCATATGAACATTCAGCAAACAGAGAAATTATTTAAATATCTTTACATATTTTTATTGAAATAATTTTTCATATTTATCACCCTCAAAATCAATTTCCCTCTACACTGAAATTCTTACAAGGGGAAAAAATACAATTTGTTTTTAAGATAACCCTCTAAAGGGCACTCGGGAAAAATAGAAAATGAAAAGGTATCAGGGTGATCATTTTTAGCAAAATAATGAAAAGAAAATTACACTGCATATAACTATAGAAAGGATGTCTCAATCATCTCTATGAAAATTATATTGATGTTTTATTGTTAGGCTGCTTCTATCTGCCTCCTTTGTCAAAAATAAAGATTCATTCTATTGAGGCCATATATGTGTATGACAATATTATGAGAATATAAATTATTTTTTAGCTAAAGCAATATTTTTCCAATATTTGAGGTTTAAATATACAATTCAATTGTAAGAGTGCACTTGTTACTTCAAAATTCAAAGAGAAAACCATCAATGACATTCTATTTAGCTTCTGATTGATATTGTGATTGAAACACAATAATATATCTATTCATCTTGTTCTTGAAGTTGTGCTATACGTAAGCTGAGTATGTATGTAAACATTTTACTTACTCAGTAGTGTATTTTGCCCTGTTATTTTTTAACCAGCTCTTTCGTGATTTTTATGTTCTTCAGTCTTAGAGTTACCACAATGTCATATTTGATAATGTACACAAACCACCACATTACTTGACTTCTCCTGATAAATACTCAAAAGATAACTGTTAGTTGCTATATGGTTACTTATAAGATTTGGAGTTACCTTATAAGATGATCTGTGATTAAATGGCTCATTTTAGTATATCTACAACTCTTTGGAACATGGACTTTATTAGCCAGATATTATCATTCTACTGAACTCATAAGGATGAAGACAATTCCCTATGTAGAAGGTGAAATAAGTGTGTTTTTGCTTATCTGGGAAGCTCTCTGAGATGTAGAGAGGGTAGCCTACCTGCCGAGCAATATGACACTATTTTTCTCTACATAGATGGCATTGATATACACAGAAGGAAGCTTTGAGTATTCGGTAGAAGTTGCTCCATAGCTATGAACGCAGTCCTATTATTAGGAACTAAAGGACCACAGTGTTTGCATGTGAAAATATTCCAGCCTTATTGTGACAATAATGGAGAATTCTCAGGTTATTCAGTGAACAGGACAGCATATGTAAGGTCAAGGAGCAGTACAATGCTTCAAACAGGACAGATGTATTTCATATTCACCCTAACCCTTTAATACTACTTTGGTTTTCATATGTTCTCTTTTTTTAATACTTAAGCCAGCTTAGCTTTATAAGTGAACTATATTAGTTAGGGTAACAACTGCTGTAACAACTCCTAAATCTCAGTAGATTAATACAGTAAAATATTTTTCTCATTTATGCAAATTCCAATGCAGATATTCCTGGTTGAGTGGCTCTCTTCCATGGAGTGACCTAGCAATCTAAAATTCTGTCATTTGAGGATATTGCCCCTCAATATGTGACTTTCAAGGTCACTGAGGGAGGGGAAGAGTAAAGAAGATTCTGCTTGGGAGATTGGTTTTTCTTAATGTGTCAGATCTGTAGAACTTGGGTCCAGTTTGAAGTTGCAGATCATAAGAGGTGTACCAAACATCTGAGATTGAGCATGCCAGAGGCAAATATGAAGCAAAGTGGGCAAAGCCTAATGAAAATATACAATCTAAAAGAACAAGTTTAGAGACTCTTTTCAGCTATCTTTTGTGCTCCAAACCTTAAGTATTCATTCAGAGTTTTATTCAAACTGTAACCCTCTTTATTTATTTATTTATTTATTTATTTAAGTTTTATCATAGTCTTGGAATCATTTTACAATACCAAGAGAATAGGAACTTCTTGATAAAATTAAAAAGAATATTTCCAAAGTGATTTTTCTCATATAGTGATATTATTTAAACATGAAAAATGATTCACAACAGTAACATTTATATTTGACAATCAATATTTGCATGAAATTAGTTTATACTTTATTCAAATCATATTTTAATGGTTTACATTAAATCTTTATTAGTTATAGTATTCATTTTTCAAGATCAGTTTAATGTATATAAATATATCTGTTACATCATTTTATACGCTTTTGATTCCCACTTAGATTCAAAATATGACATTGCATTTTATTAAAGTACCAATAAAAGTAAAAGGAGCTTTAATGATTCTATAGGAATTGACTATGTTTAATTAATTTTAATAGAATGTCATACGTGACTTTAATAAATATACTCAGAGAAAACAACAGAATGCATACTTTTAAAATTTAAACACTGAAAAAACAATGTAAAACAAATCAGCATAATTGTAAAATTTTATTCTATCCTAACTTTTTATTCTAGACATTCATAATTTTAAATCATGAAAACTTTCATTGTTTTTAGTCAACAATACTAAAATAAAATTTTTAGTATTTAGGATTTATTGCTGATATTCTCTTTTGGATAGAAGAGATGCTTGTTTGGGTGCTTTGAGTCATTTTTCTGACTACCTTTATCATTTAGATGGGTAATTAAAATGTAACAACAACTTAGCTAGTTCCTCATGTTGGAAATCATTGCATTCACTTTTGCCTATGTATTTAAAACAAAGTTTAATTGCTTTTATAAAAGTCCTTTTTTTTCCCAACAAACTCAGAGCAAAGTTATACATTGAGCCAGGTGACATTAGTGACTAAACATGAATAGTATATTCTCTATGATGCTTTGCATTGGTATGTATTACTGTAAATCATTGTTTGTTTTATTTAGTTTAAAATATGTACCAATGTATCAGAGGATGCTTGCAAGAGTCCCAAAAAATAATTAAGATTCATAAAACCATGTATAAGAGTAGTCATATCTAAAAATCTCTATCAAACTAAAATGTTATCACTGCCTAACCACTATTCTGATGTCTAACTTTGTAAATTGTTTTTGCCTGTTCTTGGACATCATGTAAATGGAATCATATAGTACATAATCTTTGTGTCTGCATCTTTTCATTCAGCATAATGTCTATGAGATCTTTTATTACTATGTAGAATTCCACTGTATCAATATAAAACAATTTGCTATCTATTCTATTGTTCTACTCATGATGGTCATTTTTGTGGCTTCCTATTTTTTATAAATATTATAAGTAAGACTTCTCTAAATAAACAAAAAAAATGCTATCACTGTCAATTTTCCATTGCTTCAAAATACTTTCTGTGTGTCACTCATGTGAGCTAAGGTCAAGATGACACTACAATAATTAGAATCATGCATAATTATGGTTTTATATGAACATATTTTCTACAAATTTCCTTTTATATAACATAGAAATCTTTATCAATTTCTTCTTTAAAGAACTCAGCTACTTAGAACTCTCTGGTATTTTATTTTTATTCATTCATATTTTAAGAGAAAGCAAAAGAAAACCACTGGAGGATGAAGTAAGGAAGGATTATTCCTATAGGGCCAGATGATCTTTTTGAAAAATTTAGTATTAAATATCTAAAACCTTAGTAAAATTATCTCCTTTATCTTAGTCACTCTCTGAGATGAAGGGTATAAAGTTATCTAAAAATAATTATGGTGTTTGAATATCATCAAAATACTTATATCAATACAATTTTAAAGTGAAAAATTAATGTATGTACACAACAGAACATTGTGTATAAAAATTTACAATTGGCACCACTTCTTTAAAAGGTAGATGGATCCTGAAGCCTCCTCTTCCTGCCCCATATATATAAGACCCAGAAATTACTCTTCTTAATATCTTCCTTAGAGAAAAACTCTCACATATGTCCATGGAGGCATGCCTAAGGATATTTACTGAAATATTGTCTGTAATACACTAGAAGGTAAGCTACCTGCAGACAGAGAATTTTGTCTTCTTGGCTCACAGAGATATCCCCTATGTCAGGGATTCATAGTAGGTACTTGTCCATTTTGTGCTACTATAACAGAATACCACAGATTGGGTAATATATAGTGAACAGAAATTTATTTTCTGACTGTTTTGGAGACTGGGAAATCCACGATCAAGGCAGTGGTATCTAGTAGGGCCTTCTTCCAGCATCATCACATGGTGTATGGTGGAAGGGTGAAAAAGAGAGCCCATTATGAAAGCTCTTTTATTAATGCATTAAACCCATCCATGAGGGTGGAGCCCTCATAGCCTAATTACCTCTCAAAGGTCCCAACTCGCACTACTGTTACAATGACTATTACATTTCAACATGAGTTTCTGAGGGGACAGATATTCAAATCATAGCAGTGCTTATGAATATTTACAACATAAATTATACTGCAGGAATTTGAAAGAATGAGTTAGGGCTAGGGTTACTGACATATACATTTTTTGTTGTAAAAACACATAATATAAAATCTACTTTATTAACAAACTTTTGAGTGTGCAGTACAGTATCGTTAACTATATGTGCATTGTTGTCAAGAAGATCTCTAGAACTTTTTCATCTTGCATGACTTAAACTCTATAGCCATTATACAACATCTCCCTATTCCTCCCTCCTGCCAGCCCCTGACAACCACCATTCTATTTTCTGCTTCTATGAGTTTAACTACTTTAGATAGATACATCATATAAATGGAATAATGCAGTATTTGTCCTTCTGTGACTGGCTTATTTCATTTAGCATAATGTCTTCAAGTTCCATCCATGTTGTAGAGCAGCGGTCCCCAACTTTTTTGGCACCAGGGACCAGTTTCATGGAAGATCATTTTTCCACTGACCAGCGTGGGGTGGGGGATGGTTTTGAGATGATTCAAGCACATTATATTTATTGTGCAGTCAAACTTCCCTGCTAATGATAATCTATATTTGCAGCCAGTATCCAGCACTAGCATCACTGCCTCAGCTCCACCTCGGATCATCTGGCATTAGATTCTCACAAGGAGCGCGCAACCTAGATCCCTTGCAGGTGCACAGTTTATAGTAGGGTTCACACTCATGTGAGAACCTAATGCCACTGCTGATCTGACAGGAGGCGGAACTTATGCCGTGATGCAAGTGATGGGAAGCAGCTGTAAATACAGATGAAGCTTCGCTTGCTTGCCCGCCGCTCACCTCCTGCTGTGTGGCCAGGTTCTCAATAGGCTATGGACCAGCACCAGTCTGCGGCCAGGGGATTGGGGACTGCAGTTGTGGAGTATGACGGTATTTCTTTCTTTTTTAGGGCTCAATAATATTCTATTATACATATCACATTTTCTTCATTCATTCACCCACCAATGGACATTTAGGTTTCTTGCATCTCTTGACAACTGTGAGTAATGCTTCAGTGAACATGGGTTTGCAATTAATCTCTTGAAAATCTTGTTTTCAATTCTTTAGGATATATGCTAAGAAGTGGAATTGCTGGATCATATGATAATTATGTTTTCATTTTTTTGAAGAGTATTCGCAACAATAGTGTACAAGGGTTCTAATTTCTCCGCGTCCTCACTAGCATTTACTTTCTGGTTTTGTTTGTCTGTTTTGTTTTTTGATGGCAATGCTAACAGATGTGAGGTGATATCTAGTTGTGATTTTGATTTGCATTTCCTTGATAATTAATACTGCTGATCATTTTTTCATATACCCATTGTCCATTTCTATGTCTTCTTTAGAGAAATATCTATTTCAGTGCTTTGCCCATTTTTTTAAATTTAGTTATGTGATTTTTTGTTTTGTTTTTTGTTATTGAGTTGCAGGAGTTCTTTATATATTTGGATATTAGCCCCTCATCAGATATATGGTTTACAAATGTTTCTTTTCCATTTCATAGGTTGCCTTGTCAATCTTTCTTTTTTGCTTTCCTTTCCTTTGCTGTGCAGAAGCTTTTTAGTTTGATGTAGTCCAACTTGTCTATTTTTGCTTTTGTTGCCTGTACATTTGGTGAAATATCCAGAAAATATTGTCATGACCAATGTTATGAAGCTTTTCACCTATACTTTTTGTTAGGAGTTTTATAGTTTTTGGTTTTGTATTTAACTTGTTAATCCATTTTGAATTTATTTTTGTGTATGGTGTAAGAGGGTGAAATTTCATTATTTTTCCATGTGGAAACCCAACTTACCCAACACCATTTGTAGAAGACCATCCTTTCCTCTGTGTGTAGTCTTGTCACCCTTGTCAAAGATAATCTGACCGTATTTTATTCTTTTGCTTATATATAGGCTCTCTATTCTGTTCCATTTGTCTGCCTGTCTGTCTTTATGCCAATATCATACTGTTTTGTTTACTATTGCCATATACTCTGTTTCAAAGTCAGGAAGTCTGAGGCCTCCAGCTTTGTTCCTCTTTCTCAAGACTATTTGGGGACATTTATGGTTCATATGAATTTTAGGATTATTTCTATATTTCTGAAAAAAATCCATTGGAATTTTATTAGGAATTGCAAAATCTGTAGCTCTCTTTGAGTATTATAGGCATTTTAATAATATTAATGTTCTAATTCATAAACACAAAATGTCTTTCCATTATTTTGCATCTTCTTTCATTTCATTCAATATTTTGTAGTTTTTGGTATACAAGTCTTTTGCTTTCTTGGTTGTTTATTCCTATTTTATTCTTTTTGATGCTACATTAAATTTTATTTTTTCTTAATTTCCTTGTCAAATTGTTCATTGTTAATGTATATAAAAACAAATGATTTCTGTATGTTGATTTTGCTGAATTTATTTATTAGTTCTAACAAGTTTTCTTGGTGTAATCTTTAGGGTTTTCTACATATGAGATGATGTCATCTGCAAACAAAGATAATTTTACTTCCTTTCTGATTTGGATGGTATTTATTTATTTACTTATTTATTAATATTTATTTGTTTATTTGCCTAATTGTTCTATCTAGGACTTTCAGTACTATGCTGAAGAGAATTGGTAAGAGTGGACATCCTTATTTTGTTTCTTAATTTAGAAGGAAATCTCTTCAGTATTTCACTGTTGACTATGGTGTTAACTGTAGTCTTCCTATATATGGCCTTTGTTATGTTGAGGTAATTTCTTTCTATTCCTAGATTGTTGAGTGTTTTTATTATGAAAGGTATTCAATTTTGTTAAATGCTTTTTTTGTATCTATTGATATGATCATGTGATTTTTGCCCTTTGTTCAGATAATACAGTATACCACATTAATTGATTTTTGTATGTTGAATTATCTTTGCATTATAGGTATGAATCTCATTTTGTCATAATGTGCAATCTTCCTCATGTTCTGTTGAATTAGGTTGCTAGTATTTGGTTGAGGATTTTTTCCTCTATATTAATCAGGGATATTGTTCTGTAGTTTTCTTATAGTGCCTCTGTCTGGCTTTTGTATGGAATAATGCTGACCTCATAAAATAAGTTTGGAAGTGTTTTCTCTCCTCTCAATTCTTCAGAAGAATTTGAGAAGAATTAAGAATTCTTAAGAAGAATTAATGTTAATTCTTTAAATGCTTGGTAGAATGCTACATCAAAGCTATCTGGTCCTGGCCTTTTCTTTGTTGGGATATTTTAGATTGTTAATTCAACCCTCTTACTAGTTATAGTTCTGGGCAGATTCTCTATTTATTTGTGAATAATTCTTGGAAGGTTGGATCCTCCTTTTCTTCCAGGTTATTTAATTTGTTGGTGTATAATTATTCAGAGTATTCTTATATAATCCATTTTATTTCTGTGACATCAGTTTTAATGTCACATTTTTCATTTCCAATTTGAGTCTTTCTTATTTTTTATTAGTTAGTCTGTCTAAGGTTTTGTTAATTTTGTGGATCTTTTTTAAAAATCCAACTCTTAATTTCATTGATTCTTTTCTACTGTTTCTGTTTCTATTGATTCTGTTCTACTGTAGTGTCTATTTTGTTTGTTTGTGTACTGATCTTTATTTCTTCCTTTGGTTAAATTTTGGTTTAATTTGTTCTTCTGTCTCCACTTTCTTGAAGTGTAAAGTTAAGTTGTTGATATGAGATCTTTCTTTATAAATCTAGGTATTTGCCAATACAAACTTCCATTTTAGTACTGCTTTTGTTGCATGCCATAAGTTTTAGTATATTGTGTTTTCATTTTCAATTGTCTCCAAAAATTTTATTTTTTGTAAGTCTGAAATATTTCAGAATAAAAGGTGAAAATAAGTTGAGTGTATAAAGAGTACATTTATGTGATTTCAGATATTGTTGTGGTATTGTTTGAGGAAATTTAATAATTTTTGTATTATCTTAAATGCTTTAGTGTATTTTGTTTTCCTTCCTTGGATTCAGTTTTAGGAAACTTGTATTCTACTATTCCAACTATTGAAATAATGCTCAGTCATATCTATCTTGTTTTAATATGTATATATCATCTCTGAAAGCTAATGATACTCTTTGCATTTTTAAAGTAACTATATTAATTCCTTTTGTCAAAGCCCACATTGTAAGTCTCCCTTGTCTGTTAAGTGAGTTTTTGTGTGCATCTGAGGATCTAGGTGTGGAGGGGATTCATATTGACCATTCCACAGAGGTTAGCATAAAACACTTGAACTATAGCTAGTGTGAATTTTAAATTGTATTTAATTTTAGTGGTGTGACATGTTTTTCTTTTAAACTGTTAATTGAAGCAGTGTGAAATGTTTTTTCTGTTATACTTAACTTTGGATAGGATTTTGTTTCATTTTAACAGCTATATTGCCTAAGATATATTGTGTTGTAACACAAGGATTGGGAGTAGACATTACTTCCAGTGTTAAGAATAAACACATCACTGATCTAGCTGTTGTCAATGGGTTGATTCAATTGGAATAGCTTTTTCTATGTACAAATGTAACATTATGATATGTTTATTTGAATGTTTTATGCAAATGACATGAATTATAGCCTTGCCTATGAATATTATAATTTGAATACTTATAATTATGTTAAGAAATTAGTATGGATTTTTAAAATAAATTTAAAACTAAGGTATAGTACTGATGCAGAATTAAGTAAAGATGAAGAAACCAATACCACAATGAAACCATAATGGAAAAAAGACACTGAAAGAAAGCATGTTGCAAATTTGTTGTACCAGAGAAAACAAAGCTGTTACATTAAAAACTTTTTAAGTAACAAATGGGAAAATATTAAGAGATATTTTCAACGAATACATAGTGGATTTGATAAGTTTTCTCTCACCAATGAAACCAATCAAAAAAATTTGTTGCCTGAAATAAAAACCTTTAAGCAATTTTTAACAGGATCTGAACTTGTAACTTTGACAAGCTTTTATTTTTGCATAAAAAGAAAGCCAACTTCAGAAGGAAAAATTGTAACACAAATCATTTTTCCATTATTGAAATTTTTTAGATGTGATGAGGAACAGACTAAAAAGATACCTTACAAATAAAGATCTTCAATTATCCAGCAAATAATTGACTGCAGAATACAAGGCTTTTCTATCAATATTAAAGATGAATTGGTTAAAAATTTGAAAAATTGCTAGTACTTTTTTTAAACTTTATATTAACCATGCAATTAAAGAAACACTGCCTAATTAATGTCTTGAATTTTCTCAAGTACTTTCAAATTTACCAAGAAATACTGTAAATCTGCAGCATGAAATATAAAATGTGTGTCATAATTTTATCTGTTAAGGAAGAATTTCAGCTGGATTACAAAATTAGTTTCTATCATAACAGATGGTACTCTTTCTATGTTAGGCCAAAAATTAGGATTTATTGGAATTTCAAAACAAGAGACCAATATTCCACTTCTAGTTTTATTCCATTGTATAACATATACTGAATATATTTGTGCCCAGTTTTCTGAAGCAGATGCTTAGAAAAGTGTCAAGGATATATATGCTAAAATTTTTCAGTGTGTATGTGCAAATGTTATAAATCATCACTAGTTTATGGAACTGTTTACAGAAATAGAAGATAATGAATTTAATGATCTTGTGTTCTTTGTCCATGTTCATTGGTTAAGTCCTAGAAGATTTACTCATTCTGTTAAGCTCAAGATATTCTTGAAACAAAGGGAAGACTTGGCAAATATTCATCAATCAAGACGAAAATCTCAGTGTAATTTATATTTTCTCATCAATATCATACCTCAATAGAAAATATGAGAATTTATGTTGAAAGTGAATTTTTCATAATATAAGTCAATAATGATTTTACTCAATTTTCTAATATGAATTAATGTGCATATTTTAATTGTAATTGTTAATTAATATAATTATGTTATTGTAATTGACAACAATATTATTTTTGATATTGATATAGCATTTTAATTCAACTTATGCATTCAATATTAATACTAATTTGAATTCAATGTTAATTATACTAAGTTGACATGAGATAATGTCAGAGTGATGTAGTTTTGAAATTAATATGCCTTTACTTCAAATCAAATATATTCTTGTAAAAAAAAACTTGTTTTTTAAGTGTGAATGTGAGAACTAAAGGGAAATAATTGTTGATTTTTAAATTAGGAATTAGAAAGCATGTTGGGAACAAATTAGGTATGTTAACCTAATTTTAGGACTATAAATTTTATGAAATATATATGTAGATTAACTATTATCTCCAATAAAATTTAGCATCTGAATTGAAATGTGATATAAATGTAGATTATATACCAGCAGCTTTCCATGACATAACATAAAGAAAAGAATGTAAAATACTGTACCTAAATAATTTTACATTTATCATGTATTTAAATGATTGTATTTTATATATATTCAGTTAAATAAAATGGATCATTAAAAATAATTTACTTGTTCTTTCTACTTTTAATAATGTGGCTACTAGAAAATTTAAAATTACATATGTTGCTTTCATTATATTCAATGTAACTATTCTAGACTATGCCCAAACTAAGAGCCTTACATTAACCAATATACTTTAAAGAGGCTCTCTGGAAACTAAATGGTAGTATTATTTTTAATGGTGCCTGCTCTGTTGAATTGACATATGGCCATGTTGCTTCTAGTTTAGGTAATTTACAGAAGTCCTCTTTGTCCCTTTGCCTGTGGTCTATGGGCCTGTGCTCATGGTGCTATGGAGTTTCCTATATTACTGGTTTGGTTACTTTACAGAATGTACCTCTTTACCTTCCCTACCTGAATATGAGTAGGGTTATGATCAAAGACCAACATAAGTATTCATCTTTGAAAAAGTAATAATAGAATTTTGAGAAAATAGGACAAAATAGAGTTATTTTTGTTTCCAGTTTATGACAAGAATTGAGATGTATATATTTACAAAATGAAAAGTGTTCTGGTAATTATTAATAGTAGGAAAATAAGATTACAATAAGCTTTAATTGTTCATAAGAACAGTGTGTGACATGCATAAATGAATAGCTAACTATAAACTTTTTAAAATTCTACAGCTATATCTAGAGAGAATATCACTGAATAAATATTTGCATTGAAAAGCACAGGAAGAGGTGCTTATAATTAATGAGGTTTTTTTTTTCACTCAATGGCTAAATATTACCCTGATTTCATATTATTCGCATGTAAAGTTTTCACAATATTTTGCATGTCACAAAAGTGACAGTGACTTGGCTGACAGGTATAATAGGAAAAAGTCAAGATGAGTGTTTCTTTAACATGGACAGAGGATTCATTAGAGAGGGGAACAGAGTGATATTCCCTATCAGGGGGAAACATTATCTAACCTTACGTTGCCACCTGCTCAGGTAAAACCTTACTTAAGTGATAATTCTGTTATGTTGGTCAAGACACTAATTTCCTCATATAGTTAAGCCTATTTATATTTCTATGCCCCTTTAAGGTGTTGTGGAGACAAATGCTTGCCTGACTACTGTAGGCAATCAGTATTTCCTAACTGAATTCCTAACTGAATTTCCTAACTGGGTGAATTTACCAGGCTAATTTAATGAATTGATAATCAATTTTCCAAGTATACCACATTCATTGGCGAAAAAAAAAAACAGTTCTCAGCTTTTCTGAGGTTACTCTGGCATTTCTTCAAATAATTTTTCCTTATTGGACCACTACTTTGCTAGGAATTTGGAATAGGAATGCTAAAAAGAGAAAAACGATGACCTCATTGAGATTTCAGTCTTGCAAGTGAGAGACACTATATTAAAATTCAGTCATGCATCACTTAATGATGGGGACACGTTCTGAGAAATGAGTTGTTAGGTGACTTTTGTCTTTGTATGAACATCACAGAATGTGCTTACACAAACCTGGATGGTATAGCCTTCTACACACCTAGGCTATATGGCACAGCCTATTGCTGTTAGGCTACCAACCTGGACAGTATGTTAACCATACTGAATACTGTGGGCAATTAATTAGAACACATTGGTAAGTATTTGTGTATTTAAACTTATCTAAACATAGAAAGGGCACAGTAAACATGTGGTATGAAAGACTAAAAAAATGGTGCACTTGTATGGGACACTTACCATGAATGGAGCCCGCAGGACTGGAGGTTGCTCTGTGTGAGTCAATGAGTGAGTAGTGAGTAGACGAGAAGGCCTAGGATACTACTATATACTATTGCAGACTTTATAAACACTGTACACTTAAGGTACACTAAATTTATTTAAAAAATTTCTTTCTTCAGTAATAAATTAACCTTAGCTTACTTTATTATTTTATACACTTTTAATTTTTTTAACTTTTTGGTTCTTTTGTAATAACACTTAGCTTAAAACACAAGCACATTGTACAGCTGTACAAAAATATTTTCTTTATAGCCTTATTCTATAAGCTTTTTTCTTTTTAACAATTTTTTATTTATTTTACTTTTAAATTTTTGGTTAAAATCTAAGACAAAACCACACACATTAGCCTAGGCAAACACAGGGTTAGTGTCATCAATATCACTTTCTTCCACTTTCACATCTTGTTCCACTGGAAGGTCTTCAGGGGCAATAACATGCATGGAGCTGTCATCTTCTATGATAATAATGCCTTCTTCTGGAAAACCTCCTGAAGGACCCAACTGAGGCTATTTTACAGTTAACATTTTTGGATAAGTAGAGGAAATACACTCTATAATAATGATAAAAAATATAGTCTTGAAAATACATAAGCCAGCAACATTGTCACTTACTATCATTATTAAATATCATGTACTATCATAATTGTATGTACTATAATATTATACAACTTGCCAGTTGGTTCACACCAGCATCACCACAAACATGTGAGTAATGTGTTGCACTAACACCTTACTTCTTATAGCCACTATGACATCACTAAGTATTAGGAAGTTTTCAGCTCCATTATAATCTTATGGGACCACCATGGTATGTACAGTCTGTCATTGACAGAAATGTCTCTAAGAGGTTCATGACTGTGCTCAAAAAAATATACATAACTATAAGCTGTTAGGTACTTATCAAGGGGATCTAACTTTGTTTTGGGAGATAGGAAAGGCTTCAACGAGAAAATATTTTTTAAAAAATGAGAATTTAACCATGTGAAAAAGAGTGGTAAGGATTAGAGGTAGAATAGTCTTCTAGACATAGGAAAAGGCATGTCCACATGCTCTCTGGTAGCTATTTGGGTGGCATTATGGTAAGAAGGGAGCTAGTAGCATAATATTTAAATAGCTTTTATTGGATTCAAATAGATGAGAAGAGGCTCCTGTCTTGCACTCATAGGGAAAACAGCAAGTAAGATCTCTCACTAGGGGCCTTTTACTTCCCATAAACTATAAACCTGAGGTCAACTTCACATGTTTTTTCAAACAATAATAATTTGTTGCAAGACCTCTAGCATCCAAATTTAATTCATATTTCAAAAGGCCACATTTCAAGTAGAAAATGACCACACATATTTCAGGTCCAGAGAATCCAGCTATACTCCTTCACTTTCTATGGGAAGAATCTCAAATTAACTTAACAGATTTTTCTACCAAACACTGTGTAATCACCATTTTCGCAGAGTGACTATCTCTGACACGATACAAATCTTCATTTATCAGGAAGTCCCTAAGAGCTGGCAAGCACATTAATAGGAATTATATATAAATCAAATGATCAAAATCATGATCTTAAAAACAGAACAGAAAATGTGACTTAATTTTTATTTAAATAGTTACTAAGAATAAACTGATGGTCTGGATGCAGACTATTTTGTTTGAACAATATGAGAGAGAGAGCATACCATAACTTACAAAAATACCTATGGCTATTTATAGCATTGTTGAAAATTTAGGGGACAATGATTATTTTCTCTTTGGCAAACATTTGCATTTAAATGGTCACATTTTCTCTATAAGTCAGAATACATCTAGTCATTTTCAGATAGACATCTTCAATTTATCATAGACTATAACAGATGTTTCAAAATTTAAATAGGAATCATTTTCCACCAAGAGAATAGGAAATTAACAGATACAATACAGATTATATTTTACAAAATAAAGATAATTTGGAAAAAAAAACTTCAAAGTATACTATCAGCATAGTTATTCAGGTAATTTGGAAATTCAATTCCTATATTAGATACACAAGCATAAATGTCAGGCAAAATTCCATGTATATCAGTAGAAATCTCTACTTCTTTATATTTTATAATTTGCATCTCATAGTTTATGTTATAAAACAAATAAAGGACTACATGTCATGGAGAATTCTTAATTATCTTGCCTTTGATAAATTGGGTAAAATTAAATCTCCTTGGAGAACAAACCTGGATTAACTCCATTGACGCTTAAATATGCATATTTTGGATCACGCTTTCCTAATTATTTTAGAATAATGAATATTCAAAGTATTTTTCTATGGGCTTTTACTACATGTTACTTCTATTTGTGAGATAACTTTTTTTTAAAATCAAGGTTATTTTAAAACTTATAATGCTTGAAAAATATTTTTCAAAGTTACTTAATTTATATGAGTGGCCATAGAAATATTGAGTATAAATATGCTGTCAGAAGTCCAAATAATGGATACATCTGATACAATTATGGATGTTTTAGAAACTAGAAGCTCTTTGATTATTTTTGAATTATATTTAAAGCTTTTGAAATATACAAGTGGCCAACTTTGCTTTCCTTCGATATATTTTGATATCCATTAGTTCTCCTATCAAAAATGGTCTAAAAGTATAAAAATTGACATCTTTAAAATGTAGTAACTCTCAAATCCACTTTGTAGATAATATGTGCAGTTCATTTTATACTCTTCAGATTTCTTTGGGTATTTCCTTAAAGAAAAAGGAAAAAAAAAATATTTCATGATTTCTCAGTCATAATAATGGCATTAATTACAGAAGACATGAAAAGTAAGTTTAATGTTCATTATTGCAAATAATAATATTACTGGATTCAAATAGATTATACTACATAGAAATTCAATTTTTCATAAATTCCTTTCATATGTATTAAAAATAAAATTTTTGGTTAATAGTGCTATAGCATTTTGGCCTACCTAACCCTCTGATTGTCCAAGCAGCAAAATGAGATTCCTACCCTAATTTTTATACAATGATTTGCAATTCTAATACACACAATGTTGACTCTTAGTACTTCAAAAGAACCCTGGAAAAATCTGTTGACCAAGTTAAACTCAGTTTATCAGACTTATAGTAGTGCCATAAACCCACCTCCTGACAGACATAAAGCCTCAGAAGGGGAAAGGAGGGAGGATATTTATAGGGTTTTGCAGTCCTGGCTCATGTGATTTAAGCTGTTCTTTAAGATGAGGCTCTGACTATGATTGGGCAAAGTTCATGACATAATAGTTTGAACTGGTGAATACAGCCAAGTGAGAATCTTGAAATGAGTCCTGATAAGTAAACCATTTATTGATAAGTGAGCTACCTGCCTAGAGAATAATACATTGCCTTGAGAGAAGAGAAATTCGCCCAATAAAAATAGTTTGCATGAAATTTCTGAAGCCAACAGTAAAGTTACTTCTTAATTTGTAGTCTTATCTTCCTCAGTTGGAATTTCTGGGGGTGTGGTGGGGGGACCTGTCATGTTGACAAAGACAGTCTCAGTTTTCAGTGTGTGGGTACAGGTCATCCCAGTTCTCCACCTCTCCCTTAGTGCTCATGTTTTTAGCCTGAACTACAGGCAAGATCATTATGATGTAGGCATGTGATCAACTCATTACAAGTTCCAGGAGGGCATTCTTAGCTCTGTAAGTATTATGTTTTCTATTTTCTTTTGTTGGATGACTATTTGATGGCTCACTTAAAGAGAAATTGGCTCTGCAACAACAGCAGTTAAGGCTCTGGGTATCATATTTGAGCACTGCAATACAAATAAATAGTAGGAGAAAGATAACGATGACAATGTGTTCACTTCTGATTCAGGAACCAAGAATGTGCAAATTAAAGCAGGAGAGCAGATCCCATACCAAAGATTCTGTAAAATCTGATGTCTGGTATTTGCTGAATTTTCTGATTTGTTTCTTGGAATTTTTTTAAATATTAAAAATTGCAGAGATGTCTGAGTGAGTAAGTAAAACACTTCTTCTGTAAGACAATATATGTAAGTTACTTCCCGAGGTGGAAAAATTCCTTGTATAGCAGCTCTATTAGAAACCATGGTTTATCCACTGTCATGACCCCCTCAAGTGAGGAGGTCTTAGTGACATTCACTAGTTTGCCTACTATTCTCTGAAGCACATCATATTTATTTCCCACTGTTGCAAATTCTTTTTAATTATGAAATGAAGAGCCTTGAGAATGTAAGTCACATTCAAGTCTTCCCCTTGAATAAAGTTCATATTCAAATTTTACTTTCTTCCTCAATTAACCTAACAATCTCTTTTTCCATGAAAGAAAATTGATGGGCCCAAATGGACACTTGGTACTATCAGGAACCATTGTTAAGGCAAGCAATAGTTTACAAAGATAGCAAATTCCTGTCTAATGTTTGGTGTAATAGCCAATAGGCTTTTATGCTATAAATCCACCATCAGTCATTGTGGACCACCCAAGGGTCTACTTTTGTCTGTGTAAGTTTGTTGAATAATATTGTTCAATTTTTGGAACCACTCATTAATAGTGCTCTGGCAACAGATGATAAAATATTTAGTATAGACATCATCAGATATATCTAACACAAAAAAACTTGGAGTTGAATTAAATTGTACTTGTTACTTTAAGGTCTGTAAAAGTAAGAATATTTTCAAATATATAGCACATGTTTTCATAGTTCTTTTCCAAGCTTTATTTCTGTAAAATCTCAGCAACAAAAACATAGCTCCTACAGAAAGTTCCAAGTATTTTTTAGGTGAAAATATAAACCTTTTTCAGGTATGATTTAATAGGGTGTTGAGATCTCGGCATGTTTTGTAGAATTTTCTGTCTAATACATCTATTAGTGTTGACTCCAAATAACCAAGAAGTCAAATAATCTACCTACCAAAAAAAAAAAAAAATCTGGCACCAAAGAAATCTTGTTGGAACTCAAGGAAAAGTGAATACTAATACTAAATCCTAAAATTTACAAATTATAAAATTGGTTTGATTGAATATTTTTTACCAAATCATAACCAAATTTGGCCAGGTATTGGACTTGCATTAAAGAATGACTAAGGATGCCAAAAGTAACATTAAGGATAAAGACTTACAGGCATTATAGTAAGAAGTAATAATCCAAAATCTTAAAGTAGCTATTAGAAAAGAAAATATTAATAACTAGCCTCTAAGGAACAAAAGCTAGAAGAATAAACTGTGAAAATATACAACTCTGGTCATTTTGATCTTATTCCATGAATTTCTGGTGGATTCTGTCTACTGCAGGGACTTGGTATTAGTTCTTCGCCAGAAACTGTCTTCTTTTGAAGATTGTCTTCTTCTGTAAAGCTTAAGATTTCAGTCAGAACATGAGAATCTAAATATCAACCTCTTGCTGTTTCACTACTCTGAGGATTATTATCTTCAACCAGTAAAGTCCTTTCCACTTGGAGTTCAAGGGATATATTTACTTGATTTCTCTTCCAAAAGAAAAGGTATTCAGGATTTAGGTCATAAAAAGGTTGCTTAAAGGATTTTGAGGAAAGATTGTTCACTTATGTTGATGATAAAATTGGATATGTTGTCTGAGTCTCTTGCAGTTTTTGGCCATATCTCACTACAATAGGATAGAATCTAGAAACAGAGTTGATATTTACAGATGCCTGGTATGATCTGGTACTGACTTACAAGGAGAGAACTGATATCACCCTACATGAGTTGAACTCGTTGTTGTAAAAGTTAATGAAAACATCTTAATCCATGTGAATCTGGGGATCTGTGAAGGATTTGCTAATTTTAGCTTTAGAATTCCATTTGTTGATTTTATCTTTCTGAATATCGAGGGTAGTAAAGACAAGGGATCTTCCAGTAAGCAGCAAGTATTTATAAACTATAGATGCAGTAAAATGGATGCCTCTGTAGCTGTGGAAATTAGCTGGAATTCCCCACTGTTGTCAGAGCCAAAACTCTTTAGCAAGGAAAAGCTTCAATCTGTCCGCAAATTATGAAACATTGGGCAGGAAAAAGTTGTGTAGGTATATGTAGCCATGAGGGAATATCCAAAGGAACTATAAGGTTTGGGATCTTGGATGTGTCTCAGTTTTATAATTTTATCAAAATTAGCAGAAGACGTAAACCAAAAACATCATCAGCGATTTTAATAAGTTTCATGCAAGATATTGATTGAGTGGTGTGGCCAATTCATTCTTCTAATATTAAATAATTATGTCAGATTTTTGCAAGTTTCCTTTTAAACTCCTCCAATACCATTAGGTGGTCATTTTGAAAGTGTAAGCAATTATGCTTATATAATTTGAAGACATATTTTTCTTCTTATCTTTTTCTGATTCTAGAGCTAGTCTCTGGAATTCTCTAATGTCATTTTTGAAACTATCTAAAAGGTTAGTTTCTTGGGTTATTGTTGGGGCAGATATAGCAGTGAAGGCTGCTTGCCTGACATAATGATCAATCTTCCTTTGGCACTATAGTTTTCTTCTTGTATAGTCTTTTGCATTGTATAATATAATAAATATTTCCTTAGAAAAATTAAAATAAAAATAAATTTTATTTCCTCTGTTTATGATCCTTCCAGTAGTCCTCACTGTGTGTATGTGTAGTTCCAAGTTTCTGTTTATTATCACATTATTTTGCCTGAAGAACTTCCTTTAATATATATTTTGGTGCAGTCCAGCAGACAATAGATTCTCTGCTTTTTTGGGAAAGAAAAAACCTTTACCTTTTCTTCATTTTGAGATATATTGTCACTGGTTATGTAATTCTTGATTGATAGTATTTTTCTTTTACAATTTAAAGAGGTCTCTCTTCATTGTCTTCTAGCTTGTACAAGTATAGTTTCTGGAAAGAATTCCACTCTAATATTTACCTTTGTTCCTCTCTATAAAGTTGTCTTTTATTATCTTCCTGATTTTATTATTTTCTTTATATTTTTTGGTTTGCAAAAATTTGAATTTGGTATGTGTCGGCATGAGTTTTTGTTGGTTGGTTGGTTTTGTACTCATCCTGCTTTGTGTTCTTTGAGTTCCTTGAAACTATGGTTTGGTGTCTGTCATTAACTTGAAAACATTAGTCATTCCTTCAAATATTTCTTCTGTTCTCTCCCTGTTCTCATTCTGGGATTTCAATTACATGTATGTTAGAATATTTTATGTTGTTTCACACTCTTTTGGTACTCTTTTTAATCTTTTTTTCTCCTTGTGTTTTAAATTCTTGATTTCCATTAACTTCAAGCTCACTGATTCTTAGGTTTGCTGTATTGAGTCTACTGACGGGCACATCAAAGAATTCTTCATTTTTGTTACTCTGTTTGACTTACTTAATTCCATTTTATTATAGATTCCGTCTTTCTGGTGAAATTACTCACCTTATTGTACATGTCATTTATATTTTCCCTTAGAGTCTTTCATGTAGTAAACATGATTATCATCATCAGATGATAGTTTAACATTGTGTATATCTGAGTTGGTTTTGTTGGTAGGTTTCTTTTTTGATGGTGAATGTGTATGCGTTTTTTTGCTTTTTGATATGTCTTGTAGGTTTATAGTTCAAAGCTGCATGTATTGTATAGAATAGTGAAGACTGATATACACACAGCCTGAAATAGGTTGACTATTGCTGGCCTTTAGCCTGGTGTTGAGTTTATTTAGTCTGGACAGTCGAACTAGGTTTGGGTTTTACTGTTGCTCAATTCACTAAAGGCTTCAAATATTTTTTGCTGGAGGGTTTTTCTCAGTGTCTGTTCCACCTTTAACTTTAGGTATCCTTTTACCTGCATACAGAGAAGCTTTTTCTCAGCGCTTTTGACTTTCCTCTATGAGCAGATCAAGGTCAGTTGTTACTGATGCTTGTTTTCACAGTTGGGGGAGGGGCTGGGGGGATACACTGTTGGTCTACTTTAGCTTCTTTCTTAGGCAGGTGTTGTTTTTTTCTGTTACTTACCCCTACCTGCAGTATTTCTTACTTGTTCCTTAAGGGAACAAGTTTGATGCCTTTTCCTCCAGGGGCTTATGGCTTCTTTTTTTTCCATAGGAGACAGACAAGAAGAATTTGAGTGGAGCTTCATTCTTTACTTGGAGTATGTACCATTCTTACTCTCCTGGCCTGCACCATGAGGGAGATTGTCTCAGGTCTCTTGCTCTACCCCAGAATTTCTCAAAAGTACCTGGTGAGGCCCACACATAAAAACCTGTGATTGGATATTAAGTCTCATGTTGTCTACAGCTCCCAAAGCTTCCAGACATTTCTCAACTATACAGCTTTCAAACTAGTCTTGAGTTTTCATAATCCATTAAAAATTTTAGCTGAATTGTTGTCATTGATTTCTGAAACATCTAATATCTGCCCCAGGCAAGTAAATTCTCAAGTCCCATCTCTCCTTGTAGACACCTATTTTCTTTCAGATTTTAAGTTAGTTGGTTACACTATGATCTCAATGCTTTGGTGGGTTCAAGCAAAATTGTGACTTTGCAGATTATTTAGTGCCTGTTTGTTTTTAAGAGTAAGAACAACTCTCTTTCTAAGTTTCTGTATCACCAGAGAAAGCTGGAAGCATCTATATTCTCCTTAGGAAGAATTTTAACACAATCTTTTTCTAATCCTTTTACAATTTCTAAAAAGGTTCCTATTATGGTTAAATACCTCAATTTTTGGAGAAGCAGTTTCTAAAAATCATGGATTACCTTTCTTTCTCCCAGCTAATCAACATGTGCTGTTGAATTTGACAAAGTCTACCACCTAGGAAAATTTGGCTCTGGTAAGGGATCATATTCTAAGGTTGAATTGAGATCTTTTATGGTATAGCCATAATAAATAATAAATGTGTTTGAAACATAAAGAGTATTCAGACCAAGGCTATACAGACATAAGTTACTGCTTCGAGTAATGAAAAAAACTGTACCTGAATTTAAAGTATTACAGTGATAAATAGAAATGAGTGAGGGAGAAGATGAATAGGAGGAAAACCTACTTGCTAAGAAATTTTAGCTGCTCCTGCTCTGTCGGGATGGGTGGTTTTATGCCACTGGCTCAAGAGGAAGGCTGTGGTAAGCTACTGGTCTCTAATGACTCCCATAAAGATGAACTAGAACATGAGAGATTAATTGACTAAAATATATTTAAAAATCACTTCATTTTTAGGACTTGTCCAATTTCATCTCTATATTGAATTTAAATATAAGATTAGGGAACTTTAAGGTCCTTAGGGTCCTGTTTTAGGGCTTAGGAAATTTAGGAGAATCCCACAGTAAACATCTAAAGCATGTTTACTGTTCTCTGTATATAAAGGGGAACTTAAAGAAATCAAGACTATAAAATATTTAGCCTCTGATGGCACTAGAGATAAAATAGTATTTGATTCTACTGCCAGTGGAGGAAGAAATAGCTATTTATTTGTAGAACTGACATCCTAAAAGAATATATCCTAACTTCTTGGATTTTTCAACTGGATAAATAGGATTATTATCAGGACTGGCATAAGCTATGATAAATCATTTCTCTATTAAGCTATTTAATATTGGTTTTAGTTTTTTTAACTTCTGAACTTTGATGGGTTCAACTTTATTAGTTCTGCCAATATAGGTAGAAAATTTGGTTCCATCTTCTAAAATAATTTTGATTTAACAGGATGAGAAACTACAATAACTAAGGCAGTTTTTGAGAAAAAAAGATTAAGGGAGAAATGTTATATCCCTACTTAGAGACTCCAATAAGTTTTTTTAAAGTCTAGAATAAATAATAATTTTATTTAAATAACAACTGGAGTTCCAATACTACAAATTCAAAAATCTCTTTGGTTTATGTGATATAGATATAGATATATACAATAATTTTGTTCTATAAATTAGTGAGGTAGGAATGTTTGATGCAAAATGTTTAGTTTCTCATACTTCCAAGATTATATTTGTCTGTACAAGCCTTCCAACTTGTTTTATTTATAGACAATCATTCCGATGTATATAACAGAATTGCTTATATGTGTTCACTTTAAATGTGTATTCATATATTTTTAAATTTGTGTAAACTTAGATATAATGTTTATATAGTATATGTGTACAGACAACCCCCAACTTATGATGGTTTGACTTAAGATTTTTCAACGTGTGGAGGAAGATGGCCAAATAGAACCTTCCAGTGATTATTCCCCTGCAGGAACACCAAATTAAACAAATATTCATGCAAGAAACACCTTCATAAGAACCAAAAATCAGGTGATCAATCACAGTACCTGGTTTTAACATTATATCAAAGAAAGAGGCACTGAAGAGGGTAGGAAAGACAGTCTTGCATTGCCTACACCACCCCTCTTCCAACCCCTAGCAGCCTCCGGCCAGTGCCAGGTGGAGAGGGAATCTGTGTGCTTGGAGGAGAGAGAGTGAAATGATTGTTGAATCTGCAGTGGAACTCAGGGCCACTCTGTCACAGGGCAGAACACAACATAGGGCAGAATTCTACTGATGCTCACTGAGGGAGGTTTTAGACCAGATTTAATAAGAGGGGGAATCCTGCATTCCAGTGATAGAAACCTGAGTTCTGGCTAGCTCTGCCACTAGTTGATGAAAGTGGTCTGGGGCCTGGAATAAATTTGTAAGGCAGTCAGGCCAAAAGGACTGAAGTCTTTGGGAAATCTTTGAGGCTTCACTAAGCTCAGAGCCATTAGACTTGGGGTACATGTGACCCAGTGAGACACCAGCCGTGGTGGCCAAGAGAGTGCCTGTGTCACACCTACCCCAGCTCCAGGCAGTGAAGCTTGAGGAGAGTTTTCATCCACTTGAGGAAAGGGAAGAGTAAAGAGGGCATTGTCTTGCAACTTGCGTACCAGCTCAGTCACAGTAAAATAAAGTACCAAGCAGTCTCCTGAAGCCCCTGACTCGAAGCCTTAGCTCCTGGATAGCATTTCTAGATACATCCTAAGCCAGAAGGGAACCTATTTCCCTGAAAGAGAGGAACCAGTCCTGGCAGGATTCCCCATCTGTTGATTAAAGAGCACTTGTGCCTTGAATAAATATCAGAAGTATTTAAGCAGCAGTGACCATGGATCATGAGAGAGATAGACTGGCTTCCATGGTGACCTGGTACAGTTCCAGCTGTGGTGGACATGAGGGAGTGCTCACATCACTCCTCCAACCCAGGCAGCCCAACATGGAGAATGATACTCTTTTGTTTTGGGGTAAGTAGGGAAGAATAAGAGACTTTATCTGATAATCCAGGAAATTCTCCTGTATCTTACCCAAGTCCACCAAGGGTGTATTACCAAGAGTCTACAAAAGTCACAGAATTACTGGGCTTGGGATACGGCCTAGTACTCATTTGGCTGCAATGACTAAAGACTTAGATCATAACACTCAATTCCTTTTGAATACCTGGAAGGCCTTCTCAAGAAGGATGGGTTCAAACAACCCCAGACTGTGAAGATTATAATAAATACCTAACTTTTCAATGTCCAGACATCAACAAATATCCACAAGCATCAAGAACATCCAGGAAAACATGACCTCACCAAACAAACTACATAAGGCACCAGTGAACAATCCTGCAGTGATGGAGATATGTGATTTGTCAGATAAAGAATTAAAATTAGTTGTCCTGAAGAAGTTCAATAAACTTCAAGACAACACAGGGAAGGGATTCTGAAGTCTATCAGATAAATTTAACAAAAAGATTCAAATAATTTTTTAAAAAATTAAGCAGAAATTCTGGAGCTGAAAAATTCAATAGAAAAACTGAAAAATGCATCACAGTCTCTTAACAGCAGAATTGATCGAACAGAAGAAAGAATTAGTGAGCTTAAATACAGGTTTTTGAAAATACACAATGATAAGAGAGAAAAGAGATAAAAAAGAATGAAGCATGCTTACAAGTTCTAGAAAATAACCTCAAAAGGGCAAATCTAAGAGTTACTAACCTTAAAGCAGAGGTAAAGGAGAGAGAGAGAGAGAGATCAGGGATGAAATTTTATTTAAAGAAATAATAACAGAGAACTTTTTAAAACTAGAAAAAGATATCAATATTCAGGTATAAGAAGGACATAGAACACCAAGCATATTTAACCCAAACAAGAATACCTCAAGCCATTTAATAATCAAGCTCCCAAAGGTCACAGATAAAGAAAGGGTCCTAAGGTAAGCAAGAAAAAAAAATTAGATTTAAAGGAGCTCCAACACATTGGGCAGGAGTGGAAACCTTTCAGGCCAGGAGAGAGTGGCATGATATGTTCAATGTGCTGAAGGAAAAAACTTTAATTCTAGAATATTATATCTCCAAACATGAAGGAGAAATTAAGACTTTCTCAGACAAGCAAAAGCTGAATGCTTTCATCAACATCAGACCCGCATTTAAGAAATGCTACAGGGAGTTCTTCAATCTTAAAGAAAAGGATGGTAATGAACAATAAGAAATCATCTGAAGGTATAAAAGTCACTGGTAACCATAAGTACACAAATGCAGAATATTCCATCACTGTAATTGTGTTGTATAAACCACTTATATCTTGAGTAGGAGGAATGAAAGACAAACTTATCAAAAATAATTACAACAACTTTTTGAGAGATAGATAGTATAAAAAGATATAAATGGAAACAACAAAAAGTCAAAAAGCAGGAGGTGATGGAATTAAAATGTAGAGTTTCTTTTAGCTGTTTCTTTTCCTGTTTGCTTGTTTGTTTGCATTTCATAAGCAGAGTTAAGTTGTCATCTGTTTAAAATAATTTGGTATCAGATTTGTCTTGAAAGCTTCAAATAAAAAAACCTACAAGAGAAACACACAAAAATGTGAAAAGCAAGAAATTAAAACACACTACCAGAGAAAATCACTTTTATACAAAGGAAGACATGAAGAAAGGAAAAAAGAAAGAAAGGACCACAAAACAACCAGAAATCACATAACAACATGGCAATAGTAAGTCCTTACCTATAAATAATAACACTGAATGTAAATGAACAAAAAGACATACAGTGGATGAATGAACTAAAAAACAAGACCCAACTTTATGTTGTCTACAAGAAACCCACTTCACCTACTAATACACACATAGACTGAAAATGAAGGTATGGGAAAAGATATTCCATTCAAATAAAAAACAAAACAGAGCAGGTATAGCAATACTTTTATTAGCTAAAATATAGTTCAAGATAAAAAATGTAAAAAGAGGCAAATAATGTCAATATGTAATGATAAAGATGCCAATTCAGCAAGAGGATATAACAATTCTAAATATATTTATACCAAACTCTGGAGCACCCAGATATGTAAAGCTCATATTATCACAGCTAAAGAGACAGACCCCAATACAATAATAATTGGAGACCTCTATTTCCCACTTTCAGCATTGGAGAGACCATCCAGACAGAAAATCAACAAAGAAACATTAGACTTCATCTGTGCTATAGAAGAAATGGACCTAAAAGACATTTACAGAGTGCTTCATCCAATAGCTGCAGAATGCACATTCCTCTCCTCAGCACATGGATCATTTTTGAGAATAGACCATATGCTAGGCCAGCAAACAAGACTTAAAAATAGTTTTAAAAAGTTAAGGTCATATGAAGTATTTTTTTCTGTCCACAATGGAGTATAACTAGAAATAAATAATAAGGGGAACATTGGAAACTATGAAAACACATGGAAATTAAACTTATGTTCCTGAATGACCAATGGGTCAATGAAGAGATTAAGAAAGAAATTTTAAAAATTCTTGAAACAAATGAAAATGAAAACACAGCATACCAAAAGCTATGTAATACAGTAAAAACAGTACTAAGAGGAAAGTTTAGAGCAATAAGTGCCTACAACAAAAAAGTAGAAAAACTTCAAGTAAACAACCTAATGCTACATCTTAAAGAAATGGAAAAAAGAAGGAAAAAGCAAACTCAAAATTAGTAGAAGAGAAGAAATAATAAAGATCAGTGGAGAAATAAATGAAATTTAAACAAAAACCCCAAAAGATTAATGAAACAAAGAGCTGTGTTTTTGAAAAAAATCAACAAAATTGACAAAATTTTAGCCAAACTAGGAAAAAAAGAGAAGACACCCAAATATATAAAATAAGAAATGAAAAAGGAGACATTACAACTAATACTGCATAAATCCAAACCATTAGAGTCTACTATGAACCTCTATATGCTAATAATTTACAAAACCTAGAAGAAATGGATACATTTCTAGACACATACAACCTAGCAAGACTGAATGAAGAAGAAATCGAAAACCTAAATACCAATAGCAAGTAAGAAGCTAGAAGCAGTAATAAAAAGTCTCCCATCAAAGAAAATCCCCACACCTTGTGCCTTCACTCCTGAAATCTACCAAACATTCAAAGAAGAACTAATACAAATACTGCTCAAACTATTTCGAAGAATTGAGAAGGAGGAAATACTCCCAAACTCATAAATTCATTGTATGAGGCCTTTATCACTCTGATACAAAAAAACAAAGACACACACACAAAAGAAAACTATAGGCCAATCTCTCTGATGAATACAGATGTAGAAATCCCCAAAAAAATTAGCAAACAAAATTCAACATTACATTAAAAAGATTATTCATTATGATCAAGTGGGATTCATCCCCAGGCTGCAAGAATGTTTCAACATATGTAAATCAATCAATGTGTTACATTGTATCAACAGAATAAAGGACAAAAACCATATGATCATTTCAATTGATGCTGAAAAACCATTCAATTAAATTCAACACCTCATCATGATAAAACTCTCAAAACACTGGGTATAGAAGGAACATTCCTGAACATAATAAAAACCATATATGACTGATCCACTGCTAGTATCATACTGAATAGGGAAAAATTGATAGGCTTTCCTCTAAGATCTGGAACAAGACAAGGATGCCAACTTTCACCACTGTTATTCAATGTAGTACTGGAAGTTCTAGCTAGAGCAATTAGAAAACAGAAAGAAATAAAGGGGATCCACATTGGAAAGGCAGAATTAAAATTATCCTTGTTTGCAAGTGATATAATCTTATATCTAGAGAAACATAAAGACTCCCCCCCACACACAAAAGCCTATTAAAACGGATAAACAAATTCAGTAAAATTATGGAAAACAAAATCAATATACAAAAATCAGTACAATTTCTATATGTCAACAGTGAAGAATCTGAAAAAGAAACTAAGAAATCAATCCCATTTACAATTGCTACAAATGAAATAAACACCTAGGAATAAAGCTAACCAAAAGAGTGAAAGATGTCCACAATTAAATCTACAAAATGTTAATGAAAGAAATTGAAGAGGACACAAAACATGGAATGACATTCCATGCTTATGGATCAGAGGACGCAATATTGTTAAAATGTCCATACTACCCAAAGCAATCTATGAATTCAGTCCAATCCCTATCAAAATACCAATGACATTCTTCACAGAAATAGAAAAAAATATTCCTAAAATATATATGGAACCACTAAAGACCCAGAATAACCAAAGCCATCTGGAGCTAAAAGAACAAAATTTTGATTAATTACTTGGTTTCTTTTTCAGATTCTTCACTGTTGACATATAGAAATGGTACTGATTTTTGTATGTTGATTTTGTATTCCACAATTTTACTGAATTTGTTTATTGGTTCTAACAAGTTTTTTTTTTGTGTGTGTGTGTGGAGAGTCTTTATGTTTCTCTAGATATAAGAAAAGCTAAAATAAAGAATTACATTACCTGCTGGGAATACTAGATATTCATGTGCAGAAGAATGAAACTAGACCCCTATCTCTTGCCATATATGAAAATAAAATTAAATTGGATTAAAGACTTAAATCTAAAATCTGAATCTATGAAAATACTAAGAAAACATTGGGGAAACGCTGCAGGACATTGGTTTGGGCAATGATTTCTTGAGCAATACCCCAAAAGCACAAGCAATCAAAGGAAAATTAGACAAATGGGATCATGTCAAGCTAAAAAGCTTCTGCACAACAAAGGAGACAATAAACAAAGGGAAACAACAATTCACAGAATGAGAGAAAATATTTGCAAACTACCCATCTGACAAGGGAATAATAATTTGAATATAAAAGGAGCTTAAGCAACTCAATAGGAAAAAATCAAATAATCTGATTAAAAATGGGTGAGAGATCAGAGGAGACATTTCTCAAAAGAAGACATACAAATGGCCAGCATGTATATGAAAATAAATGCTCATCTTCATTATTTATCAGAGAAATGCAAATAAAAACCACAATAAGATATCATTTCACCCCTGTTAAAATGGCTTCTATAAAAAAGACAGGCAATAAGGAATACTTGTGAGGATATGGAGAAAGGGAAACCCTTGTACACTGTTGGTGGAAATATAAATTAGTGCAACCACTCTGGAGAACAGTATGGAGGTTCCTGAAAAAACTAAAAATAGCACTACCATAGGACCCAACAATCTCACTGCTAGGTATATATCCAAAAAAAAGGAAATCAGTATATCAAAAAGATATCTGCACTCCCATGTTTATTGCAGAATTATTCACAATAGCCAAGATTTGGATTCAACCTAAGTATCCATTAACACGAATGGATAAAGAAAATGTGGTACATATGTACAATGGAATATTATTCAGCCATAAAAAAAAAGAATGAAATTCTATCAACATGGATGGAACTGGAGAACATTATGTTAAGTGAAAAAAGCCAAGTATAGAAAGACAAATGTCATGTGTTCTGACTCATATGTGGGAGCTAAATATTAAAACTATTGATATCATGGGGACAGAAAGTAGAGTGATGGTTACCAGAGGCTGAGAAGGGTAGCAGGGAAGGGACTATAAAGTGGGGGTCATTAATGGGTGCAAAAATATAGGTAGATAACTAGTTTGAATGAACACTATTTGATAGCACAACAAAGTGACTACAATCATCAATAAGTTATGTCATATTTTAAAATAACTAAAAGAGCGGAATTGGAATGTTCCTAACACAAAGAAATGATAAATGTTTGAGGTGATAGATACTTCAATTACCCTGATTTGATTATTACACATAATATGCCTGCATCAAAACATCACATATACCCTATAAATATATACAACTATTATATACCCATAATAATTAAAAATAAGATTTCTCAACTTTACTATTGTGCAAAATTAATATGAATTCAGTAGCTTCTCAACTTATAATGGGTTTACATCCCAATAAAACCATGGCAATTTGAAAATATTGTAAGTTGATAGTTACAATAGTTTTAACTTACTATGGGTTTATCCCCATCATAACTTGAGGAGCATGTGTTTGTCTGTATGTATATGTGATATTATTATCCCTTTTTTCTTTCTCAACATTATTATTTGTAGGTTCATTTGGGTTGCTAAGTGTATGTCATTTTTTACTTCTCACTATTGCATAGTCATCTGTGTTGTGCACTTACCACATTTTGCCTATCTGCCAACACAGTGATAGAAACCCAAGCTGTTGGCTACTCCTCATCACCTAACACAAGGAATGCTGTGATAAATATACTTTTATATGTTCAATTGTCCCTCTGTGTCCAAGGGAAATTGGTTCCAGGAACCCCTACAGATACCAAAAATCCATGGATACTAAAATCTCTTATATAAAATGGTATAGTATTTGTATGTAACCTATGAACATCCTCCTATATACTTTAAATAACCTCTAGATTACTTTGAATTCTTAATACAATGAAAATGCTATGTAAATACTTGTACTGTATTTTTTTATTGTGTTTTTTAAAAAATATTTTCGATCCATTGTTGGTTGAATTCATGGATGCAGAACTCATGGATATGGAAGGCTGACTGTATATTTCTTTATTTACCTATGTAAGAATTTCTTAGAAATATACACCAGTATTAGCATTATTACCTCCAGATACTTAAGAACACTTAGTTTGATCAAGTACTAACAGATACTCCTCAGAATGGCTGTATCTATTACATTCTTATTAGCCATACACAAGGGTTTCCACCCAAATCCCTGCTAGTACTTTGAATAATTCAACTTTCAATTTTTTGACAATTTAATAGTCATCAAATATCTCATTCGCTTAATTTGCTTCACTCATTAATGTAACATCTCTTCATGTTTCTGTTAGCATTTTGGATTCTCTCTTCCATATCGAGCATTTGTGCATAATATAATATTTGACCCTATATTTTGCCCACCAGACAAATATACTTATTTTTATTCTTCAATTGTTGCGTAGAGTTTTTAGAACCATTTGTGTTTAACTTTAAAAAATGCTTATTGAATTAATCTCCTTTGTATTATTAATGTGATCAGTTACATTGCTATATTTCCCATTTGAACCATTATACCATGTAAGCACTGTAAAACACAGTTAGCACTCACTTTGTATGGTTTAGATGTACACAATTTTCAGTTGTTACAGTTTAATGTAATAACACCAATCCCCCAACAATATATTCAAATTTCATTTACCATAGTGTATATTAACTGTGAGTTATTGAGTAAGGTATAAATTTCTCTGCTAACCCTTCAACTCATAGGTTACTACAGAAATAACAGATGCACAGCACGATCAGTGACCAATCAATTTACTTCTTTTAAAGTATGTTAGATTGGTGATCACTAATAATATAATAACAATAGTAATAGATAATTCTAAATCTATTATGTACTTCATATTTATGGACAACAAAACATGTATTTGTGTTGCCTTCTTGTCTGTCAGTGATAAACCCACCTGACATTTTAGAAAACTGAATAATCACGAAAGGCAATTGGTCAGCAAAGGTAAAATGCAGCCAAAAAGAAGAAGGAGAAGGAGAAAGAAGGAGGAAAAAAAAGAAGAAAAAACACTGAAAATGAAATTAG
The DNA here is from genome assembly GCA_023783475.1 of Daubentonia madagascariensis. Classification (NCBI taxonomy): domain Eukaryota; kingdom Metazoa; phylum Chordata; class Mammalia; order Primates; family Daubentoniidae; genus Daubentonia; species Daubentonia madagascariensis. The sequence goes on from JAKFHU010000322.1 coordinate 2,237,308, forward strand.
GATAGAAAATAGATGAGGTTGTACAAGAAATAACTGACTTTGGGGATGTAGTCTGTGCCATCATTGGGAAGACTTTAGGTTTGCAGCCCAAGAAACTTAGTGAAGGTGAACTTACTGACACAAATGAGGAATGTCATTGTTAAGAAAAGGATGAAGATGTCCCAGAGGGAAAGACATCAGCAATTAACTCTACATTTAAGGAAACCATGGAGCTATTTCATGACATTGAAAGCTCAAAGGATAAAATGGTGGCACCAATTCAAGCTTTTAGAAAGGGGTATGACAATTCTCCAAGGTTTTCAAAAGACACTTGCCTGTACCCTAAGTTGTATAATGACAAGGATAAGGCAAGCACTGTTCAAACTATCCTCGATAAATTTTTTACAAAGAAATTAAATATTGATTTTCAAAGTGTCTAATATTTTAATTATGGTGTACTAAATATATGCTAGTTTTACTATATTTTTCATTTCCCTGTGCATTTATACACAAATATTAAAAAGTTATTAATATTGTAACAAACATTTTTGAGGCTCACAAAACAAACTAAAGGAAGACTGCCTGCAATTCCATTCCCTAAGTAAGCCTTATGAGTAGAAAATTTGTGTGAATAAGGATGGTTGTGCCGTTTTTATTTATCCCAACTTAAGTAAATTTTATAGATTATATCTCATTTTATTTTCCTTCATAGAGATCAATTTAAGTTACTTCTTTAAAAAAAATTTAAGAATTCTCTTTCTAGATTTTCATAGGCTGAATTGGCTTCTTATGGTCATTCAACACTTCTTTGGTGTATGTTATGGACCTATATGTACTATTTTAATAAAACATATTTTTATTTGATTTGATTGAAAATGAAGCTTTGTTATTAAATTTTTTTTGTTGATTATAATGGAATAATCTATTATTCAGCAAAAAAGAAAGAAGAAATAAATAAATACAAGGATGACAAGAGACTAATTATACATATTATACATATATTATGAACAATTTTATACTAATAAATTTGAGAATTTTAGGTAAAATTAATAAAATCCTAGAAAATAAATGTCAAAACTGACCTAAGAATCAATGGAAAATGTGACTAATACTGTACTAAATCAAGAAATGGAATTTACAATAGCCAGACATGGTGGCACACTCCTGTAGTCCCAGCTATTCGGGAGGCTGAGACAGGTAGATCTCTTGAGCCCAGGTGTTTGAGGCTGCAGTGAGCTGTGATTGTGCCACTGCACTCTAGCCTGGGCAACAGAGAGAGATTCTGTCCTTAAAAGAAAGAAAAAAAATTAATTTATAATCTCAAATGTTCTCTCTTGCTCTCTAATACACACATACATCCAGGCCCAGAATGCTTTACTGAATGAATGCTACCAAACAAAAATGTATGAAATATGCTAAAAATTTACTGAGGGAATAGTCAAGAAAGAAACTCATGCCAATTTGTTTTACAGGGAAGTGTAACCTCAATACTAAAACACAGTTTTTCCTTATAATAAAGCAAAATTACAGTGCAATATTACTTATAAACAGAGTCAAACATCCTCAACAAAGTATTATCAAACCAAGCCCAACAATAAAGAAAACTGCAAATCATCACATTAATGAAAGTATTCAGAAAAAACACAGATCCTTCCCTCACATCCCTCAGAAGGAACCAACCCTGCTATCACGTTGATCTCGGAGCTCTAGCCTCCAGACTTACAGAAATGTAAAAAAATACATTTCTGCTATTTAAGCCACCAAATCTGTGGTATCTTGTTATGACAGCCCTTGTAAACTAATACACTCTGTCATTATTGAATGTATTTTTTCATATAAAATATGTACATATGTAGAACATTGAAAATACTACACAGATTATTAAAGTTAATAAGGGAGTTTATTAAGATGTTAAAATATAAATATATAAACATAAATTAAATATATATTTTTATATTTTATATTTATATTATATTATATTTAAAATATATAAATATAAATTAAATATAAATATAAAATTAGCAACAACCAAATAGAAAATAACATTTTGAAATATATTATTTACAACACAATGAAAAGTCAAATACTTAAGAATAAACATTATAAATATCTATAAAACTTCCATAAGAAAAGCATAAAATACTATTTTAAAAAGTTCAGACCCAAAGGAATGGAAAAAAATCACACGTTCAGAGATTAGAAAACCCAGATTTTTTTCCAAACTCCTTATGCAAAATTCTTTCAGCTTCTTTTTGTAAATTTACAGATCTTTTTATAATTTATTTGGAAAATTAAAGGGCCAATAACAGCCAAGATACTCTTGAAGAAGAGCAAGTTAGGAGGATTTACTTTATCAGAAAACAAGATTTGTTATCAAATCTACAGTAATTTTTTAAAGAAGTATGGTATTGGCACAAGAATAGACAAATATCTCAACTGAATAGAATTGAGCCCAGAAACACACATATATAAACACTTGAATGAGGATCAAAATGGCAAAACAGATTAGTGAGGAAACAGCAGGCTTTAAAAAAATGATGGAGTCACCTTGACATACATATTTTTAAATGTATCATGAATGCAAATCATCTCTATCATATATAAAAATCAGTTCTGGGTGGATTGTGGATCTAAATGTGACAGAATAAGCCACAAAGATTTTGAAAGATAAAAGGAGAATAAACCTTTGGTATCTGGTCAAACATTTTTGAAATAGGGCACCAAAAAAAAAACTAATCAAGAAGAAAATATTTAATATTTAGTACTGTACTAAAAGAAGGAGTTTTTTCATCAAAAGATATTATTTAGAGAGTGAAAAGACAAGATATGATTTGTCATATGCTATTTGTAATATATGTAGCTGGAAAAATTACTGTTCATATGTAGACAGGAATTTGGAAAGACATGGAAGACATTCAAATAGATAATTGCTTTTTTAAAAAATGAATCTTATTTTATATATTTAAGGCATACAACACAATGTTGTGAGATACATTTATATGGTAAAATAGTTACCATAGTGAGCAAATTAACATACCCATCAACTTACATAGTTACCTATTTTTTTCCACCTGCAGCAAGAGCAGCTATAATCTACTCATTTAGCAAAAATCCTGAACACAATACCTTATTATTAACTATATTCCTCATGTTGTACAATAGATTTTTAGACTGGTTGTTCTACCTTCTAAATATCTGCTACTTTGTATCTTTTGACCTACATCTCTCCATTTCTTCGCCCAACCCTGACCCTGGAAATCACCCTTTTATTCTCTATTTCTGTCTAGTTGACTTTTGTTTTTTTCAGATTCCACATATAATGGAGATCATGAAATATTTTTTCTTTCTATATCTGGCTTATTTCATTTAGCATAATGTCCACTAGGTCCATCCATGTTGTGGCAAATGATAGGATTTCCTCCTTTCTTAAGGCTTATTAATATTCCATTGCATATATTTACCATAGTTTCCTTATCCATTCTTCTGTTGATGGACACCTAGGTTATTTCCATATCTTGGCTATTGTGAATAATACTGCAATGAACTTATGAGTGCAGGTATATACCCAGTGCTGAGTTCATTTCCTCTGAATATATCCAGAAGTGGGATTACTGAGTCAAATGGTAATTCCATTTTTTTTGGGGGGGAGCCTTTGGGGTGGGTCTTGCTATGTCGTCTATGTGGTCTAGAACTCCTGGGTTCAAACACTTCTCCCACAACAGTCTCTTGAGTATCAGGAATTACACGCCCCTGCACCCAGCTGGTAATTTCATTTTTTATTTCTTTAGGAACCTCCATACTCTTTTCCACAATGGCTGCACTAATCTACAATTCCACCTACAGTGTACAAGAGTTCCCTTTTCTCCATGTTCTCACCAACACATATCTCTTGTCTTATTGATGATAGCTATCCTAATGGGTATGAAGTGATAGCTCATTGTGGTTTTGATTTGCATTTCCCTGATAATCACTAATATTGAGCACCTTTGTATATACTTGTTGGCCTAATTGTCACACTTAAGGATAATCAAATTATTAGTCAACAGAAAAATGTAAATTATACCACAATATTATGCCACCACCCCTTCACTGGAAAAGATAAAATTTTAAAAGTATAAAAACAATAAAAAACAGACAACACCCAGTGGTGGAGAGGCTATAGAACAACTAAAACTCTCAGTGCTGGTATAAGTGTATGACCACTTTGAAACAGAATTAAATATATGTATTTTTTTATGATGGAGCTATTATAATCCTGGGTGATATCCTAAAGAAATTAGTGCATATTTGTACTAAAATACATGTACAAAAATATTCATACCAGTATTATAATAGCTGTAAACTGGAAATAACCAAAGCATAAACAGTAGAATGGGCTTTTCATAAAATAAAATACTTTAGAGTAATGTATATGCATAAACTACTGGTACATGAATCTCTTAAATTGTTTCGTGAAAAAAAGCATGATGCAAAAGGATGCATTGTGTTTGATTTCATTTACAAGTCAAACTAATCTGTGGTCATCTTAGAGGTCAGTTAATGATCACCCTTAGAGAGGAAGAATATGATGGTTAGGGAGCAGGGTGCTGGGGTCCTGGGGGGATCTATTTCTTAATCCAGCTGATGGCTGAATGGATTTGTTCACTTTGGAATAATCCATGGAGTGAGAAACTTATGCTTCGTGAATGTTCTCTATGTTTTACATCAAAAATATCAAAAATAATCAAACTATGAACTTAGTAAAAAATAGGGAATGTAATTATTATATTTGAGCAAAAAAGTCTTTTCTAAATAATAGTAAAATATCCATAAAGAAAAGAACTATATTTTACTACATAAATATTACATTTTTATAGAGTGAAAATGCCCATATTAAAGTCAAAGTAAGTGAAAACATGCAGAACATATGCAACACAAATGACAAATGATTGATTTTCTTAACAGTTTATATAAATTAATACACTATTATGGTAAAGGTTGTAGAACCTTTTCACAAATATTCAGAAATATATAAAATGTCAGATATTCATAATAACTCAGGGATTTGTCAAAGCAGTTAATTTCATTTCGTTTTGCAGATAAGGAAATAAGATTTAAAGATGTTTAGGGACTTTTCAAGGTTATATTAATATATGTAGTATTTGACAAAACTGGGTTTCAAATCCCTATCTTCAAATTATGCAGTGTTTTTCACACCAGTCTTTCTTGAATTTTAATGTCAGTTGAATGATTTGGGAATCTTGTTGAAATTCAGATTCAGATTTGCTAGGCCTGGAGTGAGGTCCTATATTCTTCATTTCTTATTAGCTCCCAGATGATGCTAATACTGCCACCCCAGAAGCCACACTTGGAATAGCAAGATCTTTCAGCACATCAACTCTATGTTACCCATAATGTGCCACAAACCTGTCTGGGGACATTTGGAAGCACAAAGATACATAATGCAGTGTTTTTTTCCTTACAGACATTAAAGTCTAATAGGAAATTTTAAAAATAAATAAAAAGCTGTAATATGATTCAATAGTCTACCAATAATACTAATATTAAATACACAAGGCTAAAAAATATAAATAACAGCACATTTTTTTGGTAACAAGGTTAAGATCTTAGCAGCTTTGCCTTGTGTTCATCCCTACAGTAACATTATAATAAGCTTATCTTATACAAATAGGAAATATATATAAAAATATGAACATTTGGGTGTACATGTTCATATATCTAAGACTCCTTTTGTAAACTATCTTCACTGCACAGTGGTGCCACTCTGTGAACATTGATATATTTAAAGCTTTTAGTTCTTAATAAACAATGCAGTCTGCTATATTATAAGATGTGACTGATTTGCATAACTTTATCATTATCTGTTGAGGACTCAACCTCATTTTCAAATGTTTGTACAAGCTCATATTATAATAAGTAGACATTAAAAAATTTAATCTTCTGGTAATAGATTTTCTAAAATAAACACATTTCAGTTATAATCACAGGATATTATGGATATCCTGCCATTTCTATCATCTAAACTTTTGTCTAATTTTGTAAAGCTCATTACTGAAAAGTGAGTGGATGATTTACTAATTTGCACTATCAAGAGTTTTTTTAATTTAGCAGATATCTTATCTCATACCCTGTAACATCTGGTTGTAAATTGATCTAAGCAGCCTAACATTTTAATTAATATAAGCAAAGCTTTAGTCATTCCTATAAAACCATGCAAACTATTTTATTATTATAATTTTATTAATAGCTAGCAGATATAGCTGATTTTTCAAGAATTCCATATATAATTTGGTAAATAAAATACCTACATGAAGAAAATGAAAATTATTAAAATATGAATTCAATAATGAAACTAGATATAGTCAGCAGGGCATAAACAATGAAAGGTATTGCTCAAAAAATATTTAGAAAAAATAATTTTGAAGAGAACATAAATTCATTTTATCAATGTCATAAATATAGTGATCTTTTTATAAGACAACAAAGCATCTTTTTTAAAGTTTTAACACAGCAGTAGTAAAGAAATTGCTTACATCCAACACAATTGGAAGTGCACAATCTTTGAAAAGTATTTAAAGCATAGCAAATAATTTAGGTGAGGAAATGGCAGAAGTTCAGAGTTTGAAATGAGCCTGTGAAACACATAATATATAAGCTAGTAAATGACATTGTCATATCTTGAAATTTAATGAACTAAATGAATGTAAACCAGAAGGTAACTTTCTGAGAGAACATTTTAACAATATTCATTATAGAAGTAATTCAGGTTCCCCACAGGTTATGGTATCTTTTACCAACTAAAAGTACCACAAAATATGAAGTAGGGCTATAAATATTCATGTGATGATGATGTATCTTTGAAAAAAATTCAAGATAAAAGATTGACAAAATGTGGTGCTATCAATTTGCTTTCAGATTTTACTGATTCCAACCTGTACTTTGTTTATACTATGTTTAGCTAAGTATGTTCATAAAGATAATGTCACACTGTCTTGTTCACAGTAGTTTTAAAATAAACATATGTAGAACAAGTAAATGAATAAATGGCATGGTTAATCAACTCCTATTTACTGAGTGTTTATGATGTGTCAGACGCAATGGCAAACGGTTGAGATGTTGTCAGGAACATGGCAGACAAAGTCCCTGTCCTCATAAAGTTTACAATCTGTCCAGGTAGGCACAGTAAACAAATATTTTTTAAGGGATGAAGGTAGAAACAAACAAATAATATTAAGATACTAGGGGAGTGTCAATGATTGAGGAGGGTGAGGAGTGGGGAGGACAACTTCTTAGTGGGGGCTCAGAAGAGTAACTTTCCAGCTGAGAACTGCAGAGTAAGGCGGCACTAATGCAGTGCAAGGAAAGGTTGTTCCTGACAGAGAAAACTGTGTGTACTAGTAGATTCTCAAGAGAGGGAGTATGCCATGTTCAGGGAAATGCAGGGAATCCAGAAAAAAGGTCAAGGGAGGGAGATGCGCCTGAAACAAGAGCGATGGGCAGGGGTCAATCATACATGCTGTAAGCAATAGGATAAGCTGGGAAGGGTTCTGAGCTGGGATGTGATATGCCCAGACCTCTGTGTTTAAGAGACACCCTGGCAGAGTGAGGTGAGTAGAAGGGAAATGGACAGAAGTGCAAGGGAGACTCAGGAGACTGAAGGCACAGTTATGGGGAGAAATGAGGGTGACACACAGAGATGGTGGCTGCAGAGATGGAGATACATGTGCAGTTTTGGAGAGAGAAGGTAAATTAGTAAAGATGACTTAGAATTTTTCAGATGGACAATGGAGCAATTTATTAAAATTGGAACTACTGCAGAAAGAATTAGACTTGGAATGAAGATTATGAGTTGAGTTTTTGGTACTTTGGGTTTGAGATGAATGTGAAACATATAAGTACATATTTCCAAAGGTAAGGGTACATTTCAGTCTGGAGTGCTGAGCAGACTAGGAAGAAAATATAACTGTGGGCATATTTGGGACATTGAACATATGGGAATAGAAGAGATTATGAGATTTCCAAGAAAGAAAGAGTAGAGTGAGCATAGAAAGGGCCTAGGACAGAGTACTGATTTCTCTCATGACTCTCTTACATGATGGGCAGAAAAGAAGTAGCAGACAGAGATACCATAAAAATCTACCCCAAGAACAAGCTAAACAGAGAAATCTTTGAGAAATCTCAGAATCCTACATTAATTGGAATTACCACATATATTTGTTCTGTTTAAGCATCACAGAAAGACCTCTAGCTCTACTGACTGTGCCCAGGTCCTTGATTAGAGGATCTGTCAGCCAAAGAAATGTGCTTTTTGTGATGTGTCTATAGGGAACACTTCTTGTCATTTTTATAAAGATGCAGTATGTGCTACCTACCATCATAGGTCCAGTTTTGCTTTCTTAACTCTAAGAAGAGGCTGTACTATATGCATAAAAGGAACAGGCAGCTAATACAATTAGAGGCAAGTCTTTAAAATGTCACAAAAATTATTAAAATGAAGATAAAACTGAAAAAGTATCAATGAGCCTTACCTGTCTTTCACAATTAAAATACTACTTTCTAAAGCAATATTCAGTATTTAAAGGGAGATTGGGCAGAGTATAGAAAATGAGTAGAGGAAGAGGCTAATGGTAAGGCTGACAAAGAAAAGGTACCTAAGAAAGGAATTTTCAATATTTCCAACAATCTTTATATTTAGTTCCACTCCATAGTTTGGGCACTATGTAGACACTAAAGTTGTCACAAGTAGTGAGTATAAGAGCTTGAAGCTGTGATCATTTGGTCCACTGTTTTCTATTCCAGTTATACTACGGACAAACGAACTTTCTTCTATTTCAACCTGTCACTGCAAAAGTTAGAGAACAATTTAGGAAAGAGAAAGTGGTGAACCCTGTATTTTTTTAATCACTTCAGAAGATTATGCAAGTGTTCAACAGCATGAAGTTCTGGAACTGGTAATTAGGAAATTTTGAACTCATTTTACAGGGCCCAAATGTGACTAGCAAACAATTACACAGCAAGCTAATGGCAGAACCAAAAACTGTACTCCAATTCAATCATCTGAAAAATGGGAGGATAATGTCTCAGCAGTTTTTCCCTTTAGAATTAATAGATTTAAAAAGAAAAAAAAAGAGAAGGGAATTTAAAAAGTACTGTGGTTCAGAATAATGATAATAAACCTGAAGGCATTTGTATTTGTGTTGAATACATTTAATGATCCTCAAGATTAAAACCCCACTGATAACTTTTGTAATTAGGTAAAGAGAGAGACCTTTATGTTGTAACATTTATATTTACCAATTTAAAAGGGAGCACAACTAAATATTTCTAATTACTTACATTCCTACTCATCACAGGGAATACTGAATCTCTTCTTTAAATATGACAAAAAAGGATGTCAGATACCATGGTAGTAAGGTGTTTGAGAAAATGCAGCTGTGAGGAAATTATAGGTGTGTTAGTGACATAACTTGTTTCCGTATGCTCCTCTAGCATTCCATCCCCAAACACAGGTAAAATATGTTGTAAGAATTTCCTACCTTTAAATATTTTCTAAACATTTTATTTTCCTCTTAAAGTATTTTCATCAGAAGATGGCAGCAAAATATCATAATCCATAATGTTTACAAGTCTTTTCCAACAGTGTAATCAAATTGTTTAGAATATTTATAAAAATCTGTTTTATTCTTGCTTAAACTGATAATCTGTTGAAGTGCTGCTAGATATGAATAATGCAACAGCACACTGATTTTTGAAGGCAGTGGGATGAGAGACACTTTATAATTTGAACAACTCCTCAGCAAAAATAAACAATTTATTTGATCCTTTAAATTAGTGGAAATGGGTATATAACATTATAAGTTGTTTTTTATTTCCTTAGAGAAGTACTCTAAAAAATTACTACAACATGGATTACAACATATATTCTTTTAAAGATAAGTTCATTTGGAAACTATCTCAACATATTTGTACATGAAATTAGACCCAAAAGACAGCTCAATTAATTTTTTGAAGAGTAACTAAAACAATACATATTTTAATTTCTGAATTAAAAAATGGAAAAATGTCATTCCATGATGAATGCAACTTTTTTATTTTTAAATTATCTGAATGAGTTACTTTAAAAGTGATCTATTTTAATGGTCTCTTTTCTAATGATATCTAACATGTTATCAGCCAAGTACAATTGAGCATGAAACATTTGGCCTTGATAAGTTTTTTGTAATAGTGGAAATAGCTAACAAAGAAATAGTTAATAACCACAATAAAAATTTCTGTACATAAGCCTTGGGATTTGAACTTCATGACTCAGTATATGAAGAGCTAGATTGTTTTTAAAGTGTGTATATCAATTATTTACATATCATCTATAAGTACTGATTATATATTGCTTATTTACATATTGCATATCAGCCCTTCCCTCACCACTGTGTACTCCTCTGCTGTGTGCTAGACTTCCTTTTATACGGCTTCCTCTTAGAATCTGACCATGAGGGCATAGGGCATTGACTGAAAGATAGAAGGAGGGAAAAGGGGCTGTTTTACTGTTCCCAGGCTCCAGTTTCTTTCTGCACCCCCTAGCAGCCAGCCCAGCTAGCTATGCCTGCTGTGGTCATCTCAGTAGTTTGAGAAGCAACATACAGTGTCCACACTTCCACAGGTCTGTGCACCAGCCTCAGGATGACTCCACCTGAGATCCAAACACTAGCCACACATTCCCCCACCCAAATACATGGGAACTTCACGGAGGTATCATTAATGTGTAAGATTAATGATAGTCGTTAAGTCCCACTCAAACAGCTCTTAGGGCCTACATCATGCGTCACTTGCCAGTTGATGCAACCTGGCCTGGGGGTGTCCAGGAGACAAGACAACCTCATCACAGATATAATTCTCATAAACCTTTTCTGGGGGGAAAGAATCCCCAAATCTCTGAGAATAGTCTTCTGACAGAGACCCTGCTGACTATCTGGTCCATGTCACCGGCCTGCTCCACCTATCCCTCTTGTAAGAGTGCTGCCAGAATAAACTGCTTGAACATCAGATGTTGCCTAAGGCTCATCTTTGACATGAATTGGACCAAAGGGGAAAGTCACCTCTGGGGAAGCTGATTAACTAGGACCACCCAAAACTCCCAAATATAACACTCACATCTTCTCTTACTTCTCCAGCTCTGGTGACTTAAGCTATTTCCTGCTATTTTCAATCCTGAGACTCCTCCACCACTCTGTTGGTTCTTTCACCTTCCAACATCTATGTAATCAGTTCTCTGTATTAAATTCCTTCTGTTTGAAATACCTATTGTGGCTTCTGAGTGGATCCATATTACCTGATAGGAACATACAATTAAAACCCTACAAGATAGTGAGGTGTAAGAGGAAAGGATTGCCCCTGGCTTGTGTTGTCTTATTTCATTGCTATTTGGTTCAGGTTTGTATCATTAAAACCATGAATTTATTTTTGTACCATAAGAAAAATTTCACTGGAGAGAATAATACCACAAAGACTATGCCCATATAATAGTGTTTTTCTCTTACTTGTGTGATAAGCTCACGATACATACACTAAAATTCATAAGACTGTTTGAGCAATGTTCTCTCTGATGTTTAAAAAAGTCATTTTAAGAGAAGTAGTTGTTTTTATGATCCATGAATTCTGAATGTATGTGTATGCATAGGCAGGGATTGGCATATGTTGAGATTTAAATAGACTTTGTTCAATTACATTCTGCAGGATAAAACCAGAGTTGGTGTGAGTGAGAGTTCAGGCCTTGTAAATTATCTCTGCTGTCTGAAAAAAGTGGCTCCTGCCTTAGAATCCTGTTAGTTAAGCAAGAATTCTATTTATAATAAATGATAAAAGCAGACTGTAATACAAGTTAGTAGGTGACCCATATAGTATAAGATGACTTCATAGAATGTTTCAATAGCTAAATATCAACAGACTAGGACTTTACAAGGTGCAATATTTGGAAATCATGAGGCAAACAATTTCTATTAGAAAGACATGTCAGACGGTAGAAAAACATTAAACCCAGGAGAAATATTTAATAGGGCCTGAATCCACTTAAGAGGAATTTGTACAAATAAGGTCAACTTATAGATATAGGGAGAGCTAGGCAGTTTACAAGACAGTTTATGAAGCTGCTGACCAAAAAATTAGGACCAATACTGCATAAAGCACTTGGTCCTCAGAACATGCAGAAATCTGTTTCTCAAGAGGGTGCACAAATTTAGGTATGATAGGATGCTGAGGCATAGAACATAGGCTTCACACTGACTATATGCTTTGATTCATCCTAAGAACTGGACGCAGAACATGCAGGAAGGGAATGGTTTGCTATTCTTTTATTCAACTCACAACTTGGAATATTGAGCATTCCTTTTTGATTTATTCCCACAAGATTTTGTTTACTTAAATCATAAACAATTAACTCAAGTAATGGTTCATTACCAAGATTATTCTTTTGAGTATTTTTCCTCTCTTAATAGTGTTTAAATGCCAAGGTTTTACCAGCTTCTTTTATTTGGAAAAAAAATTATTTAATCCTAACATTTGCTGAAATTTAATATTCCCATTGAACTTCAAAATTCTTCATATATGACATGAATGCAATTTCAGTAAACAATTTTCTTTTTCATTTCTGGTTACATTTCAAGTACTAGTTTTTGTAAATAAATGGTATCTAAAAGAGAATAATTTGGGACATATACATACATTGGAGGAATTCAAACAATTGTAGAAAATGAATGATTAAAATGCTAGAGTTTTATACTCCTAGTTTTATGCTTTTTAAAAATGTCATACCATGGGAAATTAATTTTGCCATAACAAATTAAATGTATTTCATGCATTCATTTTATGCATATTGAACTTGATTTTGTCTTGAAACTAAATAGATTTTTCTTATTATATTCAAAAGAAAAGTTCATTTGAATTACAGAGTAAAAATAAAACTTTTTAAAAGATATGATTGCATTTTTCTCTGAATTGAAAATAAATTTAATTTAAAATTATTTAAATATTATTTCAGATGTGGTCATTGTAGCATATTATTTCAATTCCCACGTATGGAGGTTAATGTACAAAAATTATAAATAGATCTTCATCTGACTCATGCAATAGCTTGACATAGAACAACCAATTAGTGAGATAGCAACAAACATTATTAAGATTTGTTAAATGTTTTTGTTTCTACAAAGATGTTTATTAATTGGTAATTTTCTTTTGGCCAATAAACCATGATTTAAAGTCACACCAACTATAGGGAAAAAAAAGAAAATATGGGTTAAAATAAAGCATTTTAAACTAAACAGCCCTCTTTTCTTTAGTTTTTACTCACTCATGACTCCATACATATTTTTGAAAATGTCTTCAGTTCAGCATTTGGATTGCTTAGCATCAATTTCCTGTTCATAAGGAATATCCCCTGAGTTTAGAGCTTATATTTCTGTGCACACAGAAGGAGCTAATGACAAGTGAGGATGTTGCGTTACTTCTCCAAGTGGCACTGGGCAGAAAGGACTGAGTGACCGGGTAGGAAAGGCATAAGCCTTGAGATTACCCAATTGCAGATTCAAATCCTCTGGCTTCCTTCTCCATCCTGGGCCAGGTACAGATATTGGATGAACCTCACTATGCTGCACTCTTGAATTATGCCAGGGTTTCTTGGAACTTAACATTTTTTCTTAGTCTCATTTTCTGTTCTTCTGGAATAAATCCTCTTTTAAAAATTATTTTGCCTTTCAGAAACTGTATATGTAAAGTAAACTAGCTTGACTAAAATTTTATATTAATGATTGAATTTAACTGTGTATAAAGTTCTATGTTCAGAATTATTTTTCATATAACTTTAAAATCATTGCTCAATGTTATTATAGCATTCTGTATTATTAGACATAAATTGGGTTTTTATGTTTTTGAGAGTAAAATGTGTTTTGTCTCATATCACATAGTCACATCATAATCATGCATTTCTTTCCTTTAATTCTTTCATCAAGCATACTCAAGGTTTGAGAGCATCTACCTATCTTTGCATGGCTTTAAGTTTATTAATAAGAATTTTATTTATTTATGTTATTTTATTTCAGAATATTACTTGGGTACAAACATTTTGGTTACATAAATTGCTTTTGCACCATTTGAGTCAAAGTTATAAGTGTGCCATCACCCACATAGTGTACATTGTACCCATTAGGTATGAATTTACCCTTCCCTCTTACCTCTTCCCACCTGCTTGATTTGCGATGAATGTTATTTCTATATGTGCACATAAATGTGGATCGATTAATACCAATTTAATGGTGAGTACATGTAGTGTTTGTTTTTCCATTCTTGTGATACTTCACTTAGAAGAGTGATTTCAGATTCCATCCATGTTAATACAAGAGGTATTAGTTCACCATTTTTTTATGGCTGAGTAGTATTCCATGATATACATATACCACATTTTATTAATCCATTCATGTATTGATGGGCACTTTTGTTTCTACATCTTTGCAATTGTCAATTGTGCTGCTATAAACATTCGAGTGCAAGTGTCTTACTTATGGAATGTCTTTTTTTCCTTTGGGTAAATACCCAGTAGTGGGATTGCTGAATCAAATGGTAGGTCTTCTTTTAGTTCTTCGAGGTATCACCATACTACTTTCCATAGAGGTTGTACTACTTTGCAGTCCCACCAGCAGTGTATGACTGTTCCTATCTCTCTGCATCCACACAGGCATTTGTTGTTTTGGGACTTTTTGACAAAAGCCATACTCACTGGAGTTAAGTGATATCTCATGGTGGTTTTGATTTGCGTTTCCCTGGTATTTAGAGATGTTGAGCATTTTTTCATATGTTTATGGACCATTAATCTATCTTCTTTTGAAAAGTTTTTGTTCATGTGTTTTGCCCACTTTTTTATGGGGTTGTTTGATTTTTTCTTGCTGATTTGCTTGAGTTTGCTATAGATTCTAGTTATCAGCCGTTTATTGGATATATAGCATGTAAATATTTTCTCTCATTCTGTAGGTTATCTATTTGCTCTAATGATTGTTTGCTTGCCTGTGCAGAAGATTTTTAATTTGATCAGGTCCCATTTATTTATTTTTGTTGTGGCTGTGATGGCTTTTGGGGTCTTCTTCATAAATTCTTTGCCTAAGCTGATGCCTATAAGAGTTTTTTCCAACATTTTCTTCTAAAATTCTTATAATTTCATGCCTTAGGTTTAAGTCTGTTATCCATCATGAGTTGATTCTTGTGAGAGGTGAGAGGTGCTAATCCTGTTTCAGTCTTCTACATGTGGCTATCCAATTTTCCCAGCACCATTATTTAATAGGGATTCTCTTCCCCCATGTATGTTTTTGCTTTGTCAAAGATAAGATGGCAATATAAGGATGGTTTTATATTTGGGTTCTTTGTTCTCATCTATTGTTCTATTTTTCTGTTCTTGTGCCAGTACCATGCTGGCTTGGTTACTATAGCCTTGTAGTATAGCTTGAAGTCTGGTAAATAGATGCCTCCCAAGTTTTTCCTTTTGCTAAAGGTTGCTTTGTCTATACAGGATCTTCTCTGATTCCACACAAGGCATAGAAGTATTGTTTTAGTTCTGTGAAAAATGATGTTGTTATTTCAATAGGGATTGCATTGAATCTGTAGATCACCTTGGGTAGTATAGACATTTTAACAATCAATGTTGATTCTGTGAATCCATGACCATGACATGTTTTCCATCTGTTTGTGTCCTCTGCAATTTGCTTCCTCAGTGTTTCATAGTTTTCCCTGTGCAGATCTTTCACATCCTTAGTTAAATATATTCCTAGGTATTTTATTTTCTTTGTTGTTATTGTGAAAGGTATTGAGTATTTGATTTGCTTCTCAGCTTGACTGTTCTTGGCATATATGTATGCTACTGATTTACGTACATTGATTTTATAACCTGAGACTTTGTGGAATTTATCAATTCCAGTGGACTCTTGGCAGAATCTTTGGGGTTTTCTCGATATAAGATAATATAATCAGCAAAGAGCAATAGTTTGACCTCTTCTGCTCCCCCCACCATTTGGATACACTTGATTTCCTCCTCTTGTCTGGTTGCTCTTGGTAGGACTTCTGGCACTATGTTGAATAGAAGTAGTGATAGTGGGCAACCTTGTCCAGTTCCTGCTCTAAGTGGGAATGCTTTCAATTTTTCCCCATTCATTGTGATGTTAGGTGTGGGTTTTTTGTATACAGCTTTTATAATTTTGAGGTAAGTCCCATCAATGCCTATTTTGTTAAATGTTCTTATCATAAAAGGGTGCTTAATTTTGTCAAATGCTTTTTCTCCATCTATTGAGAGAATCATGTGGTCTTTGTTTTTACTTCTATTTATGTGGTGAGTTACATTTATCAATTTGTGTGTGTTGAAACATCCTTGTGTCCTTGTGATGAAGCCCACGTGGTCATGGTGGATTATTTTTTTGATGAGCAGCTGAATTGGGTTTGCTAGGATTTTATTGAGAATTTTTGCATGTGTATTTATAAGGGATATTGGTCTATAGTTTTCTTTTTTTGTTGAGTCCTTTCCTGGCTTTGGTATTGGGGTGGTTTTGGGGAGGATTCATTCCTTCTTGCTGTTATGAAATAATTTCTGCAGGATAGGTACCAGTTCTTCTTTGTACATCTGGTAAAATTTGGTTGTGAAACCATCTGGTCTGGGACTTTTTTGGTTGGAAGATTTTTTATTGCTGCTTCAATTTCAGTATTTGATATTAATCTGGTCAGGAATTGTATTTCTTCCTGATTGAGCCTAGTGAGGCTGTGTGTTTCTAAGAATTTTTCCATTTCCTCCACATTTTCTAGTTAATGTGCATAGAGATTTTTATAGTACTCAGAGATGATATTTTATATTTCTGTGGTATCAGTTGTAATTTTTCCTTTTTCATTCCTGATTGAGCTTATTAGAGTACTTTCTTTTCCACTTCTGGTTAATCTAGAAGAGGCCTGTCAATTTTGTTTATCTTTCAAAGAACCAACTTTTTGTTCCTTTAATATTTTGTACAGTTCTTTTGTTATTGATTTCATTTAGTTCTGCTCTGATCTTGGTTATTTCTTTTCTTTTGCTGGGTTTGGAATTGGTTTGCTCTTCCTTTTCCAGTTCCTTGAGGTGATTCATGAGATTGTTGGTTTGTGATCTTTCTGTCTTTTGGATGTAGGCATATATGGCTATGAATTTTCCTCTCAGGACTGTGTTAACTGTATCCCACAAATTTTAATAACTTGTGTCCCCTTTATTATTTAGTTGAAAGAATCTTTTGATTTCCATCTTAATTTCCTCCTTGACCTGACTATTGTTCAGCAATAGGTTGTTTAGTTCCCATGACTAAGTGTAGTGATGAGTGTTTCTGTTGGAGTTGATTTCTAATTATATTCCACTGTGGTCTGAGAAGATGCCTTTTTCCTACATTATCACTTTTTATTTTATTTCATTAATCCTGTTCACTTATTTTGGTTCTCTATTTTTTAGTGTGCATATGTTTCAAATATCTTGTGATTTTTGTTTTTTCTTTTATTTTTAAGAAGGTAAGTAGCTAGAATGACTATTTTCTGCTGTTATGTAAATAGTTCTGCTTCTAAAGGAGACCTTAGTCCTTAATGGAAAGACTGCTATGCACTGTTACATTTGTAGCTGAGGTACTTCCACTGGTGTGACCCCCATTCCACATACACACATACACATTCACTTCCTATCCCTCTGCCCTGTTTCATTTCCCCCATATTACTTATCCATATATACAACGTACACTGTATCTACCTATGTATGTGTTTATTAGCTTTCCCTCCCTTCCTTCTCCAGAATGTATATTTCATGATGCCAGAGGGTTTTGCTTGTTTGATTCTCTTCTATACCCTTAATATTTAGAAGACTATCTGAAAAAATCATTGTAGAAACAATGAATCAGTGAATGGCTAATAATAGGGGTACTCCAATCCCCTATGCAAGAATATGGAGAGGAACTTTGTGGGATGTCAATGCCCACGAGATGTCCCTGATATCTCCAGACACATTTTGCAATTGCAAAGGTTGAACAGTGCAAATGATTTTGCCTGGAAGTAAACTTCATGCATGAGTGAATAGTGATGTCAGGCAGCAAAGCTAATTGATAGACATTCCCTACAGAGGAATTGCTGCAGGTTCCTGTCCCATATTCTTAACCTTCCCTCTGTCCTCACTAATCTTTAATTTTCAGTCACTTCAGACATCTGCAGAAGGATCACCTCCCATCTCTGCTTCAAGTCTCTCCTGAGCCTGTAGCTATTTCTTGTTGTCATTACTGGAAACCCAGCATTTCCATTTTGCTGTTTACTTTCCTCACATTCTCCTCACCATTTTTGAGTTGTTTCCTTCTCTTGTTCTCATGTATCTTTAAGGAATAGAGCAGACAAATCCATGTGCTCTGTCTACAGTTTAACCTGGAAGCCTAGTGCTTGTTTGTTGGTTGATTGGCTGGTTTTTAGTCCTTCAATGTAGCCTAAGGAAGAAAATTATATACACAAACACAAAGTTTTTACTTCTTCAATAAGCTAATACAACATGAGGAGTGATAAAGGGCTCTAATGAAATCATTAAATTAAAGATATTGCTTTCACATCTGTCATTGTATTCTTTTTCATACATTAGCTGGTTATAGGATTTTACTAGTGACACACATAGCTGCATTACAGCCCTGTCTGGAAGGTTTTACATAAATTAATATTTAATTTTCATAGATAGCAAAATACTCTTGCAGGACTAACTCAACTAAGCTAATAAATGGAGAATCAGGCATTCCAATCCAGCTTGCACATGTGGATCTAGGTACTTTTATATTAATCCCAAATAACATAATTCGACTGGAAATAGTTTAGAAAAGATACTAGACTCTAGGTAAAACTGTTTAGAGAAAGAAAAAGAGAGACAATTATATTCTAAAAGAGCTCATAATTTTGTTTTCTTCATATGTCTAATTTAACAACAAGAAGACAAGATGTGATTCTAATATCCTTCAGACAGCACTCAGAGCAGGGCATAAGGAAAATCATTATTCAAGTTATAAAAAATTAATTTATGCTGAGGTGCCTTTTTAAAAATAGAGGCTTTAAAAGAATTACGTTTCTCTTGAACACACTCTGATTCTTTTCTGATGCCATGCCAACAAAGAAGTTGAAAGGTGATATAGTATCATATACTGATAATAGGTGTCCTTCTGTCTCATATTTACTATTTTTTTAATTTTAGGGGATTTGTTTTTCAATCCACCACTCAGGAGGAAGCAAGGATGGTCTACAAAGTCATTTCAAGTGAGTCTCTGGGATTCCTGATCTATATCATGGAAAATATTTTAATCACTCCTAACAATGATAAAAAAAATAGAGGCTATTTATTATACTTACAACTTGCTAATGATAATGATAAACTCATTATCCATATGAAATATGTTAGTGTTTATTACATATATTACAATGGTGAGGAAACTAACATTTAGAGGGGTTAAGTAATTTTCCAGATGTTACACATCTTTTAAGTGGAAGATCTGAAATTTGAAAACTGCTGGGTCTGAGTCTGAAGTATGCATGATCATTGTAGCTCTGACTTGGGCAGTGCATAGGCAATATATGTAACCAAAGTCTTTGTGCCCCCATAATATTCTGAAATAAAAAAATAAAATTAAAAAAAGAAAAGAAAATGTGGTACATACTTGTCTTTTGGTATCTGTGGGGGATTGGTTCCAAGACCCCTCCAGATACCAAAATTCATGAATGCTTAAGTTCCTTATATAAAATGGCATAGTATTTGTGTATAACCAACACATATCCTCCTGTATCTCTAGATTATTTATAATACCTGATACAATGTAGATGCTATATAAATAGTTGTTATGTTATATTGGTTTTTACTTTGTATTTTAATTGTTGTATTTTTATTTGTTTCATCCTGAATATTTTTGATCTGAGCTTGATTGAATCTGAGGATGCAGGACCCACAGATATGGAGGGCTGACTTTATACACAATGGAGGGCTCTTCAATCTTAAAAAAGAAGGAGCTCCTGTCATTTGTGACAACATGGATGAACTTGAAGGACATTATAAGGAGTGAAATAAACTACTCACAAAAGAACAAGTACTGCATGATCTCACTTACACGTGGAATCTAAAAAAGCCGAACTCCTAGTAGCATAAATAGAATGGTGGTCACCAGGGGCTATAGGTGGTGGTGATTGGAGAGAAAAATAAGTCCAGGTGATATATTGCACAACATGGTGACTATGGTTAATAACAATGTATTGTACACTTGAAAATTGCTAAGAGAGTAGATTTTAAATGTTCTCATCACAAAAAATGAGAAGTATGTGAGGTAATACAGGTTAATTAGCTTGATTTAGCCATTCCATTATGTATACATATAGCAAAATATCATGTTTTACACCTTATTTTCAATAAAAAAGGAATATTAATCCTTAAAAAATAAATAAATAAATAAAGTGTGGGATATTTCTGTAAGCTTTAAAAAAAATAAATAAATAAAAAATAAAGTATGCACTCCATACCACTGTATCTTCAGTTTTCTGATGGGAATTTTCACTGTCTCAGTGCTTAAGTTATGTTATCTCTCAATGTATGACAGAAATACAGAGAGAGAACACAGAAAGTATATAAGGGAAAAGTTAATTCATTCAATTATGTCTCCTAATAGAGACCCTAGAAGTGATATTGACAGATTTGTCCCACAGTTCTCTTTTTAAATAATACTGTTGTGTCAGCATTGTTACAAACTCTAATGTTTCCCATACCTTGTGAAAAAAATGTCTCTTTCATCCTGTTAGTGTATTGGCTAACACTTTGCTAACTATTCCTTAAAAGCTTTAGAGAAGATTATTTTTAATAAAATTGAGGACCATGTATTTCAAAATCAAGCCTTTCCATAATTAAAAAGTTTCATATATAATCTTTGTATGCTGATCAGTTAACAACATTTTCATTATAAAATGGTTTTTGTGACACATTTTGGCTTGAGTTCCATATTTTAGTTCTAGAAAGTTTGTTGCTAATTATAAAGTTGTGCATTTTACTTTGTGTGAAAAATTTAAAAAAATAGCTTATGTATTTTAGTTTTTTTCTCGATGAGTATAGTGACAGATATCTGAGGATGCCACTATAGTGATCTTTGATCTCTTTTTACTTCCACCTCTTCCTTTTGAATTCTTAATTTGCTGGTTTTCTTAGTGCCAAAGTGTATAATTAATGGCTACTCCCCCAAGACAGTATATTGTAATATGAAGAACATTAGACTAGGAATGCGAAGAATGGGCTTTAAAGTCAGATTCAGACACATATTAATGAGATATATAAAATGGTAATTTAAAAATGCCCATGTCACAGGATTGCTGAGGATTAAAAGACATAAAAATGTTGATTGTAGCATATAAGTGACATTAAATAAATGATAGTTTTCTTGCTATCTTAATTGTCTTAATTAGTGAATACTCATTATAAAAGCATTCTATGTTTATCAAACAAAACAAACAAAAGCAACAAAAAGGACAGATTTTTCTTTTACATCTGGAGTTGTACTGTAAAATGTAGAATTCTTTGTTTAATGTAAATAATATTCCTATCAAAGCTTTTAGAATTATGATAATTGCTCAATGTCAGATGCACTATAACTTTGAAATAATCTTAGAAAAGAGCAAAAACATTTGCAATTAACACCATGAGCACATTAACACTTACGAGCTCATTGGAGGTGAAGTTAATTTCTGAGTTTATGTCTTGTCCGTACTTTCTCAACCTCCTACTACATCTCACTCCTTCCTAATCTGACTTCTGCCTACAACACACCACCGAAACCTTAGTTCCAAATTCACTATTAGTCTCATACTTGCTAAATCCAAGGATATACTTTTTAGTTATTATATTATTTAATCTCTTAGAATTGGGAGAAGCAATTTTGCATGAGTCTTGCTATGGACTGAATTGTGTCCCCCTCAAAATTCATATGTTTAAGTTCTTACCCCCATGTGATGGTATTTGGTGATGAGGTCTTTGAGAGGTAATCAGATTTAGATGAAGTCATGAAGCCTACAAAATGGGATTAGGGACCTTGTAAGAGGAGGCACCAGAAAGCTTGCCTTCTCACTATGTGAGGATACAGTGAGAAAGCAGCCTTACACAAGCCAGGAAGGAAGCCCTCACCGGACTGTGAACAGGCTAGTGCTGTGATCTCAGATTTCTAGACTCCAAA
The DNA here is from genome assembly GCA_023783475.1 of Daubentonia madagascariensis. Lineage (NCBI taxonomy): Eukaryota > Metazoa > Chordata > Mammalia > Primates > Daubentoniidae > Daubentonia > Daubentonia madagascariensis. Next base: position 2,259,531 of record JAKFHU010000322.1, read on the forward strand.
ACTGTAAGAAATAAATATCTGTTGTTTAAGCCACCCAGTCCATGGTATTTTGTATGGAAGTCAGAACAGAATTAAATGGGCCTTGGAACTCTCCGCACGTTCTTAACAAGAGTATAACACTCTGACCACTGTTTAATCTGTACAGGAGCATAAGTCCCAGATGGCCTTGGCTAACCAAGCTTTCACCCGTTTGCTTGTAGTTCTTAGTAGAACCACAGAATGTACCAAGAATGCAAAATCCTGAAATAAAGAAGAATTGACTAGAACAACCTGGGCTGAGTCCTCATTTCTTGGAGAACAGGATATTTTGCAATCCTTGAACTGAGAGAGTTAAGCTTCACCCAGGGTATATAAACCCAGGGCAGTGCACTTTTGCTGTCTCTCAACTGCAGTGCGACATGGGGCATGGGTGGATGAGACTCCATCTGCCCTGGGCAGCTTTCCTGAACCTTGGAAGACCAGGTTTCCATGGATCCTAGGCTTCTGTTTTTCCTTGCTGCCTATTTGTGAGTAGTAAATTTGCTTTGCTTGACTTGTTAAGTGAGTGTTCTGTCTCACCGGATTCAGGAAGGTGATTCTCTCAGCTCCTGTCAGACTTAGAAACTTTTGCACTCTGGAGCTCTGCTAGTGTTGTGTTTGCAGTGAGCAACATTGTGGGGTGATATAGTTTTTCTTTCTGAGACAAAAAACGGCTTGATTACCATTTGCTATACAAGGCAGATTCCCCAAACTTCATGGTCCTCAGCTGCAATGAAAAACTACTGCATGTGCAGCATCCTACTGGGCCTGATTGAATCATCAATGTGGGACTTGGGAACAAAGGGAACTAATGCACATATTGATGCCAGAAGCATAATATCCCTCCTAGCAGTATATTAGTACCATCCTTTGAGGTCTTTATCATTGACTTAACTCCTACATCGTTGGTGCGTGTCCTCATATTAATGTATTTTCTATTATGAAACTTTATATTCTACTCCCTTTTGTTCAACCCACCCATGTGCTCTCCTGGCAACTGCTGAAATGTGTTCACTAGGTCCAGCTGCTACTCCAATGTCTAGTACCTTTCTTCCTTCAGTAGAGCCAGCACTTCCCCAGGGAATCTGCAGAACAACTTCTAGAATTAATAAGTGAATTTAGCAAGGTCACAGGATACAAGGTTAAAATACAAAAATCTCAATTATAATCTTATATACAAGGGGTCAGCAAACTTTTTCTGCAAAGAGCTAGATAGGAAATATTTTAGGTATAGCAGGCCATACATCTGTCACATACTCAACTTGGCAGTTGTTGCAAAGTAGCCATAGACATTATGTAAATGAATGGGAGAGCTATGCTCTAATAAAATTTATTTACAGAAATAGGCTGTATTTGGCCTATGGGTTATAGTTTACCAACCCCTGTTATACACTATGAATGTGGCCTAGAAGACTTGGCATTGTATCTAATCAACTAATTTTTTAGGTCTCCTTTAATTTTTTCCATCCATGTTCTGTAGCTTCCAGTGTAGAGGTCTTGCACATCTTTTGCTACATTTATTCCTAAAAATTGGATGATTTCTGATAATATATAAGTATCAGAATTATTTATCTAAATTCATTTTCCAATTTTTGGCTGCTAGTATACAGAAATAAAATTAATTTCTGTATATTAACTTTATATCTGCAATCTTGCTAAGTTCCCTTATTAGTTCAAGTATTCTTTTAATATTCCTAAAGATTTTCTGTGTAAATAATCATATTATATAATCTGCACATAGAGTTTCACTTTTTAAAACCTCATCTTTATGCCTTTTTTCCCTTTACCTTGTTGCAGCATCTAGGACTTTTAGTGTAATGTGAATGAAATGTTCAGTGTGTAGATTTTTGTCTTTTTATTTTAATATTAGAGGAAAATAATCAATATTTTACCATTAAATATGATGTTAGTTATGGTATCTTAATTGCTGAAAATATTTACATGACTATTCTCACTTTTGTCAAATGCTTTTTCTGTGTCTATAAAAATGTTTTTCTCCTTTATTCTGAAAATATGATGAAATGCAAAAATTGATTTTTGAGTGCTAAAATGACTTGTATTTCCTTGTATAAACCCAAAGTGGTTATAATGCATTATCTCTTTTATAAATTGCTCCTTTCAACTTTATGCTTTGTTAAGAATATTTGTGTTTATGTTTATGAGGAATATTGGTCCGTATATTTATTTTTTGTAATTGTTGCATGATTTTGATATTAAGGTAATTCTGGATTCATAAATTGAGTTCGGATTGCTCCCACCTCTTCTATTTTCTTAAAAAGTTCGTATAGAGTTGTTATTACAGACAGTCCCAGACTTACCATCATTCACCTTATGATTTTTTTACTTTAAAATGGCTTATTGGGAAGCATCCTCATTATAAGTCAAGCAGCATCTAGACTTAATTATGGTTCAATTTAATATTTTTTGACCTTATTATGAGATTATTGAGGTATGAAATGCATTTTTGACATTTTCAGCTTATGATGGGTTTACTGGGATGCAGCTCCATGGTAAGTCCAGGAGCATCTATATTTCTCATGTGTTTGGCAATTAATCCATATGGAACTAGAAGTTTTTGGCTATGTTTTCTTTTTCATGCAAAGGTGTTTAACAAAAAGTAAAATTTCCATAATAAATATAAAACTACTCAAGACATCTACTTTTTTAGTAAACTTTGGGTTTTTTTAATCTTTTATCAGGTTTTTCCATTTCATCTGTCATCAGATGTACTGTCATAAAGTTATTCAATGTAATCTTTTATTATCTTTTTAATGTCTTCAGGGTTTGCTATTATACCTTAATTCCTGATGTTGGTGATTTGTCGGTATCTCTTTTTCTTTATTGTTCAACGTAGGTATTTATTAAATTTTTTATCTGCTCTTATCTTTATTTCCCTTACTACTTCCTGTGTCTTCAACTTGCATTTTTTCTTTTCCCTAGATACTTAAGGTAGAATCTGAGGTCAATTATTTTAGACCTTACCTTATTTATAACACATATTTAAAGGTAATGTTATAGTTTTTGATTTACATAGTTGAATAAATTTCAAAAATATTGAAATAATATATCTTTTATATTAATCCATATGTGTATAAACATACCGTACATGATGCATGACATTCATCTTTGAGACTATGAAATTCTCTACAGTAGCAGAGTTTCTTGAATCTTTAAACTATTTTCTGTAAGTAGATTCAGGAGGGGATTATGGCCATTATTTTCTCAAAAATATTTTTGCCACATATTTTCTTTTCTCTTCTTTTAATATTACATTTTTCCCTGTGTAAAACCTTTTAAAATTCTTCCACAGGGACCTGAGGCTCCATTCTTTTATAATTGTTTCCCTCTGCTCCTTAAATTAGATCATTTCAAGATCTCCATTTTGTTTTACTGACAGTTTCTCCTTTCTCTCCATTCTGCAATTAAAATTACTTAGTATATTTTTATGTTACAAATTGTATTTTTATTTCTAAATTTTTGATCTAGTTATTTTATTACATTTACAATTCTTTGCTGATATTTCTTTTTTCATTTATTATGAGCATGTAATCGTTTACCACCTTGACCAGAACTAAAATAGCTGCTTTAGAATTATTGTTTGATTATTCCAACATGTGTGTCATCTTAAAGTTGACATGTATTGATTGTTTTATCCCTTCAAAATGGATCATATTTTATTGGCCCTTAATGTAGTAAATAATTTTGGATTGTATGCTGGACATTTTAAGTGTTATGCTGTAGAGACAATACGTTTTGTTATATTTTTCCAGAATTTTATCAAACTTGGTTAGGCTCCAGTGTATACTGTGATGGGTAAATGCTCAGATCTCAGTTCATATCTCTTCTTGTCTACAAGATACTTTCATTTGGCCTCATGCATGTTTGTTTCAGTGGTTTCCCAGGGACTTGTGTTTTATATTTATATTATATTTATATATAAAATATATTTATATATGAATTTTATATATTATATAATCTTATATAATATACAAAATATATAATGTATTTATATATTGTTTTTTATTTTTATGTCTTATATGTGTGTGTTTGTGTATGTGTATATGCATATATGTATGTATGTATTAATGTATACATATATGTGTGTATTATATATGCATATATTATATATACATAAAATTAAATGTTCCCCTTCTCTGGCTTTCTCCTTTCTTCACTTTTCAGTCACACAGATTGTTCTGGGATCTTCCTCTTACATCCTTTATCCAGAAAAATGAAAGATTTTTCTAGCAGTGTTCAAGTTGCCTATACCACCATTTCTGTGACTGCAAAAATAGACTTGTTTCAAATTTTATTTCCACTCCAAAATCTTCCTGCATTTGTTTCGATCCAGAGACCTCAGATAGCTTTTCTTTTTTAAATTTTTCCAGAATTTTAACTTTTATTTGTGTGAGAATCAATGTGTTAGAAACTCACTCCTCTGTACCAGAAGCAGAAATTCACAGCTTTATAATTAATAGCATAAGGATTTAGATCCTGTACCTTATATGAAGAAGTATTCCCTGATATTGTATGGTAAAATTAAATTAAACACTAGGGAAAAGTTTGAAATTTATCGAACTTGAATTTAATAAACTAGCTTACCCAAACTCTAGTTACACTGCTAGACAATGGAATAAGTTGAATGATTTTTTAAACTTGACTTTTAATTTTGAGATAATTAAGATTAATATGCAGTTGTAAGAAATAATACAAAGAAATATCACATATTCTTTATCCTGTTTCCACCAATGTTAGTATCTTTCCAAATTATAGTATAATATCACAACCTGGCAATTGGCATTGACACAATCCACCAATCTTATTCATTTTCCCAGTTTTATAGGTACTCATTTGTGTGTGTATTTAGTCTTATGCAATTTTATAATATGTGTTAGTTCATATACCCACCACCACAGTCAAGACACAGAACAGTGCTGTCACCACTTTGTATTGCCCTTTTATGACCACACTCACGTCTCCCCAAATTCTAGTAATCACTAATTTGTTCTACATTTCTATCATTTTTGTCATTTCAAGAATGGTGTCATACAGTATGTAATTACATGGAACGTTACAGCATGCTGACTTTTTGATTGGCATTTTTCACTAATCATAATTCCCTTGAGAATTCAACTAAGTTACTGTGTATGCCAATAGTTTATTCCTTTTTGATTTTTCCATGCTACATATACCACTGACTGTTTAACCATTCATCCCTTGAAGGAGATCTTGACTGTTTCCAGTTTTTGGTTATTGCAAATAAAGCTGCTGTAATCATTCATATACAGGTTTTTGGGTGAACCTAAAGTTTCATTTCTTTTTGCAGCACATGAACAAGATTTCAGTTGCTGGGTTATATGGTAATTGCATGTGTAGTTTTACAAGAAACTGCCAAACTATTTTTTACAAGTGGCTATACCATTTTACATTCCCACCAGGAATATATCTGTTCTGTTTTTCTACATCCTCACCAGGATTTAATGTTGTTACTATTTTTCATATTAGCCATTCTGTTAGGTATGTAATGCTATCTCATCATAGGTTTAATTTTCATTTCTCAGATGTCTAATGATATTGAATATCTTTTCATGTACTTAGCTGCCGTTTTTATATTCTCTTAGGTAAACACTTGTGTATTTCTTTTGCATATTTCCTAATTGAATTGTTTCCTTTTTTGAATGTTCAATTTTAAGAGTTCTGTGTATATTATAATTACTAGTCCTTTTTTCATATATGTGGTTTTCAAATAATTTTTCCACAGTCTGTACCTGTCTTTTTATCCTCTTAACAAGGTCTTCTGAAGAGCAAGAGTTTTTGATTTTTGATGTGGTCCAGTTGATAGATTTTTCCTTTTTTGTATCAAAGAACAATGCCTTGTTAATATCCTGAAGATCTCTTCGTTCTTAAAAGGGTTTTAAACTTTTACATTTAATATTTAAGTCCATGATCTACTTTGAGTTAATTTTTATACAAGATGTGAGACTTTGAGGTTTTTCCGCCCCCCCCCCCACCGTGGATGTTGAATTGCTTCAGCATTATTTGTTGAAAAGGCTCTCATTCCTCCAATAAATTGCTTTTGCACCTTTGTAAAAATCAATTGAACATGTTTTGTCCATGTATTTGGGGGATACTTTGTATTCTACTCCTTTGATTTGTGTGTTTTTCCCTTTACCAATACCACACTTTCTTGATTACTATAACTATATAACAAAGCATAGAATTATTTTTTCTAGATCTTTGAAATATGATGTTGATGTTTTGATGGGAATTGCATTGAATTTATATGGAAAGCCTTAATCTTGGGTAGAGGGATTCTTCCTACTCTAGTCTTCTATTTCAAGGTCACTTAGATTTTTGGGATCTGCGCTTTTCCACCTAAATTTTAGAATAAGCATGTTTATGTCTTCAAAAAGCTCTCTAAGATTTTGATAAGAATTGCATTGAATCTATGGGTTAATTTAGGGGACACTGAAATCTTTCTATGTTGATTCTTATAATCCATGAACACAGTATATCTGTCCGTTTGTTTTAATTTTCCTTCATTTGTTTCGTAAACATTTTTAACTTCAGCACATAAAGACTATACATGGTTTGTCAAGTTGTATCTGTCTAATTTTGTTTGTATAATTTGTAAATGGCATTGTGTTTTTAAGTTCAGTAATCATATGTTTATTGTTGAATGCTTTTTAAAATTAAATAATAAATAAGCATTTAAATATGTAGTAGAGAATAATATTTTTCCTTTTTCTTTTTTTTATTTCAAAGTATTACAGGGTACAAATAATTTTGGTTACATGGATCGCTTTTATAAAGCCTGGGTCCTGGTTATAAGCCTGACTGTCACCCAGATATTGTTCATTATACCCATTAGGTAGGTTATCAACCACACACTCCTCCCTCTTCCCCCTTGTTGATTTCTGTTGAGTTTTACTTCCCTGTATGCACATGTGTGCTCATCTGTTAGTTCCAATTTAATAGTGAGTACATGTGGTGTTAGTTTTTCCATTCTTTAGATACTGAACTTAAGATAATGGTCTCCAGTTCCATCCAATTTGTTGCAAAAGGCATTATTAAGTCATACTTCTTCATGGCTGAATAGTGTTCCATGGTATACATATCCCAAATTTGTTAATCCACTCATAAATTGATGGGCATTTGGATTGATTACACATCTTTCCAATTGTGAATTGTGCTGCAATAAACATCTGAATGCAGGTGTCTTTTTAATAAAATGACTTATTTTCCTTAGGGTAAATACCCAGTAGTGGGATTGCTGGATCAAATGGTAGGTCTACTTTTAGTTTATTAAGGAATCTCTATACTGTTTTCCATACAGGTTGTACTAATTTCCAGTCCTACCAATAGTGTATAAGTGTTTCTTTCTCTCTGCATCCATGCCAGAATCTATTGTTTTGAACTTTTAATAAAGGCTATTCTGACTGGGATAAGGTGATATCTCATCGTGGTATTAATTTGCATTTCCCTGGTGATTAGTGATATTGAGTACTTTTTCATACGTGTATTGGCCATTTGTCTATCTTCTCTTGAAAAGCTCCTGTTCATGTCTTTTGCCTACATCTTAATGGGGTTATTTGATTTTTTCTTGTTAATTTGCTTAGGTCCTTTGTAGATTCTGGTTATCAGTCCTTTATCAGATGTATAACTTGTGAATATTTTGTCCTTTACTATAGGTTGTCTATTTTCTCTGTTGATTGTTTCCTTGGCTGTGCAGAAGCTTTTTAATTTCATCAAGTTCCATTTATTTATTTTTGTTGTTGCTGTGATTGCTTTTGGGGTCTACTTCATATATTCTTTGCATAGGCCAGTATCTAGAAGAATTTTTCCAACATTTTCTTCTAGAATTCTTATAGTTTCATATCTTACATTTAAGTCCTTTATCCATCTTAAATTAAATTTTGTAAGTGGTGAGAGATTTGGATCCTCCTTCATTCTTCTGCATACGGGTATCCAATTTTCCCAGCACCATTTATTGAATAGGGATTCTTTTCCCCATTGTAAATTGTTGTCTGTTTTGTCAAAAATCAGTGAGCTATATGTGAATGGTTTTATATGTGGGTTTCTGGTTCTGTTCTATAGTTCTAAGTCTCTATTTTTGTGACGATACCATGCTGTTTTGGTTACCATAGCCTTCTAGAGTAGTGTGAAGTCTGGTAATGTGATGCCTCCTGATTTGTTCTTTTGCTTAAGATTGCTTTAGCTATTCAGGGTCTTCTGGTTCCACACAAAGCATAGAATTATTTTTTCTAGATCTTTGAAATATGATGTTGATGTTTTGATGGGAATTGCACTGAATCTGTAAATCAGTTTGTATAGTAGGACATTTTTACAATGTTGATTCTATTGATCCATAAGAATTATATATTTTCCCACTTGTTTGTATCATCTGTGATTTTTTTCTCAGTGTTTTGTAGTTCTCTTTGTAGAGGTCTTTCACCTCTTCTGTTAAGTATGTTCTTACATATTTTATTTTCTTTGTAGCAATTGTGAATGGTATTGAGCTTTTGATTTGACTCTCAGCTTGACTGTTTTTGGTGTATAGGAATGCTACTGATTTGTGTAAGTTGATTTTGTAACCTGAGACTTTGCTGAATGTATTTATCAATTCCAGGAGTTCCTTGGTGGAATCTATGGGTTTTTCTAGGTATAATATCATATCGCCTGATAAAAGTGATAGTTTGACCTCCTCTTTCCCAATTGATACCATTAATTTCTTTCTCTTGCCTGATTACTCTGGCTAGGACTCCTGGCACTATGTTGAATAGAAGCAATGACAGTGGGTATCTTTGTCTTCTTCCGCTTCTTCGTGAAAATGCTTTCAACTTTTCCCCATTCACTGTGATGCTGGCTGTGGTTTTATCATATATGGCTTTTATACTTTTGAGATATGTTCCTTCTATGCAGTTTGTTGAGGGTTTTTATCAGGAAATGTTGCTGAATTTTGTCGAATGCTTTTTCTGCGTCTATTGAGATGATTATATGGTCTTTGTTTTTGCTTCTGTTTATGTAGTGAATCACACTTATTGATTCATGTCTGTTGAATCATCCTTGCAACCCTGGGATGAAGCCCACTTGGTCATAGTGGATTATTTTTTTAATAAGCTGTTCAATTCAGTTTGCTGGTATTTTATTGAGGATTTTTGCATTTATATTCATAAGGGATATTGGTCTATAGTTTTCTTTTTTTTCTTGCATCCTTTCCTGGCTTGGGTATGAAGGTGATACTGGTTTCATAGATTGTGTTTATGAGGATTCCCTCCTTTTCTGTTATGAAATAATTTCTGCAGAATATGTACCAACTCTTCTTTGTAGGTCTATAAAATTCGTCTATGAATCCATCTGGTCTGGGGCTTCTTTTTGCTGGAAGGTTTTTTATTGCCGCTTCAATCTCATTGCTCATTGTTGGTCTGTTCAGGCGTTCTATTTCTTCTTGATTGAGTCTTGGGAGGCTGTGTGTTTCCAGAAATGTGTCCATTTTCTCTACGTTTTTGAGTTTATGTGAATAGGGATTTTCATAGTATTCTGAGATCATATTTTGTATTTCTGTGGTATCAGTTGTAATACCCCCTTTTTCATTTCTAATTCAGCTTAACTGAGTCCTTCCTGTTCTATTCCTCCATATCTAGCAAAATGTCTATCAATTTTGTTTATCTTTTCAAAGAACCAACTTTTTGCTTATAGATCTTCTGTTTAATTTTATTGTTTTCAATTTCATTTAGTTCTGCTCTGACCTTAGTTATTTCTCTTCTTCTGTTCACTTTGGGTTTGTTTGCTCTTCCTTTTTTAATTCCTGAGACATGTCATTAGACAGTTTGTAATCTTCCTTCTTTTTGTTGTAGACTTTTAAGGCTATGAATTTTACCCTTAGGTCTGCTTTTGCTGAATCCCATTGATTTTGACAGCTTGTGTCCTCTTTGTCATTCAGTACAAGGAATCTTTTAATTTCCATTTAATTTCATCTTTGATCTAATAATTATTCAGCAGCAGGTTGTTTAATTTCCATGACTTTTTGTAGAATTGGTTTTCTCTTGGAGTTGATTTCTAGTTTTATTTGACTGTGGTCTGAGAAGATTCATGGTATGATTTCTATTTCTTTGAATTTGTTGGGCCATGTTTTGTGGCCTAAAATATGATCAATCTTGGAAAATATTCCATGTGCTAATGAATAGAATGTATATTCAGTAGTTTTGGAGTAAAATGTTTTGTAATAATCTGTTAGAACCAATTGTTCTATAGTCCCATTTAATTCCAGTGTTTCTTTCTTTTCTGCTTGGATGATCTGTCCATTTCTGTCAGTGGGGTTTTGAGGTCCCCAGGAATGGCAGTGTTCCTATTTTTCTCTCTACTTGGATCTAGTAGGGTTTGCTTTATGAATCTGGGAGCTCCTGTGTTAGATTAATAGATATTTAGTACTGTTAAGTCTTCTTGTTGAATTGTTCCCTTTACCATTATATAATAAACATCTTTGTCTTTCTTTACTATTGTTGATTTAAACTAAACTTTATCTATATGAGAATGGCTACACCTGCTTTCTTTTGGTTTCCATTTTCATGGATTATTTTTTCCCTTCCCTTCACCTTGAGTCTGTATGAGTCCTTGTGGGTTAGATATATTTCCTGCAGATAGGAGATCCTGGCTTGTAATTTTTATCCATTAACCCAGTCTATGTCTCTTGATTGGGGAATTCAAACCATTTATGTTAATTAATTGAATTTATATCAGGATGTTGTTGGGTTTATTCTATTGGTTAGTACTTTATTGCTTTGTTTTTCCTCTTGTACTACTTGTTTATATGAGGTCTGAGCTTTAGCTTTTGGGGTGGTTTTACACTGGAGGGTGAACATTGTGCTGCTCCATGTGTAATGTAATTCTGAGTATTTCCAGCAGGACAGGGTTGGTCTTGACAAATTCCCTCAGTGTTTGGTTGTCTGAAAATTCTTTATTTCTCCTTCATTTATGAAACTTAGTTTTGCAGCATATAAAATTCTAGGCTGGCAGTTGTTCTGTTTATGAAGAGTGAAGATGGGGTCCCAATCCCTTCTGGTTTGTAAGGTCTCAGTTGAGAAGTTTACAGTAAGCCTGATGGGTTTTCCTTTGTATATTACTTGATTTTTTGGCTTTATGCATCCAGGAGTTCCTCCTTCATGTTGACTTTGGCCAGTCTGATGACTATCTGTCTTGGTTCGTTGAGCTTCTTATACTTGGATGTCTAAATCTCTAGCAAGACCAGGGAATTTTTCCTCTATTATTCCCTCAAAAGGTTACCAGCCCTTGTTCATTTTCTTCTTCACCCTTTGGGATACCTATGATTCTTATATAGGCATTTTACATAATCCCATATTTCTCATAGGCTTTGTTCATTCCTCTTACTTCTATGTTCATTATTTTTTACTGACTGATTTAATTCAAAAGAGTTGTCTTCAAGCTCTGAGATTCTGTCTTCTGCCTATTCTTAAAACTTTCCACTGTATTTTGTATTTCCTTAAATGAATTTCTCATTTCCAGAGGTTCTATTTGGTGTTTCTTTAATATGTCAATATATTTTCTAAATTTTTCACTGATTCCAAATTGTTTTTCTGGTTTCTTTGAGCTAGTTTTCAATTTTATCCTGCATTTTGTTGAGTTTCCTTATAATTCATATTCAGAATTCTTTATCTGTGATTCAGTATTTTCATTTTGGTTAGTATTCATTGTTAGAGAGCTGGTTTTCCCTTTTGGGGGAGACCTTTCATTCTGATTTTTCATACTTATGGTGTTCTTTTCCTGATTCCACCTCATCTGAAGAGTTGTTGCTTCTTAATTTTAGATTTTTTTTATTAGATGGGGATTTTTTTTCTCCCACTCACTCACATGGGGTTGTTTGCAGCACATGTTGAGTAAGAAATTTTGGCTTGATTTGTGGGTGCTTTGATGGTTATCTAGGTTCTGGATAGATGCCTTAGTTATGGATATCCTTAGTGTGATGTTTTTCTCAGTTGCTAGTTGTTTGGACGCTGTAGCAGTGGTGAGCTATGTGTGTGGGCAGATTCCCTGCCTGTCTTTGATGAGAGAGGATGGATGCCTTTGAAATCCTTTCTCTATCCCCAGCCCTGTGGTCTTCTTAGCAGTGTGAATTGTTATGGCATGTCCAGTTTAATCACTGAAACAGTAGGTGGTGCTTGTGGGTGAGAAACAACCTTACCCTATATGATTGAGTCAGTAAATGTTGTAAAGGATTGTGCAAATTGACCCCCCTGTCAGTAGGTGGCATTTGCCAGAAGGAACGGGTTGCAGTGTTGTTTTTGTGACTGTTTCTAGTCCCTCAGGAGGAGTACCTGAATGCCCCAGGTGGTGGGTGGGGCTCTGGAACTTCCAGGTATGTTCTTATTCTCTGCTTCAGCCAAGGTGTTTGGCGGAGTGAGGCTGGGTGGGGCTGGGTTGAGTGTGCTTGCCCTCAGGTTCCACATAAACTGGTAGGTTAGCTGTTTTGACAGAGTTCAGAGGTCTGCTTCGTGCTTCTGGGGAAAGCCACCAGGCTGAAGTGGACCCAGCCAGCCAGAAAGTCTGCCTGTTGAGACGGGGCCACCTGAGATTCATAATCTGACTTTCCAGCTCTCACATCTCCCCCAGCCTGTGAGTCTGCCTCACTAGCATGCACCTCCACAAAATGCCAGGAGGCAGGGAACTCCCAAATTGTGCACCCCAGGTCCACTACAAGTCCACAGAAGAAGAGGCATGGGCCTGACTCTATGCAGGAGTCTCAGCCTGGAGTATGCACCCACTGGAAAGAGGGACATGCTTGCCAAATTCTTCGCATATACTGCTCTTTCAGTTGGAAAGGCTGGGGGAAGGGCCACTGGTCCCAGTCAGCCCAGATACCTGAATGAGCCCTGCCTGGCTGCTATGGCTCCCAGGGGTGGGTTCTTCCTTGTCATAGAACCTGCCCTAATCAAATAGAGTGGTTTTCCTCCAGGGGGGATGGGAATTCCCCTAGATCCTCATGTCTCAGAACTCCACAGTATTTTACTGTCAGATCTGTCCATGTGGGCTTCCTCAACACCCAAGTCAAACTCACAGACCTCCCCCTTGTGTCTCCAGCACCCTTCTCGAGTCCTGGGGACATGGGGTCTGGCCTGCTTGTCTGACCCACTGACCTGCATCTCTGCGAAATGCCCTGGGGCAGGGAGTTCCTGAATCAGGCACCCTGCATCTATTTTTGGCTTCCCAAGGGAAAGGCATGGGTCCCACTTTCCACAGACTCCTCAGCCTGTGATAAGTGCCCACTGGGGTTAGGTGGCTGTTTGCCTACTTTTCAGCACAAACTACTCTCCCTGTTGGAATGGGTGGGGGATGGTCTGCCACTCCCAGTCAGCCCCAGCTCCTGAGAGAACCATGCCTGGTTGGTATGGCACCAGGGGCTGTGCTCTTCCTCACTGTAGAATCCACCCTAATCAAAGAGGATGGTTTTCCTGCAGAGGAACTTGTGGCATCCCAGAACCCCACAGTATTCCACTGTCAGAGCTGTCCAGGTGGGTTTCCTCACCACCTGAGTCCAATGTAGAGACCTCCCCCTTCGTGTCCCCAGCAACCCACTTGAGTTCAGTTTGCACAGGTCTGGCCTGCTTGTCTGACCCACTGTCATGCAACTGTGTGAAATGCTTTTGGGCAGGGAGTTCATGAATCAGACACCCTAGATCCACTGCAAGCCCCTAAAGGGAAAGGTGTGGGCCCACTTTCTGTGGAAGCCTCAGCCTGTAGCATGTTTCTGCTGTGGGGTGGGCAGAAGCTAGCCAAATTCTTGGCCCAGACAGCTTTCTGGGTTGCAGTGGGTGTGGGAGGGGCAGGAACAAAATGTCTGAATGGAAGAAAGCCAGCTCTCTGGCCTCTTGTGACACTCTCCCTGGAGGGGAGCCCTACATGGACAGTCCAAGCTCTGGGATAATGCAAGTTCTCCCCACTATACCATGTTTGCAGCCATGCCTGGGCTTGTGGGGGTGGAAAAGCCTCCAAGAAACTCGGTAGCCTGCTGGCCACTGAATGTTTGTGAAAGGGTGAGATGTATCCCCCCTTACCTTTTCACTGGGCTCAGAGCCTCTCTGGGTTTTATCCTTGCCAATATCTTCTCTCCTTTATCTTCTATCTTCTCTGCTTCACAATTTTCCTTCACAAAATCCCTAGCAGGCTCCAGCACCTCTCTCTATGATCTATACCCACTCTGTGTGTCCTCTCCTCTCTCCTTTGTCAGAATTCCTATCTTCCCTCCAGGATGGTCTGACAAGTGATGTCTCTAATCAGCTATCTTGTCAAGAGCTTGAGAGTAACTTGTAAATGCAAAGGAATCACCTAATGGTGCTGGGACTTCAAGTTTCTCTTCAAATTTAGCCAACATTATATCAGCCCAAATATTAAAATTTTGTTCTAAAATATTTTGAAAGTAGATTTATTACATGTCTCAATACATAAACAAATTGTTTTAATTAAAATTTTTCTTGAGTTCTAGTTTTATTAAGATGGTATTTAATGCATTGAGGTTTTGAATCTGGGGGTAATTTATAGAAATACTTATCACAGGAAAAGGAGCTGACAAGTAAGGTAAGGGATAACAAGTTATGTTTTAAACATTTTTAATTTGACAGTTTATTTCACTTCAGACAGTTATGTGTATGGAAAGAGATTGAAAAAATTACCTTGATTACTTGGCCAATTCAATTGTTTAGGAGATGGATAAGGTATTACTTTATCAGTATTGGAAGCCAGGGTTCAGGTAGAACCTTGTTTTTCCACATCTTTAAGAGGCAAAAATGTAATCACTGAGCAGTGGTGTCATGCTGAAGTAGTTTTGTTGGGGTATCTGGTACTAGCTTTTAAAGAATTGCTCATTTGCTCTGAAAAGTGTCCCCTTTTAGCTGCATTCAAAAGATAGCAGTGGATTTAAAAGGAAAGATGTGTTCTTTCTTTCCTGGTTGTTCCTATCACCCATTCTCTGAATGCACAGCTGCAGGATCTATAGAAGATGTGTGAATATAACATGTCAGATGCTATGTGAAAGATGGCTACAGTAAAATATAACTATACTTTGTAGTTGTTGGCAGTTTTGCCTAAGCAAGGCACTTATCAGAAATAAATATTTTTCTAGTAATAGCTGTAGTAATTACTTTCTGTAATCTATGTCATTTGTCTAATAATGTAACACCATAAATACTCTGGACTCCAATCTAAACAATAATTATTTTTGAAAAGTTAGAATGAGAATTAAATCCTACTCTGCCTTAGATTTTTCAGTTTTAAAGTTGAATTCTGATATGATATCTAACTTGTCAGCGGAGTATTTAATAACTAGACAGTCTACATAATTTTTGAAAATGGATAAATTATCCTTTGCTAATTTAGATTTTTGCACATACATACATATGTATGTGTGCATGTAATTTTAAAGAAGTATGTTTGATCACCTTTTAAATTCCTATTTCACCATTTGAAATGGTTTTGGTTTTCTCTCAGATGTACCATTGAGCCCTAAACTGCTTTCTTCAGCAGTGAATACCTGTAAGAACCCAGTGTGCCCCAGAATCATTTCCATTAACTGGGTCTCCAAATGAAGTGCTGTATATCAATGCCTTCAGGCTTGAGATACACTGCAGGGTTCTTTCTCTTGGTAAATGAAGCATGTTTTCTGGAACACTGTGCATATCAGCAAATAGGAATCTAGGGGAAAATAAAGTGCTGATCGTCTTAATACCTAGTCTGGAAAGAAGACATGAACCAGAATGCAAGTTTCAATAGACAGAAACATAGCCAAAATATTTTAAAAGTGAGTGGACTTTTTTGAGTTGGAATGTCAGACAGTATAACTAACTAAGATAGGGCCAGTTGTTCTCATTTTACTGAATACATTATTTGCTTTCTTTACCAATAGTTTTCCCGGTGCAATTAACAACTTCTTTTTGAAATCATTGGAGAGACAACCCAAGAAGAGGATGATTAAATATTAGAGTAGATATTGGTTTTTATTTTCCCTAAAACTCCTTTTGGTATTAATGTATGCAAATTTACTTAAAGGTTTCATTTGTCTCTAGAACATGGGCTAGAAAAGTAAACTGCGTTTCTTACCTAAAACACTCCAGTGCTCCTGTGCTGAGTGTTACTAATAGCTTTGTTGTTCTAATATAATTCTCTAGGTACTCCTCTTTCCCTTTGTAATCTGTGTTTCATTAATTGAAGTAGATAGTCTTATGATTTGAATTCAGAAGTATATGAGCTGTGAAAATATATTCATATGTATCCACTAATGAGACTGATTTTGTACCAAACACACAGGCCTTATGCATCTCAGTATGTGCTTATATCTTAGAATAGTCACCGTAGGTAAACTATACTATTTTTTCCAATTCTATTGTTCTTGCTTATATTATCTTTCTGAGATTCTCCTTTAGAATTGGCTTTGGAGCTTGTTGAATATATTTTAAAGTATCTGTATATGGCATGTTTTAAAAAATTTAGGGTAGATTTATCTTTTGCAAGTAGTCAAAAGGCTTTCAGAGTGGGAACTAGTCCATACAGTGTGTGAACAATTGGGTATTTCTGCATTTGCTGGGCTCTAAATCCTCTTTATCAGCACAAGGGTGAAGAGAGGTGGAAACTAATGCAACAGCTGCCTCAACTTAAATCGATCTTACAGATGTCACCAGAAAATGAAGGTCACCAGGTTCTGAGATTATGTTGTTCTGTTGTTTTACCATGCAGCAATTCCTACAAGTAGGGTAGGTGTAGTTTAGTACTGATTGTCACCACTGTGATATTAGAAAACAATAACAGGTGCAGTGCATGTGAGTTTCTTGGGCTCTCCTACATATGAATATATTTTATTTAGGATTCAAACATCCTATGAACAATACCACTGAACGACATTCTATTTTCTCTAATTGTCATGTTTGAAAGCATGTCAAAACTGGAATTTTTTCTTCTCATGCCTGGATTTCTATGTGTTTTGTTGACCAAAACTTTATTGCTGCTATCAGAATCATGTTTAATTTATTATACCAGTTTTATGTTCTTTTAACAAAAATTCCTAAACTTACATAACCAGTTACAAAATTCTCTTTACAAATGCATTTTAAGTATTTATTGGTTAATTAAACACTTTCACTCTATTACAACATATTCTCTTCCTGGAACAATGCATCCAATTATATTTCAGGCTATAGAATTGGTTATAATAATATAATGAGAGAAATTGATTATCATAGATATAGAGCCTATCATCACTTAGGAATTACAGCAAATAACAATATGCAGTTGGTTGCATACAACTTGACAATTAAGACATTCCTTTCCCTTATTACCAAAGCTTAAATAAAAAGGATACAAATCAAAATGGTGCTTTATTACCATTTGCAACCTAGCTTAACTGAGGGCTATACTCATATACTCATATCAAACATATACCAGCAAGTTCTTCCAACATCTTTGTAGGACCCACATGGTTTTAAACTTGAACTCTGCCCAAGAAAACAATGTAGAATCTAACCAAGCCCTCCCAGGCCACCACCCTTTTCTTTTCATAGGTTGAGCTGACTACCTATCTTTCTTTTGTTGAGTTAGGTTCAACTGGCTCTAAATGTTCTATTTTTTTCTTTTTTTTTTCATTTTTATTGTTTTGTTTTTTGGTAATTGTTGTAAAATTAAAGCATGCTTACTTTCTCCAATGTCCTACCAAGTCTTAAACTCATTGAGAATAATAGCCATTCTCTTGCTTTATTTTATCCATCTCACAATGCCTTCTGAAATTCACTTTAAGTCAGACAATGTTCATTGAGTTCCTATTAAGTGTTAGGCATTGATCTAGACACAAGAGTTATAGAGATGAGTAAAAAGTTAACCACACTCAAGAAACTTGAAATCTGTTGAAAGAAACAGGTGTATGCAACTAAGTATAAAAGAAATAAAGAGGTATGTGAGCATGCCCAAAGTGCTATTGAAACAGTGAGGAAGAAGCAATTCATTTTGACACAGGAAGCTGGGAAATGCTCCATGGAACAAATGATAGAAGGGTACAGTAATCACTCTATCAAAGAAATAACCTTTTCAGTCCATGTACCTGCTGCTGTCTTATCTTGGACCCCTTTTGCTGGCAATGTAATAGTTTTAAAACTCCTTTCAGCCCCAACTAAATCTTTAAACACCTTCGAGTTTTAAAACATTTCTCTTCTGGCCCATCAATAGTAAATTTACAACCCACAGGTCAGTACCAAAAGCTTTTCAAAGTGTAATTGACAAATACCAGGGAGCATCTCATTTTATCACAGAAACTTTAAAACTTCAAAATGGACCTGGCAAACATGGGGCGCATTCCCTTCAATCAGGATCACTCCAGCTATTTCTCTGAAAGTCAGTGGGAAGGTAAAAACAAATTTCAGAAAGTTGAAATAATCCTAAAAGCTTCTTACAATAGAATGCAGCAAGCAATACTGAGTTTCCAAAGTCTCAATATGAGACGAATTTATATCATATGTCAAAACTCTAGAACTAATTTTGCAGCACATTAAATCTAGTGTGACTTCAGATTGCTCTCTAAAATCTACTCATTTTTCCTTTTATTACAACTATATCCTGTGGTGACTTAAACATTTTTTCCTATTTGTTGGGAAATTCTTGCAACTAGCGAGGAAAGCATATATTGGTTTGTAATATTTGGTAATCAGACTTTCAGATAATATTACTGCTTTTTTGTGTGGTTACTTATTTGTGTATAATCAGACATTTATGATTTTTCTTAATAAATTCTAATTCCTAAGTATGGATGCTGATGAAAGGATAATTTGCGTTGGTATTAGCCTGTACGTTCACATCTTGATAAAAACAATTATACTAAAAGAGGTAGTAATTCATAGAATTAAAATTAGCAGAAAATTTAAATTAAACAACACATTCAGAAATGTAATACTATCGTTCTATCTTTGCTATATGGGGGTCTATTTTTAAAAATATACGTTTTGGGATCTAACGATTGCTTTGTTGTTTCACTGACTAGCTAGTTTATCAGTTCTTTCTATTTTGAAGTTTTTATACTGTTAGGTACTTGTGTTAATTCTTTCAGAGCTACAATAAAATCCAATACCTTGTATAATATAAATACACTAAAAATATACATTTAACTTGCAAAACTGAAAGTTACCCTTGAATTGTTTTTTTTTTAAGTTTTCTTTCTTCTGTTTCTTATATTTCATCCTTAATGTCAATATAATTCTCACTGCTTTCCTAAATATTTCAAAAATAACTCCATATTAATTCATTGGGAAACAAAATGAATTTGGCTTAACATAAATATTTCCTTGGTAGAGGTGGCATATCCTGATTTGAAATAACTCTTCTGAAGTATCTTTTTTTCAGAATATATTTCCTAAAATTTTTGGAAAAATATTCTATTTTTTCTCTCACATAAATATTTAATAAACATTTTGCAATATTTATTAAGTGTATTTCCAGAGGTAAAATACATGTAAAATCAGACACATCAATACTTTTCTAATAGTGTCTTAAATGATATATTTACTAGACTTGAATTGTTTTTACAGGTTTTTTTGCTCAGTCTGTAGTAGCAAAAATTATAATTTTGAAATCAAAATCATAATATATGCACACCCCTATGCATAAAACTATGAGCACACTCTTCTTAATATTTAAAATATTAAATATTGCTCAATATTAAATGTTAAATTTTGCTCACTATTAGTAAGGTAATTGGTGATAAGAATTATCTTTTTAAAGTCCTTTAGGTGTTCTTATGTGTAGACTGTGTTTTCTTTTCCAGTAGGAGAACAATAAGAATCAGACATTAAGTGGTGATACTACTTCTATGATAATACTTCTATGAAATAAATAATATTACTTGATTAATAATACTCTGTCTTTATCTTTTACCTTAATTAGGACTGAAATGTTATCCTCTGTGAATATATTTACTAAACATTTATTGTAGGTAGACATGACAAATCCTACATTGATAATGTGGATAATTGTCTTTCTGGTGTTTGGTTGGGGCAGATAAAAACTCTGGCCTAGCTTATAATAAATACTGCCCTACTTCTCCACCTCAGCTCCACCCCCCAAGAAGAGCATAAAAGACAAGGACACTTAATAATACAGGCAGACTAAGTCACTAGATTGATTTTATTTTATTTTAGAGAAAGCAGGTCCCTGGCAGATGGTGGGAGAGGAATTGCCCTAGAGGTGTAGGGGAAGGAATGAGGATATTTGGAAGGCAACTTTACTGGAAGGGGTCTGTTCTCTGGAAAGCTAGGGCATAAAGGGGAAGGAAAGAAGAAAAACAGAAACAGGAAAGGAGAATATGTGTGATTAGTGGAAAAAATTCTATTTGTACTTTTGTCTGAAGCTGATCTTCCTCTGAGGCTGGAGCATAATTAGAAGCCAAGCAAGACAATTTTGACGTGAAGATTTATATTTTACATAGGTCCCTACTTAGCTACTCTCTTGTCTTTTCTCCAGGAAATCTAAATATACCTATTTTAGAACATGTCCTAACCTGTTTTTTGAGATGGTGTTTATAAAATTAGATCTTAATCATTTATTCTTAGTAGTGCTATTCGGAAAAAAAATGCTTTATTTTAGTACCAATTTTAATTTTCCTAAGAAATGATCACACCAAACCTAATTGTAAAGCAACTAGAATTGTGTTTATTTGACGAAAAAAATCATAATTCACACATCACTATTCATTACAAATTAATGCTTAAGGAGATTGAGGAGTCATAACAGCATAAAACACAAATGTTGAATCTTAAAGGGAAAGTGTGACTAAAATTTTAAAAAGATTTGAATTGAAAAGTGTGTCTGATAGTCACAAATCCATGAAAGTCTTTGGAGGGATGTGGATCTCTAACAGCTCTCTTTTCTAGTGGAAGCAAAGATAGTTTATCCTTTGATGTTTGAGCTGTGAATGCTAACAGCTTTTTGGTATTAGGGATAAGTAAATGCTCAGGGTGATAACATTTTATAAATGATTTTGCATTTTAATAATTCAACTTGGGCTCACCCCTCTCATCTACTAGCGTTAAGAACCATTGCAGTATTTAAGCAGCCCACTAGCTTGTACATGATTTAGAGATGTGACCTTGCCCTGCCGTATCCTCTAAGGGCTCTAAGAGATGATTTTCAGGGGTGTACAGGAAGATTCTGACCCAACACAGAAAGAAAAAAGAGACCTAAATTCTCCATCCAAAAATTGCCTGCTTTATAATTCAAATAAAACCTCTTAAGGTTATTGTTTTCTCTCTCTTCTTTTTTTTTTTAAGGAATTTAAATAATCCTTTAAGCTTCTATTTACTCTCAAAAGTTAAAAACTAAAATCTCTAGTTTAGGAACATAATTTTTAAGAGTAAAATTTTGAATTACATTTCATCCATAAGTGGGTATCTCCTTATAGCTATTCTTCTTCATGGTATGCCAAAAGAGTGGTAATTAGGCCATATGAACCAAGGGGTATTTGTGTATATTGTAGGGATATACTTGGGTTTCCTTTCTAAATTCTGCTTTTACCGAAACTGACTTCTTAAATTAAGAACAACTCCAGCTTATAGGTTAATTGGGGAATATGAAATATAACTGGCTTTCTTTTGAGTTGTGCACCATTGAAAAAAGGGCAGTACAAAGCCCAGGTTTATTTAGATTTTATTGACATTAATGTTCCACATGACTAGAAATGGAGAGATAATCAAACTTTTGCTTCAACATGATTGAAACTATATAAGTAAGTTATTTTTATATATATGAGGGTGAAGCAAGAATGACACTTGATAATGAAGATCAATATAAGCACCCATTCAAAATCATCCATGAATAAAATATTAAGACTGACTGTGCTTACGTGAAGGAAAGTTATTTAACTTCAGATGTAGTAAAAATAATTATTGTGGCTGTAAACTCTGGAAAATGCTATCAGTTCAATTATGATTTGATGTTTTTTAATATTGTGTTTTAAATAATTCATCAACTTTGTAAGAGTACTACCTAAAAATTAAATATGACAATGGATATAAAATTATGGCTAGTTACATCTGTCATATATATTATATTGAATATTTTCATCATGAAGTTTATGTAGCAGTGTAGGTAAATACTTTTAATATATCAAAATTGTGCCTATACTATCATTACAGCTATGTAAAATATCTCTCATAGATAAAAATAATTTTTATAAGGGAGATAATTGATAAATTGGGAAACCATAGTGAAATTAACATTTTTAAAAAGGTAGTCTACTAAAATCAAGAGAAAAGAGTTAGATAGTAATTTTGTACAAGATCAGTGAATACTATTTTTTCTATTTAATTTACCAAATTTGTATAACTTTTTAATATTAAAAAACATCTTTTCTTAATTTTCAAACAGGCTCAGTAATAAGCAAAATGATGAGCTCTGAAGTCTACCCTTTGCTACTCTTCTATTTACTATATAGTCCCTTCCTTACTGGGTCACACATTATTGGTTAACTTGATGAAAGGCTGGATAACATAAATGTTGAAGTCCAATAATCTGTACAATCTTACTTAACCATAATATGAAATGAGATTGTTTCCAAGTTTATATTGAGGAATAAAGATATTTTAAGCAAAACACTTATTGAACTATAATCCTTAATGAGTTAAGTGAGCAGTAGCTACAAAAGGCTAATACTCATGGATATGTAAATAGTTGAAAATAGCTTTAGAGGTAAATAATCCAACATCACCCTTTGGGGTTGGTAATCATTCTCATGATTTATGATTAGACGTAGGTACATAAATGTCTAGGGACCTCAAGGCTGAGACACTTATTAAGCTGGCAAAAATTGGCTTTTTATCGTATAATTCCCTATTCGTCACATATTCCTCATTCATTCATATATATGTAATTCATTAACTTGGCCATTACATGCATTCTAAAATGCATGACTTAGGTGAGTTAATATAAATAATTATTCATCAATGAGTTAAAGTGGAATGCAGATATATAAAATAATAAGCTATATGATAGAAAAAATAATATTCTAAAGTTCCCAACCATATTACCAAAGATTTGGAAATAGAGTTAATCAAAAAGCAATATCATTCTTAAATTGACTTTTCCACAATGTTACAGATGATTTAAAAACATAAAAGTTAGCATTAACTGAATTTGAATTACAATGAATTATAAGAAAGGACAAAACAAGCATGCACTTTAAATCCACATTACATAGCTAGATATAGTAAACAACAGGCTGAAAGAAGCATAAAAAATCAACATTATAAAAGAAGGATGACAATAAACTAAAAATTTACCTTAATAGTATTTAGTTTTTTGTTAAGTTACTACAAAGTCTCTCAGATCAAAAGTTAAAAGTATAAGAAATCTCAGCAATAACTACTTATATAAGAGAAAAGAAGAAAATAAAAGGGCAGAAAATTCACAAAAAATTAGTGTGGGTTATATAATTACCAAATAAATTTTAAAAGTTAAGCAAAAATGGTAATGTAAATTTAGACAAAAATATATGAAAGCAAAGTACACCAGTTCTAATAATGTAGATATAATTTTATAGCCAATAAATGTTTCAATAAAATTAAACAACTCTGTACATCTTTGTTGATTAAAACAGCATGCAAATTTTTAAGGAAATACTAACTTGTATTAAAACCAATTGTAAGGTTTTGAGGTTTTTTGTTTGCTTTTTTTTTTACATTTACATAAGACACACAGGTTGTGGTTTCTCCATAATTGCCAAAATATCAGATATTAAACTGACAACTCATAGAACTATTTTAACATGTTGAATATAAAGTATAAATTAACTGAAATATGAGTGAAAAGAAATACACAAGACAATAAAATAATGGAAATTAAAACTAGAAACCAATATAATAGGCTATACAGCCTGTACATAAACTTCAATAAGATTAGTACTTCTAATTCATCTTTCACTACCATGGGTACTTATTTGGGCAGCGATCAACAGTGAGGATTTCTTCTGCTCTTGGCTTTGGGTGACCTATTTTTCACATAGTTTGGTACATCTCTGTAGGGAATGAACTATTTGCACCATTTTTTCTCTCCCTACCATCTTGCTTTCCCTAGAATAAAGATATAAAGGAAACAAGAACTGTTACAAAATGTAAGAATGATGTTTTCAAAATGTATATCATATATGCCTGTTAAAAAATAATGTACTAAAGTTGAATGGAGCTAGATTCAGGATAAGGATACTATTAATAATTTAGATTACATTTTTGCTTCTGTATATAAGAGAAAGGATTTGGCTAGAGTTTTTCTGAGTATTCTCTTGGTCTAAGTAACTAAATAAGCACTGTTTAATTATTCCATCCAGTTATAATTACTCCAGAAATTTCAAAACAAAATAATGAATGTGGGCAACAGTTATTTGGTATTATTATACTTGCCAATATTGTTCATTTTATTTTAATTTATTTTATTTTTAATTATTATGGGTACATAATAGCTGTATATCTTTATAGGGTACATGTGATGTTTTGATACAGGCATACCATGTGAATTAATCAAATCAGGATAATTGAGGTAACTATTACTTTGGGCATTTATCATTTCTTAGTGTTAGGAACATTCCACTTCCACTTTTAGTTATTTTAAAGTATACCCTAACTTATTTTTGAATATAGTCACTTTGTTGTGCTATCAAATATTGTTTATTCTATCTAACTATCTAACTCTCTAACTATATTTTGACACCCATTAACCATCCTCACTTCATCCGCCTCTTCCTGCTACCCTTCCCAGCCTCTGGTAACCATCATTCTACTCTCTGTCCCAAGAGGTACATTGTTTTTAATATTTTCCTCACATATATAAGTGAGAACAGGCAGATTAGTCTTTCTGTGCTTGGCTTATTTCACTTAATATAATATTTTTCAGTTTTATCCGTGTTGTTGCAAATAACAAGATTTCATTCTTTTTTGTGGCTATATAACATTCTATCGTGTATATGTACCACAATTTCTTTTTATCCATTCATACATTGATGAACTCTTAGTTTGAGTCCAAATTTTGTCTACTGTGAATGTGCTGCAATAAATATGGAAGTGCAGATATCTTTTCGATATATTGATTTTCCTTCCTTTGTATATATACCCAACAGTGGAATTACTGGGTTGCATGGTAGTTCTATTTTCAGTCCTCTATAGTGGCTGGACTAATTTACATTCCAACCGACAGTGTGTGGGGGTTCACCTCTCTCCACATCCTCACCAGCATTCATTATCGCCTGGCTTTTTGATAAATGCCATTTTAACTGGGGTGAAATGATATCTCACTATAGTTCAATTTAAATTTCTCTGATGACTAATGATGTTGAACCTTTTTTCATATACCTGTTCACTTTTTGCATACCTTCTTTTGAGAAATGTCTATTCAGATCTTTTGCCCACTTTGTAATTGGATTATTTGATTTCATTTCTTATTGAGTTGTTAGAGCTTCTTATATATTCTAGTTATAAATCCCTTGTCAGATGGGTAGTTTGCAAATATTTTCTACCATTCTGTTGGTTGTGTCTTCACTTTGTTGATTGTTTCCTTTGCTTTGCAGAAGCTTTTTAGCTTGATGTGATCCCATTTGTTTAATTTTGCTTCAGTTGACAGGGCTTTGGGGGTATTACTCAAGAACTGATTGTCCAGACCAATGTCCTGAAGCATTCCCCCAATGTTTTATTTTAGTCATTTTATAGTTTCAGTCCTTATATTTAAGAATTTAATCTATTTTGATTTGATTTTTGTATATGGTGAGAGATAAGGGTCTAGTTTCAATCTTTTGCATATGATATCCAGGTTTCCCAGCACTGTTTATTGAAGAGACTGTCCTTTCCCCACTGAATGTTCTGGCAACTTTGTCACAAATAAGTTCACTATGGATGTGTGAATTTGCTCCTGGATTCTCTATTCTGTTCCATTGGTCTATGTGTCTGTTTTTATGCCATTACCATGTTGTTTTGGTTACTACAGCTCTGTAGTATAATTTGAAGTCAGGTAATGTGATCCCTCTAGTTCTGTTCTTTTTGCTTAGGATGGATTTGGCTACTCTGGGTTTTTTGTGGTTCCACATAAATTTTAGGAATTTTTAAAATATTTTTGTGAAGAATGTCATGGATAATTTGATGGGGATTGCACTGAATCTATAGATTGCTCTGAGTAGTATGGACATTTTAACTATATTGATTCTTCTCATCCACAAACATGGAATATCTTTCCATTTGTTTGTGTCCTCTTCCATTTCTTTCATCAATGCTTTGTATTTTTCATTACAGAAAATTTTCATTTCTTTGGTGAAGTTTATTCCTAGGTATTTTATTTTATCTGTAGCTATTGTAAATGGGATTACTTTCTTGGTTTCTTTTTCAGATTGTTTACTGTTGGCATATAAAAATGCTAATGGTTTTTGTATGTTGATTTTGTATCCTGCAACTTTACTGAATTTGTTTATCTGTTGTAATAGTTTTTTTGTGAGGTACTTAGGTTTCTCTGGAGATAAGATCATATCCTCTGCAAACAAGGATAATTTGACTTCTTCCTTTCAAATTTGGATAACCCTTATTTCTTTCTCTTGTCTGATTGCTCTGGCTAGAACTTCCAGTACTATGTTGAATAATGGTTGCCTAAGTGGGCATCCTTGTCTTGTTCCAGATTTTAGAGGAAAGGCTTTCAGTTTTTCTCCATTTGGTATGATACTTGCTGTGGGTCTGTCACATATGGCTTTTATTGTGTTGAGGTAATTTCCTTTCATACCAAGTTTTTTTGAGTCTTTATCATGAAGGGTGTTGAATTTTATCAAATGCTTTCTCTGAATTAATTGAAGTGATCATATGTTTTTTGTCCTTCATTCTGTTGATATGATGTATCACATTGATTGATTTGCATATGATGAAACATCCTTGCATTCCTGGGATGAATCCCACTTGATCATCATGAATAATCTCTTGAATGTGTTGGTGAATTTGATTTGCTAGTATTTTATTGAGGATTTTTGCATCTATATTCATCAGTTATATTGGCCTATAGTTTTCTTTTTATGTTGTATCTTTGTCTGGTTTTTGTATCTCCGTGATACAAGCCTTGTAGCATGAGTTTGGGAGTTCCCTCCTCCTTGATTTTTTGCAGTAGTCTCAGTGGGATTGGTATTAGGTCTTTGAATGCTTGGTAGAATTCAGAAGTGAAGCCATTGGGTCCTGGGCTTTTCTTTGATGGGAGACTTTTTATGAAATCTTATTACTTGTTATTGGTTTATTCAGGTTTTGGTTTATTCAGCTTTTGAATTTCTTCCTTGTTCAATCTTGGTAGGTCGTGTATGTCTAGGAATTTATCTATTTCTTCTAGGTTTTTCAATTTATTGGCATATAGTTGTTCATAGTAGTGTCTAATGACCCTTTGGATTTCTGCTGTATTAGTTTTAATGTCTCCTTTTTCATCTCTGATTTCATTTATTTGGGTTTTCTCTCTTTTTTCTTGGTTACTCTGGCTAAGGTATGTAAATTTTGTTTACCTTTCCAAAAACACAACTTTTTGTTTTATAAATCTTTTGTATTATTGGTTTCAATTTCATTTATTTCTGCTCTTATCTTTATTATTTCCTTTCTTCTACTAATTTTTCATTTAGTTTGCTCTTGTTCTTCTAGTTCTTTGAGCTGCATTGTTAGGTTCTTTATTTGAAGCTTTTCTACTTTTTTGATGTAGTCACTTATTTCTATAAATTTTCCTCTTATTCCTGCTTTTGCTGTATCCCAAAGGTTTTGATGTGTTGTGTTTTCATTTTCATTTTCTTTGAGAAATTTTTAAATTTCCTTCTTAGTCTCTTCGTTGACCCACTTGTCATTCAGAAACATATTGCTTAATTTTTGTGTGTTTGTGTAGTTTCCAATATTCTTCTTGTTATACGTATCTAGTTTTATTCCATTGTGGTCAGAGAAAATACTTGGTATGATTTCAATTTTTTGAATTGTTTAGACTTGTTTGGTAGCCTAACATTTGATCTATCCTTGAGAGTGGTCCATGAGCTGAGGAAAATATGTATTCTGCAGCTTTTGGATAAAATAGTCTGTGAACATCTATTAGATCCATTTGGTCTACAGTGCAGATTAAGTCCAATGTTTCTTTGTTGATTTTCTGTCTGGATGATCTCTCCAATGCTGAAAGTGGGGTGTTGAGGTCTACCTATTGTGGCATTGAAGTCTATTTGTCTTTTTAGCTCTTATAATATTTGCTTTATATATCTGGGTGATCCAAAGTTGAGTGCATGTATATTTAGAGTTGTTATATCCTCTTGCTGAATTGACCTATTTATCATTATATAATGAAACTCTGTCTCTTTATAGATTTTATCTTGAAATCTATTTTATCTGATAGAAGTATAGTTACTCCTGCTTTTCTTTGGTTTACATTAGCATGGAAGATATTTTTCCATCCTTTTATTTTCAGTCT
Organism: Daubentonia madagascariensis; assembly: GCA_023783475.1. Classification (NCBI taxonomy): domain Eukaryota; kingdom Metazoa; phylum Chordata; class Mammalia; order Primates; family Daubentoniidae; genus Daubentonia; species Daubentonia madagascariensis. The sequence goes on from JAKFHU010000322.1 coordinate 2,288,022, forward strand.
ACGTGTGTCTTTATAGGTGAAGTGTGTTTCTTGAAGACAACATATAGTTGGTTCTTGTTTTTTATCCATTCAGCCAATCTATGTCTTTTGACTGGAAAGTTTGGTCCCGTCCCTTTCAATGTTATTATTGAAAGCTAAGGACTTAACTACTGCCATGTTATTACTTGATTTCTGGTTGTTTTGTGGCCCTCTCTTTCTTAGTTCCTTCCTTTCTTCCTTTCTAAAAGTGATTTTCTCTGGTAATATGTCTTAATTTATTTCTTTGTAACTTTTGTGTATCTGTTGTGGCTTTTTTAATTTGTGTTGTAGGCTACCATGAGGCTTGCAAAACTATTTTATAACTAATTATTTTAAACAGATGACAACTCTGCTTACAAACAAACAAAAACCAAACAAATAAACAGGTAAAGAGAAATCTAACAGAAATTCTACCTTTTAACCCAATCCCCTGCCCTGCTTCTTAACTTTTTGTTGTTTCCATCCAAATCTTTGTGTACTATCTATCTCCCAAAAAGTTGTTGTAGTTATTTTTGATAGGTTTGCCTTTTAGTGTTCCCACTCAAGATATAAGTGGTTTATATACCACAATTACAGCAGTTGAGTATTCTGTATTTGTGTACTTATGGTTACCAGTGAGTTGCATAAATTCAGATTTTTTTTTTTGTTGTTCATTAATGTCTTTTTCTTTCAGATTGAAGAACTCTTTTAGTGTATCTTATAGGACAGGTCTGGTGTTGATGAAATCCCTGAGCTTTTGTTTGTCTGGAAAAGTCTTTATTATCCCTTCAGGTTTGAGTGGTATTTTTGCAGGACATAATATTCTAGGGTTAAGGTTTTTTTCCTTCAGCACTTTGAATATATCATGCCACTCTCTCCTGGCCTGTAAGGTTTCCACTGAGGAGTCTGCTGCCAGATATATCAGAGTTCCATTATGTGGTTTTTTTTTTTTTCTTTTTTCTTGCTTCCCTTAGGACTTTTTCTTTATCTGTGACTTTTGGGAGCTTGATTATTAAATGCCTTGAGGTAGGTTTCTTTGGATTAAATATGTTTGGTGTTCTATGACCATCTTGTACCTAAATATTGACATCTTTCTTTGGGTTTGGAAAGTTTTTTGTTATTATTTCTTTGAATAAACTTTCTCTTCCAATCTCTCTCTCTACCTCCTCTTTAATGCCAGTAACTCTTAGATTTGCCCTATTGAGGCTATTTTCTAGATCTTGTAGGCATGCTTAATTCTTTTTTATTCTTTTTTATTTTTTCTCTTCTGACTGTGTATTTTCAAATAGCCTGTCTTTAAGCCTACTAATCCTTTCTTCTGCTTGGTTAATTCTGCTGTTGAGACTTTGATGCATTTCTCAGTTTGTTAATTGAATTCTTCAGCTTTCTGCTTGATTTTTTTATTATTATTTCAATCACTGTTAAATTTCTCTGATAAGCTTCTGAATTCCTTCTCTGTGTTGCCTTGAAGTTCATCGACCTTCTTCAGGACAGCTATGTTTAATTCTCTGTCTGAAAAGTCACATGTCTTCCTCACTGTAGGATTGATCACTGGTACTTCATTTGGTGAGGTCATGTTTTCCTGGGTGTTCTTGATACTTGTAGATGTTCATCAATGTCTGAGCATTGAAGAGTTAAGTATTTATTTTAATCTTTGCAATCTGGACTTGTTTGAACCTATCCTTCTTTGGAAGACTTTCCAGATATTCAAAGGGAATTGAGCATTGTGATCTAAGTCTTTGGTCACTGCAGGTATATCAGCACTGGGGGTGCACCAAATCCAGTAATGTTGTGACCCTTTGTGGACTCCCGGTAGTACCACCTTGAAGGACTTGGGTAAGCTATGGGAGACTTCCCTGAATTACCAGGAAAATTCCCTCACTCTGTTTCCTCACTGTCTGTGCTGGGCTGCTGGAATTGATGGAGGAGTGACATGGGCACTCCTTTGTGGTTACCAGTGCCAGATCACACCAGAAGCATCCCAGTCTCACACAAAGCCTATGGTGACTGTTGCCTTGCTACCTCTGATGTTTGTTTAAAGCCTAAGGGCTATTTAGTCAGTATGTGGTGAATCCTGCCAGGACTGGGTTTATTCCTTCAGGGTGTTATGTTTCCTTCTGGACAAGGGTGGGTCCAGAAATGCCTTCCAGGAACTAAGGCCTGGATTCACATGGTTCAGGAGTCTGCTTGGTACTTCATTTTACTGTGGCTGATCTGGTACCTAAGTTGCAAAACAAAGTCCTCTGAACTTTTCTCTTTCTCTCCCCCAAGTGGAAGAAGACTACCTGAGCTGCACTGCTTGTAGTTGGTGGGATGGGTGACACAGGCACTGGCTTGGCCACCACTGCTGGTGTCTCACTGGGTAACATGCACAACAAGTTCACAGGCTCCAATCAGCACAGCAGCAGGAATTGCCCAAGGACTGTGGCCTGACTGCCTGCCATATAAGTTTAGTCCAGACCTCAGGCTGCTTTTTGTCAGTTGCTGGTGGGGCTAGCCAGAACTCGGGTTTCAGGGCAGAGGATTTCTCTCTGGCTGGGCTGATCTAAATGCTGGCTCTGTGAGCACCAGTGGAATTCTGCCTTGTGCTATGTTTCCCTGTGCCAAGGCTGCCCTGAATTTCAATGCAAAGCCCCACAATCACTTCACTCTCCCCCTTCCAGCCGTACAGACTCTCTGTCCATTCAGTGTGCTAGGGCTGCACTGCTGGGGGAGGGGGGAGGGGTGGCATAGGCAATGCAAGACTGTATTTCCTGCCCTCTTCAGTGCTTTTTTCCTTGATGCAATGTTAAAACCAGGTAGTATGATAACTTATCTGATTTTTGGTTCTTCTTAAAATGCTTGCTTGCATGGATAGTTGTTGAATTTGGTGCTCGTGCACAGGGATGATCACTGGAGGTTTCTATTCAGCCAACTTTTTCCACTCCTTCCTCTCATTAGCACTGTTCATTTCAAATAAGAGTTCACTGTATATATTGGGTTGCATATCTTCATTACTCTCCATTATATCTCATGATAAATCACAACTTGCGATGAATGTCTTATATTTGGCAATAATTATCATTTTATAAATGTCCTTTCATATAACATAATGTACCTGAAAATTTATTATTTTTTTAAATTAAATTTCTATTTTAAAAATATTCTACAAGATACCATGTTTTGCCCTAGAAGCCATGATGAATAATTAGAAAACAACTACTCTCCCTCAACTCTCATAAATTTTGTCTGAAGTCTGTATTAGCAAAATAATTATAAATGTTATTAAAAGCCCATTTAAAATAATTTTATAAGATATGTCAAGCCAATGATTACTGGAAAATAAACACTAGTAAATGACACTGGAATAATTAGTTCTATTTTATTTTATTTTAATTTTGAGATCGAGTCTTGCTATGTTGCCCAGGCTGGATTTAAATGCCTGGGTTGAAGGGATCCTCCTGTCTCAGCCTTTTAAGTAGCTGGGATTACAGGAGTGTGCCACTGCACTTGGTGACATTGGGATAATTGGGAAATATGCACTATGCCTCAACTGATAATATTGTATCAATGTTAGGAGCCCTGTGTGTGTGACTGTTATGTTATTGTTATGTAGGAAAAACTCCTTGTTTTCATAAAGATAAATGTTAAAGCATTTAGAAGTGAAGTGCTATCATATATACAAATAAATTCTCATATGATTCATGCTCAAAGGGTGTATATACAGAAGACACAGAAAGAGAAATGTTAACAATCAGTGAATGCTGGTGAAGAGTATGCCAATTGCTATTTTGCCATTTTACTTTTCTGCAAATGGTTCAAAATAAAATTGGGGAAAAATAAAAGGCAAAAATATTTTATGGATTCCATTAAATACTTTTACTACATGGATGATAATGATGATAGAAAGAATAAAATTTCATTATGTTTCTATAGCTTTTTTCTTTTTGTAAAATGCTTCCAACAGTTAAATTCCTTTTATATCCATATCAAACACCTATTGGAGAATAAAATAATCATTATTGATTAAGGATCAATCCTTTCCCAGGTGTTTTACATGTATTAATTCATTTATTCCCTTTTATTTTTAATAACTTTGTGGGATAGTGATGCTGCTTCTTTTTAAAATATAGGAAGTTAAGACTCAGTGTAATTGAGTAACTAAAGTCATCATGTTAACAAGTATAGCCTGAAATCAGTTAGTTCAATTAAATTCCCAAAGCCTAGAGTCTTAGTGCTGTTTCAAAATTAAGCAAATTTGCACTGGCCAGGACCAATGTTCCTTGCTGGTTAGTGATCAGATGGGAGAATAATGTCATTCACTTGAATCCTGGTCTTTATACTATTCCTGTTGGCACTGATGTTTCTAAGAATGGTTCATAAAATGATTATTTTTGAATAGTTGACCTAGCTATATTTTTATAAAGATTATCTTATTTTTACAAACACATTAGAGAATAAACAGATAATTTTTTAAACTTTCCTGCAGTATTCTCAAAAGTGCCTATATCATTTGCTAAAACATTATTCAAATGGTAATATTGGCATATTTATTCACATGATGAACTTGGCCACATCTAAAACAAGAGAAGTAATAGAAATACCCTATTCATGATGACCAGTTCAATATGGATTTCCAGATTGTTGTTCAGCCTGAAAGAATTTTATTAAATATGAAAGCAGCTGAATAACAGAGGAGGTGGTCACTCTGCAGCTCACTAGTCCCCTATGATCAGAATCTCTGCCATGATATAAATTAGTTATGAAGATAGAATTCTATGACACTAAAGAACATTATATTTATCCTCAATAAATCTATTTTGATGAATCATAGAAATCCTCAGGTCCTTTAACATCAAACATACATGAGGAAAACAGCTGGCAAGATCTGAAATGAATGTAATATAGGCTCCATTTTAGTTTATTTTTCTTTCTAGCCCTGGGCTTGGCATATGCTCAGTAGTATTTGCATTCATTGGTGCTTCTTTCCATGATTTAACAATAAACATTGGATTAAAATAGTCTTTGCATTAATTTGAAATGGTGCGTTTAAATTGGAGGAAATGTTTGCATGTTTTCTTCTTTGGCCTCAAGGTTTCCTATATAATAGATTTCATAATATAGGTATTATTTGGCCTTACATATGATATGTTACCTGATTGCTATTTGAAAATCATATCAAATAATAATTCACATAACAAAAACAGCAAATCTTCCAAGGCCGCGTCTTCACTCGTTCAGTTTCAGTTCTCCCGTTAGATTTTCACTCACCCACACAGAAAGATCTCTTTCAGAAGTGTCTGGAAGTAGGTAGTTGAAAAGACAGCTCCTTGAAAATATTAAGACACTTTTTAAAGATACGAGTATGCAGGAGAGCCTAGTAAAGGACACTTATGTAAGTGTATTATTTAAATTGCAAAATCATCTTGCTCTATGCATATCTAGGAGCTTCCTAAATCAAGCAGAGCCAAGTATAGAGAAAAAGGCACTTTAATAGCTCTCTGCTTTTTAGTCCTTCCATTTTAGCTCCTGGAGGAAATAACCTTTCTGGGTTAAGCAGTCAAAAAGAAAAACAGCAAAATTAAAACAAAAAACAAACAAAAAATCCCCACAGTATATGATTTCTAATTTGTTAACCAATCTAACACAGATAATTTTCAGAGCATGTACAACAACCAAAAAGAAAGCCTGGTGAGCTTGTTTTACTCTTTTGTTCATTTCCTCGTTAGAAGTCATGACCATTCTTTATATGTCATGAGTTGTCCTAAAAAAATAAAAATAAAAAAATAAAGTAATGATCCTTCTATAAAAGTCAGAGACTAGTTTTCAATGGATAGGCAACTAGCATTGGAAACCAGGAGAGTAAGATATATGCTGCATATATTCTTGGAGGAATAGACAATGAGTCTCCAGTGAAGTGTTAGATGACTGAAATTAAGATTATTTGTGTGGGAAGATAACTTCACCTGTTTGGAGGTATAAGAAGAGATAGTACAGTATTGGTTGGCATTAAGGCACCCATCTTTGTGATTTAGGTCCATTTTTAATGCCCACCATTGGCTGTGGTACTTCCTATTAACATCATAAAATAAACTCTTCTTAAAAAAGTAAATGAGACATATTTTAATTTTGAAAGCAGAATTACTAAAAATAATGTGATAAAAAAGACTTCCAAAGTAAAACCCCAAACATACACTAAATCAACAGCATCACCAAAAACTGGACAGATGAAAGAATGACCAAAGAGTCTAGGTGAGATCCATTTTTGTTTCTAAATAACTAGGTGTAATAAAACATGTTCTGAGTAGCAACTCTTAGTTTACTAGAGAGGGCATTCTAAGTATAACAGACTCTATCATCGTTTCTTCTCAAAGAGTCTGCATTTAGAGTTGTGTACCATTTCTGCAACCTCAATGACTGCTTATAGTGTCAGCTCTTTACTCTCATCACTCCATCCTCCCTCCACCCCCCAATGGTTCAGACCATCTTATCTTCATGCAGGCAGATTTATAAATAGTATCCAGAGATTGCACAAAATTAACTAGGATGATTTTAACAGATGCTGCTAGTTAGGGTGGAGCTTTCAGAAAAAGTGGCTTTGCTCCCCAGAAATGGAGTGGTTTTCGTGAAATAAACACACGTTTTATTACAATATAGTTCCTTTGAATCTCTTCAACATACTAGGTATATATGAATTTAATTTTCTATGTTCTATTTCAAAATTATAGTCATATATGTACACAAATACATATATACATGTATACACCCATATGTACATAATTTTTATTCCTTCCTTTTCACTTCATGTTATTAAATATTGCTTAAAAACTTGATTTTAATGGTGTATTAGTCAGGCAAGGCTGCCATAACAAAATACTACCACAAACTGGGTGGCTCAAACAGCTGACATCTATCCTCTCAGAGCTCTGGAATGTGGAAGTCCAAGATCAAGGTGCCAGCAAGTTTGATTTCTGGTAAGGCTTCTCTCCTTGGTTTGCAAATGGCTGTCTTCTTACTGGATCCTTGCATGATCTTTCCTCTGTGCATAAGTGTGAGGGGGGAGAGAGAGAGAAAGAGATTTGGTGTCTTTTCCTCTTCTTGTAGGGACATCAAGCCTATTAGGGCCCAAATTTATGATCTCATTTATCCTTAATTACCTTCTTAAAGTCTTTATCTGTAAATGCAGTCACTTTGAAGATTATGGCTTCAACATAAGAATTTTATGGATACACAATTTACTACACAGCAAATGGTTACAACATGGAAATATTCTACTGGTAACCATTATTTTACTGGTTGAAATTATTTTTTAAATTTAATTATTATAATTAAAATAATCTTGAATTATATATTATATAATATTTTCCACACAGTTCTCAATATTTATATGTGCTACATTCTAAGGTTCTCGATGTATATTGTTAAATTAATTTTCAGAAATTATGACCTGACAATATTCCCACCAGCAGGACTTAAGGGTATGCAAAAATACCAAAATAAGCACAGTGATAAAATGGTGAAGTGGCTTATATTCTTACCTCCCTCTCCCACGCTCGTATCTGAAGATGTCAGGAAAGCAAGTGGGAGGTAACTGGATCCTAGAATATATCACAAAAATGTCAAATTAATACGATATCAGGTAGTTTAAGAGAAGAAAATATTTAAAAGACTATAACAAGATTAATGTTATTTTTATTCTTTTTGGTATATGTTAAGCTGTTATAATAAAGAAATGTAATATAGTGGTTTAAATAAGACAGAAGGTGATTTCTCTCTTGTGTAAGAATACAAAATATAGTGGGTAGTTTCGAGATTTAGAAGCTCTTTCCCATGTGCTTATCCAGAGACTAGGTAGTCAGTTTATGTGCTCGATTGCCTGCTGTCAATGCTCTTTCAGTATATAGTTTTATATTAGTGTCTGTCAATGAGAGACATGCATGTGAGATTCAGAAGGTGGAAGAAAGAAAAAGAGATCATTACTCTGTAGAGGTTATTGCAGACAGGTGTGTGGATGTGATGCTAAGCAGATTCCAGGTGGACTTCTAAAAAATCCAGGTTGGTTTGTGCTTCATATATGTTGTCAAGGACTATGACAATCTGGGAATTTCCCAGAGTTTCCTGAGATTCACTGTGCCTTCAGCAAGAGTCCTTGAAAACCAACTTCAACCTTCTTTGACATTCTCAGATCAATGGTTGTAAGCTTCTGATTCTCTGATATGGTTTGGATGTTTGGCCCCTCTAAATATCATGTTGAAATTTGATACCCAGTGTTGGAGGTAGGGACTGCTAGAAGGTGTTTAGGTCCTGCAGGCAGATCCCTCATGAATGTCTTGGTGCCTACCTCATGATAATGAGTGAGTTCTCACTTTATTACTTCACACAGGAGCTGGTTGTTTAAAGGAGTTGGGCACCACCTCCTCCCTCTCTTGTTCCTTCTCTGGCCATGTGACACACCTGCTCCCGCTTTATCTTCTGCCTTGATTGGAAGCTCCCTGGAGCCCTCACCAGAAGCAGAGGCTGGTGCTATTCTTGTACAGTCTGTAGAACCATGAGCCAAATAAACCTCTTTTCTTTATAAATTACTCACCCTCAGGCATTCTTTTATAGCAACACAAAAGGGACTAACACATTTTCTGTACTAAAATTCTTCATAGTTTTTTCCTAAGCAAAGTCTAATCAACACAACATGGTGTATCAGAAGTGGCTGTAGGAAACAGAAGATCAATTTCTAGAATGTGTAACTGGTTCTCAGCTCTAATTTGATTTGAAGGCAATAATAAATTCATTATTAATGGAAAATGAGACCCTGGTATTCCATGGCATTCACTGGAAAATACATTCTTGAATTAGCACATGAAATGCCTGGAATGAAGAATCTACGTAAGGCAATGCAATGTGATAACTATTAGATCTTGAATTAGAACATCAGGGAGAATAAAGAACACAAGTATACAGACTCATGGATTTGGGATTTTTACCACTTAAACCCTGAAGGATTTGTGGAAAGAAAATAACAAGCTTAGGGTTTTAAATTCCCTGCTTAAATTATGAGTAGAAAACTGAAGAATTTTTCTGATTACTCTGAAAAATCCCCAACTTCTTGAAGTCACAAAGCTGAATTTTCTGATATCCAAGCAAGTTTGATCTGTAGTAGGCTAAATTTAAATATGTAAATTTAATCCCAAGCCTCAGCAGGTCTTTTAAATTAAAGTTACAATGTTGCTTAGGAGATAATGGGACCTTGAATTACAATGTGGACATTTGGGTGGATTCTGATGAATATGAAGACCTTGAACTTCCCTCTGAGCCCTTGCCAACAGAAATAGTCCTTCCTCTCCACTCAGGGAAATAGCTAAGTCTTGACTGATATTACCATAGTGATCTCACCTAAGACTTTTAGGTGGATGCCAATTTTCAGTTTCAAAATTCTTTACTTTTTCCTGCTTTCAGATATAACTAGACTCAAATCCCACAGGAGACCACAAAGGGATGACTACAAATGCTAACCTGACAGAACTGAAGAACTGCAAAATTTTGTCAGCTATATTGGCACAAATCTGCTGAATATGAGTGAGAATCATTTCTAAGAGTGCTATATGAGAGATGCAAAAATTTATTGCTGGATCTGGCTGAATTTATTGATATGGGTACACTGACCAAAGGTGCTAGGCAATAAATTCAGAGCATTAATGATACTGAATCTGTTATCTTGAGCATATGAAAGTGGCTCTAATACATTACTCATTTGCTTGAATGAAACCTGGGCTCACAAGTGGACTACATCAAATAAAGTTGAAAATTCAGGCTGTCCTTGTTATACTCTAAAGGAAGGAATCTAAAGACTTAACGAGATAAGAGCATAAGAGTGAATTTATTATGTATAACCTGCTCCACATCTCTAAACTACACCCCTTGGGACTGTCCAGAGGACATTTCCCCCACCATTGCGTTGGGCAATACGTTTGTGTGAGAAGTACTAACATCCTTTAAAAATGTTCTATATTGGCTGTTTTCTGAAAGCCAAAGATAAGAGTTAAAGATACTGTCAGTGCAATGAGCTCTTAAGCTTTAGCTGCATAGTGGGATCCCAGGGTTCCAGATATCACTTAACAATCAGAAACTAGATGAACTTAGCCATTATAATAAACAGCAAGGCTAGCAGTAATCAGAATATTTTGATGTAGACATATTTGGTTGTGCCTAATTAATTGCAGGTTTGAAACAGATAAGCATTTTATTAAAAATTGACTGCACAACTTCATGACTTACCCAATTCCCAAACTTGAGCTACTTCACAGACCTAGATTATGAACCGTGATGCAAATCAGGTATTTGTTGCATTCTGAATATGTGACTTCTACCTCTTTATAAAAGGCATCTGCTCCAATTAACACCTTCCCAGGTAATAGTATTGGCTGAGAGGAAATCTAGGGCAAGCAGCCTGTCTTTAAGGAGTTTTCACACATCAGATCTTCTCATATCTCCTACCTCATTGGCTTGAAATTACTAGCATGACAACACATAGCTGCAAAAGAGGTTGATAATGTAATTTGTAGATGAGAAGTTTCGTGTTTTGTTAAAACTCCAAGGATTTTATTACTAAAAATAGAAGAGAAAAATAGGTAATGAAGGAAAAATAGTAGTATCTACTACATCCTTAACAGTGTTTCTTTTCATTTTTAGACTGAAATTAATATAGATTAACAATTTTTTTTTCTACTAGCATACTGATCTTGGCATGCTTGATATATAAAAGACATTTAGAATCCTGAATCCCAAATATTGAATGATACAGATTCCTTACAAGCAGATATGTAACATTTCCAAAAATTAACCATGGGCTTTGCCATAAAGCAAGTCTCAACAAATATCAGAGGGTGGAAATCATAAAATCTAATCTCACTGATCATAATGAGAGAAACTAAAAATAACAACAGCTAATTGGACAAAAATTCCTTTTTCAAATTTAAAAACATCATACTTTAAATAACTCAACTCATGGTTCTAAAATGAATAGTAATTAAAATTAGAAAATACTTATGATAATGATCCAAAAACACACATGGGATGAAGCTAATGCAGCACTTGATATAAGTGTTTAAGAAAGGTAAAATTCTGAAAACAATAAGTGAAGTGTTTATCATAAGAGGGGGAAAAAAACAGCAAAATTTTTAAAGAGCAGTGTAAACTTTGGTGTTCTATACTAAAGCATTTCTTTCAGCATGCTTTTATTTCTCTCAATATCTAAAAACAAAGCAAAATAAAACCTACCATTTGACTTGTTTTTCTAACAGCTGTCTCAAAATTCACATGCACAGATTTCAGCTCTAGCCTACTTATCTTATTGCTATCTTCCTTTATGTCAAGATTAACTCTATTCTTCCAGTCACTCATGACAAAATTTTGGTGACTCAACTTGACTTCTCTCTTCCATAGTTTTCATAGATGATCCATAGACAATATTTTCTTTTCTGCCTTCAGAATAAATACAGACTTTTATCATTTCTCCATGTTTTCACAGAATTAAAAAGAAACAAATTACTGATAAAAGCAACCACAAATAATTTTAAAATATTATACTGAATGTAAGAATATAAAAGCAAAACTGTACATACTGTGTGATTCAACTCATAGAATGTCCTAGAACCAGTCTATGGTAAAGACAAAATCAGAAGGATCATGTGGGAACTTTCTAGTATGGAAATTTTGTATATATTGATTGGGGTGTGGGTTAGCTAGGTATATGCACTATTCAAAACCCACTGAGTTGTAGTATTAAATGTTGTTCGTTTTCCTGTATGTAATTTTTACCTAAAATAATGGAAAGAAGTATTTAACTCTAATAAGTAGGTTTGCTTTTTATGGTGAGATGGGTAAGCATTTCTAAAATGACCATTTGTTATACTAGGCTTGAGTAAATGAGTAAATATATTGAAGATAATAAAAATTGTCTTTCTCAATGTGGTGAAAGGAGTTAAAAATATGGAAAGTAGAAAGACTAGAATAAAACCTGCCTTGTTACATTGCAATTGGAGGTATTAGTGGAAACTCATGATACACATATTCTATATGTGTGTATGTACAATATATCACCTCCCATCTCTGTTTACTGAAAAGATCTAAAAACAATGATATACCAGTAACAATGACCAATTCTTGGTTTCTAGACACAATTCAACATGAAAATGAACCAGGAGAAATAGTTGATTTCAGGGATGTGGATGGTAAGGTACAAGATGAACTTCATACTTATTTTTGCCTTTTAAAGTAAGAAAATGTTGAAAGAGCTATAAGAACATGTCAAAAGGACACAGAATTTATATTTTGTGGGTTTTTATTGGCCAAATTTAGGATAATTTAATTATTAAAATAAGTGGCCAAATAATAACAAAACTTATTGAATGAAATAAGAATTCCTGAGATTCAAGATGGCTGACCAGAGATGCCAGCTGCCAGAATGTTTCACTACGCAGGAAAAGTTTTAGATGAAGGAGAAACAAACAAACAAACATAGATTGGGTATAATTCTGAGGGAAAAGTGCCAGAACCTACAAGAGACTCCATGGGGAAAAGTTGTGGAACAAAACAGGAAGGAGGAAAAATATTGGCAGAGATCAACCCCCGAGAGGCTTGGAGTCCAGCAAAAAGGGTAGGTGGAGCAGTTCGTTTCTCCTCCCTTGCATCTCTGACAGTCAGTGGGTTCCCAAGTTGCTAGAGAGAATTTCTACCCCCACGAGCCCAAAAGCTGCTGTTGCCAGTGAACGGGGAGCTTCTTGTGGACAAAGCACCAGGCTCCCAGCCCCTGTGGAGCACTTCCTGTCATCACAGACCTGAGCCAGGATGGCAGGCACCATATTGCTTCTCTATACACTGTGCACCTTTGTCTTCCCCAGGGGGCTTTAACTCCTCAGGTTTCATATTGCTCATTCTCTCACAAACATTTCCCAACTGCAGCCCAGACTGCAGAAGCCACAAGGGTCCAGTGGGTTCTGGGGGATCTGTGTGGGTACACAGCCTGGACACTCTAGGTGGGCTGTCTTCCAGAGGGAGAGACAGAGATGACCAGAGTATTAGCTTTCCTACATCCAGACTCTTTTCCTTCCTTTCCCCTCCCCTCACTGATGGCTGCCAAGAGAATTTTAGCCACCACACCAAGGCTTCCACAGAGAGTTGGGCTCAATCCTTCCCTCTTAAGGTCTTGCAGCAGACTGAGGGGTACTCGGAATGTGAGCTCCCTACTCACTAACCCTCCCTGGTGCTGCTTGCAGAGTGGCTCTATCAGAGCAGGGCACACCCCAAAGCAGAGGGACATCAAATCTGCCTGAGCATCTCATAGGCAACTCAAGACCAACACACTTCTCCCCAGCATGGTTAGGGATTGATCTTTATGGACCCAGGGACAGGCCTGTGGGACACATCCCATATCCACAGGTCTCAATTGTGTTGCTCAGGGGGCATGGAGGGGAGATTTGTGAACTAATCTTGGGAGGCAAGGGAGCCTGCATGGGCAAACTGAGAGGAGAGCACAGTGTGGGTCCCAGCCCCAGCATACTCATGGAGCACCCCTCCTCCAACAGGAAGTCCATGCTGTCAGTCCAGGCTGGGATCCAGGATGGGAAAGCTCTCTAGAATGCAGAGAAATCATGAAGGAGCTCAGCTAGCTTGAGCTCCTGCCTGCCATCAGTTGCAGAAGGGAAACTGTGAAGCGGCGGGTGGGGGGAAGAGCAAAACACTGTCCTGACAGCCAGATTGTGAAGCTCAGATGGCCCTGCCTCCACAAGCAGACTTTCTGTTTGGGTGGGGCCACTTCAGCCCCTCCCTGGCAGCTTTACCCAGAAATTGGGAGTAGATCTTTGACCCCTTCCTTGCCAGCTTTTGTGGAGCCTGAAGGCAAGCTCACACAACCCAGCCCCTCCCGGCCTCACTTCCCCACCCACCTCTGCTGTAATAAGGGCTTACCTGGAAGTTCCAGGGCCCCACCCACCACCTGGGGCATTCAAGTACTCCTCCTGAGGGACTAGAAACAGTCACAAAAACAACAGTGCAACCCGTCCCTTCTGGCAAATGCCACCTACTGACAGGGGGGTCAATTTGCACAATTCTTTACAATATTTACTGACTCAATCATATAGGGTAAGGTTGTTTCTCACCCACAAGCACCACCTACTGTTTCAGTGATTAAACTGGACATGCTTGAGTGCTTCTCCTGAGGGACAAGAGCTAATCAAAGGTCCCAAAAACAACATTGCAACTTGTTCCCTCCAACAAGCATCACCCACTGACAGGGAGATTAATTTGCATGCCCTTTACAGCATTTACTGACTCAATCATACAGGGTGTAGTTGATTCTCACCCACAAGCACCACCTACTCTCTCAGAGATTTAACTGGGCATGCCAATACAATTCACACTGTTAAGAAGACCACAGGGCTTGGGAAAGAGAAAGGATTTCAAAGACCTCCATCCTACCTCATCAAAAAGAGACAGGGAATCTGCCCACTGACATAGCTCACCACTGCTACAGCCTATGAAAAACTAGCAGCCGAGAATACCACCACATTATGTATATCCAAAACCAAGGCATCCTTCCAGAACCTAGATCACCATCAAAGCACCCACAAGCAAAGCCAAAGGTTCTTATCCAACATATGCTGTAAAAACACCCATATGAGTGAGGGGGGGAATAAGCCCCATTTAAACAAAAGAAATCCAAAAATAAGAAGGAACAGCTGCTCCAGATGAGAAGGAATAAGCAAAAGAACTCCAGAGGTATGAAAAAAATCAGAGCTAAAGGATATCCCCAAAAGGGAACACCAGCTCTCTACAATAGACACCAATAAAAATGAAAATATTGAAATGATAGATAAAGAATTCCAAATATGGATGGTAAGGAAGCTCAATGAAATCCAAGAGAAAATGTAAAACCAACTCAAAGAAACCAGAAAAACAATTCAGGAAATGAATGAAAAATTCACTAACGATATCAACATATTTAAAAAAAATCCAATTGGAACTTCTGGAAACAAAAAAATCATTTAAGGAAATTTAAAATACAGTGGAAAGTTTTAAAAATAGACTAGACAAGGCAGAAGTAAGAATCTCAGAGCTTGAAGACAGCACTTTCAAATTCACTCAGTGAATCAAAAGTAAAGAACAGAGAATTAAGAGGCATAAACAAAACCTAAAGGAAATATTGGATTATGTAAAGAGGCCTAACATAAGAATCACAGGCATCCCAGAGACTAAAGAAGAAAACACACAAGGTCTGGAAAACCTATTTGAGGGAATAATTGAGGAAAACTTTCCTGGTCTTGCTAGAGATTTAGAAATCCAGGTATAAGAAGCTTTCAAACACCTGAAAGATTTATGGTATGGAGGCAAACACCAAGAGAGATAGTCATCAGACTGGCCAAAGTCAACATGAAGGAGGAAATCCCGTGAGACATAAGGTGAAAATATCAAGTAACTTACAAGGGAAAACCCATTAGGCTAACTGAAGACTTCTCAACTGAGAACTTACAACCCAGAAGGGATTGGGGTCCCATCTGCAGTCTTTTTAAACAGAACAACTGCCTGCCTAATATTTTGTATACAGCAAAACTAAGTTTCATATATGAAAGAGAAATAAAGACTTTTGCAGACAAGAAAACACTGAGGGAATTTCTCAAGACAAGACCTGCCTTGTAGGGAATACTCAGAACTGCATTATACATGCTTCAGCACAATAGCCACCTCCCAGAGTAAAGCCACCCAAAAGCTAAAGCTCAGAGCTTATATAAAACAATAGTACAAGAGATAAAACAAAGGAATAATGTACTAACCAACAGGGTGAACAGAACAGCATCCCACAAATTCTATCAATCAACATGATTAGTTTGAACTCCCCATTCAAACTGATTGGATCAAAAAATACAAGCCAAGTATCTGCTGTCTCCAGGAAACACATCTAACCCTCAAGGACTTGTACAGAATCAAGGTGAAGGGATGGAAAAAAATATTCCATGCAAATGGAAACCAAAAGAAAGCAGGTGTAGCATTCTCATATCAGATAAAATTGACTTTAAATCAACAATAATAAGAAAAAGGACAAAGATGGTTGTTATATAATGGTAAAGGGAACAATTCAAGAAGAATAATCCTAAATATTTATGCACTTAACACAGAAGTACCCAGATTCATAAAGCAAACCCTACTAGATCTAAGCAAAGAGATACACAACAATGTTGTAGTTGCTGGGGAACTTCAAGACCCTCCTGACAGAAACTGGGTAGATCATCCAAGAAGAAAATAAATAAAGAAACACTGGACTTAAATGGGACTCTAGAACATGTGGGCCTAACAAACATTTACAGAACATTTTACACAAAAACTGCTGAATATACATTCTTCTCATCTGCACGTGGAATATTCTCCAAGACTGATCATATTTTAGGACACAAAACTTGGGTCAACAAATTCAAAAAATAGAAATCATACCATGTATCTTCTCAGACCACAGTGGAATAAAACTAGAAATCAACTCCAAAAGAAACACTCAAGTCTACACAAGGTCATTGAAATTAAACAACCTGCTACTGAATGATTATTTGACCAAAGATGAAATTAATATGGAAATTAAAATATTCATCTAACTGAATGACCAAAGGGTCACAAGCTATCAAAATCTATGGGATTCAACAAAAGCAGTCCTAAGGGGAAAATTTATAGCCTTAAATTCCTACATCAAAGAGACAGAATGATCACAAATTAACAACCTAATGGCATGTCTCAAGGAAGTCAAAAAGGAAGAGCAAACCAAACCCAAATCCAGAAGAAGAAAAGAAATAACTAAGATCTGAACAGAATTAAATGAAATCAAAAACAAGAATATAATACAGAAGATCAATGAAACAAAGAGCTGTTTTTTGAAAAGATAAACACCACTGATGGACCACTTCCTAAATTTGACCAGGAATAGAAGAGAAAGGACCCAAATAAGCTCAATCAGAAATGAAAAAGGAGATATTACAACTGATACCACAGAAATACAAAATATCATCTGTGAACACTATGGAAATCTCTATGCACATAAACTCCAAAACCTAGAGGAAATGGAAAAATTCCTGGAAACACACAACCTCCCACAACTCAATCAGGAAGAAATAGAACTCATGAACAGACCAATAACAAGCAATGAGATTGAAGGAGCAATAAAAAATCTTCCAAAAAAAAAAAAAGCCCCGGACCAGGTAGGGCTTTATAAGATCTACAAAGAAGAGTTCATATCCACTCTGCAGAAATTATTCCATGACAGAGAAAAGGAGGGAATCCTCCCCAACTCATTCTACAAAGCCAATATCACCTTGATACCAAAGCCAGGAAAGGACACAAAAACAACAACAAAACTATAGACCAATATCCTTTATGAATACAGATGCAAAAATCCCTTATAATACTAGCAAATAAAATTCAATGGCATATGAAAAAAATAATCCACTGTGACCACATGGGCTTCATTCCAGGGATGCAAGAATGCTCAACATCCGTAAATCAATAAATGTGATTCACTGAACAGAAGCAAGAACAAAAACCATATGATCATCTCAATAGATGCAGAAAAAGCATTCAACAAAATTCAGCACCCTTTCATGAAGAAAAACCTCAAGAAACTAGGCGTAGAAGCAACATATCTCAAAATTTTAAAGTCCATATATGACAACACCACAGCCAGCATCACACTAAATGGGGAAAATTTGAAAGCATCCCCACTAAGAACTGGAACAAGACAAAGATGCCCACTTTCACCACTTCTATTTGACATAGTGCTGGAAGTTCTAGCCAGAGCAACCAGGCAAGATAAGGAAATTAATGGTATTAAAATGAGGAAAGAGGGGGTCAAACTATTGATTTTTGCAGATGATATGATCTTACATCTAGGAAACCCCAAACATTCCACCAAGAGACTCCTGGAATTGATAAATACATTTAACAAAGTCTCAGGTTACAAAATCAATGTACACAAATCAGTAGCATTCCTATACACCAATAACAGTCAAGCTGACAGTCAAATCAAAGCCTCAATACCATTCACAATTGTTACAGAGAAAATAAATACCTAAGAATATACCCAACAAAAGAAGTGAAAGACCTCTACAAAGAGAACTATGAAACACTGAGGAAAAAAATTGCAGATGAAACAAACAAGTGTGAAAATATATCATCCTCTTGGATCGGTAGAATCAACATTGTTAAAAATGTCCATAATACTCAAAGTGACTTACAGATTCAATGAAATTCCCATCAAAACACCAATATCATATTTCACATATCAAAAAAAATAATTCTAAGCTTTGTGTGGAACCAGAAAAGGCCCCGAATAGCCAAAGCAATCTTAAGCAAAAGGAACAAATCAGGAGGCATAACATTACCAGACTTCAAGCTATACTACAAGGCTCTAGTAACCAAAACAGCATGATATTGTCACAAAAATACAGACTTAGACCAATGGAACAGAACAGAACCTAGATGTAAAACTATCCACATACAACCAACTGATCTTTGACAGAGTAGACAAAAATTTAACTGGGGAAAAGAATCCCTACTCATTAAATGGTAATGGGGAAATTGGATACCCACATGCGGAAGACAGAAACAGGATCCATATTTCTCCCCATTCACAAAAATTAGTTCAAGATGCATAAAGGACTTAAATGTAATGCATGAAACCATAGGAATTCTAGAAGAAAATGTTGGAAAAACTCTTCTAGATATCAGCCTAGGTAGCAAATTTGTGAAGAAGACCCCAATGGCAATCACAGTAACAACAAAAATGAGTAAATGAGACTTGATTAAGTTAAAAATCTTCTGCCCAGCCAAAGAAATTATCAACAGAGCAAATGGATAAACTACAGAATGGGTGAAAATATTCACAAACTATATAACCAATAAAGAAATAATAACAAAAATCTACAAGGAACTCAAGCAAATAGGCAAGAAAAAATCAAACCATCTCATAAAAAAGTGCACAATGGCATGTACAGAAGCTTCTCAAAAGAAGATAGATAAATGGCCAATAAACATATGAAAAAAGGTCATTATTACTAATCATCAGGGAGATGCAAATTAAAACCACAATGAGATATCACCTTACCCCAGTCATAATGGCTTTCATTAAAAAGTTCAAAAACAATAAATGCTGGCATGGATGAAGAGGAAAAGGTATGCTTATATACTGTTGGTGGGACTGCATGTTAGTGCAACCTTTTTTGAAAACAGTATGGAGATTCCTCAAAGAACTAAAAGTAGACCTACCATTTGATCCAGCAATCCCACGACTGGGTATTTACCCAAAGGAAAACAAGTCATTTGATCAAAAAGGCATCTGCACTTGAATGTTTATCATAGCACAATTCACAATTGCAAAGATGTAGTATCAACCCAAATGCCCATTAATTCATGAGTGTATTAACAAAATGTGGTATATGTATAGCATGGAATACTACTCAGCCATGAATAAGGGTGACTTAATGCCTTTTGCAATAATTTGATGGAACTGGAGACCATTATCCTAAGTGAAGTACCTAAAGAATGGAGAACAAACATCACATGTACTCAATATTAAATTGGATCTAACTGATGAGCACACATGCATAGAAGAGAGTGAAACTCAATGGAAATCAAGCAGGGGGAGGGGGGAGGAGAGGATGGGTGAAAACCTCCCCATTGGGTACAATGAAAACTACCCTCACTCAAGCATTACAAAAGCCATCCATGTAACTAAAAACATTTGTACCCCTGTAATACTTTGAAATAAAAAAGAAAAGAAAATATGTACAGAATGGATAAATGAATGAACAGGTTGCTGGAAACACAAACAGTTATTAGAGCCATTCACGGTTTTTACTTCTTTGTGCAGAATCCTGTAGCCCAACCCCAAGACCACAAATAGGTCCCTGAAGGGAACTTGTGAATACACCTACCCGGTTGGTGCAGAGTTTATGGTGAGGACACCCATCAAGAATCCCAGGTGTGTGATGACGCTGTTCTTCTGACCTCATTCTGCACTCCTGGTGAAGGGCACAGTAGACTCTCCAAAATGAATCTGGATCCAAATGTGGCTTTTTGGTTTAACCCAGTCCTAACTTGTTCTCTCTCTTCCTATGGCCTGAGCATATGTTCATTAAGATTTGGGGTACCCAACTCATGATTAGACAACCTGCCAGGAATGAACACAGGAGGTGCTATGGGTGGCCTTTTCAACTCTTTCATTCTTGTGGTTTCATGGTCCAGAGACAGGACGTGGTCCCCCAAACTCACTTAGATGAATTATCTACTATACTTAGGTTTGGGTTTTAAATTGATTATTTTGTAGGAATAATGTGAGATTATTGCTAGTATTTTTATCCATTATAGAAAAACTGTATTATTTTTATGTTTTTCCAAACCTATAATAAACTACTTTAATAGTTCCCTAAAAAAAGAATTCATGAAATCATGTTGATGCAATAAGTGCCCTTCAATTCGTGAGTAGATTAACAAAATGTGGTACATGTATACTATGGAATACTATGCAGCCATGACGAAGGATGAATTAAAGCCTTTTGCAACAATTTGGATGGAACTGGAGACCATTATCCAGTGTGAAGTATCCAGAGAATGGAAAAACAAACACCATATGTACTCACTACTAAATTGGAACTAACCCATGAGCACACATGTGCACAGAGGGAAGTAAAACTCAGTGGAAATAAAGCGGGGGGGAGAGGGGAGCAGGAGGTAAGCGAAAACTTACCTAACAGGTAAAATGATGGGTGATGGGCACACTTATAACCCTGACTCAAGCATAACAAACTCTATACATGTAACCAAAAACATTCGTACCCCTGTAATATTTTGAAATATTAATTAAAAAATAAGTAAATCTAAGGCTGATTGTTGAATATGGAATTCAAACAAATGAGATTGAATGCTTCTTAGGAGGGCTTTATTCTCATTAGGGTAAAGTCTGTAGAATGGTCTTTGATGTGCCACCATAGGGCACATTTCAACTTTAATTCATGAGTTTTCCAGATAGTGCCTAACGTACTATGGTGAGTAAATGCTGACAATTTTTAATTTCAAATATTTCAATTAGGAATAAAAAGTTTTGAAATGGGTAAAAATAGTGCTTTCTCTACATTTATTGTATGCAGGTATTTTCTTTCCAAAAATGAACTGGAAAGGAGTTAAAATTTTTCATCATCTATTCCGGAAAGAAACAGCTTATATGTGGTTAGTGATCTCAACTCAAATTTCAAAATTTGGTCCCAAGGCAAATGTTTAATTATTAGGGTCAGAATAGCTCCTAAACTCAGCCAAGAAAAATTCTATATTACTTAATGTCACTCATGTGACCAGTAAATATTTATTAATACAACCTTTCAATTCATTTCAACCAATATTTATCAAACAGCTACTATATACCAACCATTGTGCTAGCTACTGGAGTGAAAAAGCACAAAGATGGATTTATTATTCCTGCCATTAAAAACTGACTACCAGGGGGAACAAATTTAAGGTTAAAAAACTTTTTGTTATACTGTGTTATCATCATAAGAAAAATATGCCTTCTAGAATGTTTTTGTTTTAAGATGTATGAGGGGAAAAAAGTTAAAAGCTTTCAAATGGAATGATTATTTATTAATTTTATAAAAGTGTTGACTTTTTCCCAAACAAATCAAGTCTACAGACAAAAAAAAAAATAGAGTGGGAAAAAAAGGATGAATGAATGAATAAATAAATAAGTAAATGGCACAAAAAGAAAAGCTCTTTTTTTACAGTAGAAGGGAAACTAATAGATGTAGTAGAAATGTTAAAGTTGGAAAATCATTAATAGATGCTAAAATGTTCAGTGAAACTTTGATAAGAAAGAGAATATTGAAACATTCTTTAGGGTTTTTTCCCCCCAGGAAATTACTTATTAATTACAAGGAGGAAAATAGTAACTTAACTGAGAAACTTAGCAGACACTGCTTTCAGTGATCAATGTTAACATTACTCATACTGGGAAATCATGTGCTTCTGAAATGATGATCTGGGGAGGATATAATATTATTTAAGTGATAACCCTGTCCCAAATGCATAACCTAAATACAGTCATGAGAACACATCAGAAGTACACAATTTTAGAAACATTTGATTAAATAACTAACCTACATCCTTCAAGAATATCAAAACAATAATGACAAAAGGCTGAGGAACATATTTAAATTAAAGGAAACTGAAAAGACATGACAACCAAATGTAATGTCTGGTCCTGGATTATGTTCTGGTGAGAGAAGCATACCTATGACTTAGATAATATTATTATGTTATTCAATTTTGTTGTTTTTATCATTCTACTATGACTCAGATCCTTTCTCTTATGAAATGCATACTGAATTTTGGAGTAAAGTCATAATAGTTGCATTGTATTATGAAACTGTTCATAAGATAATATATTGTAGAGAGTGGCAAATATTGCAAATATTAAAAACTGATAAATCTACATAAAAGAGCCTTTGGGAGTTCTTTATATTATTGAAAATTTTCTGTAAGCTTGAAATTATATCATAATTTAAAGAAATCCAGCTAGTATTATTCTAATGAATACAGAGATTATTATAAACAGTGGGATATGCCATCATAAGAACCTGATATATATGTATACAATTAGATTACTGGAAGGATGGTGTTTATATATGTATTTTACAAATAGCAACACGAATAAATCTCATAATGTTTTCAGTAAAAACATGCCAAAAGATTAATATTTACTGGGCAGGATCACTTAGGAATCTTAAATACACAGAAGTAGGGTGTTTAAGTAGACACATGTATCAAAGTAGCTGTTGTAAAAGCAAATTGTAAAAACAGATTAAATAAACCAGAATGAACATCTATAAAAAGGGAGACAGGGGAGTGGAAAAAGGGGAAGGGAAGTAGCATCAAAAATAATGAAGAAACAAAACAAGGAAGTGGCAGTGCATGCTCTTATTACTATTATCTGTCATGAATTTATGGGTATAGTTAATTAAATTCTCCTTACATTTAGGAAAAACGTTTAAAAGGTAAGGACAATCAAACAGGCAAATGTGTTTATTGAAATTAATTTTAAAAATAAGACCTCAAACATATACCACAATAGTTCTCCAATGTACTATGTACCCCTCAACTCTTCACTCACACCCCCCACTCCAGACCGTGAAAGGAGGATTCAATAACTTCAGTTCAATTATCAATATGTCATAAACACTGTGCCACAGATATTAACACGTAAGTGCACCTATGGAATATATTGCTCAATGTAACTTACAAAGAAATTGACATCGAACAGGTTACTAGAAAACATTTTGGGTGAATTACATGAATTTTTACTTGGTACCACTTAAAGCAATAGAGTGTATATGAAAGAGTATTTAGTTGTTATTCATTT
Source organism: Daubentonia madagascariensis (assembly GCA_023783475.1). Classification (NCBI taxonomy): domain Eukaryota; kingdom Metazoa; phylum Chordata; class Mammalia; order Primates; family Daubentoniidae; genus Daubentonia; species Daubentonia madagascariensis. The sequence continues at coordinate 2,311,429 of JAKFHU010000322.1, forward strand.
CCCGTACTTCTTTATTCAGGTTCATTCATTTAATAATCATTAAGAATATGTGCTGCCTTAATCTTGGAAATCTCTCAGGCATATAGAGGAGAAATTTTGTTGGTAGTTTTAAAATTTATTTATTTTGTTGTTATATATTTTGGTAGTCATTTGCAATGCCATAGAGTAGCGTTAAATACATCATGGTGACCACAGTGAAACAACTCCGGAAACATGCTGTTCTTCAGGGAAAGTGATGTGGTTTCACTGTCCCTTGGTAAAAAGTGACAAAGAACAAATAAATCAGAAACAAATCAGTCACCAGTAACATTTTTTCCAATGACTGAGCTTTCGTAAATGTCACAAAATTTGCAGAACATTGGAGACATGTACCACATAAAGCTGTAAGCATTTATTTCTCTTTTGTGATTTTTTTCTACCTTATTTTGTTATATTTTAATTGGACTTTGTTTCAGTTTCCAACTACTGGGTATCCCACAGGAGTGAAATTCTGAGAGGATGTTTTAAAAAGACTTAAACAGCTCCAGTGATTATTTAGACTTAGCAGTTTGTGGGATAATAAGTTGGAGTTTATCACTGCCAGCATTTCAAATGAGTGAACTTCATTTAGGAGAGAAGAGGTCAGTAATTCAGAATGTTCTATTTCAGTTGGAGAAGAAAAGTAGATACCAAAGAGAGTCCCTGTAGAGTCTGTGATCAAGTAGAAAGCAGAGGATGGAAATTAGGAAGGCTGCAAATCTAAGAAGCAGTAGCATTTCTGAGAAGAGAGAAATAAAATAAAAATAAAGGTTGGTAGAAAGGATGTAGTTTAAAGGCACCCAGGAGAAATCACCCTGGAGTTTTGAGCGATGATACTCTCATGAACAGGAGGAGGTTGAGTAATATAATTTCATTTGCCATTGTGACCATAATTACTAGCCTACCTGCATTTTGCATTCCAATGAGAGAAAAGATGTTTAAATTATTTTTGTTAGTTTTATTCTAAATGTTCCTAGCAGATCAAAGGAATTTCATACCAGTGGCTCTTTTTGTAATAGGCCAGGATAAATGTATTCAATTTTGAGTGCATAAATTAAGGTCTGCTAATTTGATTAGTTTTGTTTTTAGCAAGGAAAATTAATGAAATCCTTCATCAGGAAATGGTAATTCACTAATACCAAATAGTGTTAATTGATACTCATCTTGACTTTAGATATAGAGGTCAATTGAAGATTAAACAAAGAGTTTATCACTTGGGAATTAATAAAAGCACTGTCCCAAAGATGTTCTTAATTCCTGTAGGCAGAGAGAGAGAGAGAGAGAGAGAGAGAATGCAGAATCTTGAATTGGAGACATATTAGCCCATGCACTATATTTTGTGTTTAAATTATCTTACTGAAGTAGTTTTCATTTTTTTGTTCAAAAATTACATATAATCCTACTACTTCTTTTATATCCAGAAATTCTATCAAATAAAAATAGGTAACTCTTAGCATTAGTTTGGCATTTGATCATATATATATATACAAAAGGAATATTAATTGGAGTCATCATTACATTTAAGTAATACATGTGTTTTACTTCCATTGTGTTATTTTTAAAGATTGCACTTGTCTTGGATTCATAGTCATAATTTGTATGTTTAACATTTGCACAGCTCTTGTTTGTTTGAAATATCTGCTAATTCCATAATATACTTTCTATAAAATAAAGCATATTTTAGTTAATCCAACACACTCTGGATTTTAGAAGACTGATCTCAGAAAATTCCCCCATGATCACCTTTTTCTCACCTGATTTCTATGGACAACAGATTAGTGGTAAATAGTTTTAATTGAAGAATCATTGGGGAAGGGTACAGTGATGACATTAGAAGTTTGTATATAATGGAGAATAGAGAGAGAGAACTTTGTGATTTAAACAGTAATATATAATTTGATGCCAATTTGCTAAGATCTGAGGGATTGAATAATCAATGAATCCCCATTAACACCTGAGGAGGCAGTTGATTCAGGCAGTGAAAAAAAATCAATGTATGGTTGTCTTGATCTGAACATTTTATACTGAAGACATCAAAAATTTAAAGTATAAAAACTAGTTTTAATTTCCTCTTGTCATTTCAAAGCCTTTCTAATAGTAGGTGACATAGAAAGTCATCCCTTTTTGCTGACAAAGGCTACGGGCGTAATGAAAAAAGTACGAACTTTGGATTTAGAAGACCTAAGTTCAAGTCATTGATCTGTCTTTTCCTTTTTTGTGATCTTGAGAAAGTTTCTATTTTATTTACTAAATAAAATCGTAAAAAAGAAATTTCAAAGTATAAGCAATAAAGTGTTTGAGATTCCAATGCTATAATAATTCATAATTTATAAAATATTTTCTTACTTTTATTTTCAAATTTCAAAAAATATGCATGTAAAATTCTTAGAGAGATATGTAAAGTAAAAAAGTAAAATTTTCTTTGTACCCTCTCTCACTTTCATCATTAATAGTCAAGACAATTGCAGAATAAGATTTACCTGGGAACATACAGATTTTTAGTGGTTGTTTTATTGTTGTGATTTTGTATATTATAGCATATTAATAGAAATGCACACACATAAAGTTTTGCAACTTGATGTTTTCATTAAGTTATATTTTATGGATATATTTCCATTTGGATTCACTTCAGTTTTAGAAACTGCTGCATGTAATTAAATTTTGTGATTTAATATGTTTTATTTAACTTTAATCTATTGATGAAATGTTAAAGGTTTTAAATATTCACTATGATATACGATACAACAGATATCTATATCTATCTATTTATTTACATATATTCTGTGTGTATATATGTAAATATGTGTGTGTGTGTATATATGCTTTTGTAGATACTTTCATTTGTTAACATTAGTAAATCTATGATTATTCTGAAGATAAGTTTACAGCTTTGATAGCAATATAGACATAGTAATTGGCTTCTACATATTCCTGTAAAAATTTTGGGTTGCATCCATAAGATATATTCCTAGAGGTTCAATTGTTCTATTGTTTTGATAGATATTGGTAATACACTGTTGCAAGAGTTTATACTAATTTATACCCTCACCAGGAGTCTCTAAAAGTTTTTCTATATATTTTAAAAGTGTATATTTTCTATGTTTTTATATATTCCAAATCATTTTGTGTTTTGTAGTTGGTGAAGGTAAGAATTGTTTTTGATTTGGAAATAAACTCTAACTTGCAGAAAAGTTGCAATAATTTGCAAAATGCCAATAAAATATATATACCAAAACCAGATTCACCTGTAGTTTAGATTTTGCTCCACGAGATTTATCAATCTCTTGCTCTCTTCTCCCTACCCTCTCCCCTGAACCATTTGAGAATAGGTTGTATATATCACAGGCTTTCACTTCTAGAAAATACAGTGTTTATTTTTTAAGAATACATGTATATGTTTTTAGAGAATTTTAATGTGTTAATTATGTCTTTGCATTTCTTTTTCTAAGATTTACTTCTTCATACTCTTGTCTTTTCATCTGGGTCATTTGCCTTTTCCTTATTAATTTATAAGGGTTTCTGCTTAATGGATAAAAAAGGCATTTTGTAAACTTTTTTCTCAATTTTTTTCTTTATGAATTTTGGGTTTTGTATTATACAAAAATTATTTCAATGCTGGTAATATAGAAATATTGTCTTATATTCTTTTTAGTACAACTTATTTAATAAATCTGGAGTTTCATTTTGTACACTGCATGATGTAGGAGAAGACATTTTAAAGGGCCGATTTTTAAACTTTGAGTACAGAAAGCACATGTGTACTTTTTGTAATTCTTCCTGTAGCATTTGTGTGCCAACCCTATGTATCTTACAAACATGTATTAAGTGCCTACTATATACTGAGCACTGTGTGAAACTTTTTATTTAACAAAGAGGAAAGAGATATGGGAAATATCCTCAAAATCCTTAAAAAGGAAAAATTAGGAGACTTGCCTTCATTTTCCCACCATCATTATTATTCTTTTCATTAGATTCCTAGATATTTGGAACCCTTACTCTGTTCTCTGGCAACCTGGGTCCCTCCAATATAATATTTCATAAGTATTAGGCAAGATATACATATTCTTTATTTCTTTCCCAACATCCAAAACTACCCAATATTATGTCCTCTTCTTCCAGATCTCTATAATCTCATAAGAGGCTACCATCATTAATATATTAATTAATTGTTTTACTTCAAAATTACCATAATGTCCAAGTCTCAGAGATACCAAATATGGACACATTAGAATCACTCAGGGATCTTTAACAAATCCCAATTTTTAGGCCACACCATATTCCTACCCAAAGAGAATCTGCAGAAATGTCTCTATATTCATAATTTCTTTAGGTTTGTGTTTTCTTACATACATCTAGTAGATGGAGAAAATAATTGTGTTCAGAGCTTTCAGTTCCTATTTGCATCCTACATGATGCAAAAAATTACTCCCTCTATTTAAGGCAGAATTTGTCACCAGTTTCACTAATGACATTTTGGACTTGATAGCTCTTTGTTGTGGTGGCTGTCCTGAACATTGCAGAAGGCTTAGCACCATCCTTGGCTTCTACCCACTCGATGTCAATAACACTCTCCCATTCATTACAATCAATAAGGCCTCTAGAAAATGTCCAATGTCCTCTCTGGGTAAAACACCCAACATTTGAGATCACTGTTCTATGAAATGGAGAGAACTCTCATTTTCATGTCTGTCATGATTTATAAATACTATATCATCCCCAGATTAAAATATGACTCACAGACAAACAAAAGTCATTTAATTTACTCCTAGAGCTACATTGGAAATAGGAAGAGCCAACCAGCTGCATGGAAGAAAGAATGCTGATAGAAACCAAAATTATTCTTTGTTTTATTTTTTAAGATACTTTCATTTATTAAAAACATTAGTGAGTCTATGAGTATTCTGCAACTAGGTAATTATAGCTTTGGTAGCAATATAGTCATAGTAATTGCTTTCTATTTTCATGGATTCACCCAGTCATTAAAAAAATTCTTACAACCTAAAAAATAATTATTAAAAAAGTAGAAATATATCAAAAATATACATGTGAAAATTTAAATACTTTTTATTATTGTAATAATAATTACAGGAAAACTTCTTATGCTTGTGTCCAGAAAAAATTTAGTTTTTCTCTGAATACAAGAACATATATGCACACAGACATACACACATAAACACATATATACACATATATGTGTACCAGTTTTCTATTCAACTTTAGAATATACATATTATACGTAGGTATATGTATAAGTTTTATGCATTATATGCATATATGATATTTTTATTTTAATATTAAATTTATTATGTTTTACAGATAACCCAAGGAGATAGCTGACATCTATAACTATGAACCCATAAATTTTCTGTAAATTTAACTCTGGTTGTTTAAGGAAGAAATTGCTGATAAAGAAATTTATTTTCTCAAAATTTACAAGTAAAGAAATGCAACATTTTAATGCTTTAACTTTGTAAACTTAGAGGATGATTATTGCTGATAAAAGGCTCTTTTCCTAAATTTATAATGCATCTTAAATAAGTTTTCAATTCTTTCTCAAAAAATATATTAGGCACATTCAAAGAAAGCAAAATGAGGTCTAAACCTAATGCCCTGAGAAAAAATTTCCCACAAATGAGTGCAATTATGTATATTTTAAATGAAAATTACATAAGCTTTAAGTAAAAACTGATAATTTTCACATTTGAAAACAATTTATATTGTATGGTTTGTTAATTTTCATCATTAATGGGGGAGTATTATGCTCTAATTAATTTTGTATTTAAATGAATGGTGTTTAAAATGTCAAATAATCTAAAACATAAAAGGCAGATTTCAAATAGAATGTATTATCATAGTGCATACTATCATTAACATAAGCTAACATGTATCTGTTAATGTTTATCTGAAGTAGGTACTTTTAATTGTAGAAAAAGAATATTGTTTATTGGGCGAGACAGAATTTTATGAAATGATGCAAGGAAACGCAGGTAACTGCATTAATATTTTCTCCAATAAGAGATGTGCTTCTCAGGATTGTACTAGTAGCTTATTTTGACCAGGCTTATGGCCTGCTGCCTATGCTTCTGTGCTCATCTAGTCTACAGGTCTTAGTAACCAATAAATGGATAATTCCACCAAGGTATACAATTATATTTTCCATAAGTTCAAATCTGATACTGCCAAATAGCAATCAGTACTCCTCACTAGGTCTTTGGAAACAGGACGACATCTGTATAGAGACTGACCCTGACTATGGAGAAGAAAAAAGGATGGTTTATTCAATGGAGATCTAAATAAAATTTATATTTATTGTGTATTTGGAGTGCTTCATAGTATTTCTATGCTTAAAGGCAAAGATTATTAGAAGGCAACTGCTACCTAACACAGGCAGGGCCACTGAAAGTCTTGTAAATTGTTGTTATGTAAGAAGAACATTGTTCTTTTCTTCCTGGGTGTAATATTATACAGGGTTTGTTGGTGGTTTGAACTAGAACAGTGCCATCACCTAGTGATCCTGAACTAGGACAGCAATGGCTTCATGATATTGTCTCTTGAGACTCAGTAGACAGTTGTGACTTTTTGTTTTCTCTCAACGGGAAAGGAAAAAATCTACTTATTTTTTATAATATTTATTTGTTTGAAAAAGGAGAGTCAAATGTTAAATGGGAAGATTTTCTGGATTTGTTTATGTGAAAAGAAAGACCTGAATGTGGAGTACTACTTTTTATTTTTTCTTTCTTTCTTTTCTTTTTTGAAAACTTCACTCCATTAAAGAGCTTCCTTTCCTCCACTTTGTGTAAGTTTCAGAGAAAGATAATTATAGGATGCTAAACTCAAAAATATATGTGTAGGCAAGGCAAAAATATATGTGTAGTTGCTCTTTCTTACTCTTTTACCTGGGAATGTAAATTGTGGGCAGAGACACACAGAAAATTTACTGAAGGAGCAACATTTAAGGTTGTAATCATAAATAGAAGATCCATGATTTCCTACTGTTGAAAGCCTTGGGTCTGCCCAATTTCCACTTATTGCTTCTAGTTAATCCCATATTCCTCCAATCTTGTAATCATGTACCCTGTATCCATTGAGTTATTTTGTTTTTGCTTTTGTTTTCTGTGGAGCTAAGAATTTCTTTAATTTTCATTACTAGCTCAAAAATATCAGCTCTAATGTTTACAATCAGGAAGAACAAAGAAAATTATTGGAGACATAAAAACTGGATAAATCTTTAAAAGATTTAATGCTTTACATTAATTTTAGTATAGTATGAAATAGAAAAATTATAATTAACAGACATATTATCTAGTTACTTCAAGGATATTATTTAAATTAAGACTAAAGAAAACAAAAATAAGTCACTTTCAAGAAAATTTAAATAAAATTATTAAATAGTACATCAGTATGACAAAAAAATTATTAAAATGATTAGATTTGAAACACTCATACAATACTGAGAAAAAGAGCCAAATATTATAGTAGTATAGAACATTATTATGTTTATATATGTATGTATATATACAGAGTAAAGCCAATGTGAAAAAATATTGACTGTGGTTACTTCAGTTTGAATTATGAATAATTTCTCTTTTCTTGTTTATAATTTCTACATGTAAAAACATTTCCAAGTATTAAATCAAGAGAATTTTCTCATGTTTTGAAATTTTGAAATTGAGTCAGAAACTATGAAGGGTCTTAAATTTTACCCTTGTATATATGTATATACATATAGATAGATGATAGAAACTTATATGCATGCATACATACATGCTAGCAGAAAAATGAGGCCTCTGGGCAAAAGCAAAGACCAGAACTTTATTTACTCACAGCAACACAAGGGCAGAAAAACATTCTGACATTCCTTCCTATGTTAGCATTCTCCAGAGAAACATATAGATAGAAGATACAGATAGGAGATATAGACAGAAGATAGACAATAGATAGATAGATACTTAAGAGATAGATAGATATGGAAATAGGAAAAGATTTACGATGAGGAATTGTCTTATGCTCATACAATTATGGAGTCTGGGAAGTCCAACAATCTGCTGTCTGCAACACCTGAGAGAGCCATGAAAGCTGGTGGTGGAATTCCAGTATGAGTCCAGAGGCCTTCAGAACCAGGAGAACCAATGGTGTAGATCCTAGTCCAAGGGCAGGAGAAGGCCAGTATCTCAGCTCAAACAATCAGGCAGGAATCAAAAGGGGTGAATTTCTCCTTCATCTGATTTTTGTTCTATTCAGACTCTCAATGGATTTAATGATGCCCACCAAATTTGGGAGGAAAATCTACCCTAGTAAGTATACAGATTCAAATGCTAATCTCATCCAGAAACACCCTCACAGACACATCCAGAAATAATGTTCAATCTGGGCACCCCATGGCCAGTCAAGTTGACATATAAAATTAGCCATCATACACGGTTTGTGTGTTTCAAGGAATTGATTCATTTCATTTATGCTATCAAATTGATTGACATAGAGTTGCCCATAGAATACCCTCATTGTCCTTTTAATTCTTATGGTGTCAGTAGCAATGGTACCACTTTCATTTCTGATATTATTAATAGCAATTTATGTCTACTTGTTTTTTTTTTCTTAGTTAGCCTAAGTAGAAGTTTTATTGAACTTTTCAAAGAAACAGGCTTTTGTTGCTTTAATTTTCTCTATTGCATTTCTATTTTCAATTTCATTTTTCCTTTTTCTGCTTACTTTAGGCTTAATTTTCTTTGTTCCTCTAGATTCTCAAGATAGATGCTTAGGCCATTCATGTTAGGTATTTCTTTTGTTTTCTACTATATGCACCTAGTGCTATAAATATCCCTCTCAGTACCAAAATATGTAACCCACAAATTTTGCTAAGTTGTGTTTTCATTTAGTTTGGAACATTTTTTACATTATCTTGAGGCATTATCTTTGATCCATTAATTATTTATAAGTGTGTTGCATAATTTTTAAATAGTTTGGGATTTTCTAGCTATCTTTCTGCCATTGATTTCTTATTTAATTCCTCTGTGGCCTTAGAATGTACTCTATATGATTTCTGGTCTTTTAAATTTGTTACAGTATCTTTTATGACCCATCATGTAGTTTATCTTGGTGAATGTTTCACACGAGCTTGAGAAGAATGTTTATTCTTCTTTTGTTGGATAGAGTATATTATAAATGTCAATTAGATCAAGTTAAACGATATTGCTATTAGGATTATCTATATCCTTACTAATTTTCTTCCTGCTTATCTATTAACTACTCACAATAAGATGTTTATGTCTCAAACTATAATGGTGGATTTCTCTATTTTTCCTCGCAGTTCTATCTTTTGTCCCATTACTTTGTTACTCTTTTGTTAAATGCATAGTCTTAGAGGATTATTTTGCCTTACAGAATTGACATGTTTTGCATTATATAATTGCCCTCTTTGTTCCTAATTATCTTCCTTTTTTCGTTTCTGATTGATCTGCAATTAGTTTAGCTTCTCCAGCTTTATTGATTAGTGTTATTGTGGTATATATTTCCTCATCCCTTTAATTTCAACTTACTCTTGTCTTATATTTAAAGTGGGTTTATTTTAGTCAAAATATATTTGATTTTTGTTGTTTTGTCCACTCTGACAATTTCTTTCAATTTGTGTATTTAGACCATTCACAGTTAAAGTGATTATCAATATTGCTGGGTTAGTGTGTTTGTAGTTGATTTTTATTCATTGCTCTTGTTCTTTTTTCCCCTTATTTTTCTACCTTGTTTGGTTTTAATTGAACATTTTATATCATGTCATTTTATATTGCTCTTAACATACCAATTATATATCTTTTTTAAAAAAATGTTTAATTGTTTTTTTGGTGTTCACAATATACAGTTTTAGCAAATCTAAGTCCACTCCCACATACACTATACCACTTCATGTGTAGTTCAAGTATCTTTGAAAAGAATATTCACACTTGCTTCCTCCTGTCCCTTATGACATTGCTGTCATTCGTTTTCTTTAACAATATACTACACACGACTATTATATACTTTGTAATGTTTTAGATCAATTAAGAATAAAAAATAAAATATTTATTTTATTTTCATTTACTTATTCTCTGGTGCTTTTTTAAAAATGTAAGTTCAAGTTTCTAACTTCTACCAGTTTTATTCTCCCTTTTAACACTTATTGCAGCGTACTTTTGCTGGCAATAAATTATTCTAGTTTTTGTTTGTCTGAGGAAGAAGTCTTTATTTATCCACTCTTATAGGATAATTTATGTGAATATAGAATTATGGTGTTTTGTTTTTTTGAACACTAAACTTTTCACTCCAATTTTTTCTTGCTTGTATTATTTATGATATAAATCCACTGCAATTTTAATGCTTATTTTTCTATAGGTAAGGTGTTTTCTCCTCTTACTTCTTTTAAAATTTTCTTTTTTTTGAATTTGTAATTATCCTTTTATTTTTATTTTATTTGCCATTTATTCATATTCTCAGGGGATTCAGTGTTCACTGAGAAGAAGGGGATTGAAACCCACAGTCAGAGCCAAAGAAACAATCAAGTGAGTGAATAGACAACCTATAGAATGGGAGAAAATATTTGCATGCTATACATCCAATAAAGGGCTGATAACCAGAATCTATAAAGAACTCAAACAAATCAGCAGGAAAAAATCAAACAACACCTTTAAAAAGTGGGCAGAGAAAATTTTCTTTGTCTTTGGTTTTATGCACCTTGGATGTGATATGCCTAGGAGTGTGACTGTGTTTGTGTGTATATGTGTGTGTGTGTGTATATTATCCTGCTATGTGTTATCTGAATTTCTTGCACTTGTGGTTTGGTATCTGTCATTAACACTGAAAAGTTCTTGGCAATTATTGCTTCAAATATTTCTTCTAAGCTGTGTTCTTTTACTTTCCTATTGATATTCCAATTATTTGTATGTTGAAACTTTTATGATTGTTACACATTTCTTCAATACTTTGTTCTGTGCTTTTCATTCTTTTTTTCTTTTTGCATTGCAATGTGAGAAGTTTCCAGAGATCTATCTTCAAGTTCACTCATTCTCTTAGCTATGTGGAGTCTATTGATGTGAGCATACAAGGGATTCTTTATTTGCACTACTGTGCTTTTTATTTCTAACATTTCCTTTTGATTATTTCTTGGTTTCCGTCTCCCTGTTTACATTATTCATCTGTTCCTTTCATTTTGTACACTTTTTCCATTACAGTCCTTAACATGTTAATCATAGTTATTTAAAATTTTCTGTCTAATAATTCTAACATTTGTGTCATACCTTAGGCTTATTCTGTGATTGCTTTGTTTCCTCAGATTGTGTTTCTTCTTGCCTTTTGGCATGCTTGTAATTTCCTGTTGAAAGTATGGAATAGGAATTGAGGTAAATGGGCCTTTAACGTGAGGATTTACATTAACCTGGCTGGGATTTGGGCTATGTTTAATGTTTGTTGCAGCTTTTATACCAGAAGCTTCAAATTCTTTTATATTTTTGTCTCCTGTCTTAATTTTGGGGAGATATGTATGTATATATATTCCTCCTCAATAGAGTATACATTGTGCGCTTCTTTCATCAAAATCCACTATAATTACACTGGAGCCCTGTTTGTATTAGCAAAGTAGCAGGGAAGGGGAATGTTCTGTAATCTACTGATTAAGATTCAGTGTTTTAGTGTCCTGTGTTTCCATGCTGTGACTTTCACAAGCTTTTTATTCCATGATATTACCACACCAAACTGGGGTCTGCTCATCTGGTGTAGTAGAGCCAGACACTGAAGCCAAAGAGTTGCAGCCACTGAAAGAAGCTTTATGTGCAGGGTGCCATGCAGGGAGTACAGGCAGCTAATGTTTAAAGCTTGAACTCCTAGATACCTTACAAGTCAGGGTTTTTAAAGTCAGGGGTACATTTCAGCAGGGCAAAAGTGCTGGCCTGGCACAAAAAAGAGAGATCCTGAAGTGGGGCAGGGAATATGTGGATTCAGAGATTCTTGGATTGGGGGAAATAAGTGTGACACACCCCACAGGGGGAAATTTAGAACAAAGAATGGTAGTCAAAGTTCAGTTCCTAAATTCCCCCTTATCTGTATTTTCCATCCAGTGGGGGTTTCTGAAAAACAACTCAAGAACATATGTTAAGATGCTGTCTTTTAGTGTCCATAGGGAACCAAACACCTCATGACTCTGGCTGGCTTGGAGGGCCACCATTCTCATCAAGTTGCCCGTTCAGTTTTTAAGTCTGGCCAGGTTCCCAGAAATTCCCCTGGGGAACTCAAGATTTTTTCTTTATTTTTATAGCGGGGATGCCTCACAGGCCCCTAAGAGGGGTTCCTGCTCTGTCTCAATAAAGTATTTATCCCATCCCCTACTTACTTCCCTGGCTGAAAATTTCCCAATTTATTTTTCCTTGCACCCCAATCCCCCTGCGACTGTGTTCCCCACTTTCTGTGAGTCCATTCTAGAGGGAGCCAGACTGGAGACCAGCTCTCTGTTCCCTGCTGGGATAAAGTTTCACAACTGTGCTCCATCAAAGTACTTACCCTTGGAGAGTAGTACTTTGTTATGGAGAAGAGTCCGGGTGTTTTTCACAGTAGTTATTATGATTCTCTTCTTGCAAAAGTTAAGACGGGAAATTTTTTGGATCCTCACAGTGAAAACACAAAAATCATGAGGTCCCTGGAAGAAAGACCACTAAAGCCTTAAAAAAGACCACTGTGGCCCCCTTAAGACTCCAGTCACATGAGTTTCTCACTCTCACACTAATCCTCAGTTAGTCTCCAATTACTCGTCAAAATTACTATTTAAGTGTTTATACCAGTTTATGGCTCCAGCAGCTTCTGTCTCCATCAATAAGCAGATCTGGGTGACTGCATCTCCCTGGGTGTGCTTGTCTCTCCTGACATTTGACTGGCGGCTTACCATGCAAACTTAGTTCTTTCATGCATCCAAGAAATGGACTAAAATAAAATCTTAAGCCCCCCAGCTGACTGAATGGATGGACCCCCTCTTTGCCAAGGGGACCCCAGAAATACCCTAAAGCTGAGTTGCTAGCCATGAGAAAGGTGGTCAGACATGCCTTATCATGCCCCCTTCCCTTCTTGGAGATATCCTTTGTAACTGAGTAACAGGCCTAAGGCTATGCAAGACAAAGCTTAAAAGACACCTGCTGCCATCCATTTACTCAATAAGTCACTCAGTTTTCCTTAAACGTCCAGTCACTTGTCTGTAATAGACATCCTTATCTTAACTTAAAATATTCCAAGCCTTTAGACAAAGCTTCATTTCTTTAACCAATTACAAATCAGAGAATCTTAAAATCCACCTATAACCTATAACACCACCCCCGCTTTGAGATGTCTGGCCTTTTCTGGCCAAACCAATGTACGCCCTCCACGTATTGACTTAGGGTTTTATGTGTAATTCTTTTCTCCATAAATATATTAAATATAAAACCAAGCTGCAACCCAGCTGCTGTGAGCACATTTTCTCAGGACCTCTTGAGGCCATGTGCTCCTAGCCAGTCGCACTTATTTGGCTCAGAATGAACCTGTTTAAATTATTTTACAGAGTTTGGATCTTTTTCCTTTAACAAAGAAAAGCCATTGATTTTTGAGTTTGTCAAGCTTTTTCTTTTTGTAAGGATAGAAGTTGTGGCTTCCATACTTTTTATATGTTAGAGCTGAAATTGGACTGGGCTGCATGTCTGCCTCAATTTTAACTTACTATCAGCAAAATGTTTTTCATAAACTTAGGTTTTGCATTTCTATCTCTTCAAGATATTCTGTTTATGCAAACATGTAAAACTCCTTCCCACACTCTCAGAAAGTTCTCTCAATTGCACTCTGCTTCTCTGTTATTGTTTAGAAACATCATAAAATGTCATGTATAAGCATATATAATAAAAATCCTACTACACAACATGCCCTTTAGAACAGTTCTGTTTCTTACTCTGATTCTGATCCTGGAGAAGTTCTTTGTAATGTTCAAATTGGTCTCTATCACAAACTACATTTTATAGGAGAATTATCTCATTATCTTGATTTTGCACCATAAAAGACAACACTGGGACAGACACCACAAGCAAGAATTTTTCTGTATAAAGCAGTGGTTCTCAGACTGGCTGCATATAAGAATTAATTTGGAAGCTTTTAAAATACACTAGTGCCTGGTCCACTGTGGAGGGTGACTGATTTCATTCACACTTTATAAAGAAAGTGACCCCACACAGTTTTTTCTTTATATAACTTTTCAGGTATAAAGTATAACAGAGGAGTTAAAAATCAGTTTCATACCTGAAATAATGAACTTCCTCAAAATTATAAATTCTTTGCTCCCAAAGGTACCATGAAAAGATAAACTATAGAATGTCAGTTATATTTTCAAATTATATACCCGATAATGGATTTTCAACCAGAATATCAAAAGAGCTATTACAACTCAATAAGAAGAAGATAAACAATACAATTAATACATGGGCAAAAGGTTTGAATAGACATTTCACCAAAGAAGATACAAGAATGAACAGTAAGCACTTGAAAGGCATTCAACCTTATCTGTCATTAAGGAAATGCAAATTAAAGTCATAATGAGATAACACCTCACACTTATTAGAATGACTATAATGAAAAGCACAGATGATAATAAGGTGTTGGCAAGAATGGAGAGAAAGTAAAATCTTCATACATTGCTGAGAGGAAAGGAAAATTGTTTGGTTACTTTGGAACAGAGTTTGGCAGTTTTTAAAAATGTTAAACATGCATTTATCCTATGACCCAGCAATTCTACTCTTAGGTGAATACTCAAGAGAAATGAAAGCATATGTTAACCCAAATATAATAGTTAGATGTGAATATTCAGAGCAGATTTATTCAAATAGCCAAAAAGTAGAAATAACCTAAATGTCCATCAACCAGAGAATGGAAAAACATAATGTCGTATATCTATACAATGGAAGACTACTGAGCAGTAAAATAACAAAGTACTCATACACGCTATAACATAATGAACCTCAAAAATATTGTTAATTGAATACAGCTAGATGCCAAAGACCACATATTGTATGATTTTATTTTTATGAAATGTCCACAAAGGGCAAATCTATAGAGACAGAAAGTAGATTAGGGTTGCCTGGGATGAGAGTGTGAAAGGGCAGTGATTGCAAATGGCAGAAGGGATCAATGCAGGGTGATGAAATGCTCTAAAATTATATAGTGATGCTGATTGTCCAACTCTAAATTTACTAAAAGTCATTGACTTGTACACTCAAATGGATAAAGTTTATGATTTGTAAGTTATTCTCAGTAAAGCTGTTAGAAACACTGATGAAGAATGTGAGAAGACACAAATTTTGAACATTCCTTTACATTAATAATAATCTGAATGCCTGGGAGAAAAATGGTCATGTAACTTAAAATTACTATGTTCCGGAAATTCACATATGAAAATATTGACAGACACAACAAAAGATACTTCACTATTATCTCTTCACAATTTAAGATGAAGTACATAAGAAATTAACAACTTGTGTTCCCCTATGTATGGCAAATATTTATCAGAGGTAGATTTTGGAGTTACATAGAGCTTTGTTGAACATCATGTTTGCTATGTCTCTTATATGAGTTCTCTGTGATTCAGTTTCTTTATTTACACATTGGAGATATTAATGCTCTTTCTATTTATTATTCATGGTCAGAATGTAAAAGATTGACCTAAAAAGCTAATTCATGCATACCTTGAAATGTAACAGAAAATGAATATTAGTTTTTACCTACTCCTCCTAGTATGTAGTTTTATGAACAAGTACCTAGAAGATAATAGTTTCCTAGGGCTGGCATAACATATTACCATAATCTAGGTTGCTTAAAACAATAGAAATTTATTCTCTGACAGTTTTGGAGACTGGAAGTCTAAAATCAAGTGGTTAGTAGCGTCATGCTGTGTCTGAGAGAGATCTTTCCTTGCCTTTCCCTAGCTTCTTGTGGTTGCTGGAAATCCATAGTGTCCCTTAGCTGGCAGGCACATTGTACCACTCCAATCTCTGCCTCTGTTGTCCCATGGCTTTCTTCCCTCTGTGTCTTCACATTATCTTTCCTATGTGCATCTGTGTGTCCAAATTTTCCTCTTCTTAGAAGGACATCAGTCTTTAGATTAGGGGGTCACCATAATTATGTGTGATCTTATTTTAACTTGATTACATCTGAAAAGACCCAATTTCTAAGATAGATCACATTCACAGGTGTTGGGGGTTAGGACAAGAACATATCTTTTGGGGGGACACAATTCAACCAACAACACAGGCTGAAGAAAAAGTTATGTAAAACCTAACTTGAAAAACAAATAAGATCAGCTTAAACAAATGGATTTATTGTGATCAAAATAATTTCCATTAGGCCCCTTTGAAGTGAGCTCTCTTATTAAATTTTGAAATGTATTTGAGACATTAAGATTTGATGTATTCCCATGCATATGCATATTTCCTAAGGATTCAATTTTTTGGTGCCCCACATTAGGAGTTTCAAGACTATTTATATATTAGTTCATTAAATATGAAATGTCCATTTTTGAATCAAAAGCTTAGTTTGTTATATCTCAAACAAGAAGCAGTACAATTAATCAAAGTATGCACCTAAACTATAGACACTGTTTTGCCATCTTAACATTAGCTTGTTTATGCCAGCAGCAAAGAAGCCTGGAGAGCGAGTAGCAATGAAATCGCAAAAAGCATTTTCTACAGCTTGTTGAGAATGGAATATTTTTCCTTGCAAGAAGTGGTCCGAAGCTTGGATAAGAGGTAGTCAGTTGGTGCAAGGTCTGGGGAATATGGTGGATGACAAATGGTTTCGACGTCTAGCCTCTATAGTTTGAGCAGTGTTGTTTATGTGATATGTGGTTGAGCATTGTCTTGTAAGAGGATTGCGCTGTCTTTATTGACAAATCTCAGCTGCTTAATTGCAAGCATCCTCTCATTTCGTCCAACTAGTTGCAGTAGACAGCCACTGTAATAATTGTCCAGGTTTCATGAAGCTATAGTGGATAATACCAGCGCTGGACCACCAAACAGACACCATTAGCTTCTTTTAATGAATATTTGGTTTTGGACTGTGTTTTGGCACTTCATCTTTATCCAACCATTGTGCCAAATGCTTTCAACAGTCAAAAAGGATCTATTTTTTGTCACACATACCAATATGGTGTAGAAATGGTTCACCTTTATGTCATGACAACAATGAACGGCAAGCTTCAAGACGATTTTTCTTCTGATGCTCTTAATTCATGCGGCACAAAACTATCTACCTTCTTTACCTTGCCAATTTGTTTCAAATGGTCCAATATTATTGCAATAGTAATGTCAAACCTTGCTGCTAATTCACATGTAGGTTGAGATGGATTTGCTTCCACTACAGCTTTCAGCTCATCATTATCCACCTTGGTCTCAGGTCACCCATGTGTCTCAGATTAAATTCACCAGGATGGAACTTCTCAAACCATCAACTTACTGTGCATTCATTAGCCAAATTCTTCCCAAACACTTCATTGATATTTTGAGCTGTCTGCACAGCATTGGTTCCACGAGGGAACTCATATTTGAAAATAACATGAATTTTTGACTTACCGTGGTTTCACAAAAATTACTCTAAAAAAACTTTGAAAGATAATCACAAACTGAACCCTGTGTTTGAAAAAATGAGAATGTATCTTCACAATAAAAATAAAACAAGAAATGTCAGAGATATCAACTGTCAAACTTAGTACTTAAGGAAATCGGACATTTCATACTTAATAACCTTAATAAAACAATAATAAATGTCTCCAGTATAATATTTAAATTATTTATATTTATACAATATTAGTATTTCTAAAAACATTAAGAGGCAGGATTTTAGAACATTGTAAATATATATTGTATGTATATTATATAAACATAGGCTAGCAAAATGAACATAAGAAGATTCAAATAGTGTTAATTTATATATGCCTTTAAGGAATATTTTACTGTTAGCTGGCAAATAGATTGACTATAAATATATGTGTAAGAGACAGTATAATCACAGACAGGAATTAATCTTGTTCCATGTTTGGTGTTTAAAAGTTAAATACAGTGTCTATTGGGCTCCTAACATAACTTAGCTTTTAACTGACTAATGAAAATTAGGCTCACTGAATAATTTCATTCCAAATTAATCAGAGAGAAATAATATATTTTATTTGATTTATTTTCAAGATATGAGACATTTAATTAGATTATATACCTATTGCTGCAGGTATGGCATTTTTATACACTTTCCTACATAAACATAGTACAATCCACTTATGGATATAAACATGTTTGCAAATAAAACTAGTTACTTAAGCTAGACAATTATAATTGTTCAAGTACATTAAAAATCAGGAAGTTTTAAAAAAAATAGAACTATAATGATATTCAAAAAAATTTTTCATTGAGTTAAAATTAGTTTTAAAACATTAACACATTTCCTTATTTGAAAAATGCCAATTCAAATATTGTAATTTTATTTTTCTTTCTTCAAATGAAGAGTTCTTGAAGCATATGTGCATTATTTATGCTATATCTACTCTAAGTCATTAAAAGTACAATTTATGAAACAGCTGACAAATTTCAGAAGAGTTTAGACTTGTTTCATTTATTTGTTAGAATATATACCTTCATTTCTGAACTGGCTGATTTAAATCTGATAGACAAAAAGCATTTACCTCTCATAACTGTTGTGATTCTCTATATCACTTTTCCTCAAGTCTGATGGCAATTTTCAAATTATAAACCAATACATTTTGTAATGAAATATAACAGGGACAGAAGCTTAGACAAATCACGAGAACTTCAATTTAACAGATTTTCTCACCACAGAGGTAGAGAGACACATGTACGTACATGCTTGTCTGCACACACACAGCTGTATTTGTAGTTGTTAAAGTTAAACTCATTCAAGAGGGACAACTCTATTTTGCCAGAGATACAATCAACTTCTAGTTGTGGTTTCAACAGATTGTCCCCAAATAGTTCTAATACATCTTTTATATAAGATCCAGAACTGTTATTGATTTTGTAATCTTTCCAGGAGAATTTGTGACCTAAAGTCAAAATTTATGGCCTATGTTCCAAGAACATTCAGTTTTGATAGATTCCTATAGAAAATCAATGAGTAGTGTACGTCAGTTTATACCATTCTCTTTCTTGGAGACCTCCTGGAACTCTGCACAAATCTATGCTGAAAGATTTTATCTTTCATTTGTCGCTAACTGTTTTTAAAACATTTTGGTCATACCATTTGTTTTCAATTCAATAAAGTCATATTTTATGTGGTAGTATTAAAATCAAAAACAAAACCAAGAAACAAAACAAACTGGAACAGAATAGAATATTGAAACCAACCTACACATATATGGCATTTGATCTGCTATAGCGGTGGTACTGGAAACAGACTTTTCAATTAATATTGCTGGGTAATATGGAATTTTCATATGGAGTAATAAAAATAAGACTTCTCCTCTATCTCAAACTACTGATACGGCAAAGTAACTACTCTGGTATTATATGCTCCAGTTGAACATAGACACATCTTTAAACTAGCACTTTCCTTCCTAGATATATATCCAACAAAAATACATGCACATCTGCAGTGAAAAACATATATCAGAATGTTTACAGCTGTATTATTTGTAGTTTCCCCATAATTAAAACAACTCAAATGCCCATTGTATTTTAAGAAATATTTATGTTACTTAACAAGAATTTTTTTTTTTGAGACAGGGTCTCACTATGTTGCCTGGGCTAAAGTGCAGTAACCCGATCATAACTCACTGTAACCTTGAACTCCCGGGCTCAAGCCATCCTTGCCCCTCAGCCTCCCAACTTGCTAGGATTACAAGCGTGAGACACCACACCTGGCCTTAATATGGGTATTTTTTGATGATCAGTGAGGTATAAACACAGAATAACACCACAGAGAGGGACATGAAAGTGAAAGAGATTTATTATACTAACATGTCTAGAAGAGGGAAGTACACTATGCCACACAGGAGCCATAAGGAAGGAGCTTCAAAGGAAAGGCTTGCCCAAGCAGGTTGGAGCCCAGAGAGAGGGTGAGGACCCGTGGGTGAGTGAGTTTATTGGGGGTCGGGGGAGTATGCTAGCGAAAGACGTGAGGGAATTTTACTGGTGCATTCTAATGTTACTAGGTCACAGTCAGGGGTGGGCAAGAAGGGGAACTTGTAGTAGAGACCAACCTTATCACACAGGTGCACCTGGTAGTCTGGACAAGTTGTTCACAGCCTGTTGGTGTAAACATTGAGGCATCAGGAAAATAGGAAGCTTAAAAAAATTTAGAAAACACCCATAGATATTAAATAGATGAACTTGGCATTATACACAGCAACAAAAATGAACAAATGGTTATACATAAAAATGTATAATTACATATGCGAACTAGACATAAAGGATTGTAACTTGTATTATTCTGTTTATATACATTTCAAAATTAAACTTCAAAAAACAAGACAGTGGTACCTTTGAGAAGGAGGGAAAGATAGTGACTTCTTTGGGTGTTAGTCTTATTTTATTTCTTAAAATATTTATTTATTGATAGTGATTCTACTTGTGATAATACAAGAAACCATAAATTTTAATGTGCACTTGTATGCATTGGTTTCTCAATATAAAAGCATTTTTAAACACATATAATATTTTAATAATATGTTAGCTGCCTCTAGATAGAAAAAAATTTTAAAAAATAGTTTTTCTTATAAACCTGATTGAATTTTTCTTTATATATTGGCTTACCCATACTCAAAGCTACAGTTAAGTATTTATTTTAATACTACAAAATGTTATAGTTACTTCTCAGTTTTCTTATAAGGAAATTTAAAACTTGAGAAAAATATAGACCATACCAGTTGAAATGTTTCTAAAATTTCAGAAAGTGATGCCAATGATAAAATGAAGTAACCATACAAGAAACATACAATAGATAGTAATCATAGAAATGCATGCAAAGAAACACATTTCATACGTATCAAAGTAAACAAATGTGTGACATAAATCAAGCAAGAACATCTGAGCATTTTATTTCATTCACGAGACTTTGTGAACATGACACTTGAAAGAAGTTTAGCAGTCATGAGAGCTAAAACTACAGATGTCTGTGGTAGCATCTATCCATAGAAACTGTTTGTAATTCAAATTGGCATAAATCCAGTTAAATATTTTAAAATATGCATATAAATCTTAGAGATAAATGCTCTTCATTTCTTGTTAAGACAATGAAAATTTCTTTTAAAAATAATGGGAAAAAGATCTGAATTATTGATTAATACCATTTGATTTACTCAGGATTTATCAAAGAGATGAAATATTTACTTTAGCCTTATAGAATCATAATGTTTTAAATCTAGAATCTTAAAGCTCATAAAATCTAAATCTCTCACTTTACAGGTTTCCAAATTTAAAACTTTTGAAGTTAAAGAAGAGAGGCATGATAGCAAGAAAGAACTTGTACTCTTATGAAGAAAGCCAAAATAACAATAATTCTCTCTGAATACAGTAGATTTTCTAAAACTATATTACAAGCCCATAAATAAAATTCATAAATTACTAGCAAATAAATTCTAGCCAAATACGTTAGAGAAATCTGCATTCTATAGCACACTCCTAAAGATTAACAATGGATATTAATAGTTATTAATGAATCACACAATTGACATTAATGAGTAGTAAAGGATCAGAAAACTATGTTTAAAAAATTTTTTAAAAGATGATTAATCTAGATTTTTCCAAGATTATTTGGCCACAGAACACATTCCTTCCATCCCAACATAATTCTTACCAGGGAGGTGTTGAGGAAGAATTCCCTACTTTGTGATTGGTTAGGGCAGAAATGCAATAGTAAGAAACTTCTAACTGGTCCCCTGAGGATTTTTCATTCACAACAAGGAGAATAAACATGGGAGAACAGACAAAGAGAATAGGGTGTGCTGGTCAAAAAAGATATGGTGGCAATAATTTGCCTCTATATCTACCAAGTAAAATTTGAAAATTTAAAATAATGAAAATAAAGAATTGACTCATGTTATATTATGAAGGCTGAAAAGTCCAAATATCTGCAGTTGGCAACCTGGAGACCAAGGAGTGCTGATGTTGTAAGTTCCAGTCCAAAAGCCAGCAGGCTTGAGATCCAAAATGAGCCGATACCCTAGCTAAATAAGTCAAGCAGGAGTTCCTTTTTACTCAGTCTTAAATTGATTGGATGATATCCACAACCATTAGGGAGGGCAATATGCTTTATGTAGTCCAGTGATTCAAATATTAATCTCATTCAGAAACACCTTCACAGACACACCAAGAACAATGTTTGATCAAATGCCTGGGCACTCCGTGGCCCAGTCAAGTTGACACATAAAATTAACCATCACAAAATCTCCCTAGATTTGTCATTATTTCCCTCAGAGATTATTGTCCTTTTATAAGTTTGCCTAAATTATCAAAGTAAATATTGAATTTTGGACTACTTTGTTATATTTTTAGAAAGCAAAGGCCTTTCATGGGAGTTTACTTTCATAGAAAGAATATGTGATTATAATTTGTAAAATTAAAAATACTGAATACGTATATGCATGCATTCAACAAATTATTACTGAAAACCTAACCTGTGCATAAGCTTAGTTACAAAGAAAAATATAAAAAAAGATTCCTCTCCTCAAGAAGCTCAGACATGGAAAAGGACGTTTGTAAATGAAGAAAATGCTATTCATTCAGAATATCATGCAATGCAATGAAATCAATTCTATAGGAATTTTAAAAGTATAATTAATAATTTTAAAAGTCAAAGTAGAATAACTGCAAGGAGAAAAAAGTGGCTCAGGGAACGGTTACAAAAGAAAATTTCTTTTTTTCAATCTCCCACACCTGTGTTTTGTTTTTTGGGCGTTTTTTTTTTTTTTTTGGTCTTAAAGTAGGAACAAGAGTCAGAGTTATCTGACAGAATATATTGCATTTAGGCAATACAGATTTTTATCAGTACATAAAGACACAAAAAAACAAACCTTGTTCAGGGAGCAATTATTTTTGTTGCTATTTTTACATTTGTATAAGAAAAATAATTCTACCACTGCCATCATATTTTTTCATTCTCTTGAAAAAAAAACAATATTACAACAAGCTATGTCAGTATTTGGTGTGAAAATTAAAAAAAAAAACTAAGATTGAATTGGCAAAGTAGGAGGATACTGAAAAAAATTTTACATGCTTTCAGCTCTTAAAGATGATTATAGTGATTATATTGGATCCTGTCTTGATCTCTATGTTAGATATAATAAAGAACTGCTGGATTAAGATAGATTTCTATTTGGATATGCAAGTGTTTTTCTGAAAAATACAACAGCAAATTGGTTAAAATTGAGTTAGTGTAATAGCATAAATAACAAAATTTGCAAAGAACATAGTGACTATATTCCCAGTAATCTTTTCTTTTAAGAATTAAAAGTAGTTGAATTTAAAAAAATATTTATTTATCAATATGCAATCAATATTTTGCCTAATTATGTATTTATAAAATATTCTAACAATTTTTTATGAAAGAGAGTATGACAGCATATGTTAAATGAGGCCACAATTAATAAAATCATTACAACTCATTTAACAAAGAAGTCAAAGGGGCTATTTTATGTGAACTAAAATTAACTGTTAATTACTATGGCATTATGATCTCCTGATCAGATTATATATTTCAAAATGTTTGAAAACAATGTTAATTCATAATTGAGAACTCTAAGAATGAGAAGAAAAACTGTTATCTATGGAACAGAAAATCCACTAAGCAGGAAAACATTACGTCTTACTTAAAACAGTTTCTGAGAATGAGCAAAAACAATTACCAAAACAAAGACTTAATGAGATATCAACTGTTCAAAAATATTTGAGACAAAATAATGTATTGTGTTTATTTGAAAATCTTTGTCAATTCCAACTTCCAATATAAACTCAAGAATGTCTGGATGCTGAGTTATTAACATGACTAGGCTATCTTAGAACAGAAAAACCAAATGACAAAATTATTCAAAAGGTTTACCTTATATACCATAATCTAACTATGAACAATATGCTGTTCATGGAGTTATCATCTAGAATGTACATTTTTCAAATAAATTATAAAATTTTCATTATGTTTACTCTATTATGTCAGATACTTATATTGAAACAATAATGCCATATACAACACATATATTATATAACACAAAACATATAGCACTGAATCCTCATAAAAAGTCCAAGAATTAGTATCACTAGGCTGAATTTACAAGATAAACTTTGCAATCAGGTAATTTAAATGTCTTATCCAAGGTCACATAGCTAGTATGTGGTCACAGCAAAATGAAATTTCAGATATTTTATCTCAAAATTCCATTTTCCCACTATGCTAAACTTAAAAATTCACTATTTGGAATCAAAGAGAAGTCCAGAAAATGAACAGAATTGTTTTATATCCTTATCAAAATGATAAGAAGGAATGGATTTTATGTCACAACAATGGGTCAGTCTACTTACCCTACTTGGCATTCTGAAACCTCTGCAATTTATTATGCACCAAGGGTGATAAACATTCTAGCCCAATGAAGGATGGAGAAGGATCCTTGTAAAAGTGACACATAACTGGCACTTTCAGAGTGCTAATGGAGTATTCATCCCCAAATCTTCAATTTGCTTTCTTGTGCACCACTGGTCCATAGGGATCAAGATGGCTTTGTCTTCCACCATGCTTTTGACTATACTCCATTAATCAAACTGTGCTTCTCTCTTCCAAGAAGACAATCCCTATGTTGGTGGTTTGAGTGGCCAAAGATAGGAAGATAGGAAAATTCCTTCAGAGCACACCCTTCATGAAATAGTTATATTAGAAGAAACTGATAAAAACTTGAATTGAAAAAAATCTCTTAATGAGTTTTAAGTCTAGCACAAACAAACAAAACAACTTTATGCATCTAATTTTAAAAAACACAAATTTTCCAATGAATTGAAGGAAAGAAAGCACTGGGCTTCAAAGTTGAGGTGAATGACATGTTCCATAAAACAGAGAAAAAGTTGGTTGAAATCATGAAAGCATAGATAAGATATTGAAGAATAGAGTCAGGAGATAAATATTAAAATAGTAAAAGTTCAAGAAAGAGAAGAAATCATTAACCAAATAATATAAGTAAATATTCCTGAGATGATAAAACAAAAAGAAAGAAAGAAAGAAAGAAAGGACATGGATTTTCTAAAAAAGCACTCACTAATTTCTAGGCTGGATTGAAAATGATAAAAAAAAAATAACAACAGTAACAACAACAATAGCAATAATTATAATTTTTAATAGAATACATTTATGTGAGACTTACTATGTGCCAGGCCTCTAAGCATTTTCAATATATTAAATATAAGTCATTTAACATTCACCATGACCCTGTGAGTTAGATACTGTTTTACAGTTGAGGAATCTATAGCATAGACATATCAAGTAATCTGGTAAAGTGGCAGAATTAGAAGTTATGTTCTTAACATCATACTGACTCTTGAAGAAGTATTATGCATATCCTGTAATATATTGGAATGCTAAGATTAAAGAAAATGTCTTACAAGCTTTGGGACAGGAAAAACAAACAAAGGAAAAATAATCAGATGTACGTCACATACTTAATTATAATGCTGAAGCCAAAAGGCAATAAATTAGGTTTCAACTATTATACATAGCTGAAAAAAATGATGGTTGAGGATATGGAAGAATTAAGAGTATTTGATACTTTGAGGTAAATCATCAAAGAAAGTCTAATAAATTAAAATGAAACAGTACAGAGCATATGTGTAGGGTAAGACAAGGAGGAAAGTAACTACTCATGAGCAATGAAACTTGCAACATGTATGTATATTTCAATTTACATTTAAATATATAAATAAAACTGTTAGGTTAAGTTTCTCAAGGCTAAAGAAAGCAACTCTCCAAAAGCTTTAAGTAAGTCTTGCAAAATGCTATCAAAGCATTCTTGAGATTTCAAAAAGTAGAACAAAGACAGGAAGGAACTGAAACATTCATCTTGTGGGATAGAAGAATGAGTGAAGGGTATATTCTTTTCCTGGAATACATACTGTGTTTGGGTGAGGGAATTAGTTCGTGTTATGTTTTCAAATAACAACAGAAAAACATGGTTGTGAAACAGAAAATGTTTAAAAATGGACTGGAAAACTTGCCATTTAAATTCCTATTTAACAATGCCTAATAATATTCCCAAACTTTACAAAAAGACACAAAGAGATATGGATGCATATATGTGTTTTGGGGATTGTTCTGGTGGTGGAAGTTAGTCAGTTAATAGCTTAATCAGATACCAGAATATCAGATACTAAAACAAATAGTAGATATTGGTATGATAACTAATAATGGATTTAGTGGAACAGAATGGAGAATTAACAGATCTTAATATATTTGAGAATTTACTATTTGCTAATTTAGAAATAAAAGAATGGATTATTAAATAGAGTTGCTAGTTCAACCAACTATTTACCTGTAAATACAATATGAAAGACAACAAATGAAGCATAGAATCATTTTTCTAGATCTGTGAAGTATGGACATTGGTATTTTGATGGGGAGTGCATTGAATCTGTAAATCACTTGAGCAGTATCAATATTTTAACAATGTTCATTCTGTGAATCCATGGGCATTAGATGTTTTTCCATTTCTTTGTGTCATCTGTGATTTCTTTCATCAGTGTTTTGTAGTTCTCCTTGTAGAGATCTTTCACCTACTTGGTTAAGTACATTATTTTAAGTATAAATAATATACTTGGTTAGGTATAGTATTTTGTTTTCTTTGTAGCTATTGTGAATGGTATTGAGTCTTTGATTTGACTCTCAGCCTGTCTGTTATTAGCATAGTATTAGAGTAGCATTTCTATGCTACTGATTTATATACATTGATTTTGTAACCTGAGACTTTGCTGAATTTATTTGTCAATTCCAGAAGTCTCTTAGTGGAGTCACTGGAATTTTCTAGATACTAGATCATATAGTCAGCAAAAAGCAATAGTTTGATCTCCTCTTTCCTGACTTGGAGATCATTTAGTCCTTTCTCTTGCATGATTGCTCTGGCTAGGACTTTCAGTACTATGTTGAATAGAAGTGGTGACAGTGGGCACCCTTTTCTTCTTCCGGTTTGTAGGGGGAATAATTTCAACTTTTCCCCATTCAGTATGATGTTGGCTGTGGCTTTGTCAGATATGGCTTTTATAATTTTGAGGTTTGTTCCTTATATGCCTAGTTTGTTGAGAGTTTTTATCATGAAAGGGTGCTGGATTTTATTGAATGCTTTTTCTGCATTTGTTGAGATGATCATATGGTCTTTGTTTTTGCTTCTGTTTATGTGATGAATCACATTTATTGATTTGCATATGTTTAACCATCCTTGCATCCATGGCATGAAACCCACTTGATCCTGGTGAATTATTTTTTTTATGTGCTGTTGAAGTTGGTTTTCTAGTATTTTGTTGAGGATTTTTGCATCTATATTCATAAGATACTGGTCTGTAGTTTTCTTTTTTTGTTTGTCATTTCCTGGCTTTGGTATCAAGGTGATACTGGCTTCATAGAATGAGTTAGGGAGGATCCCCTCCTTCTTGATGCTATGGAATAATTTCTGTAGGATAGGTAGCAGTTCTTCTTTGTAGGTCTGGTAGAATTCATCTGTGACTCCATCTGGTCTGGGGCTTTTGTTTGTTGGGAGATTTTTTATTACTACTTCAATCTCGCTGCTCATTATTGGTCTGTTCAGGATTTCTATTTCTTCCTGATTGAGTCTTGGTATGTCGTATGTTTCCAGGAATTTATTGATTTCCTCTTATGTTTTCTAGTTTATGAGAGTAGAGGTTTTCATAGTATTCACAGATGATATTATATTTTTGTAGTATTAGTTGTAATGCCTCCATTTTCATTTCTGATTGAGCTTATTTGAGACTTTTCTCTTCTAGTTCTGGTTAATCTAGCTAGGGGTCTATCAATTTTGTTTACCTTTTCAAAGAACCAATTTTTTTTTATTGATCCTTTGCATTGTTTTTTTGGTTTCCATTTCAATTAGTTCTGCTCTGAGCTTTGTTATTCCTTCTGCTGGTGTTGGGTTTTTTTTGCTCTTCCTTTTCTAGTTTCTTGAGATGGAACATTAGGTTGTTAATTTGTGATCTTTCTGTATTTTTGATGAAGGCATTTAAGGCTAGATTTAACATTTTAAATAATCAAATTGAGTATGGTATTATTTAGGTTTCTCCAGAGAATCAGAACCCAAAGGATGTGTATATAGAGAGAAAGAGATTTATTACAAGGAATTGGCTGGTAAATACAATATCTGCAGTGTGGGCCAGTAGCCTGGAGACCCAGGAGAGCCAATGATGCTCAAATATAGTCTACTGGACAATTTCCCCTTGCTTGGGGAGGCTGGTCTTTTTGTTCTAGTCAGGCCTTCAACTGATTGGATAAGGCCCACCCACATTGTAGGGGGCAATCTTCTTGCTCAAAGCTCACCAAGTTAAATGTTTATTTCATCCAAAAAAAAACTCTCCAAGTTGACACAGAAAACAATCACAAGTACACAAATACAAAGTACTTAAAAATAGTAAGGGGGATTAAGCATTGAATTTCTGAGACAAAAATGGAAGTAGTGCAAAGTAAGAGACCCCCATGTCTTTTCTTTCTACCTAGGGATGGATGTAATTCACAGTGAATTTAGTATTTCCACTTGGACCATATGTGGAGTGCTGCCAAACCCATATGTTTTGTTGCTTATCCACAGGTGGGAGATTGGGATTGAAATGGAGATCAATGAGACATTGAACAAACCAGATATTTCTGTTACTTCTGCTTTACTACCTCGTTCTCCAAAGATATTACTGTAAAGCATGGAGTTACTTTTTATTGAGTTGTTTTATTCTTAAGTAAGTTTAATTTTTGTGGTTATAAGACTTTTATTGTTTTCTGAAGACAGAGTTCAGGAAACAATATTTTTTGTGGCAAGATCTTGCTGAAAAGTGTCATGTTTCCTCAAGTTTCTTTGCTAAATTTACATATATTTAAACGAGCACTTCTAACCTCCACCCACCAATCAAGTATCATGAATATTATTTAAAATTTCATACATTTCATCAACATGTTTTTAAAATATAATTTTTCATGTAGGCAAATGCATTCAAAATTAGGATTGGACCTAAATTCTCATTGTTTAAATCACTGACAGAAAGGGATATGCAATTGAATGGGACTTGAAATTAAAATCTTTTTTATTTTTTATAATGTTCATTAAACTGAAACTATAAATGCTTTCAAAAATCAGATATCAGCTAAATATAATTGGTGCTACATTATAAAAATTTACTTCTGCTGACCTGGTCTTTCTTCATGACTGCCATACAATTATGTAAAAGATAATCCATCTTAGACTGAGAAAAACAGTTCTCTCAAGGTTGCTCTAGGGTAAGAATCACATGAGGGATTAAAGTGATAGTTTTAAAGAGAAATTAATAATTAAAATTGTTAAAAATTCTAGAATTTTAACTTTCTAAAATTATTTTTATAAACACAAATATAGATTATTTGGCTGGTATCAAATACTGTCATTTCTTTCCTTGTAAAAATAGGCAAGAATTAAGGCTATTATTTTTATTCAGGATGGTAAAGAATATGGAAATGAGCATTTTGTATGGCTCATTTCCCCTTTATTTTTGTTTCATTGACCTTGACCTCAGCGTTCCCTCATGGGCAAGCCACAGTGCCAGTTCTCTTGTGACATCATCTTGAATAAAATGTAATTGATGGGCATTTCCTAGAAATATGAATTTAGTGGAGAACAAATGAATGGTGTTACTTAATGTTTCAATTTCTTCCTTTTTCTCATTTGCTAATTCAATATAGGCATTCGTTGTCAATGTCCTCTAACTCCCTGAGTTTTCCTCTTCCTTTTATGATGTTCCACTTGCTTCCTACTTCCTTTTCTCCTCCAGAGGTTGTACAGATTGTTTCTCCAATGTGTTATTTTTCTCTTAACTTCATGTATGGTTTTCTTTATATTCTGTATATAAATTCTCCTATATAGAGGCCTCTCATACTGAGAATTTGAAAGAGGCACCTTTTCTATCTCTATTTTAATTAGAAAAACTCTAATCAATTCCTAGTACCTCCTACCATCATGGAATGTTTTTTGCTCTAGTAGATAATAACTTCAATTTTCTTTTCATATTCTTTATTCAATTATTTCAATTCAGATAGACTTTCTAAGTTTCATTTTCCTTGTACTATTGTTAAACATTAAACTAGAAAATGAAATGTATCTGGCCTGCTGCATGAGCTTAATTATATTCCTTTGACATTAATTACCTTTTATGTGTCAAGAAATACATATTATGCTCAATGTGTTCTTCTTTGAGATGTCTTTCATAGAGGGCAATTGCAAAATGATGAAATTTAAATGAAGCATAGTCAATTTAAGTATACAATGTATGAAGAAAAACAGAAGGGAGACTCATTTGTCTCTTTATTGACTACCTCCTGTGGAGATAGATGGATGTTTGTTCTAGTTTTTCAGGTACTCCTATTCCCAGTGGTAGGGATGATGCAGACATACTCATCACTAATTGCCAAATAAATTACATTAAGCAAATATCTACTGACTGCTTTATATGTCAGAGAAGGAAAATAATAGATAATAAAGAATTTGTTTATTCAGGAGACACTTATTTTATTTGACTAGGTCAAATTTCACCATGGGATATCATAAAAGCACCCCAGTGAGGATTCCATGAATTGGAAGATTCAATATTATACATATGTAAAGCTGATCTATGGATTTAGTTCAATCCTTGTAAAGGGGCTAAAATATGCTGTTCTGGCATATTGATTCTTTAAGTTAAAGACACTTTTAAAAAAGCAGCTGCAAAAAGATTACTTTGACATTTGTGTTGTTTCTTAAGAGAAGGAGATAAAATTCCCACTTGAAAGATGTTCACCCTGTACTGGATGGAAAGGCAACATCCTTACCCTCAAGGACAAGAAGTCAAGATGGAAAGAATACTGTACAGAGCTTATTAGAATAACTCTTACCTTTTAAGCCCTCCCACATAATTTAGTCACATTTTCATAATTTACTATTTTTTGTCCAATCCAGTATATAAGTAACTGATTCTAATTGTTTCTTTGGGGTCTTCATTTCTTTGAGGGCTCTTGGTGCCACATAAAACTTGTATAATACTTTTCTCCTGTTAATCTATGTTATGTCAATTTAATTATTGGACCCAGCCAGAACCCCAGGAAAATGGAGGTGATGTTTTTCTGCCCCTATAATACCAAGGGAAAATAATATTCAAAAGTAAAGATAAAATAAAGTAACTTTCATAGAAATGAACCGAGGAGTTTGTTGCCAGAAACCTTCACTAAGATAAAGGGAATGCTTCAGGAATAAGGGCAATGATAAATGACATTAGATAGAAACCTGGAAGTGCATAAGCAAAAGTATATATATATATATATATATATATACTGAAAAATTGTGTTAAATATCTTATGTTGAACCATATGATATTGTCATTTATATAGGACAAAATATTGTCAATAGAATATTGATAATTTTATTTTAAGTTCAACCTAAAAAATTAATATGTCAAGATACATTGTAATGATTTATGCAGTTTAACATATATGTTAAATGAAAGCACATGTCATCAACAACACAAAAAATGGAAGGGAGGAAATGGACTTAAAAGTTTTAAGATTCATGCGGTCTCAGGAAAATGATAGAATCAAAAACTTTAGGCTTCAATAACTCAAATACAAACATTATATTTAGGATATGCACTAAATAATGCAGAATAAATATGGAATAATAAAAATCAGTAATCAAAACAAGGTAAAAAGAAATAAAATAGACAAATGCAAAGTAATAATTCTTTTATAGTTACCTTTACCAATAAGTGGTAGCTTACTGATACACTATTTCTGTGTAGAGGTAGGGAGGGAGGCATTAAGCTCACCATTAGGATACCATCAAACTATTTTTAGTTACTGAGAATTCCAAACAGGGAGTAAAGAACGAAAGAAGAAATTTTACTATACTTATTGCATAATTTCTAAAGAATAAGGCTGTGTGTTACACGTGGGTTCCAGGTTTCAAAATGATTCACAGGATAGAACAAATTGACATAATAAAAATGGATTTAAGAAATGCTAAAACCAAGGAACTGAGGCTGAAATGTCAGAAGGGTGATTTCTACATCTGAAACAATTACATGACAAAGATGGGGGAGGCCATGAAAAGAAAAATTCTATAACTGTGGGAGATTTATATGGCTATTAAGCAAAAGGGAGATCTACCAAGAGATAAGGAGCTTGAAACAGAAGGTAAATCAACATACTTCTTTCTTCATTGAGAAATTTTGATTTAAAAAATGTCACTAGGACTGCAGTGTGGTTAGTTAATTAGTTGATTTAAATTCTAGTAAAATCTCATTGACGCATCTTGCAAACCAATAGCAAGTTTACAGATCAAGCGTGGAGTAACAATAGCTTCTAGCATATGATATTGGCTAGAAAGATTCTCCATCCCTGGATAAAGGTGACTTGCCTTAAGAAGGGAATTCACAAGAGGTCATAAAAACAGATTCTACATTTTTTACACAATGGAATTTAAAATAATCTGACAAAACTTGTAATAATTTATGGTAGAGGTTGCCAGTGTTGACTTCTTAAGGTAACAACTGGACTATATTTCTCAGTTTCCTTGAGTCTAAATGATTATGTGGCTAGTTTTCACCAAAGCAATGTGTCATTTCTAGGCTGAGCTGCTGAAAAGTGGAATTATTTCTCCAATCTGTATTATTTTTCAATCTGGTGGCTAAATGGAGAGGACTCTGAGGATCTTGATGAAGGGAGTGCCACCCAAATGGAAGAAGCTTGCTTCCAGAGTTACTCTTTAAATTCAAGTCATTCGGGAGAGCCACCTGAGAAATACCACTGTGAGTATTTGAATGAAGATAAATTAAAAATATATTGTATTTTAAAATGCTATGGCACTGAGATACTAAGTTTTACCTGTTATATCATCTAGTGTTACTTACCCTCACTAATAAACAATGAAATATTTTTTCTAAATTCATTTGCATAAATATTATTTAATTCCTTTCCAAAACATTTGTGGGTCTTCTTTGCTATTTGGTAAAAGCACTCAAGTAAAATAACAATTCTCATGATTATTTAATGGGGTGCAAACCAACATAAGTATTTTGGTGGATAAATGGTGATTATGCCAAGTCTCAATTCTCAGTGGATTAATAGGAAAATAGAAAGGGGTTAAAATAATAGGTAGCTCTAATGAAAGGGAGAACAAAATGCCAGCTATCACAGAAGTTCAGTGAATTGAATTAGGATTATTAAATGGTGTCCCGTTGGGCATTGGAATGTCAGATTAGGTTACATGAAGTTTGAAAGATGCTTATTTTAAATATTTAGATGTATTTGTAAATCCACAAAATTTGTCCCAATATAGATACCTACTATCTCATGACTGAATTAAAATTTTAACATTAGTTTGCATATATGACACAGTATCTATTGTTTATGTGAATCTAGGTTGAGTATACTTATTTAGTGTCCTTTTTTAAAAAAAGATTATTTTAGCTTTAATCAAAGTTAAGTTAATTATTTTTATATTTATATTCTAAATGTTATGGCAGAGTAAACTATAATACATGCAGGCAACGAGGACTTAGAAAGAAAGAAAGAAAAATATTCCATCATAGCATGACAAAGTATGTGTATATTTTGGTTTGATTTGAATTTTACTAATGTAAAAGGTAATTTTCTCGTATTTAATTCCACTTTAATTTTTTAGCAAGGGAAGTAAAAGCTTTTTAAAGTAACTGATAAACTTACTGGTAAATGAAACTTATGTATAATTTACAAAATTAGTAGTCCAAATTTGGGAAAAAATACAGTTCAGTAGAATACAATGCAATATACTCTCACACAAATTCTGCTGAACAATTATTTGCTGGCAATAAAGATCATTAAATTTCAATTAACTCATTATCTTTAACTGTTAATGGTAATATACAGTCAACTGTCTGGAAAATTTTGCCTCCCAAATTTTAACCATTGTTTTTATAAACATTTCTAATTAAAGTCCTGATTAATTTTTTACATGTCAAAAATTGTTGAAATATTTAGTGTTCTTAGTTTGCAGAAAAATATATATTTAAATAAAGATCTTTTTTGCTGCATCATTTAAATTTGAAGGCAAACTTTATACATAATTAAGTCAAACATTTTTACTTAAAAAAATGTTGGTTTTAGGAAGAAGCCTAATAGAGCACACTGTATTTAGGAATTAGTTGAGTGACAATTTCCAATTAAGCTTTTGGAAGTAGAAATATAATTTCAAAAAGACTGTAAGTTCTGTTATTGCTCACAATGACTCTAAAATCCTGATACCATAATTACATTAAAACTTTAATAAAATAAAACAATTAAGCTCTTATAAATATAATTTTATTTCTTTGAATTAATTTGATTTGCTGGAATAACATCATTAGTCATATTTCATATAAAACTAAATGTAATTTTTAAGAAAATTTTCACTGTTAAAAATTTAGTTTGTTCTAAAATAGTCTAAAAATCAAGTTACCTGAAAGTTATGTTTAGATTCAAGACATAATGTGCAAGTTAACATTTCAAACACATGAAATTAAATTTAAAAAGGTATAGATACCACTTTGTTAGTTTTTACATAGTTTACTGAATGGAAAGTTTCTGTTTGTGTGTGCTTTTCTTTATTATTTATTTACTTTTTTCCCCTGTGAGTGGGGAAGCACCCAACAATGGTGTACCAGAATATAGAATAACAAAAAAAAATGATTAAATTATTTCTAGAATGATCCAAATTAAATATATTCCTGTAACAGGGCATTTCTCCATTTTGTAAATTGGAACACATCTAAAATAGTATTTTAGGGATTCTATTTTCCTGACATATATCAATGTGAAAATGCATTCAGATTTACAATATAACTTTAAATTTACAAGCTTTTAATTCTCTCAACAAATCTTGTGTAGATAAAGGCTAAGTGTATAAATGTGTTTAAAATAAAATTGTAATTTCCATGAATTTAGTGGGTTATCAATTCTTTAGCAATTTAAAAGTTATAAAAATATGGTTTCCTAAGGCATGAAACTATAAGAATTCTAGAAGAAAATGTTGGAAAAACCCTTATAGACTTCGGCTTAGGCAAAGAATTTATGAAGAAGACCCCAAAAGCAATCAATGCAACAACAATAATACATGAATGTGACCTGATCAAATTAAAAAGCTTCTGCACAGCCAAGGAAACTATCACTAGAGTGAATAGACAACCTATAGAATGGGAGAAAATATTTGCATGCTATACATCTGATAAAGGCTGATAACTAGAATCTATAAAGAACTCAGGCAAATCAGCAAGAAAAAATCAAACAACCCCATTAAAAAGTGGGGAAAGGACATGAACAGAAACTTTTCAAAAGAGGATAGACTAATGGCCAACAAACATATGAAAAAATGCTCAGCATCTCTAATCATCAGGGAAATGCAAATCAAAACCACAATGAGATATCACTTAACTCCAGTGAGAATGGCTTTTATCAAAAAGTCCCAAAACAACAAATGCTGGCATGGATGTGGAGATATAAGAACACTCATACAGTGCTGGTGGGACTGCAAACTAGTACAGCCTCTGTGGAAAGTAGTATGGAGATACCTCAAATAACTAAAAGTAGAACTACCATTTGATCCAGCAGTCCCACCACTGGGTATTCACCCAA
Source organism: Daubentonia madagascariensis (assembly GCA_023783475.1). Classification (NCBI taxonomy): domain Eukaryota; kingdom Metazoa; phylum Chordata; class Mammalia; order Primates; family Daubentoniidae; genus Daubentonia; species Daubentonia madagascariensis. The sequence continues at coordinate 2,347,297 of JAKFHU010000322.1, forward strand.
CGGAAAAAAAAAGACATTCTATAAAAAAGACACCTGCACTCAAATGTTTATAGCAGCACAATCCACAATTGCAAAGATGTGGAAACAACCCAAGTGCCCATCAATACATGAGTGGATTAATAAAATGTGGTATATGTATACCATGGATTATTACTCAGCCATACAAAAAGTGGTGAACTAATACCTCCTGTATTAACCTGGATGGAACTGGAGACTATTCTTCTAAGTGAAGTTATCACAAAAATGGAAAAACAAACCCACATGTACTCACTATTAAATTGGAACTAAATGATCAACACTCATGTGTACACATGGCAGTAAAATTCAATGGAAATCAAGCAGGTGGGAAAGGAAAGAGGAGGAAGGTAAAGTCATACCTAACAGATACAATGCATACTATCTGGGGGTGGGCACACTTATAACTTTGACTCAAAGGTACAAAAGCAATTTATGTAACCAAAACATTTGTACCCCTGTAATGTTCTGAAACTTAAAAAAAATCCGTTTTACAAGATTTCTATCAGTTTTTTCATTAAGAATCACTATATTTGGAAAGATGGGAAGTGCCATGCTATATATTTGAGAAACTTTTTCAGAAGAAACATGAATAAACAGCAATATGCAGTGTACAAACAGGGACGGGAAGTACAGAAAGAGTTGACATTCTTCTGGTCAAAGTTTTTCAACTATTTTTACCTGTCTTTTCACCAACATATAAAATTTTCTGAGCTTCTGTTCTCTAATCTTCTCAGTAAGAAATATGATATATATGATCTATAAGACTCCTATTATGATTTATTTCTCTTGTACTTAAAAATTTTTCATTCAATAGTGTTTTTCTGTTTTGTAGCAGTCATTGTTCTTTTGGATATAGCAGTGCATGAGTTTATTATTACTGTGTAAAAAACTTAATGACTTGAAGCAACACAATTCTGTAGATCAGTTCTGTAGGTCAGACATCTGGGCACAGTGTAACTGGGTTCTCTACTGAGGTCTCACAAGGCTATGATATAGAGTTGGACGTAAAGTGTTTCTCATCAGTTGTTTACCACAAGCAGTGAACAACTCAATCATAATCTCTTCTTTCTTAATATATGCAGTCAAGTTTGGAAGGGTACATGATGCCCAAATAACGATTTGAGCGCATGTCTGACAAGTGTTAAATAGAAGTGTAGGTTGCCTTCAGTACATTTAACCAAGATGATCTTAACTAGACAATCCAACTGAACTATTTATTTTCACCAATAGTGTAATCATTCTTTAGGTTTCAATTGAAGGCCTGTATCCCCCTAAATCTTTCTTTGGTCATCATTTCTCCCACAGATTTAATATGGTATTTGGATGTTGCACTGGCAATTTTCCATTTGCCTGTCCAAATCCACCTACTCCCTTCTGGTTTATGATCTGCTCAGCCCTCCCACCTCACCCAGGCAATGGGAATTTATAGACTGTTTTAACAAGTCCCTCACCCTCTGTTTTCTCATTGGATTTGACCAGTGGCAGATGTCATCAATAACAGATCAGAGGTGGGAGAGTAGTGATATTGGGGAACTCATTCTCCCTTCCCACTAGCCTATACACAGCTCCTGGCCAGGAGACCTATCCTGCAATTGCAACTCTGTCTCTCTGGGCAACGGTAACTGTTCTTTCTTCTTTTTCCTCCAATCTAGGCATGGTAATGACAACTCCCTGCTATTTCCGATATTGGAGTTCTTTATCATTTCTTTTTCATTTTCTCTAACATTTTCCAAATATTATAAATATTCCCCACCTCAATTATCCTATTTGAGGGTGGAATCTGTTTCTTGATATTCTGAGATAAATATTTTACTACTGTCTGGTATTCTTTCTTGCCAAAATACTCCCAAATTTGTTTAGGGTGGCAATGTGTATGTGAAATATATGAGACCATGAAACACAATTATAGCCAATGGTACATAATCAGATGGACATTTGAGAGAAAGCAGATTACTTTCCCATTACAGATGACAAGCATTGATTAATCTCCCTTCCTGCTTCTTCCTGCCTTCCTATGCAAAGGAGGAGACATATAACCCCAAACCACAAGCATGTGGTGAAAGACTGGGCCCTGATGGGTGAAAGTGAAAAGATGGAAACAACCTGAATTCCTAATAACAACTTTGAGCCAACCATGCTAGCTTTGAACTTCATGATAAAAATTAATCCTACTGTCAGTAGTATTTTTTATTGCCAGCAGGCAGATGAATGTATTACTTAGGAATATATCCGCCCACTCTGTTTCCCTCATGCTCCTTTCTACACAACAATGTCACCAGCAGGTTAAGCGAGGAAATATGTGTTCATGGAACATTTACTTTACTATTTCTGCTGACCATGGCTAGAGCAGAGGCAGATAAAACAGGTCTGTAGTTCTCAAGAGGTTCTTAACCATGCAAGTTCAATGTAACCCTTTAGGACCCACTCCTCTATTTTTTTCAGTAGAAACACATCAAGACTCATCTCCAGACTTTCTCATAATAAGTTGCAAGAGTTTTCTTCCCTCAGCCTCCACTTTCTAATTACTTTATTTACCTTTATTTTGATTCCATAATCAGGAAGTCTGATGGGAATGAGAGCCTTAATATTATTTAATTAACCTACTTTGTTTTTGGCTCACTTCACACTTCACACTTTTGGTAAGAAGAAAGCAAATCATTGCATCTCCTTGTTTGATTTTTCCTCCCTATCAACTTAATGGTCTGTGTATTTTGTCCTCAATTTGCTTACTTAACTCATTACATTTCTACCAAATATTCCAGTGGATTTTTCCTGGTACATGATTAATATACTCTCTGATTCTCCCTCTGGCAAGTATTGCTCGCTTAACATTTTATCTTAGACATGTGAATAGCTGATCTCCTTACTGACATTTAGAAAATGAAATGAAGAGAAACCAGCTTTTTAAAAAAAATTTCCAAGAAACCATTATTCCTTTATTCACAATTGGGGTCATATGAGCACTGAAAGATTTTAATCAGCTATCTGCCTTTTAACAAACTTGGAGTAATTAAGCCTGAGAATGTTTTCAACATATTGGGAAAGAAATGAACTTGAGAGATAGCAAGAAGGAATAATCAAGATGATAGTGAATTGTATGTTAATAACATATGAAGGAAAGGAATTTCATGGTAAATGATGTCTGATAATTAGTGATCTTTGATAGAGAAGAATCAGATTTGGTGAGGAAAAAATGTTTTGAAACTAGAAGACAAGATAATAGGCAGTCTGAGACTTTCTTTTATGGGATGTTCATTCACATAACATTTGTATGATTCTGATTTTTCAGGTTGATCTTTGCCACAGACCATTAGGTTTTCACCGTGAGCTACTGAGAGAGAGAGTAGTAAGATAAAATAACAAACAAAAATTTAATGTGAATTCTACACAGATTCTAGTTATCAGCCCTTTATCAGATGTATAGCATGCAAATATTTTCTCCTATTCTGTAGGTTTTCTATTCACTCTAATGCTAGTTTCCTTGGCTGTGCAGAAGGTTTTTAATTTGTTCAGGTCACATTTATTTTTGTTGTTGCTTTGATTGCTTTTGGGGTCTTCTTCACAAATTCTTTGCCTAAGCTGATGTCCATAAGACTTTTTCCAACAATTTCTTGTAGAATTTTATGTTTTCCTGCTTTAGGTTTAAGGCTGTTATTCATTGTGAGTTGATTTGTGTGAGTGATGAGAGGTATGTATCCTGTTTCAGTCGTATACCTGTGGCTATCCAATTTTCCCAACACCATTTATTGAATAGCAGTTCTTCTCCCCAGTGTATGCTTTTGTATGCTTTGTCAAAGTCAGATGGCTATATGAGGATGGTTTTATAGCTGGGTTCTCAGTCCTGCTCCATTGTTCTATATCTCTATTCTTGTGCCAGTACCATGCTGTTTTGGTTACCATAGCCCTGTAGTATTGCTTGAAGTCTCGTAAAGCGATGCCTCCCAGTTTCTTCTTTTTGCTTAAGGTTACTATGCCTAAATAGTATCTTCTCTAGTTCCATTTGAAGCATATAATTATTTTTTCTAGATCTTTGAAAGATGACGTTGGTATTTTAATAGGGATTGCATTGAATCTGTGGATCATTTTGGGTAGCATAGTCATTTTAACAATGTTGATTCTGCCGTCCATGAGCATGGTATGGGTTTCCATCGGTTTACATCCTCTCCTATTTCCTTCTTCAGTGTTTCATAGTTCTCCCTGTAGAGGTCTTTCACCTCCTTAGTTAAATATATTCCTAGGTATTTTATTTTCTTTGTTGCTATTGTGAAAGGTATTGGGTCTTTGACATGGTTCGCAGTTTCACTGTTGTTGGCATATAAGAATGCTACTAATTTGTGTACATTGATTTTGTAGCCTGAGACTTTGCTGAATTTATTTATCAATCCCAGTAGTCTCTTTGCAGAGTCTTTGGGGTTTTTATAGATATAAGATCATATCATTAGCCAAGACAATAATTTGACTTCTTCAGCTCCCACTTGGATACCCTTGATTTCCTTCTCTTGTCTGATTGCTCTGGCTAGGACTTCCAGTGCTATGTTGAATAGAAGTGGTGATAGTGGGCAACCTTGTCCAGTTCCAGTCCTGAGTGGGAATGCTTTCAATTTTTCCCCATTCATTGTGATGTTGGCTGTGGGTTTGTCATATATGGCTTTTATCATTTTGAGGTAAGTCCCATCAATACCTATTTTGTTAAGTGTTTTTTGTCATAAAAGGGTGCTGAATTTTGTCGAATGCTTTTTCTGCGTCTATTGAGAGGATGAGATTATCTTTGTTTTTACTTCTATTCATGTGGTGAATTACATTTGTGGATTTGCAAATGTTGAACCATCCCTTCATCGCTGGGATTAAGCCCACTTGGTTGTGATGTATTATTTTTTTGATAAGTAATTGAATTTGGTTTGCTCAGATTTTATTGAGAATTTTTGAGCCTGTATTCATAAGGGATATTGTTCTATAGTTTTCTTTTTTGGTTGAGTCCTTTCCTGACTTTAGAACTCAGACAAATCAGCCAGAAAAAAATCAAACAACCCCATTAAAAAGTGAGCAAAGGACATTAGCAGAAACTTTTCAAAAGAAGATAGACTAATGGCCAACAAACATATGAAAAAGTGCTCAACATCTCTAATCATCAGGGAAATGCACATCAAAACCACAATGAGATATCACTTAACTCCAGTGAGAATGGCTGTTATCAAAGAGTCCCAGTTGTTGGTGTGGATGCAGAGAGATGGGAACACTCATACACTGCTGGTGGTGCTAAGTAGTATAACCTCTATGAAAAGTAGTATGGAAATACCTCAAATAACTAAAAGTAGAACTACCATTTGATCCAGCAAGCCCCCTGCTGGGTCTTTACCCAAAGGAAAAAAAGACATTCAATATAAAAGACATCTGCATTCAAATTTTTATAGCAGCAAACTTCACAATTGCAAAAATGTGGAAACAACCCAAGTTCCCATCAATACATAAGTGGATTAATAAAATGTGGTATGCGTATGCCATGGAGTACTAGTGAGCCATAAAAAAAATGGTGAACTACCTTTTGCATTATCCTGGATGGAGCTGGAGCCCATTCTTCTAAGTGAAATATCACAAGAATGGAAAAACAAACACCACATGTACTCACCATTAAATTGGTATTAATCAATGAACACTTATGTGACATATGGAAGTAACATTCATCGGGTGTCAGGCAGGAGGGAGGGGGGAGGATGGATAAATTCACACCTAACAGATGTGATGCATGCTGTCTGGGGGATAGGCATGCTTGTAGGTCTGACTCAAGCAGTGCAAAGGCAATTTATGTAACCAAAATTTTGTACCCCTATAATACTCTGAAATGAAGAAAAAAAATTTAGTGTGAGAAAATGAAATGGTCAGCTTGGTAAACTTGGTTACATCTTACTAATGTGAAAGAAAATAAAGCCAGTTGCTGAAGTGATAAGAAAATGCTAGATAATGATTTTATAAGTTGTTAATTTTCTGTCTCATTTTTATTATGGTAATAATTAATAGTGAAATTGCAATATCAGTATTATTACAATTAAAGTGATATTTTGTAGATACTATTTGGCACTTTAATATTGAGACACTAGCATGATAAAAGGAAACAATACATGTTTTATGCTTTTGTGTAATAAAGACTTTCCATGCTTCTTTTAAAAGTTTAATATTATTCTCATTAAGAAAATTAATTAAAACAATGATTTGGGAAATTCTCTGGCACTGATTTTCTTTGGTTTATACTTATTGAAAAGTTTATGTAAATACAACAATAAAGTACATAACTAAGATAAACTTCCTTTTCTCTTTAAATTCAAGTAAGTACCATTTGTTGTATTTTAAAGTCATTTTCAGAGGAGTGTGAAACTAACATCAAAATTATTTCCATTCATGCCTTCTAATTTGTGATTGACAACAGGCATTTAGTTCTTCAGATGCCAGACATAAATGAAACACAAAGAGAGATGCCAGACATAAAGATGAAACACAAAAACAAAATTGGAAGTGGTGCTATGGTGGCCCATAGGGAATCAGATAAGACTTGGTGATGAGATTATAATGTGTATCCTGAGTTATAAGGCATCATCTCAGACCTACACAAGGTCTGGAGTGGAACTGAGCTACCTAAATTCACTACACCACTTTCCCTAGTGGATGTAAAGCATGTGATATGCCTGGCACACAGTGGAATTAACACCCAAATACAGCACACCACTGTAAACAACAATTAGGGTAGTAGTAGTCTGTCTTTCTGCCTATATATTTTTATTGGTAACCCAAAGAATGCCCAAGATAAGCAGGTCAGATGTTCAGGTAGCTGCTCAATTTGATCCTATTTGAACCCACCCCTATTTCTAATCAAACTAAAATGTGATCTTGAGGTCTAGGATTTTTATTTGTTTATTTATGTCAGTCACTTCAGTTAACTTACAAAGCATGGTGCCTTACATAGGTAAGTACTCAGTAAATATTTGTAGGATGATTAAAGTTATCTTACTGTTTTCTTTTTTATGTAGACAAATTACATACAAAATGACAAATATCTAGAAATATTAAAAAAAGTTTTGCAGGCATGACATCACATAATGTAAAAAATACAGATGCCCATAAATTTCTTACCAAATTTAAGCATATTTAAAATTTCTTTAGTCAAAATGAAGAATTATTCATTTTATACACAAAAGTTAATTTATAAATAATCTTATTCTAAAAAATAAAATATAAAAGCTTTCATTTCAAAATTATAGTTTTTGTTGAAGGACCTAGACAGATCCATTAATCATTTCTAAAAATAATTATTGCATTCCTGAGAAATTGGTTTTTGTCCCATTTATAGGTTATTTTTAGTACTGATGGATTTTATATAGTTATTTTAACAACTTATTTTAAAAAGTTTCTCTATATTTGCCAATTCATTCATGGACAATATCTCTTTGTTAATAATAATAATAATAATAACAACAACAATAAAAATACATAGTGTGGTTAAAATGTAATTCTGCTTTAAATATCAACCTCAAATACATATTGTTGGATATTTTCCTCTTACTTTATTATCTCTCCCTTTATAATTAATTTGTTAATATTTAATGAATTTAAAATTCTGAGAAAAATTATGTAATATATAAGGATTTTAACCATAGTATTATATTCAATAACTTAATTCAGTTCCTGGAAACAGTTAATTCATGGAGAAAGCATAGACTATAAGAAAAAATGTAATCATATTAAATCACTTTATGTCTAATATGCTCATTAGATATGCACACCTCAGAGGTATTCATATTATAAAACTTCACAAATTTAGAGCATAAATTTGACTATGCTATTTTTATTCCTGCTAAAATTCCAGAAATAACACAGGTGGAAGTATGGTTTTATGACCGGAGCATGAAAAGGCACTGTTATCTTAATGATAATACTATAAATTAAATTAAATATACTTTATCACTTACCTCAGAATAATTACTGTTATATCTGACTTATGCTACTTATTTTCAGTAAATCACTTCAAGGACCTTTATTTTACCTATTAAACTGTTCTAATTATGTCTAAGAGCATAATATCCTTCATCTGTGTCTCAGCTTCCTACAATCATTAATGCTGATCAGTTACTTGCATTATACTCATGTTTTTTTCACATCTATTTTCCATTCAAGGAAAAGAACACCTTAGCTCACAACCTTCAAAGTCAAAATTCCTTTTGTTATTATATGGAGTCACTGACTTTTCACTTATTGGAATCAGATAGCACTGTTACCTTTTAAAATGTTTTCATCAATAAAAGCAGAATTAGAATTTTAAAAATAAAAAAACTAAAATTCAAAATTATTTTAGTAAATTAAATGAGTTATATATTGTTCTTTCTCATCTGTTCTCTCGCCTCCTGTCTTTTTCTAACCATCTTATACATGATAATAGTAGCATGTGAAGCCATATTCATTAATGTTATAAAATAAATTTTATATCCTAAGCAATGGAGAGAGTAACTAGAAATTTAAAAAGTAGGCATCACTACTTAACATGATATTTTAGCAAGGGTTACAAAAGTTCCTTTCGATAGTTAATTTATTATGACTAAAGGGCCAACCTTTCTACTAGACTGTATTAGTCAGACAGAAAATATTGCTTTGGCAAATAAGCTAATATAAAATGATTATGAGTTGAGATTTTTCCTAAGAGGGGGAGCTTCAATCCTCTGTTTCAATCTGTCTTAATTAAGAGGCAAGAGTATATCTAGCCCCTGGCAGCAGTTCATGCTTTTACCAGTAATATGACTTTGGGAAAGTTATTTAATGTATCATAGTCCCTACTTTATATACTTACATATGTATATGTTTTATTTCATAATCAAGTATTTGATTAGCAGATGAATCAAGCTAAAAGAAATGATGCTATTTATAGAAAATAGCTTTGTAAAGGTGTAAGCAAATACAAAGACTTATTACTAAATAAGAGAAAAAATTAGTGGATATAAGCAATATATTTTGGGATAATGTGACCTATCATGCTTGAATTTTTCACTTCTTTATTATTTCCCATAAGTTAGTTTTTTTTGACTCTATGTGCTATGAGTCTCCTTTTTCTTTATTATATTTTTAAATTACACAACAATATAGACAGTTTATTCAGTATGGTCCAGTAAGTTTATTCTCTGTTGCACACTCTGGTCTCCAAACATAAATACAAACATGTACTGTCTGTGTATGTGGTATATAGAATATGGAAAAAGCAAAACTAAAAAATTTTAAATAAAATGTGTGTATTTTTCTGAATTAAATTGATTTGATAGAGTAGTATGAAAAGAACTTCAAAAAATAGCGATGGAAAAATGTCCAAAATTATAATTGCAAAGGTAATATCCATCTTAAAAGAACAAAACAGAATGATAAACAATGAAAATTGACTAAAAACCTATGAAACATAAAGAAAATGGTGCAGTATTTATTAATCTTTCTTAATACAACCAGTTTCATTTGTCTTTTCTAAGTTTAAGACCTACTTTTCACTTTTTAATGATTTTTTTTACTAAAAGATGCTCAAGTTTAATAAAGACATATTTATCTTCTTTTTTATTTTTAGTACTTTTGTATTTTTTATATACAAATCTTTTCTTACCCTAATATCTGAAATTTTTATGTTGCTGTTACTCTTAACGATCTGTAAGATATTATTCAGCTTAGCCCAATGTATTCACTTTGTGTATTAATTGCATCTTTCAAGGTTTACATAAAATATATTTTATTTCCCTTAAAATTTAATAAATACATCCAGCAATACATTGTTTTCTTATTTATTAATTTTTCTATTGTATCAAACATTACTTATGAACTATTCTAGATCTTTTTGCTCCTTTTTTTTCTTTTTTCAGGCACTACTGCAATAATAAATCAGCAAGATGTGGACTCCAGCTAACTTGCTGAGGACTAAACATATAAAGCCTCCCAGAAACACTGCAGAATTAATAAACTTTGGGGCATATCTTTAAAAAACGGGAGATAGCCAGGAGGTGTATAAATTCTCCATTCTCATCTAGATGAGCTGAACAGAAAGCAGTTTATGTACTTTGTCAGAAGATGGTCCCACTAAGTGAAATAATCAGTTGCACTTAGCAGGGGCGGAAGGGGGCAAAAAAAACCCAACACTTCCTTATGTAGACTCTCCCTCCTTATCAGCTTCACTCATTGCCCACTTTGGTAATGCAGCCCTTAGGCTTTGGCTCAGGCTCTGATATTTGGGGAACCCAGTCTAACACTTATGTACATTGATCACATATTATTTGAAAAATATAGGTATTCTTTAGTCTATATTCCTATTCCAATTTTAAAAGAATTTCTACTATATTTTGTACAATTTACTTTCTCCAAGAAAATATCTCCATATTATTTTGTATACGTATTCTCTGATTCTATAAGTCTTAGCTGAGTGGGAGAAATTAAAAGTGAAACCAGCAGTAATAAGAAATCAAAATTAAGCATACTAATTATTCTTTCAAATATTGTATGGCATGAAAATCCATAAAAGATAATTACAGAAAACCAGATTAGTAATGGAGGAAACAAGTTTGAGAAAATCACATATAATGTACAAGAAGAAAGTTTATTTTCTGGAGCAAAGTTTTGAAAATATGCTCTTTATCACTTAAATGATATATTAACCTAAAACTTTTACTGTTTAGTGCTTTCATGGTTCTATATTGATTTTCTCAGTTTTAATTATTTATTCTAGAAAGAAGACATAAGTAAAATTACTATTTACTTAAAATTGTGCAAGTGAATTGTTTTGGAGCCCCCTTTTTGTATAGTTGAATATTAATATCTACATTCAGTGATAATGGTTTATATTATGTTATGATTTATTTGCTGTATCTTTAATATTATTGTTCATACTGACTGCATATTTATCAAGAACTTATTCTTCTTTATTATCAAAGCCATTTTAAATATTCTTTCTCCTTTGATCATATCTGAATAAATATATTTGTAAATTACTTTGCATTCAGTGAATACTACTAAATTCTAAAACTGAGCTTTACAAAGAGACATAACTTTATTTTTCCCACATATTTAAATTTTTTATTTGAATTAAACTTTTTAAAAATTGAACACACATTTTCAATAGATACATTGCTAATTATATATATAAAGGAATGCTTTTCTTGTCTTCCATCTATGACACTTTAATTTTGTTCATACCAAAAAATACATAATTGCTCTAAACTAGAAATAATGCTGCTGCATATTATAAAGCATAGTTAAAAGGATATGTCTCCTGGAAACAAATTATAATACTTCACAGATAATGAGGTACTAAAGTTTTTTGTTATTGTTGTTGCTGTTTTTACCAACATGTTTAGTAATTTTACTTTTGCAAAAGATAAATGAAACATGTGACAAGTTAAAAAGTCTGGTACATACTGTGAAATTCTGTCAAATTCCCAAAGTTTTATATCCAAAATGTGGGACTTGAAAACAAATGTCATGTGCTCAATAAACCAGAGGTCAAATTTTACCACTTTACTCTTTTAAATGATTGAATTACTTTTCTTTTGCACTTCAGTAACTTATATCCACTTTTAAGCTATTCCAGGTGGTCTGATTTTAGTGTCATGACTACTGATTAGAAAATCCCCAAGAAATATCCTAGAAACAATCTCATCTAATGTTATTAATATTTTAATATACATTAGAGTATTAGAACTACCATGATGAGGGTATATACAGAGTTTTAAACATTTCTGAACAAGTTCCTGAATAACTTTAAAAGGAAATAGAGTAACCATAAAGTAGAGAAAACAGACAACACTTCATCCAAATGATCAAAACTGACATAAGGACAAACATGTAGCACGTGCCTGAAAATGTGCTACTCTGTGAATAATCAATTTTATATTACGGTAGGCAAAAACACATACTCTAAACCAAATAATGAGGGAGAAACATGGAAAACAACTTGAAATACTCCAAATTGAAATAACTGGTGTTACCAATGCCAAGAAAGACAATTCAAGACTGAAGGAAGCTTCCAGATTAAAGAAGACTAAATGAGGTGCCAATCAATGGCAAACTTTTGTCCTGATTGGATCCTTTTAGGTAAAGCAAACAAAACTGGACATTATTGTGAAATCTGCTAAATTTCAATAAATGCTTCAGGTTAAAATGTTGTATCAATGTTGCATTTTGTAAGCATGACAACTGTAGCATTGTTATTTAAATGAAATACTTTGTTTTTGAGAAACACTTATAAATTATTAAGTAGTAGAGAGGCATATAACTTGTTGAAACTTGGCAAAGAGTATTTGAGATTTTTTAATGCATTTTTTCAACTTTTTTTGAATGTTAAAATATATAAATAAACATCCAAATAAAATAAAATGCATGTACTGAGAATTCAAAAGTTCTTAGAAATTGAGGTATAAGCATGACAGTTTGGATTATTTATTTTCTTTATAAAAGGAAATTTTGCATTTTATGAATTTTTAAAGAGAGATGTGGCAGATTTATTTTCATGAGATTTAGGCATAACCTATCTTATTCAAGAAGTTTGTGCGTTAAATCTTTCATAGATTTGTAAGGTTATCATAAATATTTTTAAAAGTAAAGTAAAAAATGAAGCATACTAAAATAGAGAAGAAATGTCCAAAAACAAGGAAAAAAAAATAAAAATAGATCCCCAGGTGATTCTAATATATTTGTTATTAACTATGTACGTTAAAACAATTACAATTATTTTATTCGAGAAAATTAAGAAAATATGAACTAAATATATGAAGAATTAAATAATATAAACAATTAGAATCTAACTATTCTAGAATTTGAAAAATATCTATTATTAAGACATCATTGCATGTGTTTAATGGCAAAATACAGGATTGTTCATCTGAAAGGCTACAGAGTAGACAATTTTGAAGAAAATTATGATGAAAATGAGATGAATAAACAAAAACCTGAAAGAAATGAACTTAAAAAAAATGAAGGAAAGAAATAAAAGCAAAAATAAGTATAAAAGACCTATGGAATACAGGCAAGATTTGTCTAAATGGAATACCACAATGAGAGTGAGTTTGAGGCAAAAACAATTTTCAGAAAGGTAGTGTCTAAATGATTTTCCAGAGCTGAAGAAAGATTTTACCCCACAGAATCTAGCTAGGGAGTCTCCATAAAGGAAAAATACAAAGAAAATCACACACAGAAATACCATAGTCAAACTTCCTAAGACCAAATGTGAGGGTAATCCTTATGGTAACAAGACCAAAAAAAAAGGAAAAAAAGACGCAATACTTTCACAAAAACAATGTTAAGACTGTCTCACTTTTCAACAGAAACTATGGATGGCAAAAGTCAAAGGAAAGACATTTTAAATATTGAAAGAAAAATCATAATAATGTAGAAATAGTATCAGAATTAAATACTCTTCAAAGATGAAGATGAATTATGTACATTTTATAAACTATGTTGAAATACAAAAGCCTAAAAATAAAAATTCTAATTTTAAGAGGCTGACAAAATACAAAAATATAAACCCAAAGAAAAGTAGATAGAAAAAATAAAGATAAGCAGAGCAACAACAAGAAAAGGTAGAAAAACTTAAAGAAAAAAACTAAGAAAACCAAATATGATTCTTTGAAAAGATTACTAAAACGATGAACATTTTCAAAGACTAATCAAGGAAAAAAGCATGTAATAAACCACACTGTAAAGCTACAGTCACTTTTTAGTAAGTGTGCTATTAGCACGAACATATATCAATAGAAAAAGTGAAACATAATAGAGAGTCCAGAAACAGACCTATGCATTATTTGTAATAACCAAAATACACTTAGACCTAGAATATAGACCATTACTGTCTGGAGGCATAATAAATCAGATATGCATTGTGGTTTCAGGTGTTGTGATTACCTACCAAGTTCTGACTTGTAGCCATTTCAACCTATATGAGCATCAGGTTTTCTCATTGTTATTGCTGTATAGTTATTTATGGGGTCAGTTGGCAAAACAACACCTGTATCACAAAATTTAAGATTCTGAAGATCATACCCTTGTTCATGGCAATGAGCATACAAATTAACAAAAGCAATTATAATATTAAGAACTGGAGTAACCACGCAAGTAGGTCACCTCATTTCATAAACTTCATCAGTGAACCTATATCTCTAAGGCAAGCTAGAAGAAATTTCCTGCTTTGGCACTATTCTTTTTGAGAAGTCACTTATTTTTCTAATTTCAATGTTTCTATCTAAATTCTATTTGGCAATGTTAGTTTTTAGAAAGGTCTCTAGGAATATGTGTACAGCATCCTTCACGAAATTCAGCACAATGACTTTTTTGAGAGATTAAACAAAGATAGGTGATGACTTTATTATATTTAGCTACTTGTCTATTTTTGGCTACTGTTCTACTCAGTAAGTCAATAATAGTCTCGGTGGAATTGTTCACGCCTGGGTAATTCTTTGTATTATGCTATGGATGGACAATCTTCCTAACTTTTTGAACTTCCTTCATAGCTTGAATTGAGGCAGCATTGAAGCAGAAAATAGCTGTTAAAAATTCTTCATTTGTAAACAGGTTGAACAAATTGAGCACTTATTTGTTAGCTGTTTCTTGATCTAGAATATCATTTTTTCCTGCAATTAATCATTCATGTCTCCATTTACATGCCTTGGTGGTAAAGATCTGTGAGGATCCCAAAAGAGGCTCTGTGAGGTAAACCTGAGGCAACACTCCAAGGTAACATGTATGCGCCAGACATTGGTCAGTACTTAAGTCAATATGTTCCTGAATATTTTGCTGAGAAACTGAATATAGCTTAGTTCCACAAGTGCAGCATTACAAATTAGAAGCTACACTTGGATGATTTTCTTGCCAAAATATTGCAGTTGGATTGTTTAGCAACTTGTGCTTTGTTTCTTTGTTGTGTCCTGAAAAGGAAGTAGTTTCCACCCACACACCCAATCTCCAAGCCTAATGCCAGCTAAAGAAAACATCATTGCAAATATCATTACCATCAGTAGTACTTAATTATTTATCTGCTTCTGTGGGGGTCACATCATAAAGTATAAAGGAGTGGAGGACATGCCACCACAAATGTTCCACTTTGGCATATCAATTATTTTGAGCTGAAAGCACTTGAGAAACAGCAGATGGAGGACTCTCTCCAACCTACTCTTTTCTACCTAAGAACAAGCCATAAAATTTCCCATGAGAAAGGTATCTTCCCTCTATCAGGAAGAGAAGAATATGCTTATCACCAGAGATAAGGAACTGATACTGAAATGGATCTGTACAAACTTACTGAAATAACCCTTTTCTTTCACTTGTTTCTACCCGTCCGTATGTCGCACAGTCACTTCTCCACAATTTACTGCCTCTAGCCAAAATCCCTTTGTCTTGTCCTTTCATCACAAGTTTATCATTTTTTTTGTTCTAAAAGTTAAATTTGCTTTCTGTTACAGTTACTTCTTCAGGTCTCCATTCCCTTGTGAAGGTCCCGTGCACATTATAAAAAATTTAATAAAACTTCTGTCCATTTCTCTTGTTAATTTGTCCTCTGTCAGTGTAATTCTTAGGCCCAGCCAGAAACCATAGGAGGGTACAGGAAAATTTTTCTCTCCACCAAGTACATAAAGCCTGTCTTATTCATATCCATAATGGTATTGACTTTCTGAACATCATTAAGGTTATTTTCCCATGTTTTGTCTCAGAAAGATTTTTTTGATCTTTTTGACAACAGTGTAGAGACTAACAGAAGTCTTCAAATGTAAATGAAAGCATATACAAAAACCAGTATTAAAACCAGTATTTTTCTGAGTATTTCAATATTAAATTTACCATTTTTAACCAACTATTGTGATCATATCATAAAATAACTAATGGCTCCTATAGGAATAGGAAAAAAGATTAACATGAAAGAAAGATGTTACCCATTTAAATAACAGAAAGTAGGTAGTAAAGAAGGCAGAGTAGGATGACTTCATGAAACAGCAAAACAGCACAGAACCAAAACCAAAGCCAAACACAAACAAAAATGATACAGAAAGAAACAACCAAAAAGACAATTTCTTGATCCAGTGCCTTAAGCAGAAGTCGTGCATCTCACACTCTCACCAACATGGTTCTAGGACCTCGGGATAGCTCTCTTTCTTCCATTGTCTTCTATTTACAAAAGACGTTGAGAATCTATGGTTTTATATCTCATTGGGATGAAAACACAGACAATGACGAAGAAAAACTTGTGTGTCTTCTCAGTTGATGGTCATGAACCTAGAGCCCTACTTCCTGGTGAATAATTGCTATGCCAATGGTTAAAGTATATGATAAAATATTTTCTAATGTGATTCCAAGAAACTTTTTCTTTTTCCAAAAGATGAAGTGCCTAGGTTTTTCAGCATGGTAAGACTACTTGGGAGGGTCCTGAGGGAAGGCAGGTTATACTTTGATGTAGTATGGCTGAGTATATTTCATGAGTCATTTCAATTTTTTTCATGTCATATTGAATTAATGTGGAGTCCAAATTAGGGGAAAATGCTGAATGTTACAGAATGACCTTTGATAAATTTTATTGTGAGGATCAAGGATTCTTACAGATTATAAGGGTCAGTGGTAACATGATTGGCTAAGGAAGCCCAATTGTATCAGATAGTTTGACAGTATGAATTTTTTTTGACAGTATGAATTTTAAAATGCTATTGGTTTTCTCTACTTTTTCTGAAAATTGCAGTGAAGAAATATTAAAAATGTCTTTATAAATGGCAAGGCTCTCTGACTCAAGTAGAGAACTCAAAATCTAACAATATTTTTAGGTATTGCTGTCCAGGAAGGTAAACTTTCAATTCATCTTTTGTATAAGGAAATTATAACCAGGATTTATTCAAAATTCAACCCAGTGGTAGTTGTATGAAATCTATTTAGAGGTATTTAAAAGAATCCTGAAGCTAAGGATCTTTCCATGTTATACTTTTACAGTTTTTCCAAGACTATGTTGGTGGTATATGAGATGTTCACCAGAGATATCCTAAGCAATTTTAGTAAAGTTTGTCCACTGATGTTGATGGAGTTTACTGGCAATTTGTTTTGCCTGTGGTGGGTAATTTGATGTAAATTTTTTGCAAGATTCCATTTGATGTCATCTAGTATATCAAATGTTAACCTAAAAAGTGCCAGAGATTATCAGAGATCACAACTGTATTTTTCTGAATATTACTTTTCCTAATATTGAGAAAATTGCTGACATTCCATAATGGGCTTTTCAAAACTCTCCAAAAAGCACCTTGGAATATTACAAGACAAGATCTTAGTGGATGCTGCCTATCGGGTGTAATGATAAGCAAAGACATTTCTTCTATATTATTCCTTTTTCTATGAGGCTTTCCCTTTATAGAGATATTGGCAATATAGCATTTAAATATCTTCAGTCTTTTAAATATCTTCAAACTTTTGATCATTCTTAGTGAGGATTCTGCTGAGATCAAGAACACTCACGGTTTCCATAACATTCCAAATTATGTACTACTCCAAAAGCTTTGCTGCTGTCAGTGAATACAGTAGCTGTCTTCTTTCTAGATATTCAGCAAGCTCCTGTGAATGATGTGAGTTCTGCAATCTGAACAGCATTTGTGTCTCGTGAGGGGACATATTCTAGGGGTGCATTAAGATCTGTTGTGTTATATCCTGCCTGGTATTTTCCTATTCCTGTCATAAAGTATGAAACTCGAAACACAAGACTAAATTGAGATTTGCTAGGGAACAGATTTTTGATAAACGTATTTGGAATATGGAATGTGGAATGTTGTCAGAAAGATGCTAGAGCATTGAGGAGTTTCCTCTTATTTTAATAGTAAAAGGAGAATTGGATGGAAATGTGTGAGGAAAAAAGTGTTATAAGAATTTTCTTCCTAGGTATAAATCATGTCCTAGAGGATTTATTTCTTTTTATAATATTAAAACATGAATTTATAAGTTTACTATTTTTTCTGAGCTAAAATAGCTGACAGATAGTTGTACTCAGTCTTACAACTCATCTCACATTGAAAACATAGCAAGAGGTCATTTGCATATTTGGATGAAAGTAGAATTTTAGGGAAATCTAAGGGTTCTCAAAGTCCTGCTAAGGCCTTGTGAAAAGTGGGAGAGTACTTCAGTAACTCCTGAGACATAACTGTCCTGGTACAGAACAAAAAGAAAAGTGGATATTTACTCTTTTCTTGCAAAGTAACATCAAGTATAAAGGTTATAGGCTGAGGCACAGAGTATTTGTGGTTTATTAAAAACAGACCCGGAGTCAGAGTTTGTGTAAGAGTGTCAGTAGTTTAATATTGATATTCCATGCCTATATCTATTAAACATCTGTAGAGTTGTCACTTAATATTATATTTAGATAAATTTCATTGTGAGTATTTAAGGGTAAAATAGGAAACTGGGAACTTTGTTCTCAAAGTCCCTCTCGGAGCACCTTCATTGATAAGCTGCTAAATTTTATTTCTCCTTCAGTTTCTTAGTAAATATAGGACAATTTTACCCAAACTTGTTTTCTGCTTGCCATTCTGCTGGTGTCTTTCTCAAAAGGCTCTCTTCCCTGCTGTTTAATACCTGGATGGAAGCAGCTATCTGTTTTGTTGGTAAGGCCATCAACAGCAGTCCATTCTGATCTTATTCTGCTTTTATTCTAAACCTCTTTCAAAATACTCATAAAATAGTTGGAGATCTAGCAGCAGGAATACTTTCCATCCAAGATTTTGCTGCATTTTAAATTCTCTATTTCTGGCTTAAGGCTGGTCACAAATCATGAAGAAAAAGACTGGGCACATCTGTTTCAGGATTTACACATGATTGTTATATAAAAGTATAAAAGAATCAGTTCCTGGAGTCTTCTAACGAATGATCTTTTTCTTTGCAGTACTTTATTAAATTAGAATCTATTTCACAGGAAAGAGTCTTCAAAGGTAATATCTAGCTTTGGGATACCACTTTAATTTCCTATGATAAGTGAGTTCTTTTAAATCAATCTGAGGATGATACTACTCAGCATTTGCCATTCTTTATTTGCATTTCAGTTTCCCAGGTTGCATTCCTAGAACTATTCTAATTTCTTCTATAAATTTCTGTCCATCATTCTAGGTTTTTGAACATATTTAACCATGTCTCTCTCTCACCAAGACAATAGCTTAAAATAAGTTGTAATGGGCATGCTCTGTTCTAATTATGGCTTAACTTTAACAAGCAATTGAGCATTGGAGTTCCTGGGTTGTCAGCAGGGTTTGTCAGATGGAAGAGTAGAAGAGAGTGATGAAGTACCTAGACCAAGGAAAGTGATAAAAGCCATATGTTCAATTTATTGTCTGAGGCATCAAAAAGAGAGACAGATTTAAGTTTTTCACATTTTTTAAAATTTGCCTTGGTGACAGAACTTTTGAAAGAATAATTTTGTAATCTGAAACTGTTTGGAAGTATTCTCATTCAAATCAAAATGTATATCAATATGTGTTTGGGATTTTGTTGTTTTTTTCATTGTAAGGTGTATTTCAAATGAATAATTGTTTATATTCTAAGTTAAGATTGGTGAGCACAGCAAGAAAAGAGTATTGGTGAGCAATCCATTTTTTGATGGGTAAGTAGTTTTCTTAAATGTATAATTTACTGCCCAATAGAACAATTGTTGCCGAGAAGAACAAACTGTCTGAATAAATTGTTTCTTAAATATTTGCTGGAAGGCCATATGATCCTCTCAATAGATGCAGAAAAAAGCATTCAACAAAATTCAGCACTCTTTTATGATAAGAACACTTAACAAAATAGGCATAGATGGGACTTACCTAAAAATGATAAAAGCCATATATGACAATTCCACAGCCAGCATCATACTGAATGCAGAAAAATTGAAAGCATTCCCACTCAGAACTGGAGCCAGACAAGGTTGCCCACTATCTCCACTTGTACTCAAGATAGTGCTGGAATTCCTAGCCAGAGCTATTAGAAAAGAGAAGGAAATCAAGGGCATCCAAATGGGGGCAAAAGAGGTCATACTATTGCTGTTAGCTGATGCTATGATTTTATATCCAGAAAACCCCAAAGATTCTGCCAAGAGACTACTGGAATTGATAAATAAGTTCAGCAAAATCTTATGTTACAAAATCAAAGTACTCAAATCAGTAGCATGCATATACACCAACAACAGTCAAACTGAGAACCAAATCAAAAATTCAATATCTTTCACAATAGCAATAAAGAAAATAAAATACATAGGAATATATTTAAGTAAGGAGGTGAAAGACCTCTACAGGGAAAACTATGAAACACTGAGAAAGGAAATAGCAGAGGATGAAAACAGATGGAAAACCATACCATGCTCATGGATCAGCAGAATCAACATTGTTAAAATGTCTATACTACCCAAGGTGATCTACAGATGCAATGTAATCCCTATTAAAATACCAACATTGTTTTTCATAGATCTAGAAAAAATAATTCTGTGCCTCATATGGAACCAGAAAAGACCCCATACACCTAAAGCAACCTTAAGCAAAAAGAACAAATTGGGAGACATCAATTTGCCAGACATCAAGCTATATTACAAGGCTATAGTAACTAAACCAGCATGGTACTAGCACAAGAACAGAGATATAGACCAATGGACCACGACTGTGAACCCAGATGTAAAACCATACTCATATAGCCATCTGATCTTTGACAAAGCAGACAAAAAAATAGGGAAAAGAATCCCTATTCAGTAAATGGTGCTGGGAAAATTGGATAGCCACACACAGAAGACTGCAACAGGATCCACACCTCTTACCTCTCACAAAAATCAAGTCATGGTGGATAACAGACTTAAACCTAAGACATGAAACCATAAGAATTCTAGAGAAAATGTTGGAAAAACTCTTATAGACATCAGCTTAGGCAAAGAATTTATAAAGAAGACCCCAAAAGCCATCACAGCAACAAGAAAAATAAATAAATGGGACCTGATCAAATTAAAAAGCTTCTGCACTGCCAAGGAAACTATCACTAGAGCGAGTAGAAAACCTACAGAATGGGAGAAAATATTTGCATGCTATACATCTAATAAAGGGCTGATAACTAGGATTTATATAGAACGCAGGAGAATCAGCAAGAAAAATATAAAAAAACCCTATTGAAAAGTGGGCAAAGGACATGAACAGAAACTTTTCAAAAGAAGATAGACTAATGGCCAACAAACATATGAAAAAATGCTCAACATCTCTAATCATCAGGGAAATGCAAATCAAATCCACAGTTAAATATCAGTTAAGTGAAGTAAGAATGGCTTTTATCAAAAAGACCCCAAACAACAAATGTTAGTGTGGATGCGCAGAGATAGGAACACTTGTTCACTGCTGTTGGGACTGCAATTAGTACAACCTCTATGTTAAGTAGAATGGAGACACCTCAAAGAACTAAAAGTAGAACTATTATTTGATCCAGCAATCCCACTACTGGGTATTTGCCTAAAGGAAAAAAAGACATTCTATAATAAAGACACCTGCACTGGAATGTTTATAGTAGCACAATTCACAATTGCAAAGATGTGAAAACAACCCAAGAGCCCATCAATAATGAAGTGGATTAATAAAATGTGGTATCTGTATACCATGGGATACTACTCAGCCATAAAAAAATTATGTACTACCTTGGATTATCCTGGATGGAGCTGGAGCCCATTCTTCTAAGTGAAGTATCACAAGAATGCAAAAAAAACACCATATGTACTCACCATTAAATAGGTACTAATTGATGAACACTAATGTGCACATATGGGAAGTAACATTCATCGGGTGTCAGGTAGGTGGGAGGGGGGCTGAGGGGATGGGTAAATCCATGCCTAACTGATGCGGTGCGTGCTGTCTGGGGGATAGGCACACTTGTCAGGCAGTGGAAAGGCAATTTATGTAACCAAAGCATTTGCACCCCTGTAATACTCAAATAAAAATAATAATGATAATAAAAAAATTTTAGAAATCTAAAAAAAAGAATTTGCTGGAGCAAATTTTAGGGTAATTTATCATTTTATAAAATTATTTCTGAGCAGGCAATTACTGAAATAAGCACTTGAAACTTAGGTTGATGAAGATTGTCTAAATTCTAAGTCCCAATACTTGGATTATATTCATGGTCTCAATTCCATATAAAAGTCTTACTCATCATTTCAATTATGAAAGCAGGCTATTGCTATCATTGGTCTTAAATTTATTTCCAAATCAAAGACTGACTCTGCATACTATATGATCCAGACCATTTATAAGAGTGTTATTTATCAAAATACTCTGTAGTAAAGAATTTAACTTTGCCCAAACAGAAGTCTGCCCTTTGCCCTCAGCTCCTGGGAGGAATCACTAATGCCTGAGAATGTCCTGCTTGATAAAGTGCTTTTTACCTGGGGGCCTTGGGACATGACAGGTAATCTAACAATTTGATTTATAGTAGGGACTTTGGGTCATGTGGTAACCGCTGGGCTGTTGGAGGGCCTGGAGAGTAAGGTCAACCATGTAGGTCCTTGACCATGTCTGTGTGAATGGAGCCCCAGTAAAGACTCTGGACAATGTGCTTTGGGTGAGCTTTTCTAGTTGCTAAAATTACACATATATGTGGCATACATTTTTTGGAAGAATGCCATCTTTGACTCCATGGTGAGAGTACAACTGGAAGCTCCATGTTGGGAACCTTCTGAACTCTGTCCCTGTGTCTCTTCCCTTGGCTGATATTAATTGTTGTCTTTTCACTGTAATAAACCATAATCATGAGTATTACAATTTTCAGTGAGTTCTGTAAGATCGTCCAGTCAATTATTCAACCTACAAGTGGTTTTGGAAACTTCAAAATTTGTAGTTGGCATCAGAAGCAAGGGTGAACTTTTTTATAACTTCACACATACATAAATACATATTCATATATACACTAGCCTTTCACACATCTTATATGTGAGATATATAAATCATGTTACTCTTTCAGATTTTACATAGTACATATTTATCGTACATATGTATCAGGAATTCAATCGTGACTATCTGATAATTCAGCTGTTATAATAATCTTACAGAAGCTTTTATTTGAGAATTAATACAAAAATTCATTATTTATTCTTCTGAGGTTTTCTAATTTAGCTTAAAAAATTATTTGATGGTGCTTGCTAAGGCAAGGTACGGTAAAATTCACATAGGATCATCTTGATAGATACAGGGACCACTCCAATGAGATTTTGTGGTAAGGAGAGAGATTATGCTCAACTCCAAATATAGCATGGGCAAGTGGGAATTTATAGCCAAAGAGCAGGGTAGGAGTCAAGTGGATGGAAAATTATTAAGAGGAACCATCAAGCTAAGGGGAATTCTGGCTAAAGAAATCTAACAGGATTCTTGCTGAAGACAGGCCAGTGTGATCAGATATCACCTGAGGGATGGTAGAGGCTAAGAAATCTGATCAGATATTGAAGATGATCACATATGAGGTGTGGGACATTTTTGCTGAACTGATTTAGCAGAGTTCTTTTTGCAACTTAATTTTACAAGTAAGTGTACAGATGGGCCTAGGAGAAGTTTCAGGAGCCTGACTAATATTTGGTTAAGCAAAGAATAGAATCGTTGTATCTATATTCCCGTAATTCAGTGAAAAATATGTAAAATATTATTTCAGCATGTTATTGAAATGTCTCCACATAGTTAAAGTTTCATGCATTATTGCTATTCTGCCTTATTTTAAATCTTTACCTGAAGAGGTTTTCTATCATATTATTCAATGTTTCTCATTAAGGGACCTGCCTAGTACGTTCTTTCTTTAATTCTAAAGAAAAAAACACATTTCATTAATTTGCAGGGAATACTGTGTTTGCAAATGATATTATTTCTGTAAAGTTGTATTTATTAATATTATACTAAGCGCTACCACAAGGTTTCTGAAACAGAACGGATTATTATTTACTCACAGCAAATAATGCACCAGTTTTTTTGTGCCTTGATTTTAGGGTGCCAATTTCCTATTCCTTCCAAGGTGATGTAATGAAAACCAGATATCACTCTAACATACCAAGATGGTATTATAGTTAAGCAACTGTACAAAAATAAATCTATAGTGTCTAGCTTTACAATACAGTGATATCTCTAGGGTGTCAGGGGTCCCATGCTGGTTTGAAACTATAAACATACATCTCTAGAGTAGTAAATCTCTTTGGAGTTCTCACTGGCTAATCAGTCATAAATTAACTTCTAAGGCTTGTCTCTTAGCCCTGGTCTCAAATTTGTCAGAAGGACAGTTGCGAAGAGACATAAAAATATTTGGTAACATCTAACTCCCTTCCAACATTTGGTTAGCTTTTCTTTTGTTCTGATAATCATATAATATAAACTGTTGAATAGAAGTTACAAAAGGCAATGGATAAGTAGACCTTCAACAAAACATCGCTTAGGTGGCAAAGTGAATTCTGAATGAACTCCACTCTCAATATTTGCCCCATACAATCAAAAGATCTCAAAGAATCTGACCAGTTAACAATGAATATAAATGAAGTATGTCTATTTCAGGCATACTTTCTTAACATTTGACATTCTATGGGCTTTTAAAATCTTTTTTAAAAATCTTTTTTGAAATTAAACTTTTAATTTTGTGAAAACTGCAGATAGGACTAATGTAAGAAATAATACAATGATATCTGGTGTTCCCTTTAATCAGTTTACCCCAGTGGTATCATCTTGTAGAACTATACAATATCACAATCAGGGTAGTGATATTGATACAGGATATTGATATTGGTATATATTTTATTGATGTTGATACCGAACATTTCTGTCACCACAAGAATCCCTCACATCACACGTCTATAGCCACCTCCACTTTCCTCTTGCCTCTACACTCCCTTTATCTCTTGGAACTCCTCTCCTGTAATATTGTAATTTCAAGAATATTATATAAATAGAATTATATAGTTTGCAACCTTTGGTGATTTGCTTTTTTTAACTCTGCGTAGTTTTCTTGAGATTAATCCGTATTGTTTCATATATCAATAGTTAATTGCTGTTTAGTTTGTTTAACCATTTACCCACTGAAGGACAACTTTTATTTATTTATTTTTGTCTGTTGTGACTAAGGCAACCATCCACATCCACGTTCATGTTTTTGTGTGTGTGTAAATATAAATTTTCATTTCTCTGGGGCAAATGCCTAGGAGAGCAATTCCTGGGTTATAGTAATTTTGTGTTTAGATTTATGAGAAATTGCCCAACTCTTTTCCACAGTGGCTGTAATATTTTGCATTCTCACTGCAATGTATGAATGATACAGTTTCTGTGTATCATTGTCAGTATTTACAATCCAGGGATGTCTCTAGGATGCCAGGGGACTTGTGCTGGTTTGAAAATATAAACATATATTTATATATTTGTCAGTACATTTTAGCCATCTGATTGGTTAGTAGTGCTATCTCATTGGGTTTAATTTGCATTTTCCTAATGGCTAATGATATTGAACATGTCTTTATGTGCTTATTTGACATCTGTAGGTCTTCTTTTGTATAATGTCTCTTCATGTTTTTTCTATTTTCTAACTGGATTGGTTATTATTTTAACAGTTGTGTTTTAAGAGTTTTTTACATGTTCTAGATAATGGTCCTTTGTTATATATGTGGTTTGGAAATATTTCTCTGTCTATAGCTTGTATTTTCATTTCTTAACAAGATCTTTCACAGAGCAAAAGTTCTTAATTTTTATCAAATCCAAATTATCAAATTTTCCTTCTGTGGATTATGTCACTTATAAGAACACTTTTACTATCTCTCAATACTAGAAATTTTCTCCAGTGTTTATTCTAGAAGTTTTGTAGCTTTATACTTTACATTTAAATCTGTGATTCATTTTGATTAATATTTTTATATGTTGTGAGACTTAGATCAAGTTTTCATTCTTTCCCCCCATGTGTGTGTTATCTTGCACCAGAATCATTCATTAAAAAGACTACCTTTCCTTCTTTGAATTTTTTTTTCTTTGCATCTTTGTCAAAGTAATTGGACGTATTTGTGTGGGTCTATGTCTGGATTCTCTATTCCATTCCATTGAGCCATATGTCTTTCCTTCTGAAAACCCACACAGATTTTATTACTACTGCTATATTATTCATTTATAATTGTATAATACAAAATTGGGTAGATTTATTCCTCCACCTTTATTTTTTTTTAAATTGTTTTAGTTATCTGATTCTTTTGCCTTTCCTTTCAAGCTTAGAATAATCTCGTCCATAACGACAAAATTCTTGCTTGGATTTTTGTAAGAATTGCATTAGTCATATATATATCAATTTGAAGAGAATTGACATCTTTATTACATTGTCTTCCAATCCAAACATAATATGTCTCTTTATTTATTTAGATTTTCTTTGATTTTTTTTTATCAGAATGTTGTAGTTTTCAACATACAAGTCTTATACATATTTTGCTAGATTTACACCTAAGTATTTTTTTTTTGAGCTCTTGTAAATGGTACTGTATTTTCAATTTCAGTGTCAATGTGTTTATTGCTAGTATGCAGGAATGCAGTTGGGTTTTGTGTGCTTATCTCGTATGCTGCAAACTTGCTGGACTTTCTTATTAGTTCTAGAAGTGTTTGGAAAATTCATTTTTATTTTCTATGTAGACAATCATGCCATTTCCAGATAGAGACTGTTTTATTTCTGTATGCCATTTATTTTCTTCTTCTTGCCTATTACACTGTCTAAACCTTTCAGAGCTATATTGAATAAAAATGGTGAGAACAAACCTTCTTTCTTTGTTCCCAATCTTAGGGAAAAACATTCAAGCTTTCACTATTAAGTATGGTAGTTGTAGGGGTTTTTTTTGTGAATGCTCTTTACCAAGTAGGGGAAGTTTACCTCGATTCCTATATTTCTGAGACTTTTTATGTTAAATTGGTACTGAATTTTGTTAAATGCTTTTTCTTCATGAATTGATATGATGATGCAATTTTTTAGCTTATTAATATGGTGGAATCAAATACATTGACTAATTGTTTAATATAGAACCAGCCTTTCATCCCTGAAATAAATCCTACTTGATAATAGTGTATACTTTTGTATAAATAGATTCATAGATAAATAGGTATGGCAATCGTTAAATTCTATTTGCTAATATTTTGTAAGGATTTTGCATCTATATTAGGGATATTAGTCTGTGAATATCTTTATTCACACTGTCTTTGTATGATTTTGGTATCAGGATAATGCTAGCTTTATAAAATGATTTAGAAAGTGTTTCCTCCTCTTGTAATTTTAGAAGAGATTTATAGGATTGAATTTAATTCTATAAAGGTTTGGCAGAATTATTTAGCTTAACCATTTGGGACCAGATGTTTTTATTAATTTTTATTAATTTATTTGTTAGTTTTTATTAATTACAAATTAATATTCCTTAGTAAATACAGGATTATTTGAGTTATCTATATAACTTTGGGTGATTTGTGGTAGCTTATCCTTTTTTTGAAGGCTTTGTCCATTTCATCCAAGTTGCCAAATTAATATGTGTAGAGTTTGTCATATTATTCTTTAAATATCATTTTGATATCTGAAGCATCCATACTGATGTCTTATTGTTTTATTCCTGATAGTGGTAATTTGTGTCTTCTCTCTTTTTTTCCCTGTCAGTCTCGATGGAGGTTTGTCAATTTTATTGTTTCTTTGTTCAATAATTCTTTGTATTGATTTCTTCCTATTGTTTTCTATTTTAAGTCTCATTGATTTCTGCTCCTATCTTCATTGTTACCCTCCTCCTGATTGGTTTGAGTTTAGTATGCCCTTCTTTTTCTAGTTCCTTGAGGTGGAGCTTAGATTACTGATTTAAGATCTATGTACTTTACTAATGCATGCATTTAGTGCCATAAAATTTTCTCTCAACATTGTTTTACTGTGTCCCATAAATTTTAGTATTTTATATTTTCTTTTCCATTTATTTCAATGTATTTTTATTTACTATGATAATTCCTCTTTTACCCCTAGTTTATTTTTTCCCATTTATTTTTTATTTTTATATATTCATGGAGTACAAGCTTTCTGCTACATTGATAAATTGCATTGTGGTAAAGTCAGGGCCTTCAGTGAATATGCCACTGAAGCAATACACGCTGTACCCACCAAGCAACCTCACATCATCCACTACCATCCCACGTCCCTTACACCCTTCTGAAACTCCATTGTCCATTGTTCCACACTCTGCTTCCACGTGTACACAGGATTTAGTTCCCACTTATAAGTGAGAACATGTGGTATATGTCTTCTTGTGTGTGAGTTGTTTCACTTAAGATAACTGCCTCCAGTTCCATCCATGTTTCTGGAAAAGACATGATTTCATTAATTTTTACAGCTGAATAGTATTCCATTGTGTATATATACTGTATTTTCTTTATCCAGTCCTCCACTGATGAACACTTAGGTTGATTCCATGTCTTTGCTATTGTGAATAGTGCTGTGATAAACATATAAGTGCAGGTATCACTTTTATATATTGATTTATTTTCCTTTGGGTAAATACCTAGAAGTGGGATGGCTGGATCATATGGTAGTTCTACTTTTAGTTCTTTGAGAACTCTTCATACTGTTTTCCATAGAAGTTACACTAATTTACATTCCCACCAACAGTGTATAAGAGTTCCCTTTTCTCTGCATCCTCATCAACACTTGTTATTTTTGTCTATTTAATAACAGCTATTCTGACTGGTGTAAGATGATATCTCATTGTGGTTTTAATTTGCATTTCTCTGATGATTAGTGATGTTGAACATTTTTCATATGCTTTTTGGACATTTGTTTGTCTTCTTTTGAAAAATATCTATTCATGTCCTTAGCCCACTTTTTAATGGCGTTAATTGTTTCTTGTTGTTGTTGTGGTTGAGTTGTTTGAGTTCTTTGTAAATTCTGGATATTAGTGCCCTGATGAATGTATAGTTTGAAAATATTTTATCCCATTCTGCAGGTTGTCTGTTCACATTGTTGATTATGTCTTTGCTGTGCAGAAGCTTTGTAGTTTAATTAAATCCCATTTGCTTATTTTTGTTTTTGTTGCCTGTGCTTTTGAGGTTTTAATCTTTATTTCAAAATATTAAGGGTGTATGACTGTTTTTGTTACATGGATAGGTTTTGTAATGCTTGAGTCATGGGTATAAGTGTGCCCATCACCCAAATAATGTTCATTTTACCTGTTAATTCTTTGCTTAGACCAATGTCTAAAAGAGTTTTTCCTAGATTTTATTCTACTATTTTTATAGTTTCAGGTCTTACTTTCAAGTCTTTAATTCATCTTGAGTTGGTTTGTATATATAATGAGAGATAGGGGTTGAGTTTCACTCTTCTGCATATTGACCCATAGTTTATTTACAGGTGTGTTGTTTAGTTTCCAAGTGTCGGGAGATTTTCCTATTGTCTTTATATTATTGATTTTTAGTTTAATTCCATTGTGATTAAAGGAATTCTTTTAAATTTATTGAGGTATACCTTAGGATTTGGTCTATGTTAGTACATGTCTTAAGGGCACTTGGAAACAATTTTTTGTTGTTATTGCTGGGTGGCATGTTCTATAAATGTCAGTTGGATCCTCTTGGTTCATTGTTATCTGTATTAGGTCCCTATGGTTTCTCTAACAAACTACCACAAACTTGGTGGTTTCAAACAACATAAATACATTCTCCCAGTTCTGGAAGAGGGGAGTCTGAAGTCGGTTTCATTGGGCTAAAATGAAATTGTTGGCTGGGTGAGTCATACTCCTTTTGGGGCTGTAAGGGAGAATCTGTTACTTGTGTCCTCCAGCATTTAGTACCTGTGGGCATTCCTTGACTTGTGGCTCTATCACTCCAATTTTCAAGGGCAGCATCTTCCAACCTCTCTTAACTCCATCTTTATATTGCCTTACTTCCTGTGTGTACCGAATTTCCCTCTCTCTCATCATCTAAATAATTCATATCAGATATGGATCTCTGGATATAATCCATCCTTGGGCAAAGTTTCTCTCCATCTGTGGATCTGTGAAACTAGAAAACGTATTATCTATTTCCAAAGTACAATAGTGAGGAAGTTATTATATAACCATTATACATTGCCATTCCAAACAGTAGAACACAGAAAAATTACAGGGAATCACTGGATCCAGGCAATTTTGAAATCTAGCAAGAAAACTTCTAAGTTTCAAGGACTGGGAATAATGCTCTGTGGATCAAGTATCCACCCTTTGGGCTCATGATTTTGTCCTTCGGGCCTGTGGCCCTGCCTAGGAGTGATACTTCCTTTTTCATGAAAGGTGACACATGTTTGCAGCAGAGTAGTTTTATAAGCCTATTTCTTGCCTGTGGAATTTGGGGATTCTGAAATCCTTCTTTCATTTTTTTCTTCTCTCTGTTCCTTTCAGTACAAGTTGGCAGTGCTTCTCCTAATATAAAAGTCTCAAAACTTTGTGGATCTCTTATATAAGTCATGAAGGACTATTATACAAATATCAAACTATTATACCTCCTCCATAGATATGTCCTAGGCAATCTCATCTTTATTCCTGGCTTCTGCTGAGATGGTTGAGTAGATCCGTGAATTACACACCCAATCTCTTCAGCAGTAGCAAAAGATTGTCTAGACTGCCATTGTTGATTTGTTCTATATCCTTACAGATTGCCAGTCTAGTTCTTATGTCAACTGATTCTTTCCTCTGTTCCTCCATTCTGCTTATTGATTCCATTCATTTAGTTTTTTTATAATTTTATTTTGTTGTTTTTCAAACAATTTCATTTGTTTCTTCCTTATATCTTCTGTATTTTTGCTGAGACTATTTTTCTTAATTCCAGCTATGTTTGTAATTGCTCATTGATGTATCATTATGATGCACACTTTACCTTTTTTGTCACATATTTTAACATCTCTGTTATTTTTGTGTTGGCATCTATTTATTGCCATTTTCATTCAGTTGGAGATCTTTTTGCTTCTTTGTATGATGAGTAATTCTTGTTTAAAAGCTGCATATTTGGAGTATTATATTATGAGACTCTGGATATTACTTAAACTTTCTGTTTTACCTGATTTTCCCTAACACTCCTCTGACAGGGAAAGGGGAATGCTACCTTGTTATTGGTAGGTGGGAGTAGAATTCCAGTTTCCCCATTCGGCTTCTGTAGACAACCAAACATGGAGACTTTTCATTACTGCTAGGTGCTGGTAAAATTTCTCATTCCCCATTAGGCCTCCACTAATACCTCCTTGGATGGGAAAAGGAAAAGTGCATCATTACAGTTCCCCATGTAGCCTCTACAGACACCACATTGGGGTTGGTGGATTTGGAACTAGGTGGTATGAAAATCTTGACTTTCCACTAGATCTTACTTGACATCAACCCATCAGAGAGAGAGAGTAGCAGCTTATAACTTTGGATGGGGGGAACAAGTTGAAGTTCAGGTACCTTACATGTTCTTTAATACCCAGGGGGTAGACGACTTTTATCATACTCTGTGCTGACGTGGCTCACCCCCATGCCAGTGGATGAAAGTCCTAGATCCCTACATAGTCCTTTTCTGATACCACCTGGGCAAGTGTGAGTGGTGGATTGGGGTGTTTCATTATAACCTTGTGAGAATGGAAATCTACCCTCTTGCCTCCCCACTCAGGCTTTGGTGGTATGGGTTGGGGCAGGGGGCATTTTTTCTTGTGCTGTCTATCTGCAATCTAGCATTGTTGTCTAAAAGTTTTCTGTCTTGCTAGGCTGCCTGTTTTTAGGTCCTTTGGCTAAAGACAGCAGGAATTTTGAGAAGCTTTTCTGTCTGCTCCCATTGGCATTTCTGGGTGGCTGGCTTCTTCAGTACTACATCTGAGATCGATGAAGGCAAAAACAAAACCTAAGGAACTTACCATGTGTCTTTTTTTGGGTGATAAGGTCCCGAGTAAATCTGCCTTATTCTCTTCCCTCTTTGAGAGTTTTCTTAGGTTGGTTTTATATTTGATGTCTAGGGCTTTGAGTTGTACTTAATGGGGGAGATGTCAAAAAATATATTTCCTTTATTTTTCTGGAAGTGATATCCTACTATTGGCTTTGTAAATGGTATTATATCAATCTATATTTATCTCTCATCTATTTTTAATCCATCATATATTTATTCCCAAGATGTTTATTAATTAGTGTTCCAAAATTTTGGATATATTAAAATTCCAATTTTTACCAAAATGCTTTAAACAGAAATGATATACAAAATTTTTTGAGGAAATCTCGACTTAGATTGCTTTTATTCTGAATTTATATGTAGAAAAATATGTTCAGTTTGCTAGTTTTCTTTAAAGCATAAGGATACCTATATTTATTTATAGTCTACTATTCTCCAAAATAATTTAAACACAAGAAGGTTAAGTGTTCAGTGACTTCCAAGGGTAATCTAGTATGTAATCTATCAGTGCACTAAATATTCCTCACCAAGTTAGAATATTTAAAAACTGATTTACCTAAGTTAGAATAATTTTAGAGAAAATGATTTCCAATTAAATGTAATTCTTGTCTCAGTGTAGGTGAAATCACCATTGTGGATGAACTTTTCTTCATTGCAGAAATAAACCATTATCAACAAGTAATCAAAGATTCTAAAGCCCCTATGAACTGTTTGTTTTCTTCTAAATAAACTTGGTTTAAATCTATTTAAGACCTTTTTAATAACATGAAAACATTGCTAACACTGATATATAATGCTAAACCTGACTGACTTACAGGATCAGCATATTATCAGATATTCAGTAGTCAAGACACTTGCAAGAAAACTGTCCATTGTCGGAAACATTGTGTGAACAATCCTGCTCATACTGTGGTTCCATAATAGTGACCAGCTGCACCTACTGAACAATCTCATTTGGTTTTTATTACTTCTTATTTTTAACTTTCGTACTAAAGTGCTGAGACAGCTAAGTAAGCACAAAGGCATTTTTTGAATACTAATCTCTTGGACAGAAACCTCTGTTATATCAAATACACTTTTAATGGAAAAAAGAAAATAGAAAGTTTCAACACTAACTTAATTTAGAATTTACCATTTTTTCTTATGAGATGTAAATTTCCTCCACATGATTATTCTTTTTATTACTTTAGTAGGGTAAATGTCATTTGCAGAACTTCTGAGCTGCTACAGAACACTATTTATAGCAAAAAAAAAAAAAAAACTACTGCTACTTTAATCATATTGACAGACTTTATAGCTGCGCTGTAAAGTATTTTTTACAACTGACACTTACGACAGAAAACCAAATCAAACTAAACCTTAATGATTGCTGTTCTTCTCTGAATATATGAAACAGAAAAATGTAATAATGACTGAAATATATTTTCAGGGATTTTTTAAAGAAACAATTTGCTATTCAAAACCAAGGAAAAGAAATGTCTAAATTTTAACAGAAACAATATATGATTAGAAAAAGTATCTATAAGTGTATGAATATGTAGGTTATATTTCTTAATACTAATTAACTTTTGAAATGAGGGACTTTTTCAATATTTGTCTCTAAGAGAGCACAAGGAAAAATTAGAATTAACTTCTAAACATAATCATAAAGTTATTTTCTTGATTCTGCAGTATTTATTGAAACTAATCACAAGTTAATTAGTGCTGAAGCTATTAAAATACCAATTTAAATGCCCAATTATATTAATTATAAGTGTTCATTACAAACAAATCCAGCATTCTTTGCTCTGTTATTAGGGGTGTCTGAATTTCCCAAGATATCTTCTAGTCGAAATATCCCCATTGATTTGACCATTCTCTCTCCAAATTAGTTTGGTACATCTGTCTCTGTGATGGTCATCAGCATATAAATAAATGAGAACTGGCCAAATTCAAATGTTCTTCTGAAAAATTGATATCATTTAATGATCAGATATATAATTAGCTGAATGGAAAGATAAAATCTCTATCAAGTATTCGATGTTGCTCTCTAGCTAATTATTTCACCTGAGCAATCCCATCAGTTGGGAAATACAAACTCTTTTGACCTTTATGTCATATATTATTAGTGTTGAGATAATTTTTTGCATAATATAAGCTTTAATACTTACAGGGAGAAATGTCAAGTTATTATTTTGATCAGCAACTAGAATATTTTTCTAAATTCTGAAATTAGCTTTACATTATATCAAATATTTTATTATATGATATATTACATTTATATTATTTATTAAAATTTTAATGTTAACTCTAAATTTGTTATGGAAATTAATGTGCATTTAATTTGTAGCATGTTTTAAATATATATAGTTTTAAATATTTTATATATGCATAAATATTTTTATATATGAGTTTATGTTTTGTGTTTATTTTTATATATGAGTTTATGTTTTTATGCTATCTTGGTGAATTTAGATTTTCTTTAACTCTCTTTAAATGTGATCTAATTTTTATGATTAATATAATTGAATTAAATAGTTTTGTTAACAGTAGCTTTAGACATTAAATTATTTAACAAATAAATAAATGAAACAGTAAAACGTTTGATTGCTTATTGTTATAGCTGTCATTATTTTATTACAGTTGTCTAGTTTCTGGGTCTTTGAAATATATTCTTACAGGAAGTTTTCAAAAAGTGACTATCAGTTTTGGAGTAGAGCACAAATGGAAGTAATGTTTGAATGAATGTTTTTATTTTCTTTGTTAAAGTTTTCAACATTGTATTTTGAAGTAATTATATATGTACAGAATTTTTACAAAAATAAACCAAAGAATTCCAATGTACCTTTCACCCAGATTCAACACATGATGCAAAAAGGAAGTATGGACAGTAGAGAAATTCCATCTCAGAGACATGACTCCATCTCAGACGCAGCCTTAACCCAGATCTTGACACTGTACAAGGTCAAAGCTGCAGAACAGAACTATGCTACATGATTTATAGCTTTGAAAAGCAGTTATGTAGCAGAATATGATTTTATTTTACTTACCTTTTAGTGTATCATTTTCATGAACACAAATAATTTTTACTCCATCTATTGTCTTAAATATAGACATCAAAGTAAAAGTAGATATGACTCCAGATTAGAAAGTAATTAGGATTAGTTGTGAAACCATAAATTCCAGAAGAAAGGTGATTTCTCAACCTTCACTCTTACTCTTGTTCAGTTCTTAAAGCATTCATAGAAACTTCCTGAGACCTAAAGAAGTTATTGTGTTAATTATATGCTTTTTTGTATTGTATTTTACAGTACAAATTTAATGCATTTTTACAACAGATTTTAATTATATAGAGCAGTGGTCCCGAACTTTTTTGGCACCACGGACCAGTTTCATGAAAGACAATTTTTCCACAGAGGGGGACTAGGTAGGGGATGGTTTCGGGATGATTCAAGCGCATTACATTTATTGTGCACTTTATTTCTATTACTATTATATTGTCACTTACTACTCACTGATAGGGTTTTGAATGAGTCTTCAAGCAATTGATTTATTATGTTTTCTGTGCAGTCAAACCTCTCTGCTAATGATAATCTGTATTTGCAGGCTTCACCACCTCAACTCCACCTTAGATCATCAGGCATTAGATTCTCAAGGGAGCATGCAACCTAGATCCCTCGCGTGAACAGTTTAGAGTAGGGTTCACTCTCCTGTGAGAATCTAATGCCACTGCTGCTCTGACAGGATGTGGAGCTTATGCAGTGATGCCAGGGGTGGGGAGCGGCTGTAAATCTAGATGAAGCTTTGCACTCTCACCCACTGCTCACCTCCTGCTGTGCAGCCTGGTTCCTAACAGGTCATGGACCAGTATTGGTCAGTGGTCTGGGGGTTGGGGACCACAGACGTAGACGACACAATTTTACCAGTACCTCAGTTAGTTAAAACAATTAGAACATAGCCATTGTTTTAATTTACGTTATCATTTACTGAATAAATACTATAGTTATTAAGAAATTATAAATTCAAAGGATGTCAATTTTAACCATATAATCTATTAATTCCTATGTTCGGCAAGCTTTTGTAACATTTTCCTTGACACAGAAATAATGGTGAAACTCCTTGCCATAGCATTTCAGACACTTTACTGGAGGATTTCATACGCCAATTTCTTTTTCTACTCGTATTTCCTATCCCTCCACGTGCTTTTACATTGTATTCACTTGTGCCCTTTCCCTTAGCTTTTAGTGCCTTGGCCTCTGTAGTGATTTGTCCACATGATGCTACTCCTTTCCCCTCTATTGTATATTTAAATGTTCCCTATTCTGTACTCTGATGTTACTTTGGTAACACAGACCACTGCATACTTTCTGTAAAGTGGGACATTCAATATAGAGGTTTTGACTCAATAAATTAATAAATGAATGAACGGGATTTCACAACTAAGATACAAGCGTACAGTGTACAGCTCTGTGGTAAAAATAGCACATTTAAAAAATTAACCAATTCAACGTCAGTTAAAGCTAGATGGTTAAGTGGTAGTTTGACAGGATATTGCATTATGTGGAGGTGTTACCTGTAATTTATTATTACATTT
Organism: Daubentonia madagascariensis; assembly: GCA_023783475.1. Taxonomy (NCBI): domain Eukaryota; kingdom Metazoa; phylum Chordata; class Mammalia; order Primates; family Daubentoniidae; genus Daubentonia; species Daubentonia madagascariensis. Next base: position 2,383,783 of record JAKFHU010000322.1, read on the forward strand.
ACTTTCTTATATTGAGAGTGTTGAGTAACACTGCATACAATTAGACAAAAGAAATACAGAAAGACATCAGCGAATCTCTTTATTTCTCTCTCACTACTAAATGTGAATAACGGTTAACATCGTTAGAGTGCTTACTATAAACAGTTCTAAAGTCTTTGGGGGTATCCTTTCTTTTAATCCTTGCATGATTTCTATTGTTAAAAGATAAACTGAGGCACAATAAATTTTTTTTAAGGTTTGTTTTTGGTTCTCTAGCTACATGAATTTCTCTGGGTCATGAATTGGGAAGCACCAAACACTAAGCAGCTCAGGGTTTTGTTGAAGAAGAATAAGGGACAGATTTTTATAGCATAAATGCAGAAGCAAAGCAAAGCAAATCTCACAGGTGGGCGAACCCTACTGTAAACTGTGCATGTGCAGGATCTAGGTTGCATGCTCCTTTGAGAGTATGCAACTGAATCCTCTAGTTGCAAAACAATAAGAAAAACTTTTTGATTGATTGCAGTTATACAGTTGCCTTATTTAATCTATTTAACTGGAAAGTCCTTCTTTATATAACCATAACTTAGTTAGCAGCTTTTCATTGGTTATGCTTAAATTTTGTTTTTCTTCGACACAGCCATTTACACAATTGGCCCAAGTTAAGTTTTGCTTATGTTTGCAAATGAAGTAAGTTTAAGGTCACTTATTAGGCCTAATTAACTTTGTCTGCTCAGGTCTTCTTCAGGCCCGATCTCCATTTTATTTTATTTTATACTATGATAAAGATACTTTTATTTTTCCACTGTAAAACATGCAAAGCTGCGGCAGAGAGGGCTAAATAACTTTCCAAAGGAGGCTTAGATAAGAAGTTGTAGAGCACAGCAGCCAGGCGTCTTGCTTTGGGTTCTGTGCTGTTACTCCTGTATTATACTCCTCCCCGGTACTGAGAGGATCAAGCTATAGAAGGGGCAATAGGTAAAGATGGTGACAGAGAAGGCTGTACAGTTGTATCCTAACTGTCTAGGAAAAAAAAGAGTATGGATTATTAGATCCACTATATAATTTTCCGGAGTTCTCTCTGTTTGCTTTATTTTGAAGTTTTCTAAATCTTTCCCTCTTGTTCAACACTTTTTCCCTATGATACGAATTTTCCCCTATATCCTTTTTTCTCACACCGAGAAAATAATGTTAATCAGTGGAAGCCAGAATATTATCTCTCAATGCTAAAGAGCTGGCACAGATTCTAGGAACTTAATGAAACAAATTACAAGTATTAGGTAGTTTTAGGTGGCAGTACCATTTTAAAGTGTTTGACTTCTCACTGCTCACTGCCATGCTGAGATCTATTTTTTCAATGACTGGAGGATATTTCAACTCTGTGTGTACCTTCTACAAAAGTGCTGATATTCTTGGCAACTCAAGAACAGAACATCTGCTTATATTGATCCTCTAGTTGCAAAACAATAAGAAAAACTTTTTCTTTTCTTTTTCTGTGCTGTTGATATGATTGTAATGCACTATTGCATATTAATGACTCTTGAGATGCATACTTGTTTGAATTTGAATAGTCAGAAATAAAATGAAGCAATATTGAGTTATAAAACAGAAATAAACTATATTTGCCAAATACTTTCTTCACCAAATGAAAACATGCACATGTAATATAAAAGTAAAATGAATGAAACATTTTAAAAAGAAGTTTTTCTTGTTTATAATCTTCCTTCTCTACTTACATGACAGCTAATGTAGTATTCATGGTCAAATTTAACTTTTGAGACCATCTGCTCTATGCAAGATGTCATGGAAATAAAAGCTGTTTTGAAATGAAAAGAGAACAAAAATCTTATTCAGAGAACACCTCCCAGCTGTGTTACCAGTTACTGTGTAATCATCTTTCATTATTCATGCTGTATTGGGGTATGGAGGATGATTAGACATGCAAACCTGATGTTCTGAATTTGTACATTTCTTTTAAGGCCAGATCTGCTCAGCAAGGAATTTAGCCTCGAATTCCAAATGAATCTTATGAAATGTTTTGCTAAGTCACTCAACATTAACTTACTGATCATTCTAATATTTTAAAAGACATACTAAAGACAAGGACACATGCTAAAATTCTTACATTTATAGAATACTAGGTACTAAGCAGTGTAAGACTAAAGAAAGTCAAGACCATACTACAATCATCTGTGTTTTGTTTTCTTTCTTCCCATTGATTTCTACTAAACATATAATATGGGATAGCAAAAAGTCCAATGCTACACGTTCTATAGTGCATATGTATGTCTTTTTCCAACCTAAACACTTATAATTCCTTTTTTTTCTCCCAAAGTTGAGCTCTGTTACCAGTTTTAGAGGTATCTTTTCAGATATTCAATCCCTTTAATAATATGGTTGTAACATATAACTAGATAATAGATAACATTTTAAACAGAAACATAACAGATAATATTTTGCAGTTCACTTTTTCACTCAATTTATTTCATAATATATATAACAGTTTTTAACTCAGTCTTACACTTAATTTGTCTCAGAGATCATCCCATATGGGGTAATAACAGCTGATTCTTTCTATTTATAGGTGCTTATTATTTTATTATACACATATTGTATCCAGGTTTTCTAGTTATCTATTGCTGCAAAACACACTACCCTAAAACATATTGGTTAAAATAACTACCATTTTATCATCTCTACATTTTTTTGGTGGATAAGGAATATGCACAGGACTCAGCTGAATGATCTTCCTGGTCCATATTGTATAAACTGGGTAATATTTAGATGATGGCCAGGCTGGGCTGGGCGATACAAGATGGTTACATTCCCATCTCTGGGGCTTTGCTGGGGACAGCTGGAGGCTGTGCTCAGCTGGCCTTTCTTCAAGTGGTCTCAAGTCTTCTCCGTATGGTACCTCCAGCGTTATATTTGACTTTCTTATAAAACAACTCAGAACTCATGATACCAAGGTGGGTGCTTCCAGTCCTCTTAAAGGTCATACCTCAAACTGGCACAGCATCATTTCCTCCATAAGTTTTTGGCCAGAATAGTCACAGGCCAGCCCAGATCCAAGGAGAGGTGGAAAAGTTTTTAATTCTCAATAGGAAGAGTGCTAAAGAATCTGTGGTCGCTTTTAATATATCACACCAGTCTTTTGTCAAACAATAAACTTCAATAATTATTGTTGTATAGATGTTTTTGTGATTATATTGTTAGAACATTATCAGAAATGATATTAATAAGTCAAATTGTGATTTGTATTTATAATTTTGACGAATACTGTCAAATATTTTGCAGAAGTATTCTACTGTGTCTTGTTCCTCTTTGTTTATCCCAACAGCACCCAACAAAAAATAAGGTGTTTCAAAATATTTGAAGTAGTAGGGAGCATAGGGCTAAAAGGTAGGAGGTAGTGTAAAGAAATGAAGACAAGAGCAAGAAAAAAGATAGTTACAGAAATTTTTTAAAAAATAGGGCAAGAAAGAAACCTAATATTTGAAAGTCATTCAATTTCTTTATCTCTGTTTGTTTCTTCTCTGTTAAAACAGAGAGGTGAATTAGATAACCTCTAAGGCCCAAGTTGTATAATTCGATGGTTATTTTTCTTTTTTTTAATTTTTAAAAATGTTCTGCTAAAGGATAACTTTAAAATATTTTTGCACTTGAAGATGGTTTCATTTAGAGAGGACATGCAAAAACCGTATACCCTGAATAGTTTATATGTTCCTGCTCCTTAACATTTGTGACTCAATTAAGTACGACTGGATACTATTCATGTTTTTGTAGAAAGCTTAGTGATTAGAGCTTTTTAGATTTTATATTATCATCTTTATCAAGGAAAATATTGATAGTAACTCTCATTTTATAAGATGTAATATCTATGACTTGGTTATATTAATATTTATTTAATATTACTATTTATCACTAATTATTGTAACATTCAAAAAGAGGTCAGACTCTCTAGAGATCAAACAAAACCTAGTCAGCAGCACATCATGTCAATAACACTTGCTTCATTTAAGCTAGAACAATTTTTTTAAATGTGAATTTCAGATAAGTGTATTTAATGTATATATCTGCAGTTGAAGATAAGTCAAAAATAATTATATTGTATCATCAGAAAAATATCTCATATATTCAAAATAATAGAAAGTAAATTACTTGAATATAGGTTTTATCTGATAATCTCACAAAAATTAAAAAAATATTCATAATGCCTACAATAATTGAAGTAGCAAAAGTGATCATAGAAATCACATAAAAATTAAAATGTTTGGTGGATATATCTCAACTGCTAAAGTTCTAACTTTGAGAAGCTATAGAAAAAACTTCAATTGATACCTGACACTTTATAAAAGTAATTGTAAGAAGGACTTTCTTATTTCCAAGACTTATTTTTCACTTAAAATGTTATTTTATTTATGTAAAATATGCATTGGTCAAATATCTAAAATAATAAAAAATGGAAAATTATGAATAAAACTCAAATCATTCTGCATCTCCTTTAATGTTTGTTGCTTATTTTAAACAGAATCTACATGATGACCATAATCTAAGCTTATGTTTTGGAAATTTCTTTGTATTAGTTTATTACAATGAGGGATTAGGGTGGAAGGAGGAGACAGGGTAAATATATATTAATATTATTGGTTAACTAAAATATACTCATGAAAACAGTATGTAATAAGAAGCACCTTTGAAGATTTAAAATTTGAAAATAACAAAAAAATTCTATTAACAACATGATTTTTTTTCTTTTTTTACTTCCTATCCTACTACTCTTTTTTTCTCAGGTAAAATCCTAATTTTAAACTATGCAATAGTCCAGTTTATAATTTGTTGTGGATGAAATTAGAAGACATCACATTCTTTAATTGATATTATTTCACTTCTTTTGGTGTGTCTCAGGTCTTTAATGCCTTACTTTTCTCTCCACATGAACTGCATTTCAACTCTACCAATGCCCCTCTGCTTCAACTGACCTCAAGCTGCAATATTTGTGCTGTGCTAACTCCCCACTATTTATCAATTCCCATTTAAAATGTATTTACTCTCACTTTTTGGCTGCTAAACATTGTCGAACAAAGTCAAACCACTTTCTTACTGAGAGTTCACAATTTAATTTGATCTTTTATACATTGACATTCTCTTGCCCCCCCCAATGCATTTTTGATTGGCCATTCTTTCAGAGTTGTCCTTTTGATTTTCTATTGTATACTCTATAGTTAGTCATTTTTGTTTTAAAGGAATGCATTTCTGGGAAGTTCTAAAACCAATGGTAACATGACTGTCAATTTCTTGTTTATCATATATGCAGCATTTAAGTTTCTTTCATATATTATCTTTTAATCTTTAGTCTTAAAAGATACTAATAAGATAGATTGCTTCCTTCGCTATTTTCTTTCAGATGAGGAAATTAAGACCAAGAGAAGCTAAGTGGTCTGGCTAAGATTATGTACCTAGTGAGATGGAGGGAACACAGACCTGTGCCTACTCAGTCTCCCTCTTTTTCATTTATTCATTCATCATGCTATCCATTGATTGCCTGTGACATTTCTCTGTATTAGTATTAAGTATCCGAGAGCCTACACAAATGTAGTCCCTGGACTGGTATAATGGACAGTCACTGAGAAAGGATTGACATTGGTCAAGTGATGACAATTCTGCCCAGAATTAGCAAGGAAAAGTAGGCTGTATGCAAATCTGAAGTGGGATTTGGGACAAAAAGCTTTTATTAAGTTATAACATTTAAGCTGAGAACTGAAAAATGAATAGGATTTAGTTACACATAACATGTTTATGGGAGACAGGAGGCACTTGGCAATGACTAATAAAATGACATTTTCAAGGAGAATATGTCAAGTTTCATAAACCGAAATAAGGAGATTTGCCTGGGGCACAGAGAAACTGATAAGAGTTTCTTCCAAGTGTTTTCAATTGGTTGTTACTATATGCCATCTGTTTCCAGTATTTTAAAAGGTAAATATATTTTCTTATAATAATATATTTTTATATAATATCTTAGTATATGTGTTTTGTAGGAGAATGAGAAAATATTATTTAGCAAAAATTAAAACATCTCTAATTCTACCATCCAATGAAAATCACTGTTAGCTCTTTGTTGTGTATCTTCACAGACATCTACTCTATGTAGGAATGCATATGCTTTCACAGGAAAAAATATGAACATAATTAGTATATGTTTTGAAGCCTTTTTATTTAGATGATATCTGAAATTCTTTTCCATGTCCATGTCCATAAATTTTTATCTACGAGAGAATGCCTAAACAGTGTAATACTGTATATATTTAAGAATGGACAGACATGTTGATTAAACAGAATAAATATTCTGAAAATGATTCTACTATGCTACTATTAATAAACATCATAGTCAAAACAAGAAGTCACTTAATAATGATTTTGAGACATTTATTAAGTACATGGAAAAATCTATTTTAATCCTTGACTTCTCTTTCTCTTACACCTTATAGATTTCCAAAATTACAAACGACTGTTTTGTATAAATTTATAACTGCAAAGCTGGAGTAAGATTTTTTATTGGAAGGTGGGCTTTCAAGTGGGCAAATCTGTAAAATAAACAAAAATGTTTGATGCATTTGAATAAATACAAATAAGCTTTATTTGATGACTTTAAATATATCATTAATAAAACATAAACATAAAAAATTCAACAGAAAACTAGAAACATACTAGCAATACAAATAACAGATGAGGAGTTGATATATATATAAGCATTTTGTATAAAATAATAGGGAAATTCCTAATACTTACATGGAATATTTTGTAAAAGTCATGAGCAGGCAATTCATAGTATGATTGAAATTCAATTGTAAATTAAGAAATCAAATTAAAACACAAAGAACTGCTGCATCACCTGAAAACTCTTTTAGTGTATCTTACAGAACATAGTCAATGATTGGCAAAAATAAAAAAAGGAGAAAAAGAAAAAATAGAATCTTCAACTCTTCCGTGAAATTTCTTTTCACATTCCTGCTATATGAAATCAAGCTCACTTCTGATAGTGTTATTTTACTTGAAGATCTCTCAAGGAATGAGGCTTTTCTCTCTTACACTCCTTGATGCACAGTTTCTGGAGGTGGAGCAGGAGCTCTCCATTGCTGTTTCTAGGTTATTGTCCTTTCCCTTTGTTTAAATCTCATGTCATGAAGCTAAATATGTGCTGTCTCTCTTTGTTGCCACCATCTGTTCCTCTGTGGTTTGTTCTGTGCCTTGCATGGATCTCCTTCCATAATATGGATGATTACAACCTACAGGAAAATGTAATTTATTACTTCATTGCTCTTGCTTTTCACTTCCTTGATCTCCTCTTATGCAATCATTTTGTCTTTCATCCTCAGTGGCCACTTAGTTAATGTCATTACTATTAATTGAATCACTTCTGTAACCTCAATTTCAAATATCTTACTGTCCAACAACCAGTTCTTATGATTCCAACTCATTCGCTCCAATGCCCAATCTCTAACACTCTTTAACTCCACCTGAACCAACACTCTATTGATGCTACACAATCCTTCAACCTCTTTATGTTCTTGCTTTCCTCTTTATTTATCGTAACTCCTAAGGTGAATCATTATATTCACTGATCTCAATAGATACCCATTCCTTTGCCTTTCTTTCACTTCATTTTACTTACATGAAGAAACCTAGATCTTCTGCCTACTGCAGGCTATATTCTGTTGCTGAATATAACTGGAAACAATAAAATTATGCTGACTAGTTGCATGTGTTTTTTTTAAACCACTTAGCTAAAATAGCCCTTAATGCTACTACCTAACCAAACTATGATTTCTAAACCATTTATTCTCTCTAAGAAAACTGTGCTATACATAGTCTTCTCTCTAAACTTCCTGTACATCCTCTTCATCCTTACTCTCAGATGATGCCAGTTCTTACAAAATAAAGAAAAAATTATAGCAATTTGAAGACAGTTTCCACAAGCTTCCACTGCTATGTCTTTTATGTATTATCATATATACTACCTTCTCTCCTCTATGCATAGTCAGGCATTCAGGGTTCATAGCCCCAGTTATGATGTATATTCTGTTAGGGTAGCAGACTAGGAGACAGGGCTGAGACTGGATGCAGTGGCTTGTCCAGTGAGTGCAAGTGTTAAAGTCTAACTAAGGAGGTCTGATAATCACAGACAAGAACAGGTTTCAACCAGCTTGTCAGCTATCTAGATCACCTCATAAGAACTTTGGCTAATTACAGTATCATTTGCATTATGACTTTAAAATTTCTCCACCCTTAAAATCACCATGATAGTTGGTAACACGTCATAAAGTATAAAAATGGGAGGCAACCCAATTCTAGGAATTACTACCCAAATTCTTAGTAAAAGCCAACCCCTTGGCTTTGATTCTCCCCTCAATTAGTGAGATTTTATAAGACCACAAACCCCTTCCTGTCAGTGCAACTGCCCTTTTCCAGCCTGCCTGCTCCTTCTCTCTTGAGAGAACACACTTTCACTTTCGCTTTAAATAAAAGCAGCTTGTTTTTGGCTTATGTGGTGCATCCTGAAATTCTTTTCTCCGATGATCACCAAGAACCTAAATATACGTCCACTGGGAGGATGGTAACAATTCCATCTGCTCTTACCTTATCAGGAACGTTGCTCCTCTCTCCCTCTGCTGCATAATCAATTTTTACCTCTCTGTCATCTCCATCAACTTGAAATGTGTTGCTAGTTCTCCCACCTTAGAAGAAGAATCAATTTAAAAACCTTCTTGAGCTCCTATTTTCTTCAACCTATTTTCTTTCCTATTAACCAACAATTTTTATAAGCTCTCTATATACTGTCTTCAGTTTCTTCCTCTCATTTTCTCTTGAACCCTCTTCATTTATGTCTTGGATCCCATGACTTTTATCCAATTCAAGTTCTTACCAATTCCTAGTCTTTATTTTACTTTATGTATCAGCAGCATTTGATAAATTTGGTTACTTTTCTATCTCAAATACTCTCTTACTTAGACTACACCCACCTGGATTTCCTTCTATCTATCTGGCCACTCCTTCTCTGTATAATACATAAATGAACAACTCTAGCCTACTTTCTTATATCTCCTCTTGGATATCCAAGTGTCTTCAAGTTAAAGCATGTCCAAAAGAATTGATCTTCCCTACAAAAACTATCCTCTATAACATCTTCCTTGTGTCCGTTAAAGGCAGCTCCCTCCCTCTAGGTGCTGGAGCCATATGATTTGTTAACAAATCCTAAAATCCCTACCTGCAAAATAGTTCTCCTTCTCAGCACTTCCATGCCACCATCTTCTCCCTCGTAGACTATTGCATTCATATCATAACCAGCCTCCCTGCTTCTGTTCTTTCCTCTCTACAGTTTATTTTCAAAACATCAGCCAAAATATTCTTTTAATATATAAATTAGATAAAATCATTCCTCAGATTAAAACTTGTCAGTGGATTTCAATCGTTACTAAGAAATTAAAACAAAAGACCTTCGAGTATCCTACAAATACCTACATGGCTGGCCTTCCAGGATTGTCTCTCTGGCTTCATCTCTGGATACAACCTTGTACATCCTGTCCCCACCACTCTCCTTCACATGTCAGGCACGCTTGTATTCAAGAGAATTACACCTGCTGTTCCCTTTGCCTGAAATGCTAATCTAAAGGAAACCGGAAAACTCAATCACTACTTTTTATTATTTTACATTTTTGATTGAGATACATTAATATACTATACCATCCAACCTTTTAAAATGTACAATTCAGTGCTTTTGAGTATATTTTACAAAGTTTTACAAACATCACCAGAACATTTTCACTGCCCCAAAAAGAAATCCCCATACCCATTAGTAATCACTCTCCATGCTATCCCCACCTATCCCAGCTGCTGACAACTACTTATCTTCTTCTTACATTTATGGATTTGCATATTATGCACATTTTGTATAAATGCAATCATACGATGTATAATATTCCATAGTGCAAATATGCTACATTTTGTTTATCCATTCATTAGTTGATGGGTATTAGTGTTGTTTCTGCTTTGTGGCTATTACAAGCAATGCTGCTAAGGACATTCATGTACAAGTTTTTGTGTGAACATCTGTTTTTAATTCTGTTGCATATGTATCTAGGAGTGAAATTTCTGGGTAATATGGTAACTCTATGTTTCATCTTTGAAGGAACTGCCAGGCAGCTTTCCAAAAGAGCAACATATGAGGAACATACTAAGAACTCTTACAGCTTGACAATAAAAAGACATCCCAATTTTAAAATGTGCTAAGTATTTGAATAGATATTTATCCAAAGAAAATATACAGTCAATAAGAATATGAAAAGGTGTGAAATATGATTAGCTGTTAGGGAAATATAGATCAAAACCACAATGACATATTACTTCATGCCTACTAGGATGACTATAATTAAAAAATGGAAAACAATAATTTTTGTTGAGCATATAGAGAAATTTTAACTTTTTAAAATTTGCTTTTTAAGGTCTTTACTCAAATGTTTTTCCTCAAGGAGATTTTTCTGTTCACCTTATAAAAATTCCAATCCTCTTGCACCAAACACCCTCAAAGCTTGTTATCTCCCTTTTCATCTTTTTTGTTTTGTTTTGTTTTTCCTTCTCTACTTGGTACCAATCATTATTTGTGTCAGGGTTCTCCAGAGAAGCAGATCCAATAGAGCTCCTCTCCCCTGGACACACACATAAACACACACACACACACACATACACACATAAGAGGGAGAGAGAAATTATAAGGCTTTGGCTCACATGATTGTAGGGGATAGCAAATTTGAAACCTGTAGGACAGGCCTGCCAATTGGAAACTCAGGCAGGATTTCTATATTACAGTCCTGATGCAGAATTTTTTTTTCTTTGAGAGATACCAGTTTTTGGATCTTAAGGCCTTCAATTGATTAGATGACATCAACCCACCTTTTGTAGGGTAATCTGACTTGCTTAAAGTGAAATAATGGTAAATATTAATAATATGTACAATATAATTTTGCAGCAACTTCTAGACTAGTGTTTGGTCAAACTGGGGACAATAGCTTAGCTAAGCTGACACATAAAACTAATTATCACTTCACTGAGCATATGTTATATTAATTTTATCTTGTTTATTTCCTATTTCCCTGACTATAATACAATGTAAGCAGCATGAAGGAAATTTTTAAAATCTATTGTCTATGTTGAATCCAGAAGTCCCATAATGGCATTTGGCATATACTAGGTATTCAGTATTGAATCAATGAAAGGTAAAATGAAAGAGAATTAAATGCTATTTTTACTAACAGTACAAGTAACCCTAAACTGTCAAGGGTGTCATGAAATGACTGCTTACTTCCATGGTATATAGGCATACGAATTTAAACATTTCTTAAAGGCAATCTGACCAAAGAATAATGGATTAATAGAATCAAAGTCTAAATATGACAATCCTGTTATTTGTAGACTTTTCTAAGTACCAAGGACAAGTATTTTAATATACAATAATATCTTTGTTTATACAGAGTGTCAGTTTGAATGACAAACTGAAAACAAGGCAAATATTTAGACAAATTATGATGAGTCTACATGTTTAGAAATTATGTGTTATTGCAATCACATCCACAAAACACTTCTATTTACTTTGGAAAGTGTTTGATGTATGTGCATCTGGTATGACACTCAAGGTGTGGCCATGTCCACAGCCTCATCTGTAGCCCTCATATGAGAGAACTGGCCAAAAAGAGGTTATGAGGAATTTTTATTATTGGTAGTCAAGTGCAATACCACTGACTACATCTGTCTCTGCAGTACCACTACCCCGTGCCCCAAGTCATATCTTATTGAATTCTGCAAGGATACCTGATTGATCATTTGTGAGCCAGCCACCTATTAATTGGGTGGCCTAATATCTCTCTGAGTGTGAATGAAAGATTCATCAGCTGGTTTCTAGTGAAGATATACAGGAAACAAGACCTTGTGTCAAAATTGTTTGCTCAATGAAAAAAATAAAATGGTTTATGTTTGTAATAATCATGCTGTTTATTCATGGTTATATATTCAATTGAGAAATATCCCAAATGGAGTTTTGCTTTTATATATATAATGTAACAATGTAAGCTCCAGAAAAGAAAATAATAACAAAATCATTTCCTTGCTTGTGAAATCAAAGCTATAACATCTGCTAGCTTCACCTGCTGAAGAAAATACTTTAGCTTGTACTTTATGGTAAACAAGGCTGAACACTTTGAAACATACTTCTCTAGTCACCCAACCTGTAAATTAAATACATCAGCAATACAATTATTGCACTGTGCTTTTTTCACAGGTATAAATCACATATAAAAGAATTGCAGTGCTGAGCAATGAAAACCGTAATCTGTGTTTTACCATTAGTGCCTGAAACTTCCCAATGTACACCAGTGTTGCTGAAGTTGCAAATAGGTTCCATAGCTGCTGTGATGAGGTGACCTTAGGACCAGGAAAGGAAAACATACTAGAAAGAAATAACATGTTATTAAAACTCTCTTCACATAACTTTTTTTTCTTTTGCATTTTGCATGCCTTTAATAGAACAGCTATATTATGTTCTATAGTTTAAAATTTTGGATTACACAGTAATTTTTTTTACTTTGGAAAATATATAAAGAAATAAAACACACAAGAGTAGCCAATTCTAAAAATACTCTCCAGAGAGTCATTGTTAGCAATCAAAGAACTAAAAGTAGACCTACCATTTGATCTGGCAATCCCACTACTGGGTATTTACCCAAAGGAAAACAAGTCATTTTATCAAAAAGACACTTGCACTCAAATGTTTATTGCAGCACAATTCACAATGGTGAAGATGTGGAATCAACCCAAGTGCCCATCAATTCATGAGAGGATTAACAAAATGTGGTATATGTATACCATGGAATACTACTCAGCCATGAAGGATGATTTAATGCCTTTTGCAACAATTTGGATGGAACTAGAAACCGTTATCCTAACTGAAGTATCTAAAGAATGGAAAAACAAACACCACATGTACTCACTGTTAAATTGGAACTAACTGATGAGCACACATGTGCATAGAGAGAAGTAAATCTCAAAGGAAATCAAGCAGGGGGGAAGGGGGAGAAGGGGATAGGCAAAAATCTATCTAACGGATACAATGAACACTATCTGGGTGATGGACATGTTTGTAACCCTGACTCAGACATTACAAAAGCAATCCATGTAACCAAAAACATTTGCACTTGCATAATACCTTTGAAATAAATAAAAAAGAGGTATGTATTTATATAGATATATGTATATGTATATGCATATATTCACACATTATATTTATATATTTAAGTTGCAATTATAGTCTACTATATATTCAATGCAAAAAATACTAAAAGGACAAAATAAATATCTAAGATAAAAAGCAAACATAGCTCCCATATAGCCACCTAAAGTCAAAGACTTTAACATTTTGACAACTTCTTACAATTAAGGTTTTCTTTTTTCCCTGAGGATTTTCCTAAATAAGTATTCATATTGTAGGTTCATATTTTCTTTCATTTCCTCTCTTTATTTCTCATTATCCTTGCCAGAGGATTTTCCAAGTGTTTGGTCTTTTCAAAATAAATGTTCCTTCTCTTATTTATCAAATGTCTTTTCATCTAATTTAATAATTTTTTTTTCTTAAATACTTCTTTTAGGGTTGAATTATTCTTACTATTTATATATTGAATTACTTAGCTCTTCACAAAAGCATTTACAATTTTAGGGAAATAATATATACAATACTATTCGGCTATAAAGTAGAATAAAATTGTGCTCGATGCAGCAATATGGATGGAACTGGAGGCCATTATTTTAACGTAACAAAATTGCACTTGTACTCCTTAAATTTATACGAGAGAGAGAGAGAGATCAGCCTATGTTCCCATTTTGTGTTTGATTTTTCTTCCTTGTTATCCAACTCCCTGATTCCCATTTAAACACATAGTCAGTTTCTAGATCATTCTATCAAGATGGAATATTGCAGAATTAAAATACATTAGCTTACAAAGTGTTTCCTAGGCTTGGAATTTAACGTAGTGATTCTCAGATCTAGCTGCATAATAGAACAACCTGGCAAGGGGAAAAATTCTAACATATCAGGTACCTAAGCCCCATCCTTAGATTCTGATTTAGTTGCCTTACATGAGGGTCCAACATAGGTATCATTTTTTAAGGATCTGTAAGTGGTTCCCTTACACAACCAAGGCTAAGGACTATTCAATTTAGGAGCACAGAAATAAATCAGGGTATATTCAAAATGACTTGGGCAATTAAGGCCTGGAAGTATGAAGAAATTTTTACTACTTTTTACTTTCTGACCCATGATTTATTTAGGCAATTGTTTTCTTAATTTTTCAACATTATTAATTTTATAAATTTAAATCTGAATAAAACATGATTCATGTTAATTATGGAGAGCTCTGAAAATAGAGAAAAACATTCATTGTTCCTGAGGGTGGACAGTTGTGTTCTTTCAAGTTCTTCATAACTCATTATGCCAAATGTCTTTTATTTTCAGGATTTCACTACATTGTACACCAAGTGCCAAAGACAGTTCTACTTATCTTTTCTTACACTAATTTATTGTAGGATAAGTCTTTTATCTGGTCTAGAAATAAGAAGGAGAAAAATCACTGGTCAACTGAAAAATCAGCATCCACTCAATAGAGCAGCTATTTATTTACCCTAGCCAGGCTTACAATTCAGCTTTTAACAAAATAAAGATCCTTGGTCAATACTTTGAGAAATTCTGTATCAATGGGTCTGGATGAAGGTCCTGGTATCTTTTTTTTTTTAAAAAAAAAAAGCTCAAACAGTGATTCTGATGTACATCCAATGAGAAGAGTCACAGCAGTTAAGGAATATACCAATTTATTGTGAACAACTCTAATCATATGTCTATTATATTAAGTGAGCATCAGAGGCAAGGCCAACAATCTTCTTTTTTTAATGAGGTGTATAAAATTCTCCTTCAATTTGTAAAATACGTGAGTGCATCATTTTCAAATTTTGAAATAGTTTGTGTCATTTGCAGATCCCATGTTAACTTTATATATTTGCTATTTACCAAAATTTGTCACAAAGACCATGATAAATTGGCAGTTTGTCTTGGATTGTTCAGTTTCTAATAATTTTATTGTCATTATTAATGTTATATTTTTTAAACATTTTTAGGTATTAAGTATTTCAGTTGAAAGTTTAGAGGAGCAATTACACTGGATACTCTCCATTTGCTGGTCTCAGTTGTAATCCCCATCCCTCAGCCATTTCTGCCACCTTAGAAAAAGACAGTTTTTTGCTGTGAAGTTTGAAGAGCTGTTTCTACTAATAAAATATATATTTGAAAATTATATAGTAAGATGTTGAATAAATACTCATTCAAAATATAAGATATCAATTGTATTTCAGAATGAAACTGAATATTCTGTTCCTATTTTCTTTAAATTGCGTAGGGCTAGTATATTACAGTGTCCATCCTTTAAGGCTGGCGTAATTAGGCACTGTGACCACTCTTACCTTATTATTGAAATTTCACTGAGCAAAATTTGGACATTTGTCTTGCTATCTAAGATATCCTTTGGGACATAATTTATCTTATGCCTGGCCCAAAAGATAGTTTCAGTTTCTATTCACCTTGGAATTACTCAAATTATATCTATCAGATTCAATATGCTGGGGAGTTAACATTATTTTGAGAATGCATAATGCAAAGGTAATAATTTAGTGTGAGCATAACCAAGTTTAAGTTGTAATATCAAAAACAATAACAAACTCTTTATGCCAAGTACATGAAATAATTACAATTTCTCCTAACACAAATACCAAGCATTTATGATAATTACATAATACATAGAAAAGTAGATGTTTATGTAGGCACACACATACATTTTTTTACAGTGCCCTCAAACTAGTTATATTCCCAACATATTTATAAACATAACATTTTATTTATCCTGAGTAAAATAATCATTTTTTTACTAATATTTACTTTGAAATTTTCTGGTTTTCTATGAAATATAGAAAAATTCTTGCCATTTAACACCACCAAATCACTTTATGCCTGAGTACTTTATATATTTCATATAATAAAATGAGTTTCCTGAAGCCCTGAACATGGATTTTTAGTAAACAAAATGGAGGAATATGTTGACAGTGTTAAGTTCAGCCATTAAAAGCTTTGTGAGGCTGGAGAATTCGAATATCTTGTCTGCTTCACGAGAAAAAACTTACTACAGAAGAATGAAGTAATAATGATATTGTTTTTTGACTAAATTAATAAACACATTTTACCACCTAGAGTAATGTAAAAAATATCAAAGACTTACAGCAATGTTTTTTTCCATTATCTTTCCACTCAATCTTTTCCCGGACCTCCATTTTATTCTTATTTTTGTCCTTTTTAAAATTGTTCAGTGAATATAGTACTTGTCAAAGGCGATAGATCGGCAGTTAAGGAGATTGAAGTGTTCATTCCTTTGTTCAGGATTATGAGAGCTCAGCTCTCTTATGGGTCTTCATCCAATTCTATGAGGTACAAATTGAAGAATAAAAAAAAGTTTTATTCTTCCCTTACTGATTCTTTCAAACTTTCAATCAAACATGTCATTTCATTCTGGATTTAAATTTCACACAAAACTTCTAGATATTCAATGAATATTCACTATTACATTGTGGATTTAAGAATGATAATAACAAAGTTAGATATATTTTGTTATCTAAGTAACATAATATTACTACTAATATTTTCCCCAGATATCTTAAATGATTATTGTTGGAAAGTTTAACACATGAATTAATTAGAACTAACTAGTTAATGTATGAACAAATGGATGAAACATGAGGGGACATACATACACATGTTTGTTTATATACAGGTTCCTACATATGTACAAATATAGAAAGAAAAAATAAATATGGGGCTGGAATTAATCCTCCTTCAGACACATGCTACTGTAGATCAATACATTATTTCAAGATATGGGAATTTGTGGCTGATTGGAAGCCTTCAATTTTAGTTTGCCATCACCCATCAGCAGGTGCTAAGTGATCATTAATGAAGGAAAAGCTATTTTGCTTGATAACATGTGACATGGTTAAAATTGATAGTTTCGAATTAATGGCTCAGATTTTCTCAGAAATAAAGCAAGAAGTCAGGCAGACTCTACATCATCCAGAGGAAATTATTCTTATTTCACCTCCACTAGGTAGCTTGGTAAGGAAAGAAAGGGTGCCTCTTATAAAAACAAAAACAAACAGCAACAACAAGAAAATAAAAACAAAAACCACCTAAATAACAGGCAGGACCAAAGATATAGGGATAAGTTATTTCATCAAACACCAGGAGAGTAACAAATATGTCATAAAGGTTTTTTACCCATTTCATTTTGTCAAGAACTGTGAAGTGTATGATATTTGATACTACTTGCAAGCTAGCAAGTTAATCTTTTTTTATGATCCTAGCAGAAGAGAGAGACTGCTTGACTGTCAGAAACAAAGGATTTTATTACTTATGGCAATAGCAGTAACCGGAGGAGCAGGAGTGAGAGACCAGGCAGATGATACTGGGGTGAATGAAAAGTCACAAAATGAAGTGGTATGAAGTTGGTCACAGCTGTGGATAATTGGGGCTAATATTTCTGGGATCTTAACAGAAGAATATAAAATCCCTTTCAGAATTGTCTGTCTGAGATTTGAGAGACAAAACATTCATTCTCTAGTTCCCATCCACCATCATTGGCGGATTTCCTATGTGAATGTTGATGCCCCTGAAAATTCAGGCTGTCACTGGCATCCCTACAGCAGCAGCAGCAAAGCCCCGGGAACTAAAAGTGAAAGATGCACTCCATGTGCTTCAGGGGAGACACCGCCAGCATGGAGTGGGTCAAAGCCCACCCAGGAACGTTAACTGAAGCCCTGGCTTTGGCTGCTGGTGTCACAGGTGATGGCAAAAGATACGAGGCAGTGCACAAGAGGCATCTAATACATACATATAAATGAAAACATACGTATTATACATAAATAGGCAAACTTATGGAAGACAATTCACTAAAGTTTTAACAGAAATCATTTCTGTGGTGTAGAATGACATTAGGTAAGTGAGTATATTAGTTTTCTTGGGCTGAACTAACAAAATGCCACAAACTGCATGGCAGCTTAAAATAACGTAAATCTATTCCCTCACAGTTTGGGAGGCTGTAAGTCTAAAATGAAAGATTCTTAAGGGCCATGCTCTCTCTGAAGCCTTCAGGGCAAGATCTTTTCTTTACTCTTACAGCTTCTGGTAACCCCAGACATTTTCTGGTTTGTGGCTACATAACTCCATTCTTTGCCTCCACTTCCCCTGTATCTCTGTGACAATGCCTTCACATGGCCAAATTCTCTCTGTGCCTCTTTCCTTATAAGGAAACCCATCATATTGGATTAAGAGCCCACCCTTTTCTGGTAGATCCCAACTTAACTAATTACATCTGCAAAGATCCTATTTCCAAATAAGTTCACATTATGAAGTTGTGGGGGTCAGGACTGTAACATATCTGTTTGGTGGGACCCAATTTAACAAGAGAGAGCAAAGGAAACTATCCCTTTATTAATCATTTTCTGAAATGTTTAAAAATGTTGGCAAAGAATATTATGGAAGTCGTTGTAGTTTGTCTCATTCTTATACCTATTTCCTTTTTTACATGCCTATGAATGTTATCAAGACTAAATACTCTCACCTCATTCTTGCTGCTAACAGCAGCCCTGTGGCACAGACCTGGCCAATAGACGTAGATGTACTGACCCTTCTTTCTCATTGTAAAGAAAACAGGATGTTTAGAATTGTAAAAGTAATTTTATGACCAGAAGAGAACGAGCTTGTTTTTTCAAACAAACAGCAAAGAAACAAAAGCAAGAGAACAACAAATACATGGCCCTAACCTAGCAAGACCACTCTAGCAGCCACTTAACTCTGGGACTTCCTGTTACATGTGAAATAAATACAGCACTACAGACACGTGTTACTTAATGCCTAGAATAAGTTATAAGAAATGGGTCATTATGCAATTTTGATGTTGTGGGGACACTGTAAAGTGTACTTACACAAACACAGTGTAGCCTATTACACACCTAGGTTATATAGTGTAGCCTATTGCTCCTAGGTACAAACTGTACAGCACATTACCATACTGAATACTGTAGGCAATCATAACATAATGGTAACTATGCATGTATCATTAAATATGTTATATCCAAACATAGAAAAGGTGCAGTAAAAATACAATATTTAGTCTATTGTTGACCAAAACATCTTATGCAGTGCATAAGATGTATTTGTTTAAGTCACTGTTATTTGTGTTTTCTGTTACTTGGAGACAGACTCATGTCTAAATGATATATGTGCACATATATTCCTGGTGAATCTTAAAATTTTCAAGGACCTATTATAGAGAAAGTTGTTCTTCATAATACCAAATCCTGATATGAAGATTGATAAACACACTCATCAATATACTCTGACTACTTGGTGCCAGATATTTTTATATTTAGAAACACATAAGCAAGATGTGAAAATTTAAAGTGAGAAAGAAAAATTACGTAAGAATTTTCTGTCATAGAGTTATGCATTTACTTTTCATTACACTTTATAGACAATAGTTCCAGTAAATTGACTTTTAATTCTTGCCCTGTGTTTTAGCCCTGGGTTCTTTTGACATTTGTTTTGATGTGTTTGTCCTTGGATGGTAAAGTTTTTCTGAAATACTATGTTTAATTACTGGTATTGCTGTAGCTTAACGACAGTTGTACACACTCATCTTACCCAAAACACATTGGCCACTAAGTCTTGTAAAGATCATATTACATCTTTGCTAGAAGTATTGATGAGGAATAAACATTTTTTAGAAAGTTGATTTAAGGCATATATGTGGCATTAAGAGATAATTTCTGAATGTATGAAAAAAACAAATGATAGATGGAGTTTTTCCTTTTTAAATGTTTAGGGTAATATATTTTCAATTGAGTCTAAGTGTTAGACTATCTTCAGAAATTTCATTTATGGAACACTTAAATAACCTGCTTTGGGTTAGTTAATGACTTTCCTATGTTAAACTAATAATTTATGTTTGAAAATACAAAAGTTTGTTCATTCTATTTATATTTAGAAAACATAGCTGGAAAAATTTCAATTTAACTAAAATTAGTGGTGGAAACCAAAATAAATCATCTCTCAAGGAATAATGTTTATTTTTATAGATGCATTAATTTAAGAAATAAACAAAAGTTTCCTTTAGAATTGGCTTACAGCTCAGTAAGCTAATTTAGAAAAAATATTTGCTTTAGAATTTGACTAGTATTCCATAAATTACTTTACCTTGACTTCAGTAAATTTATTTTCATATGCTACTACTCATTCTTATTAATCTCTTTTTTTACAAAAAAGATCCTCATTATTTCAGCCCTACTACTCTTACCTAAATATAAAAATGTGACTTTGCAGTAAGTTAATTTTAATTTTCCCCAAGTGAATATCTATAATATGATAAAAGAAATACCAATGAAATTATCTTTACAGAAAGCGTACTTTATAAAATTATTTCATATATTTTTAAAAAAATATGTACAAGCCTGAAAAGTATGCCTTAATTTTAGCTGAAGTTATTATAGGAAGATCGTGTGTGATATTGAGCAAACATGTCAATTTACAAATGCAAATTCCAACATTTCCTATTGTTGATCTGATACAAGAAGACTAACTGATATATTGAAAAATAATCAATATTGTAATCATTATATATGTATATAATGAAGCAATCATCTACTGGGCTAATTTTTTTCAAATACAATCTGTAAAACAAGCACTGGAAATCTCTCCAAAAAGTTGATCCTTGAAATCTGGCATCTACTGTTTCCCTTAAATGCTTTCCAAACATAAATTAACCCAAGTCCATCATGGTCAGGTGTCATGGTCTGAATGTGTCCCCCAAAATTCATGTGCTGAAACTTAATACCCAATTTGATAGTATTGATAGCTGGGGTCTCCAGGAAAAGAGTAAGTCATGAGGGTGGAGCCCTAATGGATGAGATTAGTGCCCTTATAGATGGGTTTGGGAGTGGGCTCACTCCCTTTGTCCCTTCCACCATATGGTTACATCAAATCATTGTACATATTACAGAAAACTATAATATGATCATTTTCTACAAGTTGTTGAGGGACCAAAGGTATTGGTCACTGCCTTTCTGCTATCATAGATGGAAAGAGATTTAGTTTTCTTGAAGCAACTGGAAATTGAAATGAATTACAGTCTAGAGGGAGTGCATTCCTGTTCGTGAATGGCCCAAAAAGGTCAAGATGCTATCAATGGTGACCAGTAATTTAATTTCTTAAAATCACCAGAAGGTATAAAAACTAGACTGACTTTTCCTTTTAGCTATTTTATCTATCTTTTAAATTAGATCAAACAAATTTACCTAGTGCTTATAAATAGAGTACATTTCTTTTTCAGTAGCCACTACCTCAAGTAGAAAAAATGTATTTTGTGTTATTTTACCGAATCACCTTTGGCAACTTTATATAAGACAATTAAAATGATATTATATAAATTCCATAGTCTAATTGAGATCAATACATCATTTAAAACATTTAATTTAAAACCTGGGTTGACAGTTGTTACTTAATGGGAATAATTTGGGCATATTAAACTTATGTTGTCTCCAACTCTCACATGCTTATTATCTTCCTGCTAAGAACTTCTGGTCTGGACACTTTGGCCTCTTGGTAAAACTCCCTGTGTTCAGTCAATATTCCTGGTTTCTAACTCCAAGGGAAGGTTCCTTTCTTTAAGTACAATATAGTTTCTTCTTTATTTTAAAATTGATATTGAATACAGGCAAAGAAAAATAATTTAAGGTCTGGGTAATAAATATTTGATCTTGCTAAACAGGAAGGCCTTGACTCTTGTGAAGGCAAAGATATTTTGTGTTTGCAGAATCAAGCACTAAATCTGGAGATTCAAAATCAGAAGAAAATAATGGGAATTTTAATTATATAACCCATCTTTTAGAGCATGGCATGTATAAGATTATGTACAAGTATATGCCTTAATACTAGTATTTCTCCTTTGAAAATATAGAATTGCAAGTCTTTAAGTGTTCAAGTATTTAAAAAACTTATGATGTTATCATCATTTTCAACTAAACTCAAATATACTCTAAAGAACATAAAGAAAGAAATGCAATCAATTTAAACCTAAGGAAAATTTGACAACAGTATTTCTTATATATTTAAGTGGGTATATTAGTTTTCTATTATTGTTCTAAAAATTGCTTCAAACATAGTGGCTTAAAACAATACTTTTTTTCTCTGTTGTCTGTTTAATTTTGCAGTTCTGTAGGTTATAATCTCAACAAATGAAAATCAAGGTGTCAGGAGGGACAAATTTTCTTCTGGATGCTCTAAGGGAGGATCTGTTTCCTTGCATTTTTCAACCTCTCGCGGCTGTCCATATCCCTTGACCCATGATCAACCGCTTCCCCCTGTCTTCAACACCAGCCACAGTGGGTCAAGTCCTCCTCGCATTGCATACCTCTATCCTCCTACTCTGCTTCCTTTTCATTTTTAAGAACCCATGTGATTACAATAGGCCCATTTGGATAATCTAGGATAACCTCCCTATTTCAATGTCAGACTATTAGCAACTTTAATTCCACCTGCAACTCTAATTCCACCTGCAACTCTAATTCTGCCCCATCATTCAATGAAGGTAATGTATGCACAGGTTTCAGGGATTAAGACATGGACATCTTTGAGGAGTCATTATACAGCCTACCACGATGGGTATTTAAGGAAAAAATGATCTGTGAATTGGGCATAAGTCTAGATTCAGTAATGTTTTAAAAAGTAGAAATTCCATTTTGGGCACTTCTTATAACTAAAACAAACACATTTTAAGACATTTTTGAAATTTATTCAACAAAATCATTGGAATAATGCTTCTACGAGCCAAACTGTGCATCTCTAACATCTTCAGAAAAATGCTTCTCATCCTCCAAGCTTGGTAGTTAGGTCTGCATCTGGTCAAAGTATGAAATAAACTATTTTATGCAAAACTATTAAAAAATTTTAACAAGTTTGCAAGAGTGCAATTGCAATAAAAGAAAAGTGTGATCGCTTCACTCTTATTCTTAACGATGCATATAAGTCAGATGTGATGTCAGTAAATATTAGCCATGTCAAGTTGGCAAATTTGGAAGTTCTGGCTACTAAAATATAATTATTTTCATTTTCCTTTATTATAGTATCATGTTAAAAATATATACCACCCACTCTGAAAAATACAGTAGATAAAAGAGCCACAAAATAAAATAAGTCATTTCCTATCCTTAAGATTTCATATTATACTAAAAAAGCATACAGAAAAAATTGAAATATTTCATAATATACCTTTATATACTTTCTCATGATGGAGGAGGGTTATGGAGTCATAATAAGGAAACAAATTACCATTTTTTTATTAAAGAAAAAATAAATTTATTTCTTCTTAAGCTCCTTTATGTATGTCATCTCTTTTTATGCTTTGGTCTTTTAACTACAAATTAGAATCATGTATTAATATAATCAGTAGATATCCATTGCACATTTAGGGACAGTTTCTGCACACAGGGAGTAGAACCTTTTGGGTCACAGTATTTGATTTTCTTATCATGCAACTTAACTTCACTCACAAGGCAATGTCTCAAGCAAAGTGTATCCGCAGGAAAAAAATGTATTTTGCTAAAGATTTTGGAAAGAACTTTTAGATAAAGAGTTGCATTTCCTTATAAAGAATATAGCTTGTAAAAATCAAATTCGATGTCAATATATAGAAAACAACACAAAACAAAACTCCGTCCCTACTACCAAGGTTTTAATTTTAGTTGTTTTTGTTTTTGTTGTTGTTGTTGTTAAGTCTCTAAACAGCCACCAGAAGGCAGGGATTATTTGAAATACATTGAGAAGTCATCCACAGATATTGAATGCTGGTTAGTAGGAAATTTTTTTTAACAGAAAGGTAAACTTTGTCAACATGTGAAGTATAATTAAGTAGTCTTTGGTGCACATTGTATTTTTTTGACTGAGTAAATATTAGAAATTGGCATGACATATTGAGTTAGTGTTCTTAAAAAAAGATTTTGTGAATATACCATTTTAAATATTTATTTTTGTTAATTTCCTATTTGTGTTTAATTTTAATAGTTTAAATAGAATTTCATGTAATGGTCTATCTATTTTAGAAGTTTCATTTGATTCGTATGAAGTTTTATCACAGATAAAAT
Organism: Daubentonia madagascariensis; assembly: GCA_023783475.1. Lineage (NCBI taxonomy): Eukaryota > Metazoa > Chordata > Mammalia > Primates > Daubentoniidae > Daubentonia > Daubentonia madagascariensis. Next base: position 2,408,092 of record JAKFHU010000322.1, read on the forward strand.
GTGGTTAATATTAAACGATTTTGTAAACCCTAAATTTTAGATCACAATTGCTTGTTAAGATAGATGTCACAGTCTTTAATCTCTAGTTGCAAAATATACTCACATGTCTTCTCTGGACATTATTTAACTTTACAGAAAGTTAGCAGTAGTATCCATAAGATATTGGCTCCATGGTCATTGCTATCTTTTAATGGTGCTTTCCAGAGAACTTAGAAATCTTGCCCAGATCCCTGAATTGTATCAGTGATGATATGTTTTTTAAAAAAATTTGTTATCTGGCTGACAGTAATGATTTCCCTTTCTTCATAGAAATACATAATAGTTTTGCAACAGAAGTATTTGATAAAGCAAACAGAAAAGGCATGTTTTCTGTCCTAAGAAAAGATAAACGTTTTAGAATGTATTTTTAAAATATCCAGACTTCCAATTCTCTTTATTTCCTTAAGCTATTAAAAGTTTAGTTATGTTAGAACAATTAATTGCTTCCGTGCAATGATGTAATCAAATGTTTCCTTTCATATTTTGTTTCTAGCATGTATATTGATTTGTTTGGATATGTCTCACTATGGTGAAGTATAAAGAGGATGGATTCTCCTTGCTGAATGCTGAAGGGCATCACAATGTGTATATGTTGTGGCATATGCCACCTGGCTGTGCTGTCTTGGAGCATTTTGAGAAGGCTATGTAGCCAAATCTTTAAGCACATCTGCCAATTACAGAATCACATGATGGAGAGTGACATTGAAATTCTTCCCCCTAAAAAAAACAACACACACACAAACATTGTTTCTTCTTATCATTATTTTAAATAATAAAACGACCAAATCACTTACATAACCTTTTAGAAACAAAAACATGTCAATTGGACACATGCACATCGAAAAATAAATAAGTAGGAAACTATTTTGCCCATATTAAGATTTCTCTAATTTTGTCTAAAGAAATGATCAATGGAAATGGAAGTAAATATGCCAATAATTGTTAATGAAATAGGGCCAAATAATGAATATACAAAATTTGTTTTATCTCCTTCCAAATTTACGAATATTATTATTTCATGTCTTAGTATTTTCTAAATTGTCTTGATAAGATCCCAATGGTAGATTAGGAACAAAAATATCCAGGTGACAACCATGTGGAATTTTTTTTTTTGAAATGAGTATTTTCTTTTATTGAAATCCATAAATAGGGTTTAAACCACAGGGAAGCATAGCTATCAATGATCATTTTCGATCTCTTCTTCTCTTTGCTGCCTCTTTTTATGAAAAGAAATGAACAACAAAATAAAACAAAACACACAATTGCTTTGGACAAGCTAATATAAAGAGGATGGATTCTCCTTGCTGAATGCTGAAGGGCATCACAATGTGTATATGTTGTGGCATATGCCACCTGGCTGTGCTGTCTTGGAGCATTTTGAGAAGGCTATGTAGCCAAATCTTTAAGCACATCTGCCGATTACAGAATCACATGATGTTATCACATTTCCATTGATCAGGACAGATTCCAGATGAAACCAAATGTTTCTTCAGGGCCCAGATGTGTGTTATTGTCTTGGTGAGGCTTGGTCCAGCCAGAGCTGAATTCCAGGACAGTATAGGCGTGGGCAAGCTGAGGAGTAAATGGGCTGACCTGGGGTCTTTATGTGAATACACAAAGTGAAATGAAGCAAAGGTATCCTTTGTTTGAAAATAATTGTGGGCAAATTTTCAAACATTCCACAATTTTAAGTGATGGATAATCTTAAAACATAGTAAGATTTCTAAATTAATTCTATCTATATAGTAATTTATGATAAAAGAGTCTACCTAAATACATTTAGTATATATAAATGACACAGGCTTTATTTATATAACCATTGTGTAATTTTAGTATGTTGATTTGGTTGCCTCATGTAATCATGCAAGCAATAAATACTTACTATAAGCCTTTGGCTTATAATAAGGGCATTCTTCCTTAGTATGCTACATCTACTGATATAACCCACTATTGTCCTGTCTGTGTTTAAAGGAGAACTTATTGATCAATACTGAATTAATTACACAGTAAACAGTACTGATTAACAAAACCATAACACAGATCTTTTATTTAAATTTATGTTAATTATTTTGATTATATTAATGTCCACATAAAATGAGCTATTTCTAGAAAATTCAATTCCATACCTTATAAAACTGATAAATTTTTAAAAATGAGAAAAGACATTTATGCAGGGATGACTAATAATTGACAATCCAGTATTATAATCCAGTTATAATTTATATTTGCTTTCACTGCCAACTGCCACAGATTGACATTTAGAAATATTTCATGGTCATTAAAGAATTATATAAAATCACATTTAATAACTCAGATATTTTTGTATATATTTACTTAAAGTTTCTACTATTGATCTTTTTTTAAAGTGACTTGCCTAACACAGTCTTTGCCATATGTGAGAGTTGTGTATTATGCATTTTATCTTCACACATGAATGGTCGTGAATGTTAGAACTATACTAGATGGTGGTAATCCAGAAATATTTGAAACACAATTTTATCCAAAGACTGAAGAATTTCTTTTTTTATTTTACTTTTTAAATTTTTTAAAATTTCAAAATATTAAGGGGGTACAAATGTTTTTGGTTACATGGATCGCTTTTGTAATGCTTGAGTCATGACTATAACTGTGCCCATCACTCAAATAATGTTCATTGTGCCCATTAGGTAGGATTTTGTCCCTTCCCTCCTCCTCTAGTGTACATAGACTGTACACTCTATGATGTTTACACAGGACCAAATTGCCTGATGACTCATTTCTCCGAACTTATTGCCATCCTTAAGCAATGCCTGACTGTATATACATACATACATTAATATATTGAATACATTTGTTGCTATTAAAATAAGCTATAGTACTCTTTCTCAGGTAGCTTAGGTAGCTTATTACCTTTGAGATAAATGAACATAATTATGAAAATTGAATAGAGGAAGAAGACTTTTATTGGTTTTTTATTTACTATTTGTAGGTCTTTGGTTTCTGACTTATTTCCAAATCTATGGTTATACAAATGTGTGTGTGTACGTATGTGTGTATGTGTGTGTATATGGATGATTTGACACAAAATAAAATAAGGTAGACATCACTTCTTTTTTAAGACAATAAACCTCAGTAGTGTTTTTATATTACTTGCATTTGGACTGGAGCATTTCTATACCACACACTTAGTTTACATGTTTGTGGAGGGAAGCACATAATAATTGAAGCCAAAGGATATAATCTGTGTGACAGCTTCACTATCAGCATAATGAGGGCCAGATTAGCTGAATACCATGAGCTACTATTTCTTCATCTGTGGGGCTGACAGTAATGAGGTGCATGGCAGTACAAATTGTCAGGGTCTGGGAGCTAGTGGTGGGGGACTAACTATATTGTACATCAGTACAAATTCTGGATTATGAAGACATCTCATTGTCCCTTTCTGCAAGGCATAGAATAACGTTGTCTCTTCGTGGGCCAAATTTATTTTCTGTGTATCTTCTCAGTTGCAGAAATAGGGAGGTTAATGTGTTATTATGAGATTTTTAATATATGGATAAGAGAGGTATTTAAGAAGACAAAAAATGTGATCAAGCCTTGAGAAGTCCCAGTATTCAGTACAGACTCAGTAAATGAACTCAGTCTTGACATTTATCTGAATATCAGTCTAAGGTTAAAGAAGCAACATGTTCAGAAGTAAATTTCTTTGAAACAAACATTAGTATTATGATGCTATTAAAAACATCACTCTCATATCTCAACAAAGTTTATTGAGTGACTACTCTATGTAAGTCACTGTTCATTTTTGCTACAAATGTGAAGGTCTTCTTAATCCAAACTCCCTCAGTTCTTCTTGACTATGTCAGTTTTCATAGCCTTATAAATTCGTAGATTTGACCCTGCAGTTTCTTAGCACATTTTACAATATTTCCATGTTCATATACAATGTTTATCACAATCATTGATTTGGGAACTATTCCTTAGACCCAGTTGTAAAAATTGTACATAATATCTTGGAATTTTTATTCCAAGTGGAGCAGAAAATGGCATGTTCTGCAAGTATAGCTTGGATGTCTTGGGTCTCTAAACTCTTTTTGATCAGGTATCAAAAAACCTCCTAAGTTCTAATATATCACGTCTCTTTTAAACTCTACACCTTAGATGTAGCCTCCTTTTTACATAGATTTTAAAATTTCCTAGTGATATATTATGCTTAAATAAGTGAGACATGGATTCAAACAAACATAGTTTTAAAATTGGGCTCCATCAGTCATTATTTGTCAGATTTTGAACAACTTTCTTAACTTTTCTACACTCTGGTGTTCTCATCCATAAAATGAGAAAAATAATAGTAACTCACTACTAATTAGAGTTATGATTATTAAAGAATATAATACATCTGAAATAGTACCTGACAGAACAAGTTTAATAAATCTTATTTTATCATTATTTGTTGTTTATTTTGTGCATCATCTTTTACCTTAGACAAATAAAATGAGATATTGAAAATGTAACACCATGACTCATCAAAGTATTCATTTTAATAAGCCACTTTGGTATATTTTCTTTTAAATATCATACTCAGTGGGTAAAATAATTTAATTTGAACTGGTCACAATTTATTTGTTTACAGTTTACAAGCAAAAGCTTGTACTTGTACATTTTGTTTTTTGCAACATTTGTTATATGTGTGCACGTTCATAGAACATCCACTGATGGCCCACATAGGAATTAATTACAAACGTCAGCAAAAGAATAATCCTAAAAGTGTTATGGATTCAGAGCCAAAGATTATAAAGAAGTTTATATAGACAGTGCAGTCATGTTGTGTTTCTCAGAGTGACATTTAAAGCTTCGTAAGGATGATTTGGGAAAACATAATATGCACTTAAAATACCTCCTAAAAATATTGGAAGCTTGATGTATGCACATGTGTATACAATCCTGTTCTAATTTTGAAATAAATCACATGACATAAAGCAAGTAAAAGTTTTTCTGGAAATTTGTATAGTTTAACTAGTTAATCAGTAACTACATTCCCCACTTAATTCAAAAGAAGCTTAAACTGTTGTACCAAAAATCCAAAAGGTGAAATATGGATGGATAAATCTAGAGAATATGAAAGAAATGTTCAAAAGGTCGTTGAACATAATCCGAAGGGTCTAGGTAAAGAGAACAAATTAGATGCAAAGCAATGGGAGAGAATCCTTGCTTCTAGAAAACTTGAGATCAAAGCACGGAGGATTGGAACACTTGGAAGAGTCCACCGAGAGGTGTAGAGGATTCTGGGAAGATGACTATGAGAATCCAGCTTCCTTTCCACCATTGAGAATAATAGTCTATATGCGCCTTGCCTAAGCCAAAAGATGAACTGGGTTTAAAGATATGAGGGTGCAAAGAAGGCTGTTTGCTCTGTGGTAGTTGAGATAGAGAGAACCTGTACATGGCTTTCTCCTCCATGGCCTGTGTGAATTTCGGGATACCTGAGTGAAGAAGCACAAATAGGAGGACCTCAAAGCAAAGGATCCTGGGAAGAATGTGGCCCACAGAGCTATCTGGCATTTCTGACAGCAGAGACTAGAGCTCACCCTATCCTCTCCCAAGCTGATGTGACTCATAAAGAAATGAAGAAGCAGGTTAAGATATGAGGCTACACCTGGGACTGGGAAAGTTTAAGGGGATGCAGTGTCAGGAGAATGTTTCATGTTCCACGGACATGTGAGTCATACTTCTGTTGGCCCATAGTAAGAAGAGTCTTGCACTCTCCATCTACTAAAAGATTGGGCAATATAAGAACCAAATCTGAGCCCCAGTGAGCCAAAAAAGAACAATAACATATGTCTAAGCAGGCCCAGTGGTTAAAGCGATCTTTCACAATTTTGGCATATTAGAGCAGATGGGGAAGACTGATTAATAACAAAACCAAACAAAAATAGCACCTACGGGAATTCTGAAGATTAAATAGACAAAAACTACATTATTTTTCAAATATGACATTCAAGTAATGAAAAGAGGATGGTCATTGTTGTCACCCAAATTAAGATGGTCACTGTTGTTACCCAAATTAGTGTCTTGAAAATATAAAAAGAAATTGCCAAGAGCAGAAGAAAAATACAAACAGAGAGAACATATGAGGAAACAAATAAGACACATGGAAGGGAAATATAGAAAACTTAACATGCAAATAATATTTCATGGTGGAGAAAAAAGAACAGATGAGGGATAGGTAATGGTAAACAAATAATGAAAGGGAATCTGTCTGGATATGAATGCACCTAACAGGTTCTAAGGTGCATCAATAATGAAAGAAATACACCTAGTTATATTGTGACAAATTTTCAATCTTCAAGGTCCTATAGAGTAATAAGTTACATTATTGTCAATAGTATTATTAATAATAAAAATAAAAAGTTACCTACAAAAAAAAGGACTGTCATCAAATTTCTCATTTTTAACACTTGAAACTGAAATAGGGTAATATAACATTTTCTGACTACTGAGGGAAAAAAAGTATGTGTCCTCCAAATCCTATACCTACTGACAATGTCATCATCTCACGGGGAAGATGATTGATAGTGTGTGCAATAACGTAATGAATTCCATTTGAGGGAAATAAGTGAGAAAATACTTGAAGCAAATAATAAACAATCTGAAAGAAAAAGCTCAAGCTTTTTATTTTTATTTCAAAATATTAAGAGGGTACTAATATTTTTGTTACATGGATACATTGTATAATGCTGAAGTCAGGACTTTCACTGTACCCACCACCAGACAGTGTTTATTGTTCCCAATAGGTAAGGTTTTATCCATCACCCTCACAACCTCCCCGTTCTTAATTTCCAATGTCCTTTATGGCTCTTTGTGCCCAATTTTTAGCTCCCAGTTATTAATGAGAACATATGGTGTTTGTTTTTCCATTCCTGAGATACTTCACTTAGGATAATAGTCTTCAGTTCCATCCAAGTTGCTGCAAAGGGCATTATTTCATTCTTTTTTATGGCTTAGTAGTACTCCATGGCATATACATATACCACATTTTCTTTGTATTATACTCATGAATTGATGGGCACTTAGGTTGATTCCATCTCTTTGTAGTTATGAATTGTGCTGTGATAAACATTCCAGTGAAATTGTCTTTTACATGAAATAATTTCTTTTCCTTTGGGGACATGTCCAGTAGTGGGATTGCTGGACTGAATGGTAGGTCTGCATTTATTTCTTTGAGAAATCTCCATACTATTTTCCATAGAGGTAGTACAAGTTTTCAGTCCCACAGTTTACAAGTGTTCCTTTTTCTCTACATCCACAACAGCATCTGTTGTTTTTTGACTTTTTAATAATGGCCATTGTGACAGGGGAAGGGTATATCATTGTGGTTTTAGTTTATATTTCTCCAATGATCAGTGATGAACATTTTTTCATATATTTGTTAACCCTTTGTCTATGAAAAAATTCTCTTCATGACTTTTGCCCATATTTTGATGGGGTGGTTTGTTTTTTTCTTGCTGATTTGTTTGAGTTTTTTGTGGATTCTGGATATTATCCTCTGACAGATGTATAGTTTGCGAATATTTTCTACCAATCTGTTAGCTGCCTGTTTACTCTGTTGATTATTTCCTTTACAGTGCAGAAGCTTTTTAATTTAATTAAGTTCCATTCATTTATTTTTGTTGCTGCTATATTTGCCTTTGGGATCTTAGTCATAAATTCTTTGCCTAGGCCTGTGTCTACAAGAGTTTTTGCTATATTTCCTTCTAGAATTTTTCTGGTGTCATGCCCTACATTAAATCTTTAATCCATCTTGAATTAATTTCTGTATATGGTGAGAGATAGGGGTTCTGTCTCATTCTTCTGCATATGGCTATCCTATTCTCCAAGCACCATCTATTGAATAGGGTGTTTCTTCCCCAGTGTATATTTTTGTCTGCTTTGTTTAAGATCTGTTCATCGTAGCTATACTGTTTTATTTCTGGGTTCTCTATTCTGTTCCATTGGTGTATGTCTCTACTTTTACACAAGAACCATGCTGTTTTTGTTACTATAACCTTGTATTATAATTTGAAGTCAGATAATGTGATGCCTCCAGATTTGTTCTTTTTGCTTAAGATTGCTTTGGCTATTCAGGTTATTTTTTGATTCCAAATGAAGCTTAGGATTATTATTTCTAGATCTGTGAAATAAGGCTTTGGTATATTGATGAATATTGTGTTGAATCTGTAAATTGCTTTGGGTAGAATGGACACTGTAATGATGTTGATTCTATCAGTCCATGAGTATGGGATAATTTTCTATTTGTTTATGTCACCTATGATTTCTTTTGCCAGTGTTTTGCAGTTATACTTGTAAAGATCTTTTGCCTTCTTGGTTAAGTATATTCCTAAGTATTTTATTTTTTGGTAGTTATTATCAATGTTATCAAGTAATTGATCTGGCTCACAATGTGACTGTTATTAGCCTATAGATATGCTACTGATTTGTGTACATTGATTTTGTAACCTGAGACTTTCTTGTATTTATTTATCAATTCTTGGAGTCTTTTGGTGTAGTCTTTAGGGTTTTCTAGATACATGATCATATCATCAGCAAAGGATAGTTACCTTTCGATTGTGCCTCTTTCTTTTGCTGATTGCTTGGTAGACTTCAACATATTTCAATGTGAAATGGCAACCGTTCATTCTTAGGAGCTTCACTTCTCCTTCATTTATTGGTTTGGGTTGTTATAGATAGCTTTCAAATTTAGAGGTATGTTCTTTCTATAGCTAGTACTTGAGGGTTTTATCATGAAAGGATGCTGGATATTATCAAATGCTTTTTCTGCATGTATTGAGATGATCATATGGTCCTTGTTTTTGCTTCTGTTTATGTGGTGAATCACATTTATTAATTTGCATATGTTGAACTATCCTTGTATTCCTCAGGTGAAGCCACTTGATCATGGTGAATTATCTTTTTGATGTGCTGTTGAATTTGGTTTGCCAGTATCTTGTTGAGGATTTTTTCATCAATGTTCACAAAGAATACTGGTCTGTAGCTTTCTTTTTTGCTATGTCTTTTCCTGGCTTTGGTATCAAGGTGATAATGGCTTCATAGAATGAGTTAGCCAGGATTTCCTCTCTATCAATGTTACAGAACCATTTTTGTAGGACATGCACCAGTTCTTTGTAGATCTGGTAGAATTCAGCTGTGAATCTGTCTAGTTTGTGTCTTTTTTTGTTGGGAGATTTTTTTGTTATTACCTCAATCTCTCTGTTCGTTATTGGTCTGTTCAGGATTTCTATTTCTTCCTTTTTCAATCTTGGGAGGGTGTGTGTTTGCAGGAATTTATCCATTTCCTCTAGGGTTTCTAGTTTGTGTATATAGAGGTTTTCATAGTATTCACAGATGATATTTTGTATTTCTGTAGTATCAGTTGTAATGTCTCCTTTTTCATTTCTGATTGAGATTGAGTCTTTTCTCTTCTATTTCTGGTTAACCTGGCTAGTGATTTATCAATTTTGTTTATCTTTTCAAAGAATGAACTTTTTGTTTCCTTGATGCTTGTGTATTTTTTGTTTGTTTGTTTGTTTCCATTTCATTTATTTCTGCTCTGAGCCTTGTTATTTCTTTTTTTTTTTTAATGCTGGCTTTGGATGTGGTTTGTTCTTCTTCTTCTAGTTCCTTGAGATGTGACATCAGGTTGATAATTTGTAATCTTTCTGTACTTTTGATGTTAGCATTTAAGGGCTATGATTTTCCCCTTAGCACTGTTTTGCTGTATCCCATAGATTATGAATGTTTGTGTCCTCTTTGTCATTAAATTTGAAGAATCTTTAGTTTTCCATCTTAATTTCATCATTGAACCAATGATCATTCAGTAGCAGGTTATGTAATTTCAATGACTTTGTTTGGATTTGAGTGTTTCTCTCTGAATGATTTCTAGTTTTATTCCACTGTGATCTGAGAAGACACATGGTATGATTTTGATTTTTCTGAATTTGCTGAGACTTGTTATGTGGCCTAAGATATGATCAATCTTGAAAAATGTCCCATGTGTGAAGAAGAATTTTTATACTGTAGGTTTTGGGTACAGTGTTCTGTAAGTGTTATTGCCATTTGTTCTAGAGTCCAATTTAAGTCCAGTATCTCTTTGTTGATTTTCTGCTTTGATCATCTGTCCGATTTTGTCAGTGGGGTGATGAAGTCCCTGACAATTATGATACTACTGTTTATTTCTTTGCTTAGAGCTAGAATTTTTTAAATAAATCTGGAGCTCCTATGTTAGGTGACTGTATATTTAGGATTGTTATGTCTTTTTACTGAAAATCTGCCTTTTTATTATATAATGACTATCTTTGTCTTTTTTTTTTACCATTGCTGATTTAAAGTCAATTTTATCTGATATGAGAATGGCTATACCTGCTCACTTTTGGTTTTCATTTACTTGGAATATTTTTTTTCCATCCCTTTACCTTGAGTCTGTGCAAGTCCTTGAGAATGAGATGAGTTTCTTCGAGATAGCATATACTTGGATTATGATTTTTTTATCCATTCAGCCAGTCTATGTCTTTTATGTGGAGCACTAAGACCTTTCATGTTCAGTGTTAGTATTGATATGTGGGATACTGTTCTGTTCATCATGTTGAATGATACCTTGTTGTTTTGTTTTCCCTCCTGGGCTATTGTTTTATGAGAGTTGTGACCTTTAATTTTCAGGTATTTTTACACTGACAGGTATCTATTTTTCTGTTCTATGTATAGTGCACTTTTGCGTATTTTCTGTAGGTCAGGTCTACTGGTGAAAAATTCCTTTAGTATTTGCTTATTTGGAAAAGGGTTTATTTCTCCATCATTTATGAAACTTAGTTTTTCAGGATACAAAATTCTTGGCTGGCAGTTTTTCTGTTTATGAAGACTAAAAATGGGGACCCAATCTCTTCTGGCTTGTAAGTCTCTGCTGAGAAGTCTGCTGTTAGCCTGATGGGTTTTCCTTTGTAGGTTAGTTGTTGCTTTCATCTTGCAGCTTATAGAATTTTCTCCTTCATTTTTACTTTGGCCATGTTGATGACTATGTGTTTTGCAGGTGCTCTATTTGCCATTCCTCTTCCCAATGTTCAACGACCATCTTGTATCTGGATATCTAAATCTCTGGCAATACCAGGGATGTTTTCCTCAATAATTCCCTTGAATAGGTTTTCCATGGTTTTTGGTTTTTCTTCTTCTTCCTCAAGGATATCTGTACTACTTATATTAGCTTGCTTTACATCATCCCATATTTCTCTGAGTGATTATTCATTCTTCTTTATTCTTTTTTCTGCATCTATGACTGACTAGGTTAGATCAAAGCCTTGTCTTCAAGCTCTGAAATTCTTTCTTCTTCTTGGTCTAGCCTGTTGCTGAAGATTTCTGCTTTATTTTGAAATTCCCTAAATGACTCTTTCATTTCTTTAAGTTCTGTTATATCTTTTCTTATGTTTTCTATTTCTTCAGTGTCTTTATCTTTTTTTTTTTCATTCATGTCCTGAAATTTTTTTGGCTTCTTTGTATTGGTTTTCTACTGCTTCTTCAATCCTGTTCATCTTATTTGCCATCCATGTTCTGAATTCCATTTTTGACGTTTTCACAATTTCCTTTTGCTTGAGGTCCATTGCTGTAGTTCTATTGTGAACCTTTAGGGGTGTTGAACCAGCTTGTTGTTTCATGTTGCCAGTGTTCTTTTGCCGGTTCCTCCTCATCCGAATCCTCTTTTCTCAGCTCAGGGCAGATAGGTTTGTGGTGTACCTGTGCTCCTTTTCTAGGAACTCTCCTACTTAGTGAGAAGAGGGAGAGGTCCCTAGATGGTGCATTTGTCTCCTATTCCAGAAAATTGATCTGGCAGGAGAGGGGAAGATGCACTGAGATCCTGTAATGTAGCTGTTCTGCACTGTCCTGATTCCCTGTGGTTGTCACAATTCAGGCTAGTGCTGGGGGATTTCATATGGAGTGCAGTGTTGGCCCCAGGCCACTGTTGGAAGCTCTGCCAGGTGACTAGATGAGTCCCTCTCAATGGAAGTGGGCATTGCAGAAGATTGCTGTGCCTAAGTTTCTGAGTGGTGGTGATAGTGGCTGCTGGGTAAAGTATCTAGGTAGTGGCCATGGGTGTCCAGGCTGTGGGTGTTCACTCCTCCCAGGTCCAGGTTCTATTGCTACATACAGCAGGGGTGGCTCATGGCTAGTGGGTCTGTGGCAAAGCACTGGACTGTAGGCATGCCACAGCGCAGTGCCACAGAGGTGTGGCTCTCTGGGCAGCACATAGGGTCACCAGGGCCTGGCTGTCAAATGGCTGGGGCTCGCTCTCCATACACATCTCACTGAAGCTAATACTATGGGGAAAGTCCAAGCTTTAAGAACATTTGAAGTGGAAGGACTGTGATATAACATAAGACAAATTTAATCATTGTCAAGACTTAAAATTTTTAACTAGCTCAGCAAAACCTAGGAATAAGGGGGAATTCTATACCATACTTAGGGAAGAAGAGGGAAGATTTAGAATAAGTTAAAGTGTTTCTGTGTTTCCTATCACAGTGGGATAAGTAATATAAACCATGTTGGTGAGGAATCAGTGTGCTTTCATGGAGAAATATTTATTTTCTTTTTAAACACTGATAGAAAAATAAATATAGGATCTAATTATAAATGCAGGGCCAGATAAAGTTAGAGAATGAAATTAAAGTGAGAATATACAAATAAGTAAAGAAAATATGGACTAAATAACAACTTCACAAAAATAATGAAGAATAATAAGGACACCCAAGAAAAGATAATTTTAAACAAGCAGTTCACACAAGGTAAGATGGAAGGACCACAACAACTATATACAACTGTTGCCATATGTGTGGATAAAATTATGACTCCTATCAAAAGACAGAATTCAAAAATTTCTTTTAAATTCAGGCCATGAGAAACAGACTTAAAGCCAATAATAAAGAAAAGTTTAAAATAAAGAGAATGTCAAATAAGAACCTGAAAAATAAAATTAAAAAAGAAGCAATTTTATTAGCATCACACACACACATGCTGTACATTAATGTTAAAGACATAAAGCAGTAAAGAAATGTATTTTGTCATGATAAATGTCACACTTTATAAAAATGGTAAAAACAGAAGTAAAGCTCTATAAACATAATAGCGTACAAGGTAAATTCACAACACAGAAATCATTAGAAATGCAGAACTTCATGAAAAAAAAAAGAGTTTAAAAAGAAAACTTCAATAGAACAGAGGGAAGTGGGCGAAGAATGTGGAGGTTCCCTGAGGAACCGGCAGCTGATGGTTAGATTCCCAGAGGCTCCATTATGAATAGCAAGAAAGTAGTCAAGATTATCTGCCAGTTCAGATAATCAGTATGAAATCCTTTGCATAAAATCACTTTAGTGATGATGGAAACAGAAAGCCAAGACATTGAATACCCAATTGCAATACCCAGTGTGCCAGGAGCATACAGAGAGAGCCATGGTAAGGATAGAGAGTAAGCTGTGCTGCCTGCAAACAGAGATGCAGTATCCTTCTGCCACATTAAAGAAACTTTTATCCTTTTAAAAGAAAGTATACAGAGTGAAAGACTATGGTTCATACCCATCATAGTAAAACTTAAAATGAAATATTTCTTCTCCTACTACAAAGAATTTAAAATCACAAGTTAGGGTACTTACCTCCATTTGTACGTAAAGTGCACTGGGCACCTAACTAAACAAACTGGAAAGTATAAATCAACATATATGACTTCATGTTTTGGATAATTTCTGACTTCTAAAGGACTAAAGAGGGAAAATGTTTATTTCAATAGTCACTAAATCACATTGAGCAATAGAAACTTAGAAGAAGAAGAGGAGGAGGAGGAGAAGGGAGGGGGAGGAGGAAGGAAAAGAACGCCTTATTGGCCTCTGTAAAGAAAGAAAAAAATTACAGCTGGAGCTTCTTCTCTCTAGTCTCCTGTACCTGTTCTAGGACAAGAGCATTTTACATTTCTAGTGTTCTTCCTCAGAAGTGATGTGGTTGAGGACAGATGTGTTCTGAATGTCCCCATGACTTGACCATTTGTTTCAATTTGCCACCAAAATTCTCATCACAGGAAAGTTAAAGATGCAAGACTAAATTCTAGAAATTCTGAAAACAGAAAGAGTGTGTCTGCTGTAGCAAGCACAGAAAGTGCATTCTCTCCTAACCAGTCCTCCTAAAATTGATTCCTTTCTCTAATGCAGTGCTCATTTCTCTCAGCCCACATCACTCATGTTATCATTAAAGCTTCCTTCATGTTAACTTAATCACCTAGTGACCTCACAGATCTCATGCTTAATTACTATTGCTAAATTCTTTCCCCATCTTTCTTAAGAAAATATTTTATAATACTAGGAACACAATCATTATATTAATAACTTTATAGACCAAATAATACTTATTGATTTAAATACACTTTCTTTCTAATATTCTTTGCATTTTCAATACTTAATTTAATGTCTGGAAGATAGTAGGTGCTCAGTAAAGGAAATATGATCAATTGAGGGACACAATTACATTTAAAAAACCTGTCACTTACTTTCCTGGTCTCAGGTTCTTTGAAGAGATGATTTCAAAGAAAACTTTACTGATTCCTGAGAATATAAATTCTATGGGAATAAAGATACTATCTACATTTTCATATCTATAGCCCTAGTGCTGCAAACAGTGTGAGGTACATAGTAGGATTTTAATAAACATTAGTTGAATGAAGTAGAAATATTTATTTTCACATTTGATTTAATTATAAAATATAGCAAATGTACAAAAGAGAATATGGCAGCCATGCATTTGATTCCGGATATGTCCATATTTGCTCCAGATCTCTTCATTTTTTTAAAATAAATAAAGTTCTATCACCTCTGACCTTCTCACCTCTTTCTTGGATCTACTTTCTTTAAATTCGTGTCATTCATATGTATGTGGTACATGTTAAATATAAATATATTAACATCAATATATATTATTTTTTGTTTAAAATATATTTATATTTGAAGATAAATACTTATTATTCTAGTATGATCAGGCTTTTATTCTAAAATTGTAAGCACTTTAGGATTTTAAGACTATCATAATATTTAAAGAATTCTTTTGCCTTCTTTTCCCCATACCTTAAAGTTGCTTCTGGTCTTCTTTCTTTAAAAACTCAGAAAAACTTCTCTTTAGCCTCAGCCTTCATTTCTTTATTTTTCTCTTTTGCCTTCTTTCTCTAGCTGATCTTAGATTCTGAATCATAGAGACAAAATAGGAAAGATCCATGAGGAGGTAGGAGAGGAGAGGAAACCTGATCGCATTTATGTTCTGTGATAAGATCCATTAGAGAAAGCTGCTGATACTGAACACAGACATCATTTTAACGTGCTCCTCAATACCCATTATACCTGATGTACATATTATGCACAATATTTGCATTTTTTTTTTCATCGAATAGTTGTCCTTAGTAGGTGACCATAGTCTCAGGCACTGCACTAGGCATTGAATATCTGTCATGTAAGAAGACAGGATCCTTGCCTCAGAGTTTATCGTCTAGTGGGTGGAGGGAGAGAGAAAGAAGTTAAAATATTGTGACAAAAAGATACAGATATAAAACAATTGGAAATTCTGGGCTGGCATGTAGCAGTGATATGAGGTATTATATTACAAATTATCTTGTCTAACAGGGTCATGAAAGACTTTCCAGACGCAGTTGCCTTTTAGCAGATGTTGAGTAGCATGTGAATTAAATACCCAGCTTGGGGAACAGTGTGTGAGAAGCTTAAAGTCTAGAAAGAACCTAGCCTAGTATTTTCAGAGGGGGGAATAAATTCTTTATTACTAGTTACAAAAGGAAGAATGAACAGAAATGAGGCTGGCTAGACAAGGTTGAGCACAGGAAGCCAGGGGAACATTTTTTGAGTGAAAGGTAGGAGGTACCTTTGTGCTACAACCCTGAGCAGAGTAACCTGAAGAAAAATGTATACTTTGGGTAGTGGTAATGAGACTGAACATAAATGAAAACATTCAGCAGGTGTAGGAGGTAGAACTGACAAGTCTTGGCAATTTATGGGATTTGGGAGAAGACATAATTAAATGAGACCCATGAGTATGGTGCTGAAGGCATCTTGCAAAGCATTGTGAATCACGTATTAAAGATTATTAAATTCCCTCATCTTTTCCTCATGTCTCTTTCCCACAAGTTGTGAGAACCTGTGAGTGGGTGGAGTCTTTACACTGAATGCTCCAGCTCTGTTCCAAAAATATAGATCCTGCTTATTTTCTAAAATTAAATACTGTCTGTCTTTACAAATGTTAATAAATTAAATGATATTTTGAGATAATAAGCAACCAAAGAACGTCTTAGTTTTTCTCTAGAAGAGATGGTTAAACAAGAAATAGTAGATCAAGGGGAAGTACACAGTGATAGAAATAGCAATCAAAGTATTTATTCCCAGCTTTCCAAATCTAATTTTCAATGAATCTTCCACAAATAAAAATAGACTTAGTTTAAAGCATCATCTATATTTCCAAAATAAATATTTTCAAGAAAAGGACAGGAACATTCAACTTATTGAATGCCTACTTTATGTCAGGAACTGTGTTAGATCAACATTGTCACCTTATATCTCCAGAAGATCCTATGAAGCGAGGTGTTTCTATTTTAAAGATTAAAAAAAAGTCGGTAAAGTATATGTAAATCATCCAAATGAAGAGAAGAAGTGGTGTTAGAATTTAAATACAAGTTTGCCTTTTTACATTAAACACTTATCTGAGAATAATACTTTCAGAAATAAGTGAAAATGTGATTTTAAGTTTTAACTCCCTTGAGTATCAAAATTTAACCTCTAATTAAAGGAAGTTAAGGTTCTACATCTAAAAATTAGGAATATGGGCGATAATAACACTAAGAGGAAAAAAAATTGAGGACAAAGTCCCAGAAAAGCTTTTCTAAGTATATAGCTGTTGGCAAATGCTAATTAAATTAATTATAATAAACTTTAAGTAGTTGCCTAAAATTCTGTAAAGGAGGAATTTCCTTGGATTAAACCTAATAAATAAATGGCCTATTTAGCATCATTTGAGATATTTAGATTACATTTAGTCATTTATTGTAAAATGTTACACTGATGATGTTTGATCAATTTAAATAAATCAATGTTACAAGAAGCAAAAATAACAATTAAAAGAATAGCTTGCTTCTATATTAAACTATTAATGTATTAAAATATATTTGCTCCTTTTAAACCATGTTTGATTGTTTATTAAACAAGAGATATCTACATTTTAATTGTGATTTATGCACCAGGCACTCCAATCAAATGACACTGTAGATTAGGTAGTGTTTCTTATTTTAGAGTTGATGAAAGTAGGATCTAGACTAATTTATTATCTTGATTTAAGTACAAAAATAGTAGATTGCTGAGTTGGGATTCAAATATTTTTCTGTTTACTCCAATGCAAATGTTATTTACTAGTATTTGATCCCAATATTGTATTTTTAGCTATACTCAGAATAATCCAGATTGGCATTCTTGAGCGGGCAGAAGTTTTTGTCTGTTTAATTATTCGTAATGTATTTCTAGTGCATAGAACAGTCCCTGATCTCATTAATGCTCCATAGATACTTATGGAGTGAATAAAAAGCAAGAGAGTAATAACATTATGATATTATAAGATTCTTAAATATCAAATAGTATGTTGTGGCTAATATTTTAACTTCTCAAGACATATAAATCTTTAGAACCTACAGTAAAGTAAATACTATTGACCAAATTTAAAATTAAACTTTTCAGTATTTTCCAAAATTCTTTTGGAAATATGGATGATACTGAAAACTAAGTCTATCATTTTATATTTATGCTTGAGATAATTTTGTACTAAAATAACTTATTAAAATATATTGGTTTGGACTTAAAATTATTACCAATTATCATAAATTCACAAACCACAGGTGTGTGTGTATAATTGCATTCTTATTATTTTCTCTATACTGTGTGATAAAATATACAATTTTAAACTGATGTCAAAGAAAAAATTTATTTAAAAGGCCTCAAAATATTTGTAGAGACAGTCTACTTTTAAAAATAAGAAATAAACATTGTGAAAAGCCACTTTCAAAGTAGGAACCTAGATTGATGTCCATTTCTCTTCCTATTTTTAACATTAAAGACAACAAATGTTGTTTCCCTGTTATACTCAAAAAGGACAATCAAATGCACTTCAGAGAATTCTGGTATCTTTATTGCTTTGTTCTTAGTGACAATGACAACAGCTGCTAGGTAAACCTGATAAGTACTTGGACTTCAGACAGGAGGCTGGAAGAACATATCCCTAGGGTTGCTTTATTTGTTGGCTGCCTTACTGATTATATGCTATGCTGAAGATACTTCTTTAATAATTGATATTCCTGTGAGGGGTTTGTTCTGGAGAAGCATCATAAACGCAAATAGAAATGAAACTCAAAGACTTGCACATCCGCTTATGTGGATCTCAAAGCCCAGTAGAATATTAGTTAATGAAATCTGTATTTTATGGATCCTTGCATAGTGTATTCTTTAAAGTTTGTGATGATATGCCCAGAGACAATAACACCTAACTTTTGGGAACTGAGGTAATAGACTCAAATTACTACACAAATAAAATTTTCACAACACACTCATATGCCAAAACCTTAAAAAGTTTATTTTAATTGTACAAGATGGGAACAATTTTGTAAGCTATATAACATTTCTTGAAATTATAAAAAGGGAATACTAGCGTATTATAAATTGTTTATTTAATATAGAAGTACTCATATTAATCAGTCTGCAATAATGTAACCATTTTATTAAACATATTGGTCTCAATATCCAAGTAATGTAACAACTTTATTTCTTTTTCCACTCTCTTCAAACGTTCTCATTAGCCTGATTCTTTGTGCTTCTGGGATAAATTCATGGGCAGGTCTTCAGGTATTTTCAAGCCTCAAACAGTTCCATTTGATAAAGTGAAATCCTGAGTTAGTATCATAATCAGAACTCTGAACTCAAATAAAATTACAGCTTATTTTCTTCTCCCACCTAATGCTGCTTCAAGATTGGAAGTCTGCACTTCCTTAGAAGAAAATGGCAGCTTCTCTCCTCCTTATTTTGCCAGCTACTTCCTCTCTCCCTAGCTTCATCTTCTGATCCAGGAAACCCCATCAAGAGTTCAATCAGAGGAGAGGTAAACCGGGGTAAGGGATGCAGCCTAATTCTATTTTTATCTGATATTGGCCTTCTTTCAACTTGGCAGGTATTCAATGCTGACTTCTTTACTATTTTCTCTGTGCTTCTCAGAGAATCCCTCCCCACTCCCATACAAATTTCCAACTGGAGCCACCTTGTTGTTGATGTCTCCTCCAGCTGACCATTTGTACCTCCCTTTCCCTTAATTCAGCTTTGGCTCTAGCAGGACATTCAAGTAGTCTTTTCAATCTTAGTCCAATTGGGTGAGGTCCTTTCCTAACCTGGCAAATTCTCCTGTGGTGTACATCTGGTCTAACAGAAACACATGCATTTGCCATGCCCTCTGTTCTGCCACTTCATGCAAATAATGATATCATTTTACCTTTATATTTCTCAGATGTGTGTCAGACTCACTTCTGTGGCTCGCAATATCTAGGGATATGTAGGAAGTTTTGCTAGTGGTTCTCATGAAACTCTTCTCGTTTGGTCTAAGGTAAGGTTGAGCAATGCCACAGCATTCCAACACTTTTGCCAGTGTGATTCTGCTGGCCTCTTTAATTGCACCCCTTCTATCTCTTCACAATGAATGAGGAGCTAAGAGCTCAAAAACATTTGTATGCTCCTCTGCAAGTTCCTTATATATCTTCTAGTGCATTCCAATAGCATGTGAGTGTGTTAGGTCTTGGAAACTCAACTAGCAGAGATCATTTTATCCTAATCAGTTGTTGACTCTCTCACAAGGTGGGCACAAACCGTAGAAGCAGCACCACTGCAGTTTGCTTCCACTACCTCCTAGTGTGCTGTGTTCTGATCCTCACAAACACAAGCAAGATATGTTTTGTTCCATTTCAAGAGAAGAATACTGGTATGGGTTGAATGTTTGTGTCCCACAAAATTTGTGGTGAAGCCCTAGCCCCCAGTGTAGTGGTTTTGGAGATGGAGATTTAAGGAGGCAATGAGAATTAGATGAGCTCATGTGTGTGGCCCTCATAATAGAATTAGTGTCCTATAAGAAGAGGAAGACAGAAGGAAGGCCCCATTAGGACACAGCTAGAGCATGACCCTCTACAAGCCAGGAAGAGAACCCTCACCAGGAATTGAATAGGCTGGTGCTTTGATCTTGGGCTTTCAAGCCTCTAGAATTGTGGGAAATATATTTCTGTTGTTTGAGCCACCCAGTGGCTCAAAATATGGTATTTTGTTAGGGAAACCTGAGCTAACTAAGATACCAAGGCTCGTAACTCTTGAGAACTTTCCAAAAATGTCATAGCTAAATGATTGAGTCAGATTCAAACCTAGGGATGTTTGAATGGAATCCATTGTTCTTTTGATATAGCCTATTGTTACCTCCTGTAGTTTTGAACTCCTTGGACATGTTTTTGTGGTAATGTTTAACAATTTTTCTGTTTCTTCCATAATTGTATTCACCCCATCACTAAATATTTCCTAGCATCTCTAGATCAGGCTGAGACATCTTCACATTTCCTGCCCCAGCAATACCCCTATTCACCTTTATGGTTTGCATTTATGTACTGTTTTAGTCAGCAAATATGTATAAATGTACTGTGAATATAATATGTATGTGTGTGCATATGTATTTTTACTTATAGTATGTTCAAATAATGCCTATTTCTACATTTTATGAACTACTAATTTCATAGAGCCTTGAAATTGATGTCTATTCTTTTGCAGAAAAAGTGCATATTTGGAACCCTTCTGTTAGCAACACGCATAGATCTAAATATGTGATACCATTTTTAGTAATTTGGCTTTTCTGAGGCCTTCAAGGATTCAAGATGTTTTGGGATAATTTATGTCGAATGATGATTGATAAAACTATGTGATGATTTACATTATTGATAAATAAAGTAAGTGGACAAAACAAAAGCCAGAAATATACTATAATTTTATATAAATTCTGGCATGCCCTGTCCACTATTTTTCATGTTTGGGAAGTCCTCTCTCTAAAGGACTGAAAGGAATGGAGTAGCACCAGCCCATTATTAGTATTGCAGTTTGGCAACCCTGCATGGAAAATCCATTCAAATTCCCTGGAACCTAAAAGGTTTCTGACATACTTTCTTATCTGATTATGAATAGCTTTAATTGTTCTTAAACAAGTTCAATAATCCACATATAACATAAAATCAGTCAAATGTTTTTATATTTCTTCCCTTTAAGATGATATTTACTTGGCATTTATCCAAGTGTATGAGAAAGAGCACCAGCAATATTGAAGGGCTTA
This sequence comes from Daubentonia madagascariensis, assembly GCA_023783475.1. Lineage (NCBI taxonomy): Eukaryota > Metazoa > Chordata > Mammalia > Primates > Daubentoniidae > Daubentonia > Daubentonia madagascariensis. The sequence continues at coordinate 2,429,548 of JAKFHU010000322.1, forward strand.
GATGTAATGATCACAAAACTTATTATAATTAAAATATTCCTGTGAAGATCCTAGCAGTATGTTAAACCTCAAAATATCTAATATATTCCAGTATTCTTTTGATCACTCTTGTGTTTGACCGAAAAGTAAAAAAAGTACTTTTTGCTAGACACCTCAGGTTACTTCTTCAGATCAATTCCATTTGAAAAAGAAAACTGATATAGGTTCGTACTCTATAAAAATGAGTTAAAGTAAATCACATAAACTTATTTCTAGCTCAAAAATTACTCCTAGGTCTGACTTTTTTATTTTTTTTTTAAATAAAAAGTTCTCCTGTAAATCTGATCAAAGTTTTTTGGAGAGCAGATTAAAGGGGCAGCACATTGTACAAATATAAGATAAGCTATTAATAATATGGCAAAGTAAAGGTGAACAAAATTTCATTTTCCTGAAAAAGAGTTATTCAAGAGAAACACTAGAACTCAGATACACAAGTCAGAATTGTTTTCAGCATTTCTAAAAAATGTATCTTTGTGTCCTATAGTCTAGACTGCATGTATTTAACTGGTAAACTTAGGCAATTTATTTTATGAGACAATGCTGACTGGATAAAAAGCAGCTTGAACAGCAAGCTATCATTAGCAATAATAAAAAGAGAACATCAGAAACCTGACCCACTGCATATATGATATCCTCCTGTGTGTTAAAACCTTAAAACAGTGTTTATTGCTCTAAGACAAGTGAGGGGAAGAGGGACCTGCTGTTGTTGTTCCATATTTTTATTCCATTAGCAAGTGACATTATTCAAGCCTCATTATTACTACTAATGAAGCAACACAACAAAGCTAAACTTCAAGTAAGTATAAAATATTTGAAAGAGTTCCTGCAGTGCATTGAACTTGGTGAGAAAGCTTTTGAGAAAAGGGCAAAACCAGAGAACAGTCTTTCAAGTATCTTAATTTCCATGATAAATGGTGACACTCGTAGTTCAATATTTGCCTCAAACTGATACTGGTATAAATAACACAAAAGCTATTTGCAGGGCCATCTACGTCTCTTGCTACATCTATAAATACCAAGTTTATTACACGGTTTGTGGGCAAGGTAACAAACAACAAAACTACTTTCTTGAAATCTACAGATCACCAAGCAGGTATGTTTGTCAAAAACAAACAAACAAAAAAAAAAAGATGAAGACATTACTACTAAATATACAAGTTTACAGCACTTTTAAGTTTTCCTGAATGTTGTAACTTTTTACTGTATAAACTTCTCATTAGGGAGCCACAAGTATAGAGCCACGTTTTTATATGGTTTCATGACCATATATAAATAAGGAAAAAGTAATGTCCTAAAATGTGGCTTAAAAATAAATGAATAATAAAGCTTCCTGGGTTTTACTACATTATTCATTTGTTTTCTTATTTTGAACCACATATACTTCAAATTGGCTTAATTGCAATGTTTGGTTTTTATGACACACTCTCATAATTTGTCCAAAGGAAGTCTTCTTTCATTTATGTATTTAGTTATCTATAATAATATAATAAATATCCATGAAACAATCCATGAACACAAAATCTGAAAAGATGACATCCACCAATTTGTCCTGATCAATCTCCCCACTTCTAAAATAGCCATTATCATGAAATTGCTATGTTAATAGGTTAAAAATTGCTGTCCCTCTTCCAACATTCCTGAATGACTGCATCAGTAATTAGCATATTTTCAGTCATCATTATTTTTGCTATGAATCATCTTGTCTATTTTTATATAAAATAGTAGTATAGGGTTCTTTTCTTCCAGATGTTTTAACTTTTGGTAAATGTGCCTGATTCTGTTATTAGCAAGGTGTTTTTATTGTCTCCTTTTTATTCTTACATTCTTAAGTTTGTGATTTGTAAGCATATTTTTAAAAAGACAATTAAAAAATCACTAAAAAATCTGCTAAATAATAACTTTTTAAAAATTATTAATGTTAACTTTTTAAATTCACAAATAAAACTTGTATATATTTAAATTATACAGCATGATGTTTTGAAACATGTACACATTGGGTATCAAGCTAGATAACATAGCGTTACCTCTCACACTTACTTTTTTTTTTCTGATAAGAACACCTAAAATTTACCCTCTTAGCAATTTTTAATTATACATTGTTAGTAACTATAGTCATCATGTTGTACAATAGATCACTTGAAGTTACTCCCCCAGAAATTTTGTATCCTTTGATACATCTTAGAATGTATCAAAGGATACAAAATGTAATGCCATCTCAGCCCCTGGTAATCACCATTCTACTTTTTGCTTCTATGAATACAACATTTTTATATTCTGCATAAAAGTGATCATGAGGTATTTATTTGTCTCCAAGTAACAATATTTCATAGAGAGCATAGGCATGACTGTAAGGGGTAAATATTTCAGTCATTAATGCAAATGAGCAGAATAAATGAAAATTTAGAGATTAACTAAATCTCAGATTGAATTACAATGAGACATGACTAAATTCTGAATCTCTAATTGTCCAAGTGTGCTGCATATATATTTTTTGGGTGTAGGGGAAAATATAAAATAGAGTCTTATTTTCAAACTTACTCAAAAGATTATTCTGGGTATATGAGAAAATTTTTGGCAAAAAGAAAAAACAAGAGACTAAAACAAAACAAAACAGTGACATACTTTTTTAAAGAAACCAAAACACTAAAACTATATTGTTTCCATATTGAATTTAACTTCAGCTTATTTTTAAATTGTACAGAAACGAAACATGAATGTGAAATGTGTGATACTCTGATGTCATTTCTAGTGTCCTGAATGAAATCAGGTATCCAGAGATTTATTTTTAATTGATTCTTAAAATTTTGGACATTTTGGATGCTTGATTATACAGCCATGCTATCTTCTACCACAGGTTTGTGAACTAACAGTTTGCTATTGCATTGATGTTGTAGGCACAGTTTTTAGATTTTTTAAACTATTGACTTGCAAAGACATCATCTAATTTCAGAAACAATTTGTCACTTGTAGGTATAAATCAATTTAACTTATGCATTCACAACGTAAATTTGAAAATACTTTTCTCTGTAACCTATTGTTTTGTAATGTATGTTAGTGCCTTAGGCTCTTGATGGAATGATGACATTAATAGAAATAAAAGTATTGTCTCTAAATGCTAGCAGTGTCTTTATCAAATAAAAAATAATTTTCTCTGACATATACACCATAAGGTGTTTTTTTTAACTGTGAAATGAGATCCCAAAATACTAAATTACTGGTCTGTAAGTATACTAAATTATAGAATTTCTTGTATATTTTGCTCAGTAGATCACCAGTGTCCATAGTACGTTAATCCAGACATTAATTAAACATATGTTTATGGAACACCCACTATTTATCAACCATTGTCTGGTTTAAACTTCAAGGAACTCATAATTTGGTGAGTAGGTAGGTATGTATGAAACTGTAATGAAATGTGATTTATGGTACAAACTAAATATTCTGTTAATAGTGAGTGGATGGTGAAGCTTCCTCAAAGTTTTCCAAAGAAATGGAAAATATTTTAACTATTTCTTTAAAAATAAATATCATTTATCTAGTCATAAGATTATTTTTCAAGTAAAATGAAATTATTCTTTTATTCATTCAATCACTATATAATTCACTCACTCATTAAATATATGAATCAGATAAAGAGATAGAAAGGCTCATATGCACATAGAGCACATATGACAAGGGTGGTATTGAGTAGATAGGAAATACCTCTCTTAAAAAACCAAGATGTAATTAGAAAAAAAGTACCTAATTACTGCTCACACTAGTGTCACCTTATAACATCACTTTATCTTATCTATTTATTTACTTGTTTATGTGCTTCCATTTCATGCACTTACACTATCAGCATTCAAAGACAAGAGCCTTTTCTCTCTCTGTATCTATCTCATATTTTAGATGAATGACTGACTTATTAAGTAAATGAATAAAGGAATAAATATTTCCTTTTGCTTGGAAATAATTTTATACCTTTAGAAGTTATACAGCTAACATCACACTTAATGTTGAAAACATTTCTCTAAGCCTAGCAACAAGCCAACAATGTCTGTTCTTGCCACCCACAGCTATTCAAAGTTGTGCTGAAGGGTCTAACTTGTGCAAGAAGGGAAGGGAAAAAAAAACACACACAAATCTTAGAAACAAAGAAGGAAAACTATTCACAGATGACTTGATTGTTAACATGGAATATCTTGTAAATCAGAAAAAGAAAACTCAAACTCTTAAGTGAATTTTCAAGTTTGTGGGATTCAAGGTCAATATCAACAATCATATGTATGGCTATAACTAGCTGCAAATAACTGGAAATTAAATTTTAAAAGTACCATTTAAAATAGCATCAAACACACAAAACTCTAGTAGGAAATAAAACCAAATGTGATGTTAGACTTCAACAAAACATGGGTGAAAGAAATTAAAGATTTACATAGAGATTTATAAACCATGTTCATGAATTAGCGGCATCAACAAAAAATAGAAAAAAAATCAATTTTAATCTTTAATTTGAGGTTCACTGTATTTATACATGGATAATCCAAAATGAAATCTAAAGCTTGATGAAAGTATACAATATTTTTGCAACCTTTGGGAAGATGAACATTTCTTAGGTGGGATCTGAACATGTGTCATAAAAATGATTAGACTTAATCAAAACTATAAACTTTTTGCTAATCAAAAGATACTGTTCCAGAAGTGAAAAGGCAAGCCACATACTGGGGGAAATTTTGCATTTTTTTACGTCCAACAAAGGACTTATATTTAGAATATGTAAAGAATATTTATAACTTTATGTTAAGAAGATGAACAACACAACTGACAAAATAGGCAAAATATTTGAACAAACCCTTCATAAAAGAAGATGTGTGAATGGGCAGCAAGCACAAAAAAGAGTGCTCATCATCATCACTGATCAGAGAAGTGCAAGTTGATACCACCATAATGATATACAGCTGCATACACACTAGAATGACAAAAAGTGATTGACAATATTAAACATTGGCAAAGATATGGAGAAACCAGAATTCTCGTATATTATTGGAGTACAAATTGTTACAACCACTTAGGAAAATTGTTTGGCTGTTTCTTATAACATTAACCATATACTTACTCCCAACCACTAATTTCACAATGAATATTTTACTCAAGAGTCATAAAGGCCTATACCTACAACATGACTTGAACAAAAACCTTTATAGATATCATTTTATAATGAGTAATGACTATAAAAAAAACTAAATATTCATTAACCAAGAGAAGGAATAAGTAAGTGTGGGTATATTCATGCAAAAATTACTATTTAGCAATAAAGAATATAAACTAATGGTGCAACAGCAAGGATGAATCACAAAAACTATGTTGAGCAAAAAAGAACACACAAAAGAGTTTTTACTGTACGATTCATTTTATATAACACTCAAAACAAGCATAACAAATGTATGGTGATAGAAAGCAAAACTTTGAATGACTATGAGAGTGTGAATTGACTGGAAGGGAGCAGGTGAAAACTTTCTGGAGTGATGGAAAATATTTTATATGTGGATTTTCACTGTGAGGGTGTATAAATTTGACAAACTTGACCCACTAAAAAGGTGTATTTTACTGTCTGTAAATCTTACACAGACCACATTCATTGGATACCTTTAATGGCAGATGTGACATACTAAAAAAATTAGTGAACATAAAGTAGGTTAGAGGAAAATTCACAGAAAGAAATACAGAGAAAAATAATTGAAAAATATAGAAGAGAGGTAAGATGTAGAAAATACACTGAGGAAATCTAAAATACATTTAATTAGATTCAGTGAAAGAGAATATTGAGAGAGTGGGGCAGGAAACATATTTAAAAAGACAACGACTGGAAATTCTCCCAAACTGATGAAAGAAAGAAATTGAAGGATTCTAGGAACTCAACAAACATCAACTGGGATGAATCAAAAAATTCATGTAGAAAAATCAGAACGAAACTGTTGAAAACTAAAGGTAAACAGAAAATCTGCAAAGATGCCATAAAAAAAGACAGATTACCTTCAAAAGCATAACCAGTCTGACAGCTGGCTTCTTAACAGAAATTATGGAAACCAGATGAAAATGTTCTGATTTCTTCAAGGGGTTGGAAAAAAATCTACCAGCATAAAACTAGCAAGGGAAAAAAAGGTTCCTTTAAGAAGAAGAGTAAAATATAGACATTTTTACATGGACTATAGTAAAGAAACACTTACCAGGTTGTTCTTTTAGAAGAGCCATATGGAAAAAAAATATAAAAAGAAATTCTTGGGGTAGAAAAAAGACACCAGATGGAAGGTTGGAGATCTATTAAGCAATAAAGACCAGTGAAAATGATACCTTTGTGGGAAATTTTAAAAGATTATTTAGTATGTAAAATAATGTTTTAGCATTTTTTATAGTTGAAAAGATATATAAAATTAAAGTTCTCAAACAATATTGCCACATACATCAGGTGGGGTTAAGGAAGTAAGTATTCCAGGGCTTTGCATTACTAGTGAAGAGCTGAAAAACCAAACCATAGAATTGCAAAAATCAAAAAACTATGTTGTAATTTCTATGGCAATCATAAAAAAGAATAGGAAAGATTATTTTAAAAATCCACCTTAATAAAGGAGAAAATTGAGTAACAACAAAATTATCTAAAGAAAGTTTAAAAAAAAAGAATAAAAATGGCATAAACCAGTTAAGACAAATAAAAAGCACACTGTGGAATAATAATATAAAACCCAAACACCTAAATAAATACACTAAGTGTAAATGGACTAAGCAGTCCAATTTTTAAAAAGAACAGATTGCCAGACTGGATCTTAAAATATTCCTTATAAAAGAAACATCTAAACATACAAGGGTAGAAATTTTAAAGGAAAGAGTATAGAAAATTATATCCCATAAAACCATTAAAAAAAAGAAAGCCAGAGTAGCTACATTTATGCCTGAAAATGTAGATTCTGAAGCATAGAGTATCACTCGAGTTCGAAACAACTTTAAAATGATAAAAGTTACAAATTACAAGAATGATAGAAAAATTATAAATGTATATGTAATATAATATTTCTTAAAAGTATAGAATTTTTAAATAAAACAGGAATACATGTAGAAATTTAAAAATCCACAATCATTGCATAGATTTGAATATATCTCTCTCAGTAACTTAGAGAACTATCAGACAGAAAAAAGTAGAGATACACAATTTTAGAACAACACAAATAATTAACTCTATCTTCTGGACATATATACAGCACTGCCAAAACTGCAGAATACTCACTTTCTCAAAGAAATGCAAAAATATTTATATTCTGTGTCATAAATCAAGGCTCAAAAATGTCAAATGTTCGAAATCATTCGGCGTATATTCTCTAGCAAAAGTGGAATTAGCTGAAAGTTAATGACAGACGAGAATAACACACATATAAATAGAATACCATGTGTTTGTGTGTATGTATATGTGTGTGTGGATGGATAGATGAATACATAGATAATAGAAAATGGACAGATGAATAGATATGTGATAAAAGAAGAAATATTAATTGAAATTTCATTGGAAATTAAAATATTTTTAATTTTGCAATAATAGTAACTCTACATATAAATATTTATGTAGATGTAGCCAAATCAGTGCTAAGGGGAAATTTGGGGACTTAAATTCATTTATTAGAATATGAACAAGAGTATAAACTAATTAGCTAATCATCAACTCAAGAAATTAAGGAGAAAAAGCCACATAAATTCAAAGATATTAGGAGAGATATATGATAAACATAGAAACTAATGAAGTAGAAAATACATACTAGAAATGATCAAAAATTCAGAAGTTAGTTCGTTGAAGGGACTAATAATTTTGACAATTTTCTGTTAAGACTGAATAACAAAAAGAGAGAAGGTAAAAATAACAATTATCAGGAATTTTAGAAGGGCACATCTTTGTTTATCTCATAAACATTGAGTAAAGGAGTTGATATTATGAACAACAATATAATAATATACTTGAACATTGACTGACTTTTATCAAATTTTTAAACAAAATATAACTTACCAAGGTGACAGAAGAAGAAACATAAATGGTGCCAAGTTATAAACATATTATAGAATTTGAATTCGTAACTTAAAACTTTCTCACAAAAACTCTAACCCCAGAGTGCTTCACCAGGGCATTCTATCAAAAATTAAGAGAATAGTATTACTCATCACATGCAAACTTTCATGAAAATATAACACGAGAAAACACTTCCAAACTAGTTCGTAAAACCATCATTACCTTGATATCAAAATCCAAGAGGGAAATTACGAGAAAAGAAAATTACACAATAGTACAACATGTGAACATAAATATAAAAATCCTACACCAAATATTAGGAAAATAATCAAACAATATATAAAAATGATAATGTGACATCATAACTAATTTTGCTTTGTTCCAGTAATGTAAGTTGGTAATATGCTTGAAAATCTATCAATGAAACCAGCCACATTAGGCCGGGCACGGTGGCTCATGCCTGTAATCCTAGCACTCTGACAGGCTGAGGTGGAGGATTGCTTGAGCTCAGGAGCTCTAGACCAGCCTGAGCAAGAATGAGACCCCCGTCTCTACTAAAAACAGAAAAATTAGCCAGGAGTTGTGTGCGCCTGTAGTCCCAGCCACTCGGGAGGCTAAGGCAGGAGGATCTTTTGAGCTCAGGAGTTTGAGGTTTCTGTGAGCTATGATGATGCCACTGCATTCTAGCGGGGGCAACAGAGCGAGACTGTGTCTCAAAACAAAAACAAAAACAAAACAAAAACCCTAGCCAGATTAAAAAAACAAAGGGAAAAACTTAGATTAATTTTTATACAAATACAAAAATAGATACAAAAATGTATGCAATCAAATTCAGTGTCTATTCATGAGTTAATAAATCAGTAAGTAAATCATGCAAAGTAGAAATAGTAAGGAACATAATGTGATGAAGTTACCTATAAAAACATTAAAAGAAGTGTCCTACCAAATGGTGAAAATTTTCCCCTGAAATCAGAAATAAAATATGGTGGTCTATTTTCTCCACTTCCATTCAGCATTGTACAGTACTTGAGGTTTGAACCAATGCAATAAATGGAACTCAAAACTAAAAATGTATAATAATTGAGCAGTTATGGCAAAGAACACACCAATGACTGTGAGGAACTCCCAAGAGCTCTCCTGGGTGGCCAGCCTGGTGAGCTGGGGAGGGGGCAGTTATAGGTTTCAGAGGAGCCTCAGAATATATTCAAGGGCTGGCTCTCACAGAACCTGGAGAGAGGACAAATTTTCAGAGCAGATTTTCACTCATCATGGTAATGAGTTCAACATCAACAGGGTGCCTGAGGATGCCCACATTTGAGGGATATACTGAAGGAAAACTTTAGAAAAACTTAAAGAAAGTCACACAATATAGCCTGGTCCCTAGAAAGCAGCAAGGAGTTCTGGAGCCTCTGCATGGGGATAGCATATGCAGGGCTTCTGGTCTGGCCTGCTGCATGGAATGAAGATGCCTAAGGTGACAAGTGCACGGAGAGTGCAGCCCTGGAGACTGAGGCAATGGAAACATCAACTGATCACCTGCAGATGGGAGGGAGCATCCTCCCACAGTGCAGGTGAGAGTCACCATCACAGGTCAGTGCACACTAGCTCCAAGTGCAGAGTGTAATAGATGACAGTGCAGCAGGGACCAGAAGTGACACACTGGGCGGTAGTTATCCCCAAGGCTCCTGACACTGGTGAGGATATAAGTTTCCCCAGTGATGACTATTCAGGGATGGGAGAAGGGGAGAAAAGATCCCCCCTCCACACCAGAGGAGATTTAAAAAGCCATGAGAGGAGATGTAAGTGCCTAAAAATTTGTCCTAAAATCTGTGTCATTCACCCTGTGTTATTAGAGTCCTCTTTAATTGGCAAATGCCTTCCCTCCGCCTCACTGTCTCCTATCATCGATAATGGGAACTCCTAAGTAAAATGAACCAGTTACCTAAAATATGGACAATCACACTCAAAAAAAAATCTGTTCAATGCTTTTAAATTTTGATCCCTGTTCTATATGTACTATTTTACGGGAAACAAAATCAGTAAAGACAGGTGGGTGGTGATAGGTAGTGGGAAAATGGTGAAGGCCATAGAATGGCTTAATGGGTGAGGAAACTAGAATGAGCAAGCTGGAGGGATCAGACAAAAATGTCAGAGTGGGAGGGATGCTACCTTGATTGGTTGGGTTGATGACAGCTTTCATTCATTTGACAAATATTTACTGAGTAGTGATATTTGCAAGCTATTTTGTTAACTGCTAGAGATATGGTAGTGAAAACAGTAACTGACACAAGCTCCTGGAAGCATGTATGTCTCTCTATTATTAACAGTGTTAAGACATACAGAAAGGAAGATAGCATCTTTGAAAAAATATAATAAATATGAAAA